>CM070773.1:87629770-88300395 GCA_036346955.1 Dipus sagitta
GAGAGAGAGAACTGGCATACCAGGGCCTCAGCCACTGCATTTGAACTCCAGAGGCTTTGTGCCACCTAGTGGGCATGTGCACCCTTGCTGCTTGTCTCACCTTCATTGAGCATCTGGCTTATGTGGGATATGGAGAGTTGAACATGGGTTCTTTGGCTTTGCAGGTAAGTGCCTTAACCACTAAGCCATCTCTCCATACTGGAAAAGACTTTCTTAATAGGATCCTGGTAGCCCAATAAATAAGGAAAAACAGTCAGCAAATGGACCTCATGAAACAAATGTTATTGTACAGCAAAGCAAACTATCAAACAAGTCAAGAGGCAACTCTACCTATGGGAGAAAATCTTTGCTAGGAATGTACATGACAGAGGATTAATTTCTAGAATACATGAACAACTGAAAAACCTGGACAAGAAAATGAACAGCCCAATCATGGGCCATGGAACTTATTCAGTTAAAATAACAATCACCAAGAAAATTAATTACAAAAAAAATAAAGCTGACAAAGATATAGGGAAAAGTAAACTGCTATATATTACTTGTGGGAGTGTAAACTGGTATAGCCTGTATGGAAATCAGCTTGGATATTCCTCAAAAAGCTAAAAATAGGGCTGGAGAGATGGCTTAGCTGTTAAGGTGCTTGTCTATGAAGGCTAAGGACCCATGTTCGACTCCCCACATCTCACATAAGCCACATGCAAAAGGTGATGCATGTTCAAGGCTACATATGTGCATAAGGTGGTACACACATCTGGTATTTGATTACAGTGGCTGGAAGCCCTGACATGACAATTGCCCCCCCCATCTCTCTTATTAAAAAGGCCAGTCTGTTGGGCTTGCCTCAAAAAAAAAAAAAAAAGCTAAAAATACAGTTATAGTATGACCCAGCTATTCTACTTCTGGACTAATAACCAAAGAGCTCTATATCCTACTGCATGGATACTTATATATCCATGTTCATTGTCATTCTATTCAGAAGAGCTATGGAATGAAACTAGACTACGTGTCTATCAATATATGAATGAATAACAAATTTGTGGTATGTTCACACAATATCATTTCACTCAGCTATAAAGAAAAATAATGAAATTTTCAGGAAAAAGAGGAAACTGGGGAAAATTATATTGAGCAAGTTTACTCAGGCTCAAAAAATCAAACACTTCATGTGTTTTTTTTTCCATGTGTGGATTCTAATTTTCAATTTCCAAATCTTTGTTTACAACCTGGAGTGTCTACAGAGAGAAGAAAGTTAGAAAAGTGTTTAAGGGGGTTTCCAAAAGGGGAGAAGATAGTGTAACACAAACGGTATTAAGTGAGAGGAGGTGGATACTGGTATTGGAAAAGGTTTAGCAGGGATAAGTGTCAGGAGATGGGCAAGGCCAAAGGGATATGAAGAACCTTAAGCAAAACTTAGGAGATATCAAAAAGCTGTAAGGAAGCACATTAATAACTTTGATATAAGCATATATATAGGGGAAATAAAAGAATGAACAGAGGCATACTATACAGAGGGATGATGGTGCTCCTAGTGGCCGTGGTCTATCAAACAATATCAGTGTCATGCATGTGATACCTCCCAATGAGTTGTTACCTCCCAATGAGAAGTTACTGAGATACCCCACAACAATATGGGCTATTTACATGGCTCTTGGATTCTCACCAAGACTGAAAGATAAGACTATTACTATAGATACCACATTGGATGGGTTCAGGACATAGAGAAAGCAAGCTGAGCTGAGGTGGGCCTTCCTTCCTGCTGGCTAGTACTGAAAAGTTATGTAGGCTGCTGGCAGAGAAAAGGCATTGTTGCAGTCAGGTTCACATTGCTTGCAGAAATCACCTGACCAAGAGCAGCTTGTGGGAAAAAGGTTTATTTTGGCTTACAGACTTGAGAGGAAGCTTCATGATAGCAGGGAATAATGATGGCATGATCAGAGGGTGGACATTACTTTCTAGCTAATATTAAGTGGACAAGAGGAACAGGAGAGTGTGCCAAACACTGACAAGGGGAAACTTGCTATAATACCCATAAGCCCACCCTCAATAATACACTGTCTCCAGGAGGTGTTAATTCTCAAATCTCCATCAGCTGGGAACCTAGCATTCAGAACACCTAAATTATGGGGACACCTGAATCAAACCACCACATTTTGCCCCTGGCCCCCATAAACTGATAACCACATATGATGTAAAATGCAATGCATTTAGTCCAACTTTAAAAGTCCCCATATTTTTATCCACCCTAACAATGTTCAAACATCCCCATAATCCAAGGTCTTTCAACTGAGCTATAATACTAAAAATTCCCTTCAAAATCCATAATGGCAAAGAATACATACACTGCAAAAGATGGCATTGGGCATAGCAAAGAAATATTCAACTGATACAAGATTTAAACAGGGAAAACATCAAACTTTGTACTTCTAAGTCCAACAACTAAGTCAGTGACAAATCACCAAGTCCAATACTTCTAACCAGCAAGAAGTCTCTGGAGTTCCTATTCTGCCCCTACAGCTTGGCTACTCACAGTCCTGAGAAACTTCATCTGGGCTGCTTCTCCCCTTAGCAGCCCTCTCATGGTCCTGGCATCTCCACTGTGTCTCCACTGTCTCTCCACTGCGACTCAAGGTCCATTTTCACAGTTCCATCAGGTCTCCATGTAGGCATCCAGCAAACCTGCTTCACACTGCCATGGCAGTTTCCAAAACACAAGAATCATGTTACAAATTTAATGACCCTGTCTTTCCTTAATTTTTATACTCTATAATACCAGGTAGGGTGCCAGTTTGTTAATCTAGGGGTAATAAAGCAGACTTTGAAGAACAGGACACTCCTTCAGCATTCAGGCCCCTTCATAAGACTGCATTCTTTCTGTTGTCTCAATGCAGGCCAGCTGGCTAAATCTCAATGGTTGCAATCTCTCATACAATTGCATCTGAACAGGCAGAAATTTTGGCCCAAAGATTTATTTCTGTGCAATATCCCTCTGCACACACCAGTCCATTTCTATACATTGCAATCCTGCACAAGTTCTCAGGACAGGGCCATTACAGCAAGCCTCTCACACAAACTGCTTCTAGGCCAGTCCAAGCAAAGCTCCTTTTCACCCTCATAAGCCAAACCTCACAGTCCATAGTTCTTACTGCATTCAGGTCTTTCAGCTCTGACCAGAATAGTCCATCAAGCTGAAATTACAGTTCTACAAGGCATCTCTTAGGGCAAGGTTTCAAATCATTTCACATTCCTCTTGAAAATCAGCTCCAAAAGGCCAAAGCCACACAGTCAGGTGTCTAGCTGCAAATGACACCACTCCCTGGTACCAACTTTACTGTTGCAGTTAGTTTTGCATTGCTGGAATAATTCACCTGACCAAGAGCAGCTTGTGGGAAAAAGGACTATTTGGCTTACAGGTTCAAGGAGAAGCTCTATGATGGTAGGGGGAAATGATGGCATGAACAGAGGGTGTACATCACCCCCTGGCCAACATCTGATGGACAACAGGAGAGTATGCTAAACACTGGCAAGGGTAAACTGGCTATAATACCCATAAGCCCAACCCCCACAATACACTACCTCCAGGAGGCATTAATTCCCATTTCCATCAGCTGAGAACCTAGCATTCAGAACACCTAAGCTATGGGGGACACCTGAATCAAACCACTGCAGACATCAACCTTACAACCTAGCAATAAATCCTCCATTCTACCATACTGATCCTCCAGGTGAGATGTGTCCTCTAGTGAAACAGCAACATGAAGGTTATGAGGTTAACCAACAACTCTATGAATGACTTTAAGGTCTACTCTACAGGAAGGAATACATGTCTATTCATGCCTGACACTGAAAAATCACAATATGTGCCCATGGATGGGGAAAATATATGTCCTAGGGAAAAAACCTACTATTATTATACTGCTAAATGGATGAATGTGTTGTCAAATTTCCTATCAAATATTTGTCTGTATATCTACAGATCGTTCTGCTCTCAGCCCTAAACAGAAAAGTTTTTGGGGGGGAAGCAGGTTAAGTGGTGAAAAACAAGTGACTGATAAGTCCTTGACCCTAAATGAGACCTAAACATCATTCCCTCCAGAGCTCAGGGAACACAACAGAGAAGATGGAATAGAAAGAATGTAAGAGCTAGTGGAAGGGGAGTATACAAGGTGATTATACTCTTGAATTCATAAACAAGACATGGTTTACTACATAAGACCTACACATGATGGGGCCAGTTAACATTCTATTATGGATAGGGAAGGACCTTGGGAAGCCACTTCTCTCCCTAATAAGTTAGTGACAGCTAAAGATTTCCAGTGAAGGATTGCCATAGATACTAGTAGAAGATGGAGTTCAGTGAAACTGAGAGTAATAAAGGAGGGTGATGTGGGTTATGTATGATCAAAATGTAATTTGAGGGCTGGAGACATGGCTTAGTGGTTAAGGTGCTTGCTTGCAAATCAAACCCAGGTTTGATTCTCCAGTATACCCACAAGCCCAATGAACAAGATGGTACATGTGTCTGAAGTTTGTTTGCAGAGGCTAGAGGCCCTGGCATACTCATTTTCTCTCTTTTTCTCTGTCTCAAATAAATAAATAAAATATTTTAAAAATATAATTTGAATGTACGAGAATGTCAAAAAACAAAATTAATTTAAAAAGATGAAATACAAATGATCACTAAAAGTATTGAAAAATGTTCATTCTTAGCAACTGGGAAATGAATATTAAAATTAAACTGGATTCCATCTTACCCTAGTCATAATAACTATCATAAAATTAACAAATAGCAAAAAATTCTGGTGAAAATGTGGGGAAAAGGCAGCACTTATACACTGTTGATAGGAATGTAAATTGGTTCAACTACTATAGACATCAATATGGAGGCTCCTCAAAAAATAGAATTACCATGTGACTCATTGTAGCAGACAGAGTCAGGTTCGATGAGACAAACTTCCAGACTAGGCACAGTTATGGAGGAAGGGATTTATTGAAGCTTACAGATCCAGGGGAAGTTCCATAATGGCAGAAGAAGCTGGCCTGCCTTCACAGGCCCAAGCAGAGAGAGAGAAGCACAGGCCAAAAGCTAAAAGCCACAGCACACTTCAGGAACTCCAGCTAGGCACACTTTGCATATCTTTAGATTGAAATCTGAAACCCACCACCACACTTTAAGATCCACCCAGTGACATTGCCTCCAGCCAGGTGGCTGTAGATGCAAAGTACAAACAACTAAAAAAACTGAATATACTGGGGGCCATCTATTCAAACCACCACACTCATCTATATGATTTCATTAAGGACTCTTAAGTTAACACACCACATACCACATACCATAACACCTCAGTGTCTTTCAACAGATAAATAAAAAAAGAATATTTGGTGTTTCTACAGAATGTAATTGTACTGATCCACAAGGAATGTTATTACATCATTTGTTTACAAATAGGTAAATTTGAGATCATCATATTAAATAAAACAAGATAGATGTAGAAAGACAAATACCCAGTTGCATGTGTGGATACTACATTTTCAGAGATAACTAATACTGTTTACACACACACACACACACACACACACACACACACACACACATCCATACATATATATTTATATATTCATGAAGCATGAATGCAGAAGAGACTAGGGGCAGGAAGGAGACTAGCAAGGAGTAGAAAAACTGTGTTTATGAAAACCAACATTATATCTAATATATACCAATACATAAAAAAGAGTTATATCTGTTTCTTGGTCCTTTAATCTCTCTGTGCTTCTGATCTACCATGAAGTGGCTTTCTGCCATGATGATCAATCTTATCTTAGGCAGACAGCAATGGAAGTATCCAACTATGAGCTGAAACCTCTGAAACTATGAGCCAAAGCCAATCTTTCATGCTTTAAATTGGTTCTCTTAGGAATTTGGTCTTAGCAACAGATTTCTAATTTGTCCCTCATCTTTTTGACTTAATTCAAAGGACATCTCTTCTAGAAACGAGGAAGGTAATGTTATTTATTTTGGTACTCCTGTGCTTCTGTGAGCATGTATGTGTTATTGCTTTTGTACAATGAAAGTTGTTAACTAGATGTGTGCACAAAAATCTTTTCTTCCCAGTTAGTTTTGTGTGTGAAAATTACATGTGATAACATAGGTGAATTTTTTAGTAACATGCTAGTTTGTCCTGAGACTTCTGCTCTCTGACCTTATGTAAATCACTTAAATTTTCTGAGTCTCACTTTTATCTTATATTAAAAGGATATTAATATCAATTTTATAATGTTGCTTTGAACTTAAAGTAAGTTTGTGCATGTAAAAATATGATTATAACTTAAATATTTCTCTTATTCCATACTGCATGTCACTTAGTGGCCCAAAACACAGAAGTGTCATTTAATAAATGTTTATAGAAAGAGTGGGTGACTTGCACATGGAATGTTTTAAGTGAGACACCCTGACTTTATAGTGGGTGAATTCTATCTGTAGATACAGATACCATAGGGCTATCTGTATCTGAATAGGGAAACTCATTTCTAGAAATTCTAACCCATTTCCCATACTGTGCTATTTCATACAAAAAAAAAAAAAAGGAAATTCTCTGAGGAGTTCCTGAAATACTTCTTGAGGAATACCTGGTACACAGGAGAACTGAATCTGGTCCTGTCAGCCAGCTCATTTTCTAGACATTTCATCTCCTCTGCCCATTTGGCATTTTTCTACCAAACTTGTCTAATGGCACTTTCTATGGTGATGAAAATGCTCTGTACATATGCTGTCTAATATGATAGCTACTAGCCACATGTGGCTATGATCACTTTAACTATAGCTAGCAAGACTAAATAACTGCTTTAGATTTTATTTAATATAAAAATTGAACAGCACAATTCTATACAGTGCAGCATTTATCTCTTAATCATTAACATCTGTAATGAGCCTGGCTCAGAAGAGTCACCCTGAGGTGTTTTGATGATTAATCTAAACATGTTAGTTTTTTTCTAAAACAATATTTGTTTATTCAAGAGACAGAAAGAAAAGAGAAAGAGGAAGAATGAGAGAGAGAGGGAGGGAGAGAAAATGGGTGCACAAGGGCCTTCTACCACTGCAAATAGGCATGCATCATTTTGTGCATCTGGTTTTATATGGGTTGTGGTAATTGAACTCTGGTTTGCAGGTCTTTTAAGCAAGTTCCTTTAACCACAGAGCCATCCTTCTAGCTCTCACATGTTAGGTTTTTAAAAAGTTACTAGATTTTTACTAGTCCAATGCAATTTCATCCATCACTCCACTGTTGACTTAAAGTAACTCTGTGGTAAATAGAGACTTTGTTTCAATTTGTTGGAAAAGTCTGGACAAATTTAAGTGACTTTCCTAAGGTCAGAATGTTAATGGAACCCAGGGTATTTTTTTTTTCATCTATGCTTAATGATATTCCCTTGTTCTCCTCATCCCTTAGTGACTCCTCCTACACTGAAATTCTCACAACTCTCACAACCTTTACCTCTCATCAGGATTATGAAAAGCATATGTAGATTCACCTTGCTAGCTGGGTGGATTTGTTGTGGATTTTAAACTGCTCAGGTGTTAAAGATATTTTTGATGGCTAGTTTCCATCAATATCCATGGATATTTTCAGATGAGATTGGGCACATTCAGGGTGGTATGGATGTGGACTCTAGGGATATTTTCAAATCAAGCAATAGTGATAGCAATATTCTGTAACGTTTTTCTGAATAATTATTTATATAATAATATAGTTATTATTATATAAATAATATTTTATTTATGAGAAAAAGAGAGTGAATCATCATCCTGTCTGCACCTTATCCCTGATTTTAGTGCAGGTGAATACAATTTTATGCACAATGCTAGCATTTTATTTGGAAAGATTTCTGGTCTTTCTCTCTATCGCTGCTTTTCTGAATCAATGTTTTCTCTCAAATTCTGTTTGCTAAGTATTGAGCACCCTAACAAGGAAACATGAGAGGCAGGTGATAGAGAATAACCTCCAACCAGCCTCCTTCTTCCATGGAACACCAGTAAGGTCTATTCCACACATAATAAGTGAGATTAAGCAGAGCTATCTACTAAAGCAACCAGTGAGTATTGACTGACTTTGTGTCAGTCATCATGCTACACTAGAGTACAAAGATCTAAAGAGAGAAACGTATGGTACCTAGGAGCTCAAAGTCAAGTGAGATAGAGAAGGAAATATGGCAAATCATTGTAAGTTTGGAGACTGAAGAAAGGCACAGGCGGGCTGGAGAGATGGCTTAGCGGTTAAGCGCTTGCCTGTGAAGCCTAAGGACCCCGGTTCGAGGCTCAATTCCCCAGGACCCACGTTAGCCAGATGCACAATGGGGCGCACGCGTCTGGAGTTAGTTTGCAGTGGCTGGAGGCCCTGGCGCGCCCAATCTCTTTCTCTCTCCCTCTGCCTCTTTCTCTTGCTGTCTATCGCTCTCAAGTAAATAAATAAAAATACAAAAAAAATTAAAAAAAAAAAGAAAGGCACAGGCGACTGTGGGAGTAGTGATTGTCAGGAAAGGGTATCCTTTCATCTTGGTCTTAGAAGATAGCAGAGTTGAAATGTCACCTCAAGTATACTTAGTATACTTAGTGAAGGAGTTAACAAATAGACACCTGGCAGATCAGGGGATTTGCCTGGAGTTGGCAGACTTGTAGACAAACTCGAGCCTTCCCAACTTGCCTCCGAACTTTTCCCTTACACTTAGTAAGAGAAGACTTTTAGAATTGGGGCCTAGTGTGGCTGTAGAAGGGCAAAGATACAAGATTGGGCCTACTGTGTGTTTAGGTAGGCATGGTTACACAGTTCTCATTGTGTTTTTTAAGAATATTTTTATTTGTTTATTTTCAGGCAGAGGGAGACAGGAGAGAGAGAGAGAGAGAGAGAGAGAGAGAGAGAGAATGGGCACACCAAGGCCTGTAGCTGCTTCAAACGAACTCATGGGCGATCCTCCTACCTCTGCCTCCCAAGTCCTGGGATCAAAGGCGTGCACCACCATGCCCTGGCTTCTTTGTATTTTTAAAATATTTACACGTGTGTGTGTGTGTATTTGGGGAAGGGGGGTGTGACAGGGTCTCTTGCCACTGCAAATGAACTACAGATGCCTGTGCCACTTTCCAGCCAGTTCTATGGATACTGAGGAATCAATCGTGGGCGTCAGGCTTTGAAAGCCAGCGCTTTTAACAGCTGAACCATCCTCCCTGCCCCTCAGTACACGTGAGTTTAATACACATCACTGAACATTAACAAGACCAGGTACACCGGGTGAAAAGGCTCTGGGAAGTCAATCAACCTGTGTCAAATCTCCAGAGCTGATGGGCAAACACAGAAATGCCACTACAGTCAGGCTCTCTGGCAGCACCGGGACCTTCCGGCGGCAGGAAAGGAGAGCTGTCCTACCCAGCCTGGCCCTGTAGCCCGAGAAGGAACATGCTCCTGTCTGGAGCTGGGTTGCAGGAAGCTGCGGATCCCTAGCTGGTAGGCCCAGAGCCCCTGGAGAGGCGGGGGAGCGGGGGAGGAGGGAATGCGCCCGAGGGGGCGGGGCCTCAACTGCTCGCCCCTCCTACCGTCATCCCGCCCGCCCGTGCTGCTCGTGCAGGGCCTCGCGTTACCCTAGCAACCGTCGTGCCGCGTCTTCCTGGGGGGAGCTACTGTCAGCCCGCCGATCCCCGCCGTCCGCTCCCGTTGCCCCGCGGTCTGTGCGTGGGCTCAGAGACTGGGGGACAACAAACATGGCGGAGCGGAGCCAGACGGCGCCCGAGGCAGGTCTGTGAGGGCGGCCGGCCGAGGGAAGGCTGAGGGGCCCGCCGCGGGGCGCCGCGGCCTCGGGTCAGGGTTCAGGCAGGTGCACACCCCTGTGAGTGGAGAGCCCAGCCGTCCAGGGAGTGTGCGCACCACGGAGTGAGCGGCCCGGAAGTCAGTGTTAACCAAGGGGCACCGTGCTGGGTACGGTTCTCAGGCTGCGTCGTGGACAGGTGTGGGCAGCCCTGGGGGAACCTGGCAGGGATCCCTACCGGAATGCGGCTTACAGTTGGGAGGAGGAGGAGGCTCTGGTCCTGACCAGGGAGGTGTATGTGGAAAGTATACTTACTTCGTTGTCAGGCACTTCCACACCATTGGAATTTATCTAGAGGTCGTCGGGGTCACCTCTGGTCACAGACACATATGCAAAACTGTGTATGACACCTTAAAAAAAACTAGAGGCTTGAAGGGACCCCCATCTCTCCAGTCCTTTAGGATTCTATCTCAGGAGGCTGGATCCTGAGTATGAGTGTAAATGGGATCTTGAAAGTCATTCAGAATCACAAAAGGGTGCATGTCCTTATCTCTTTGAGTGGAAAACAGTCTTTGAGTATCAGGGACTCTTAACAGAAGGGAGACATAGGACCTTTTTCCTAAGGATCTTTGTGGGTTTGCTTGAGTTTAGAGCTTAGAGAATCAGTGACTAAAGTGCCTTATAGTACCATAAAAGAAAACAATGGTTTCTATAGTCCTGTGTATGTAAACATGAGGAAACTTGTCTGTAAAAGGGGATGAGGATTGAGGAACTAGAACTTGAATAAAAGGGATATAAGTGTTTATATAGAATATGGTGGCTTTGGGGTATGTGTGCTAGTAGGTGATAAAAATGAGATATAATACCCTGTGTAAGTGTTCCAGTTAGGTATTATGGGTTATGGTTACAATAGTGAGTCACTTGAATTATTCTAGCCACCCCTCCCTCCCACAGTATATGTAGTTGGTTGTAAGGCAACACAGGGACTGGAACAGTTAACTAGATAAAAACAAAAGGATAGTTTAAGGCACTATCTTTCAAGACCTTTAATGGTTTCTCTCTCAGTAGAATATATGTTTCTTCCTCTATTCATTTTACAGTTTCATTTCTTTCATAAATTTAACATTCTCATTCTTTTATTCATGCATCCATTTAACAGATGTGTATTAAGTGCTAACTATATGTCAGATACCAAATTAGGCTCTGTAAGCTTCTTGTTTCTGATTCTCTCACCTTGGGCTTCTCCTTTTTCTTCACTGTGTTAAATTACCTTTGATGTACTATATGTTACTTACTTGTATTGCTAGTTGTCTGTCTTTCACTATAATTAAAGCCACTAGGCGTTTATATTTATTATTTACCAATCTCACATGCTTACAACTTAATCTAGCATATATTATGTTCTCAATAAATAAATGAATAATTGAATGACTTGTTATTGTCTAATATTTTGGCTGAAATATGATAGGGGGTGAGCAAAGAATGGTATAGGCAGAAAGAAACCCTGTGCAAAAACCTCAAGGCAGTTGTTAATATATACTGCATAAGAGAATGGAAGGAACCAGTTATGGTGGTGCATACCTTTAAAAATACCAGCTCTCAGGAGGCTGAAGTAGGAGGATAACTGAGTTGGAGGCCAGCCTTGGACTACAGAATGAGTTTTATGTCAGCCTAGGCTAGAGTGCAAACCCTGCCTTGAAAAAAGAAAGAAAGAAAGAAACTAGAAGGAGACAAATATGGGTACACATGGGTCATTGGGAGGATGACAAGGTAAGCTGGCACCAAATTTTCTAGTATCTTGTAGGCTATGTTATAAATTTTGGTCTAAGCTCCTAAGTATAATGGGAGGACCAACTGAAGGCTTTAAAATGGGGATGTGACATAAGAGTTTTTGAAAAAATAATCCTGGCTATAGTAGAGAGAACTGAGGATACAAGAGTATATTTGGGAGATTTGATAGAAGGTAACAGTAAGAGAAGAAGAAAGAAACTGAGATATTATCTCCTAAAATATTTAGGAGGCAAAATTGAGAGTACTGGGTTGGAGAGATGGCTTAGTGGTTAAGGTGCTTACCTGCGAAGCCTAAGGATCCAGGTTCAATTCTCCAGTAACCCATAAGCCAGATGCACAACGTGGCACATGCTTTTGGAATTAGTTTATAGTGGCAGGTGGCCCTGGCATGCCCATTCTCTCTCTAGCAACCTCTCTCTCTCTCAAATAAATAAAAAAATAATTTAAAATATTGAGAGTACTTAGTGACCTGTGACTGAAGAAGAAGGAGTTATCAAAGACTACTTCTTATCCTCTATCTCATGCAACTGGATAGTTGGTGGTGCCCTCCCAATATTACCTCTCTCCATTCTCATGTCCTGTGCATTCTACTATTCTCCCACAACACCTCTCCCCATGCTTCCTTTCTAGCTTCTTGGCATACATAGACACTCTGACTCATAGCCACTAATCTAGAAATTTGCAGCTAGGATTTGCATACAAAAGAGTAGTTGGTGTTTGTTTCTGAACTTGCATTACCAGACTCAGTATGACCTTTTCCAGTTTTATCCATTTTCCAGCACAAATAATTTTTCTTTACAGATAAATAAAACTCTGTTATACATGTGTACCATATCTTCATAATCCATTCACTAGCTAATTCTATTTCTTAACTCTTGTCAATAAATCAGCAATAAACACAGCTGAGCAAGTATCCCTTAAGTAAAGTATAGAGCACTTAGGGTATATAGCCTGGAGTGGTTTAGCTGGTTTATAAGGTAGTTCTATGTTTAACTCTTTGAGAAACTTCTACATTGATTTCCACAGTGGCAGCACCAGCTTGCATTCCCATGAACAGTGGATAAGGATCCCTCTCCCTACACCATTACTAGCATTTGTTGTCTGTAGCAGTTACCTCCTCCTGCTGGGGCAAAACATCAAAAGAAGCTTATGGTGTGAAAGAATTTATTTCAACTTACAGTCTTTAGGGGAAGATTCACTAAGGCAGGGAAATCATGGCAGAGGAAAAACTGGGCATCAACTCCTATCACAGCAGCTGGGTGGTAGCAGCAAAAGTGATCTAGCTACCTAACTTGCAGGAAAACTAGACTAATAAAGCCCAAAGCCCATTCCCATGACAGACCTCCTCCAATAAAGCTACACCTCCCAAAAGCTCTACCAGCCAGGGATTAAGTATCATGTTTAATCACAAAATTTGAGGTTATAGGGAACATTTCATATGCCTACCACCACATTGTATTTTTATTTATGATAACCATCCTGACCTTAGTGAGTTGGAATATCCAAGTAGTTTCAATTTGCATTTCCATGATGATTAAGGATATTGAACACTATAAAATTTTGATTAGCCAAAGAATAAATTTGCATTTATTCTTTTGAGAACTCTGGTTTAATTCTGGTTGGTCACTTGTATCTATCTAGAAATTCATCTATTTCTGCTAGGTTATTCATTTTAGTGGGTTGTTTGGCAGTTGTGGTGTTTCAGAACTTGAAATGCGTAATTCTAAGCCTTTCGGCTTCTAAAATTTTCCATTGAAAAATCGACAGTTATTCTGATGGGCTTACTGTTATAGGTGACTTCGTGGTTCTGTCTTTAAGGTCTCAATATTCTTCCTGTATTTTGCTAATGTAGCAGTTTTTTTTTCCTAGTCCTATCTATTTGGTGTTTTTTACATCTCTTTCTCTAGATTTGGAAAATTTTCTGGTATGATTATATTGAAAATATTCTCTATTCTTTTGGTATGATATTCTCCTTCTATACCCAGAATTCATAGGTTGATTTGCTTTGTCCATATATTTTTATAAGCTTGTAATTTCCCTTGACTAAACATATCTATTTTTCTATCTTGTCTTCAATCTCAGATATTATGTTCTGATGCATTCTATTGGTGAGGCTTTCCACTGAGCATTTTATTTCACTTAGTATATTTTTCATTTCCAGTATCATTTCAGTTTGCTTTTGTTCAATACTTATATCTATTTACTAAATTCTATTTTCTTCTTCCATGGGCTTTCTTATTTCATTCAGCTGATTAGTTGTGTTCTTTCAGAATTCTTTCATTTCTTTTCACATATTAATCATCATTTTGAATTCTTTGTTTGAAATTTTATTTAAGTTTGGATCATCATGGGTCTCTGGGATTGGTAGGTTTTTGAGGAGACATGTTTTCTTGACTTCTCATAATAATCATTTTTTTTTTTTTTTGCTTTGTTTTGGTGCTTGGAACTTCTCGTCAGAGGTTAGATTGTTGGTTGAATTTTTATTTTTATTTTTAAAGTTAGGTTACATTCCTTTTTTTAGTGGAGGTGTTTGTTATATTCAGGAGAGACTGGCATGTAATAGGGTTGAGATGTCATCTTCTTTGGTTAGACTGGTGATTAGGGCACCAGGCTTTCTGCCAAGTCTTCCACTTCAAGTACAGTACTGCATGTAGCAATAGTCACTATCTTGGGTTAGACTCACTATAAAAATAGTGATAGTCTATGGTAAAAGAATCATCTCTTAAATGTTAGTCATTTTAGGAAGCAAGGGAATATTGACAGTACTGCATGCATTAATATATTAGTTATTATGGATTTGTGAGAGACAAAAAAGGAGAAAAAAACTCCATAGAATAAGTATTTAATAATGAGTTGTTATAGAAAAAGTAAAACAAGGGACACAATTAAAGAGGTTATGGGTAGTAACAGCTAATGTGAAATAGTTCTATGTCTCCAAAAGGTAAGTCCCATAGTTCCTGCAAACCAGAACAGGCTATGTAATTTTGGGAGAGGAAGATATAGAGGAAAAGAGTAAGGAGGAGGAAAACAATAATGTTGAATAACACACAGAAGACAAAAACAAAGGACAAACCTCATTTCTTCCCCCACCCCACACTCATATGCACACATAAGCAACAAAAGCAATAAGAGGGTAAGAGTGGAGTGGGGGCCAAGCTGGTCTGCTATGATAATAGTAATTATTGGAAACAGGATAGTCATGTATAGAGAGACAGCTGGATGGAGATGCAGGATTTGAAAACTGGCCTGGTATTTGGCTCTTTTCTGGACTTCCTCACCTCCCGGAAATGTGATTCCTCTGATGGGAATTTCTTTCTTGCCTTGAAAGATATTCCATTTGTTTGGGGTCTTAGTTCTGAGCCCAAGTTACTGTAAAGAGTTGTATATTTCCCTTTCTCTGGAGCTAAATCTGTGGATAGTTCTCTGGGTATTCCTTGGTACAGGGTTCTCTTGTTGGAATCAGAACCATTTTTTCAGAGTTTGGGTACCTTCAGGTTCAGATAGCAGTCTCTTTCTCCTCAGAATTATGACACGATGGGGGAGAGGAGCTTTGTTAATGGAAGTCTCTTAATTTTAAATTTCCAAACTCTTCATGTGGTGCTTGCATACACCGTCCTGGGGGCCTTTTAACTTGTGTGGTTTATTATTTCTTTTTTTTTTTTTTTTTTTTTTTGAGGTAGGGTCTCACTGTGGTCCAGGCTGACCTGGAATTCACTATGTAGTCTCAGGCTGGCCTCGAACTCATGGTGATCCTCCTATCTCTGCCTCTCGAGTGCTGGGATTAAAGGCATGCACCACCATGCCTGGCTTGGTTTATTATTTAAGTTAAGACTCTATTCTGCTATGTGAGAAAATGTGTGATATTGTCTTTTCTAGGCCTGGCTTATATTGTTAATATGATTATCTCCAGTTCCATACATGAGGATAAAGCTTGGATCTCTTAAACCACAGTTGTAGGGGTCTCTGCATGTTTTGCAGGCTGAGCTTGGAGAAATATTACCTTAGGCACTTGTGTCTAAGCAAGAAGTCTTTTATTTTAGGCTTTCTCATTTTAAGTGGATTTTGATTTTCATAAGATGAAGCCTCTGATGGGTGAAGTTTTTCCCTCAGGGCATTTATCCTGTTGTCCCAGTGCAGTGCAGGAGGTTTTCTTCAGTGGTACTGATCTATAGCTGCTTTCTCAACATCAGCCTGAATGTTACACTGTCTGGAGAGTTCTTCTACCAGACAAATAAGTCTGTTTGTTGCTTTTGAGTTCAACAACATTCAAGTTCTCAGGTGAAGAATATAGCCAGTTTTTGTGATAGTGTGTATCATAAATTGCTTCTAGTCTAGTTCCTGATGTAGTTTTTGTGTCCCTCTGTAACTTCATAAGGTGACTCTCCACTGTCCATGTTTGTGTTAGTATTCTTGTTTTCCAAACTCACTAAAGTGCCCCATTAAGTTCTATTTACATTATTCAAGGGCTTTTCTAGGCCAAAGTTCCAAACTCTTCCACTTTCATCCCACAGAGCAGTTCCAAAGGCCTCTGAACCACTCAGGATTATCAACAATAACAATCCCACTTCTAGTACCAATTTTCTGTATTTCTGTATTTCTGTATTTTCCTATTGTTGTGACAAAATACCTTACCAGAAGCAACTTAAGGAAGTGAGAGCTTATTTCAGCTTAAAGTTTAAGGTTGCAGAACATCAACGTCATGTTGGAGAAGTCATGGCAGTAGAAATTTTGGGAAGCTGATCATATTAAATCCACAGTGAGGCAGTAGTGATGAACGCTAGTGTTCAGCTACCTTTCTCCTTTTTTTACAGTTTGGTCCCCCAGTCCATGAAGTGGTACTACCTGTATAACCTAATCTAGAAAATCCCTGACACTTGCCAAGAGATTTTTTTTTCCCCATGGTGTCTGTAAATTTTGTCAAATATTAACTCTTGTACCCTGATCAATCCTTCCTTTTCCTTTTCTCCCTTCTTTCTGGATCCCTGAATATACACATCTTCCCCTTCTGCCTTCATGACACATATATTCCATTATTTTGTCTTCTTACACCTTACCCACTTCCTTTTAACTTCTCTCTCTTAGTTTGTAAGTCCACATGTAAATTTTATTCTACATTATGCATACCAGAATAAAAACATGTGATATTTGCCTGAGTCTGGCTTATTTAACTGATTTTTCGGTTCCTTCAACTTTTCCTCCAAGTATTATGATTTAATTTTTCTTTCAAGTTCAATAAAATTTTAATATATGTATACATATATTTTCTTTTCCATTTGTTTGTTAATATTAAGGCTGATTCCATATCTTGGCTATTGTATGGGTGTGCAAATATGTCCATGGTATATGAGTTAAAATACAGGCTATGCATTCCAAGGTCACTGCCATTTGAAAAGAGAAGATTCTCTACCAAAAGTGAGAGTAGCATTAATATAAGGGTATGGACATTAAGAGAAGTGCTTACTGGGCAGTTTGATAAGCATAGTATATACATTTAGCCAGACAGCAGCAGATGTTACACCCATAAGGCTCATGACTACCCCTGTTTTAAGTTTTCAGTATCAGGGATGTATTCCCTCTCATGGAGCGGACCTCTAGTCCAGTTAGGGGGCAGTTGGATTCCACCATGATGGACGTGCCACTATTGCACCTGTTGGCTCATTTGGCCTGGATGGCCAAATATAAGGCTGGCAGTGTCCGCCGTTGAGTATCTTCACTGGTGATTTCTCTTTCTCCCATTGAACTGCATGCAGAATGGCTCCTTCCAGCTTTCTCTCAGCTGGTCTACATGGAGGAGGTTATCAGCTCAGTTCCAGCAGGATTTCTCAGTGGCCTTGCAGAACAAGTAAGTGGAGTCTTCAGCAATAGGGTCTTACCATCTATTCCTGGTAGGAAACCAAGGGCCTCGGCAATGGCCTATAATGTTTTGGGGGCATCAGGGACCTCCGTGGCCAACAACTCATTGGAAGGTATCCTATCCCTGGCACTGAAAATTTTCTAGCAACAATCTATGGCTCCTGAGTGTTCCATTATCCAAAAAAGTAGGATTCCATATGATTTATTTATATCCTCTTAGATTTTTACTAGCCCTCCCTCCACCTTTCCTTTACTCGATCTCTTCCCCTGACCTCACTTTGGGCCTTTTTACCCCCATTAATCTATTCTTCTACATATATATATATATATATGCACAATACCATCTCATTAAGTACCCCCCCCTCTTCCTTTCTCTTCCCTTTATATCTCTTTTCTACCTTACTGACCTCTGCAATTGAGTTTTTTCCTTCTCACACAGAAGCACAATCATCTCTAGCTAGGATCCACATATGAGAGAGAACATGTGATGCTTGGCTTTCTGGGCCTGGGTTACCTCACTTAGTATAATCCTTCCCAGATCCATCCATTTTCCTTGCAAAATTCATAACTTCATTTTTCTTTACCGCTGAGTAGAACTCCATTGTATAAATGTGCCATATCTTCATTATCCACTCTTCAGTTGAAGGATATCTAGGCTGGTTCCATTTCCCAGCTATTGTGAATTGAGTGGCAATAAACATGGTTGAGCAAGTATTTCTAAGGTAATGAGATGAGTCCTTAAGATATATGCCTAGGAGTGCTATAGCTATGGTAGATCAATTTATAGCTGTCTTAGGAACCTCCACACAGATTTCCACAATTGCTGGACCAGATTGCATTCCCACCAACAGTGTGGAAAGTTCCTTTTTTTCCTCATCCTTGCCAGCATTTATGGTCATTTGTTTTCATGATGGTAGCCAATCTGATAGGAGTGAGATGGAATCTCAATGTAGTTTTAATCTGTATTTCCCTGATGATTAGGGATGTAGAACAATTTTTTAGATGCTAATGTGCCATCCATATTTCTTCTTTTGAGAACTCTCTATTTAGTTCCATAGCCCATTTTTTAATTGGCTCGTTTGATTTCTTATTATTTAATTTTTTGAGTTCTTTGTATATCCTAGATATTCATCCTCTATCAGATGTATAGCTGGCAAAGATATTTTCCCATTCTGTAGGTTGCCTCTTTGCTTTATTCACAGTGTCCTTTGTGGTACAAAATCTTTGTAATTTCATGAGGTCCCAGCAGTTAGTCTGTGGTTCTATTGCCTGAGCAATTGGGGTTATATTCAGAAAGTCTTTGCCAAGACCAATATGTTGAAGGGTTTCCCCTACTTTTTCCTGTAGCAGTTTCAGAGTTTCAGGTCTGATGTTAAGGTCTTTAATCCATTTGGACTTAATTCTTGTGCATGGAGATAGAGAAGAATCTATTTTCAACCTTCTACAGACAAATATCCAATTTTCCCAGCACCATTTGCTGAAGAGGCTATCTTTTCTCCAGTGAGTATTTTTGGCATTTTTATTGACTATCAGGTGGCTGTAGCTACCTGGACTTACATTTGGGTCCTCTGTTCTGTTCCATTGATCTACATGTCTGCTTTTGTGCCAGTACCATGCTGTTTTTGTTACTATGGCTCTGGAGTATAGGTTAAAATCAGGTATGGTGATACCACCAGCCTTATTTTTGTTGCTCAGTATTATTTTAGATATTCGAGGTTTTTTGTGGTTCCAAATGAATATTTGGATTGTTTTTTCTATTTCCATGAAGAATGCCTTTGGAATTTTGATGGGGATTGTATTAACTGTGTAGATAGCTTTTGGTAAGATTGCCATTTCCACAATATTGATTCTTCCTATCAGGGAACAAGGGATGATTTTCCATTTCCTAGTGTCTTCTGCACTTTCTTGCTTGAGTGTTTTAAAGTTTTCCTTGTAGAGATCCTTTACTTCCTTGGTTAGGTGTATTCCAAGGTACTTTATTTTTCTTTGATACAATTGTGAATGGGAGTGTTTCTCTGATTTAATTCTCTGTGTGTTTGTCGTTAGTATTTAGGAATGCTACTGATTTCTGTGTATTTATTTTGTATCCTGCTACATGGCTCTAGGTGTTTGTGAGCTCTAAAAATTTGTTGGTAGAGTCTTTAGGGTCCTTTATATACAGAATCATGTCATCTGCAAATAATGATAACTTGATCTCTTCCTTTCTAACTTGTATCCCTTTTATGTGCGTCTCTTGCCTTATTGTTATGGCTAAGACATCCAGTAGTATATTAAAGTGGGGACAGTGGACACCCTTGTCTTGTACCTGATTTTAGTGGAAAAGCTTCCAGTTTTCCTCATTTAGTAATATGTTGTCTGTAGGCTTGTCATAAATAGCCTTTATTATATTGAGATATGTTCCTTCTATTCCCAATCTCTGTAGGACTTTTATAATGGAGGGTTGTTGGATTTTGTCAAATGCTTTTCCTGCATCTAATGATGTGATCATGTGATTTTTGTCCTTTAGTCTGTTTATTTAATGGATTACATTTATTGATTTGCATATGTTGAGCCATCCCTATATCTCTGTGATAAAGCCTACTTGGTCAGGGTGAATGATCTTTCAGATGTATTCTTGTATTCTGTTTGCCAATATTTTGTTGAGAATATTTGCATCTATATTCATGAGGGAGATTGGTCTGTAATTTTCTTTTTTTGTTCTGTCTTTGCCTGGTTTTGGTATCAGGGTGATGCTGGCTTCATAGAAGGAGTTTGGTAGGGTTCCTTATTTTTCTATTTTATGGAAAAGAAGCAATGGCATTAGTTCTTCCATGAGGGTCTGGTAAAATTCAGCAGTGAATCCATCTGTGCCTGGACTTGTTTTAGTTGGGACATTTTTGATAACTGCATGGATCTCCATGCTTGTTATAGGTCTATTTAAGTGATTAATCTCATCTTGATTTAATTTAGGTAGGTCATATAAATCAAGGAAATCATCCATTTCTTTCAGATTTTCATACTTAGTGGAGTATATGTTTTTATAGTAAGTCCCTATGATTTTTTGAATTTCTCTGGTATCTGTTGTGATGTTGCTTTTTTCATCTCTAATTTTATTAATTTGTGTCTCTTCTCTCTTTCTTTTGATCAGATTTGCTAAGGGTTTATCAATCTTATTTATCCTTTCAGAGAACCAACTCTTTGTTTCATTGATTCTTTGGATTGTCTTTTTGGTTTCTATTTCATTAATTTCTGCCCTAATCTTTATTATTTCTTCCCATCTACTGATTTTTGGTTTGCTTTGTTCTTCTTTTTCCAAGGCTTTAAGGTGAACCCGTAGGTTGTTTACTTGCGACCTTTCTAATTTCTTTTTTTTAATTTTTTTATTTTTTTTTATTTTTTTAAATTTTTTTTTTGTTTATTTATTTGAGAGCGACAGAGAGAAGGAGGCAGACAGACAGAGAGAGAGAGAGAATGGGTGCGCCAGAGCTTCCAGCCTCTGTAAACGAACTCCAGATGCGTGCACCCCCTTGTGCATCTGGCTAACGTGGGTCCTGGGGAATTGAGCCTCGAACCGGGGTCCTTAGGCTTCACAGGCAAGCGCTTAACCGCTAAGCCATCTCTCCAGCCCGACCTTTCTAATTTCTTAATGTAGGCACTTAAAGCTATAAATTTACCTCTTAGGACTGCCTTCATTGTGTCCCAGAAATTTTGGTATGTTGTGTTCTCATTATCATTTGACTCTATGAATTTTTTGATTTCCTTCTTGATTTCTTCACTGACCCATTCATTATTTAGTAGTGTATTGTTTAGTTTCCATGATTTTGTGTATGCTCTATAGCTTTTCTTGCCATTAATTTGTAGTTTGATTCCATTGTGGTCAGATAGAATGCAAGGGATTATTTCAGTTTTCCTGTATTTGTTAAGATTTGCTTTGTGTTCTAATATATGGTGTATTTTAGAGAATGTTCCATGGGCTGCTGAAAAGAATGTATATTCTGCAGCATTTGGATGAAATGTCCTGTATATATCTGTTAGGTCCATTCCTTCTATGACCTCATTTAGTCCAGATGCCTCTATGTTTAATTTTTTGCTGTGATGACCTGTCAATTAATGAGAGTGGGGTGTTGAAGTCACCCACTACCACTGTGTTTGGTGTTATCTGTGACCTTAGTTCTAACAGTGTTTGTTTGATGAATTTGGGAGCCCCCATGTTAGGTACATATATGTTTAGGATTGTAATGTCCTCCTGTTGGAGTGTACCTTTAATCAATATAAAGTGACCTTCCTTATCTTTCTTAACTAATGTTGGACTGAAGTCTACGTTGTCAGATATTAGGATTGCAACCCCTGCTTGTTTTCTAGGCCCATTTGCTTGAAACACTGTTTCCAACCTTTCACCCTAAGATAATGTCCATCCTTTGTAGAAAGGTGGGTTTCTTGGAGGCAACAAATTAAAGGATCCTGTTTTTTAACCCAGTCTGCAAACCTATGTCTTTTGTTTGGGGCATTGAGGCCATTGATATCAAGAGATATTATTGAAAGGTGTGTATTTATGTTTGCTATTTTTTTTTGTAGTTCTTCTGGTTTTACCTTTGCTCTCTTGTGTTAACTGGTATTTGAGTATTGTTTGTGTTTTCCTGGTTCTTTATATGTGTGTTTTTATTTTCTCTTCAGCATATAGGATTCTTTCAAGTATTTTCTGTAGAGCTGGTTTTGTCTTCAAATACTCCTTTAGCCTGCTTTTGTCGTGGAATGTCCTTACTTCTCTGTCTATTTGAATGGATAGCTTTGCAGGATAAAGTAACCTTGGTTGGCAGTTGTTATCTTTCAGAACTTGGAATACATCACCCCAAGCACTTCTTCCTTTTTAAGTTTGTGTTGAATAATCTGCTGTAATCCTGATGAGCTTGCTTTTGTAGGTAACTTGATTTTTCTCTCTAACTGCTTTCAATATTTTTTCTCTGTTTGTGTGTTTGGTAGTTTGATTATAATATGGCGAGG
This sequence comes from Dipus sagitta, assembly GCA_036346955.1. Classification (NCBI taxonomy): domain Eukaryota; kingdom Metazoa; phylum Chordata; class Mammalia; order Rodentia; family Dipodidae; genus Dipus; species Dipus sagitta. Next base: position 87,652,184 of record CM070773.1, read on the forward strand.
AGAGGTTCTTTCCAGGTTTTGTCTGGTTGGTGTTCTAAAGGATTCCTGTATCTGCATTGACACCTCTTTCCCAATTTGGGGGAAGTTTCCTTCTATGATCTTTTTGAAGACGCCTACTATGCCTTTGGAGTGAAATCTTCTCCTTCTACTATACCTTATGTTCTTTTTTTTTTTTTTTGAGGTAATTTCATGATTTGGTTCATTGTTCTTTTCTTTAATTTTTACTTTTTTATTAATTAGTTTTGTATTCAGCAAATACAGTCAGTTTGGTACCATTATTAGATATTCTTATGTTTGATCTTTTCTTAATGTCCTGAATATTCAGAAATCCCATTCATACTTTCCTATTAGTTTGTCTTTCTCTTTGTTGGACTGTCTTAGATCTGCTACCTGGTCTTCTAGCTTAAATATTGTGTTTTTTCTTTTATCCTTTCTTTTGCTGAGATATTCTACAGAGTTTTTTTTATTTCATTAACTGTGTATATATTTTTGCATTTTGGATTAATTTAATGCTTGGATTTTGTAGTTAGGTGGGTATTATTAGATGTATCAGTCAACCTGATGTTATATTTCTTCGGTGTAGGAGCTTAAGGTACTAGGTGTGGCTCTCCAGACTCTCAGAGTATTTACACAAGTGATCCTAGGTGTTGAGTTTGCCTGCTATGAGATTATTCATGTAGGCTGAGTGGAACAAAATACAGATAGATTCTAAAATTTAACTAAACAATGTATACTTGCAATGAAAAACAGCACAGAGTATTTATGCAAGAGTAGGTATTATGACAACCAGATCTTCTATCAACAAGGAGGTTAAGATTTCTGGTCTGCTCAGGGTTCCTAGTCAGCTTGTGACCAAGTGAAACCCTTCCCTAATGTATAACAGAAGAATAAACAAAGCTCCTTTAAATCAAGAAGCAACAAATAGCAAGCCCAAATTATAGCTTATTTAAGAATGGCAAATCTGACCATCCATCAGATTTAACATATAATTTATCCTGATATGGCAGATGCAATTAGCACTTCCGGTTCAGGGCTATATACCAGGTTTATTAGTCTGGTACTGACCTGGTGTAATCCCAGTTACCTTTTGGGATGATTTTGGTCTCAGTTATGTTGCGCTCCTGCTTGGGTCCCTCTTTGGTGCACTGTGGGTTCAAGTAGGCTGGCTGGGTCGCTGGACCGCTGCTCTGTTTGCTGGAGCTGGGCACTGGCGGTGGGGGAGGGGAGGCTGTAGATGGTAGCTCTAGTTCTCTTGCTGGTCCATGTGATCCTCTCCCTCGTGATCTCTTCCTCTATTGTTCACTGCCGTTCTCCCTTCACATTTCTTGAGTTTGTGAAGAGCTCCAGTGTGAGTGGAAAATCCCCTCACCTGGCTTTTCCTGCTGCTCAAGCCAAGCCTGGCCACTGTGGTCCCGTGGACCTGGCGCTGCTGCTGCTGGAGTTGCTTCTGCCTGCCTGTGTGGGCTCTGGATGCTCTGGATCTCTCCTATTACTCTGCTGCCATTTTAATTTCTTATACACCTAACTTTTTGGTAAAAGTGTATATTCTGCTGCCTTTTTTTTTTTTTTTTTTGGCTTTTTCTCCCCTAGGCTGCTTTGGTGTGGTTCCTATGCTGCCATCTTAACTGGAAGTCTTCCAAGCCATAGGCTTTTAATTTTGTTTTCACCAACAGCCAAGAATTCCTTCCCATGGAGTGAGCTTAAATTCCAGAGAGCAGTTGGTTTCCCCCATAAGAGTCATGGCAACCATTCCACCATTTGGTACATTTGGTCTGCATGGCCACCTGTCAGCTTGCAGTGTGCACTGTTAGTTAAAAACTTTGATGAGTTTTTTTTTTCCCCCAGTTAGGCTACATAGCTCTTTCCACCATCCTAACAGCTAGTTAACAGTGAGGAGGCTTCCTGCTCATCTTGTTTTCTCAGTGACCTGCAGCCAAATATATAGAGTCTTTAGTAATATAGTCTTACCATCTAGTTCTGTTAGGCAACCAAGAGCCTTGGCAATAGCCTGTAATGTTTTGGGGATATCATGCCCCTCCTCCCCATCCAACAACTCACTAGAAGGTATTAAATCTCTGATATTGAAATTGTCTTATAACAATCTATGGATTCTGGGCACAGAATTATCTACTCCCACAGGGTACTTCTGCCCAAGCTCTTTTTTTTTTTAATATATATAATTAGCTAGCAAAGAAGTAGATGTACATATGGCTTGTTTATAAATCTTATTTTGATTAAAATTCCTTTTTCCCACTCTTCTCTTCCATTCCCTCCCCTTAGTCCATCCCCCTTATTCTGCCGTTTTATGTACATATCTACTATACTGTCCTTAAGCTCTCCCCTCTCTTCCCTCCCTCATGGCCCCTTTCTAGCTTCCTGGTCTCTACTACTGACTTTTATTTGAAATCATATATAAAGTAAACATTGAAGCTAACATCCACATATGAGAGAGAACAGGTGGTGTTTGACTTTCTGAGCCTGGGTTACCTCATTCAGTATAATTTTTCTACATCTATCAATTTTCCTGCAAATTTCATTTTTATTTACAGCTGAATAAAACTTCATTGTGTAAATATATCACATCTTCATTATCTATTCATCAATTGATGGGCATCTAGGCTGGTTTCATTTCCTAGCTATTGTGAGTAAAGTGTCTATAAACATGGATTAGCAAGTATCTCTACAATGAGTAGAGTCCTAAGGGTATATGCGAAGGAGTGTTATAGCTTGATCATATGGTAAATCCAGTTTTACCTGCCTCAGAAACATCTACACTGATTTCCATAATGGCTTTACCAGTTTACATTCCCACCAATAATAGGGAAAGATTCTTTTCCCCCCACATCCTCACAAACATTTATTGATATTTGATTTCTTTATGATAGCCGTTCTGACAGTATTGAGATGGAATCTCAAAGTAGTTATAATTTTCATTTTCCTTGATGGCTAAGGATGTAAAACATGTTTTTAGATAGTTTATTAACCATTTTTATTTCTTCTTTTGAGAACTCTTATCTAGTTCTATAGCCTATCTTTTTATTGGGTTGTTTAATTTCTTATTTAGTTTTTTGAGAGCTTTGTAAATTTTAGTTTTTAATCCTGTGTCAGATGTGAGATGTGTAGCTGGTAAAGATTTTCTCCCATTCTGAAGGCTGTGTCTTTTTTGAGGAACTTCCATACTGATATCTATACTACCTAGGATAATTTACTGTCATCCCTACAATGTATATGGCTTCCTTCTTCATCACATCCTTGCCAGTACTTCTTGTTGGATTTCTTGATGAGATCCATTCTGTAGCATGAGAGAATCACAATATGGTTTTGATTTTCCTTTTCTTCATTGTTAAGGTTGTTGAAAACCTTTCTTTCATGATTTTTTAAATCAAGCATTTTAATACCTCCTGCATTGCTCTTTTTGCTGAAGATTACTTTGGCTGTTCAGGACCGTTTGGGCTTCCATATGAACTTAATTGTTTATTTCTATTTCTTTGAAATGTCATTGGAACTTTTTTTTTTTTTTTTGAGGCAAGCCCAGCATACTGGCCTTTTTTTATGTGAGAGAGTGAGCATGAGAGAGGGAGGAAGAGAGAGAGAGAGAATGAGAATTGGCATGCCAGGGTCTCCAGCCACTGTAATCAAACTCCAGACATGTGTGCCACCTTGTGAACATGTGAGACTTTAAACTCACCAAGGTGATGAAATAACTGAAGGTTGAGTATTCAAGCACATTTGAAATATCTATAATATCTCCTCCAAGGCCCAGGGAACATTGCTAAGGGGAAAGGATGTGATTGTCTTTCTTTTGTCTTATACACCAGTCCCCCAGAATTATTTTCTCTGTGGATAGTCTCTATGGCCAGAATGAGGACAGAGTGAAAGGGAAGTAAATTTGAGTAAACCAGTTCTTTATGGTTGACTTGAGGATTTGTATTTTTTCTAAATAGATATATAATCAAAGAATAAAGTTAGGTAGCTTTATTCTATTTGATTATTCACTAAAATTGTAACTGATGAACAATTGTCCAACTTAATGTAGCAGAGTTTTGTTTAGGGGAGCCTTGTTTTGGGGATGGGAGAGATAAATTTTAAGACAACAGTCCACATAGAACTAGCTTCAATTTGCGTATCAAGAACATTGAAGGTGGTACATCAAGTAGTCCTTCTTCTGTTATCTCAGTGTTTATTAGCAACATAAAGTTTTGTAATCAGCAAAGAGCTGGAATACATCTTCTTTATACTACTCTCTAATAAGTTTTACTTAAACCAGTGATTGCAAACTAGCATCACACAGGATGGATCAAGCTATCACATATGTCGTGTTGCACTCATGAAGCATATAAACAAAGACTTCATTAGACTAAATTGCTATCAATTGTTTAAAAATAGGTGAATTTCATGCTAAAATAAGAATTTCTAACTCCTTTTGAAAATCCAGGAAGCTTGTTGAAATTGGGTGTTTGTTGTATATTTACTACTGGCTGCAGCTGAGTAGCTGGTCCCATGAATATGACACAGTCCCCACACTCCCTACTTTTTTGATGGGAAGAGTTTATTAGACAAAGCTCACAGGTTTATTGAAAGGAACAAACACCCCCAGTTTTCTCCACAATTTCCTAATTTCTTTGCTTATTTGATATTCCTTCTATATCTCCTAAACTTTGTAATCCTTATTTTAGAGCACCCTTTTGAATTAGTCATTCAAATGTGCATAATTATATATATTTTCAGTATGCATGTGTATATATTTTCATTTATGGTAACATGATTAGATAATACTTTTGAAGGTAAATTTATGTTCTTTTTCCTTCTATCTTCATGGAGGGAATTCACTGAGATTTTATCTTTTATAGGGTTTACTTATAAATCCTTAAATATACCATGTTCATTTGTGCTTTTATTTATTTATTTGAGATAAAGAGAGAAAGACAAATGGGGGGAGGGGGAAGAAGAGAGAGAGAGAGAGAAAGAGAGGGAGAGAGAGAGGGAGAGAATGGGTGTCCAGGTCCTCCAGCTGCTTCAAAAGAACTCCAGATGTGTGTGTCCCCTTTTGCATCTGGCTTATGTGGGTCCTGGGGAATCGAACTGGATCCTTTAGCTTTGCAGGCAAGTGCCTTAACCACTAAGCTATTTCTCCAACCTCATTTTTTTTCCAAACAAATTCCAGATGTGCCTAGGAATGAAGGCAAATGCATGTGCCACCATGTGTATCTGGCTTATGTAGGTACTAGGAATTGAACCTGGGTCCTTAGGCTTCACAAGCAAGTAAGTGCTTTAAGCACTGCTAAGCTATCTAGCCAGCCCCACTTTTTTTTTTTTTTCCAGGTAGGGTCTTGCTTTAGTTTAGGCTGACATGGAATTCACTCTGTAGTCTAAAGGTGACATTGAACTCAAGACTATCCTCCTCCCTTTGCCTCCCAAGTGCTGGGATTAAAGGCGTGTGCCACCATGCTTGGCTTCATTTGTGCTTTTTAAAAGCTTGTAATGCTTTTTAGATATATGTATTTGCATGTATATGTATATAGTCTTATACATATGTGAAATCATACCAATTATAGATATAATTATATCATATAAAAGTAATTCTTTCTTATCAAATATCCAGTCAGTTTTAAATTTGACTAGTTCATATGTTTCTCCCTTCCATCTCTTTTTTAATACAATTTTTGTTTTGTTTTTAAGAAGGCAGGTGGTTTTCTTGCTGCTAATTGCTTCCTTCTGGTGTAGTACAATACGTTCTTATGTTTCTGAACTTTGTATAAGTGATTATGTATATCTAGAAGCTTTCTTGTATTTGGGTCATCTTAAAATCATGAACACATTAAAAGTGATACATGGCATTTGGAGGCATGCAATATCTAATTTTATGTTATTGTGATGCCAACAGCCATCAAGTAATTAAGCAATTTTTCATAATTAATATTGAAATATTAATAATTAAAATAATATAGTTGAATTGTACAAAAAATTGTCTGGCTGAATTTCATGAAGTTAGAGGAGGAAGAGCTAACAGTTATAAACTGATCAGAAATAATTTGATGGAGATGGTGGTTTTTAAGATAGGTCTCATAGAATGGAAATGCTTCTGGTAAAGGTATATGACGTATGGCACTTTAGATCAGTTTATTCAGTAACAAAGAAATGACCAAAAATTCCATTGTTTCCAACAACAAAGATTTTTATACATGCATTGTAGGTCACCTATAGCCTTGTTCCACATTTTCATGCTAAGAGTCAGACTAGGGGTGCATAGATGGTTTAGTTGTTAAAAGTACCTGTTTGAAAAGCCTGCTCACCCATGTTCAATGCCCCAGTATTCACATAAAGGCAGATGGACATAATGGTGCATACATCTGGAATTTGTTTGCAGTGGCATGAGGCCCTAGTGGGTCCATACTCATTTTATCCCTCCCTCCCTCTTTCTCTCTGTCTCTCTCAGATAAATAAATAAAATATTTTTAAAAACATAAGGTCAATACCTTCTATCTGGGGCATTACTGGTTTCATGTAAGAAGAGACCATATTAGAAAAAAAGCAATGATTCTTAAAGCTCTTTGGGAATGGCATATGTTACAGCTAACAGATCTTTTCCAGTTTTATAGTAGCTTGATATTGACAAGGTCACTGTGTAATCTTGTCTTATGGCAGGGCTACAAGTATTCTTTCTCCAGAAGTGTATTTTTGGGTGTACCAAAACATGTGTTAGTTTTATCACTGCAAGAAAATACCTGAGAACATAAAGGATGAAAGAGTTATTTTGGCTCACAGGTTCACAGGTTTCAGACCATGGTCACTAGGATCCATTGCAACTGGGCTATCATGAGACAGAATAATGTTATGAAGAACATGTGATTGAGTAAAGCAGTTTACTTCAGAAATGTTGGGAAGCTAAAAAGGAGAGAAGAAAAGAGGAGAGGTGCCATAGACAAGATATGCCTTCAAAAGAATGCTTTAGTAACTCACTTCTTCCAACTTGGCCCAATCACCCAGTTACCCCAACCTCCTAATAATGCCATGAAATGATGACTCTATCAATGGTTTAGTCCATTGATTATGTCAGAGACCACATGATTCAATCACTTCCTAAAAAACTATTATCTCCAAACACTGTGTTGGGGAGTCAACATCAGCCTATAATCCAAATCATAAGAAGGCATACATACATGTGAATGATGTATTTGGGAGTATTAAGGCTCATTTTCAGGAATATAGAATAGGTTTGTCATCTGGGTTGAGTAGAAATTATCAAGCTTAAAAGGTTTGGTACAAACTAATATTCAACTAACTAACCTACTATCCCTTTGAGGGCCTAGAGTTCTGGCTAAGAAAGTTAGAATGGGGAACTCCAGTTTAGTGTTGTCTAATAGAAATACAACAAAATCCATAACTATAATCTACATAGATCATTTTAATTTGTTAGTAACCACATTAAAATGCAAAGACAAATAAAATTAATTTTAATGTATTTTATTCAACTCAATATATCTTATTGAATATTCTGTTGTATAGTATTTATTTGTCATTGTTCCCAGTACTATGTGAAAAAGTGACAAAGAAATTTAGAACAATTTGCTATAATTATGGCAAAGGTAGCTTATGGCTTGGCCTTTCAAAGAGAAAGAATTATTTTTAAGATTAAAAGATAGAATGTTTAATATTTAATCATTAATTAAATCCGAATAGCCATACAAATTCATATATGATGACCATGAGATAATACGAAATGAGAAGCTTCCTTGAAAAGCATACATTTCAGAATGTGGACAATATATATGTGGTTATTTCTTCCTGGTCAACATGGTCATACTGAAGGAGACCAAACTTTGGACTCTTACTTGAGTCCATATTTCTAGCTGTTCTACCATCACCTTGACTTTAAACATGCACTAGTTTCTTAGAGCTTCTGGTTCCTCTTCTATCAGATGAAGATAATGTGCAGATTGGATTCCTTATGAAGATACATTATGTGATGGTTAATTTCAATTATCAATCTGACTGGACCAAGAAACAACTAGTATAGTAACTCTGCTCCACCATTTTTTCCTGCCATAACAAAGCTTACCCTTGACATAGTAAGCCACAAATAAAACTTTTCCTTATATGAGCTGATTTTCGTCAGGTGTTTTGTCCCAACAATGTGTTGGATACTACAACAGAGATAAAAATGAAACATAACAACAAATTATAATGACATTCTGAATGTTATGAGGACATACTTTCAAAACATATATGCCAATAAATTCAAATATCTGGACAAATATGACCACTAAAATTAAACAACTTAAGCATGTCTATAACAAGAAATCAAGTGGTAGTAAGATGTCTCCAATGGAAGAAATTTTACAAAGCCAATATAATTCTGACACTAACTATAGATAAAAAAACAAGAAATTAAACTATCGACAAATCTCCCTGATCAATATGGATCAATACTTCTCCATCAGACACTGAAAAACCAGTATCAGCAACACATCAAAGAAAGAACATTCAGCATGATTAAACTGGGTTGCATTTGTTTGCAAAATTCAATTTTGTAATATATCATATATATTCAATATAGAAATCATATGATCATAACAATAGATGTAGAAAAGATGTTTGACCATGTCAAAAAATCAATGAAGACACTAGAACATAGAAAGGCTTCTCATGTGCATAGAACAACAGAATTAATATTGTGTTAAGTGGGCTGGAGAGATCACTCTGTGGTTAATGTGCTTGCCCATAAAGCCTAATGACCTGAGTTTGATTCCCCAGTACCCACATGCAGCCAGATATACAAAGCGACGCATGCATCTGGAGTTTGTCTCAGCTACAGAACCTAGTGCACCCATTCTCCCTTGCCCTCTCTCTTTTTCTCTCTCTCCCACAGGGGTGGTAGTGTACATCTTTAATCTCAGCATTTGGGAGGCAGAGGTAGGAGAATCATTGTTAATTTGAGGCCAGCATATGACTATATAGAGAATTCTAGGTCAGCTTGAGCTGGAGCAAGACCCTACCTCAAAGAAACCTATTTATACATACACACATACATGCATATTGTATAAGTAGATGTATCACCATTAGCAGCCTTTAGATCCAATACATTCTCCATGAAAAATTTCACTGACATTCTTAAGTCATTTTAAGGAAAATAAATGAAACTGGAGGTAATAATTTTAAGTGAGTCAGAGGAAGGCAAATATATATATTTTCTCTGACTTTTGATTCTATAATTATATAGACACATAAAACTAAGCATATGCACACATGTATATGTATGTGACATGAAAACAGTTGTAATACTGTTTAGGTCACAAAGAGAATTGATCAATGGGAGGAGAAGGGAGGCCTGAGGGGGAGTATGTTCAAAATATATTGTCTATATGTATGAAAGATTATAGACATCAAAAAGCTTTATTTAAACTGCTTCCTTCATTAAAGAAGTATTAGGGTATAAGCTTAAACTCTTCTTATTCTTTCTAGCTTTTCTAATCATAAACTGCTAGAGAGCCTTTTTAACTATTCAAATATATTCATTTTCATATTTTCTTTTTCATAATTATAAAATGATAGTATAATTTAGACAAGGTAAATATGTACTTTGCAGAAGACTATATATATTTAAAAGTTTTGTATAAACTTTTTTCCTTTAAATAAAGTATCCTGTGCAAATCAAAATGCTAAGCCTAGCTGAGATTTACTATAAAAAGAATAATGGCTTATTTTGGATATATTTATCTGTGGATTTTCTATAATTTGTGTGATTAAGGGCATAAACATGGGTTAGACCAACTGGGCTCAAAGTTTACCTCTCTGTTTACCTGAAATTGTTCCATAAATTTAGTAATATTTTTAAATACTTAGTTTCTGACAATATTAAATAAAATGTGTATGTATTTGTTAGACAAATTTAAAAAGTTACATAATTACAAACCACTTGACGTTCCAGGATATTTTGTGTAATATTTCAACATAATATTTGAGCTCATTGTCTTATTTTTGGATTTCTGATTGCCTTAAACATAATATGCAGTTGGCACAGTTTAAATGAATAATTCCAAGTAACACCATCATTTCATTTGTGGCTGTATTACCATTTTACATAGCTTCTTCTTACTATTTTAAAACACATTGAGGTATATTTAGGGTGTTGTATTGGTAAAAGACCTTTCAAATTTCATCTGCCTAAAGATATCTCAGGTTTGAAACTTATTTGCTTAAAACTACTGAGTTGGTTTGCCTTTAGGAAGAGCTACTTTAGATCAGTGTTGATTATCATAGTGCTAATGTAAAGGTGTTAACAATATGCCAAAGCTTGTTTCTTAGAAAGTGTAAGTTAAAACTTATGATTGAGTTTGTCTTTCTACCTCTTCATGGCATTAGTGCCTAAAATTAGAGTTACTATAATGATTAGGCTTCAATTATTAATAAAGCATTGCAAAACATGAAATATAGTCAGTAGTCATGTGAGTGTATGCTGATGTGTTTCCTATCTGCTTTTCCCCTAGACTGCTTGTATTATGCATATATAATTTCCTGTAGCAGCAGGAAACTGGTTTCCTAGAGAAATAAGGTACTAAAACATTAAACCACACGTGCACACACACTAACATTGGGAAATAAATATTATATAAATATAATAAGTTTTCTTTCTAAGAAAGATTATAATTTGGTTAACATTCATGTATATAACTCACTTAAAGTGCATAGATAAATACTGTTATCATTTGGTTGTTTACTGTATGTATTTAAAGTTGTCATGTGTAAGTAAGTTAACTCCTTAAGTTTAATACAAAATTCTGAGTTTTAGAATTTCAATAAAAAGAAAGATTAGCAAATACTGTATTTTAAAAATACATTACAAATTTATATAAAATATTTTCAAAAGCTGCTACACAAAATGTTGAGCTGTCAACGCTCACAAATACTTCTTGTACAACTACTGGGAAGAGAGTTTGGCAGCATTTATTCAAGTTGGACATACATATACCCTCTGGCCTACCTTAGATGCATGCTCTCCAAGTGTATGCAAGTATGGGCCAAAAATGTACAAGAATGTTGATAGCCGTATTTTTCTTTTTCTTTTTTTCTTTTCTTTTTTTTTTTTTTTTTTTGGTAGGGTCTCACTCTAGCCCAGGCTGCCCTGGAATTCACTTTGGAGTCTCAGGGTGGTCTTGAACTCACGGCAATTCTCCTACCTCTGCCTCCCGAGTGCTGGGATTAAAGGTGTGCGACACCACGCCCGGCTTGATAGCAGTATTTTTGTAACATCTGAGAATCAGAGTTATACAGAATCACAGTTAAAATTAAGATGGATGGGTAAGTTATCATGTATTATTGCAATGGGATACTTTACAGTGCTGAAAAAATTCAGTGACCTGTACAGCAACATACTGTTAAAGAAATGTCCACTAAATAATATGCTATTTTATTAATATGATAGTAAAACCTACCTGTGAGAAGTTGAGACAAGTTTTACCTATGTGGGAAGGGAATAGTGGTTGGGAAAGAACAAGATGAGAATTTAAGAGTGCTGAAAATGTTCTATATCTTTCACTAATACATATTACTGTGTATATTAATAGGACTTGGTATGATGTTTCCATACATCCGTATACAGTGAGCATTCATCGTAATAACCTACCTTTCTACTCTTGTCACCTCCCCTGTTTCCCAGTTGCTCATAATCACTAATCGACTTTCAGGTTACCTTTGCTTTCATTTATATATATAAAAGAAACATGTGGCTCTTGTCTTTCTCTGTGCTACTGTGCTTAATATCCATTCATTTTGCTGTAAGTTATGGAATTTCATTTTTCCTTGGATAATTTCTGAATGTGGGCGGTTTTTGTGTAAGTGTGTTGTGTTAATTCACTGATCTATATACTTATGATTTTCATACATTACACACACACACACACACACACACACACACACACATATATATATATATATATATATGTTTTGTCTAGATAAGAAGAGTTAACATCAATCTGATCTAGGAATTCAATGATCTTACATTCTGGAATATCATTCATAGAGGACTAAGTGGACATAATTAATGTTGGAGTAGAAGATTCTACTAGTTTGGAGCAAATTGTTTTCCCTCTTTCAAAAAATAGCTCAGTTTTATTTATTTGAAGAAAAAGAAATATGGAGGTAAGTCGGGAGGGAGGGAGGGAGAGAGAGTGAGAGAGAAAGAGAGAATAAGAATGAGCACATCAGCTCCAACTGCTGCAAACGAACTCCACCTTGTGCATCCTTGTGCCACCTTGTGCATCTGGCTTACTTGGGTCCTGGGGAATTGAACCTGAGTACTTTGGCTTTGCAGGCAAGTGTTTTAACTGCTAAGCCATCTCTCCAGCCCTGTGTTCCCTCTTTAAACCTAAGGAAATATCCTTTAAAAGTGTCTGTGAGAATTAATAATACAGTTGATTTTGATGTAGTATAAAATATGCTATAATTATAGATGTTCTCCTTAACTGACTGAAATAAACAGTACATTCATTCATAGAGCTAAACATTTAGATAAAATGAATATTTTATTGAAGGAAGCAATTTTTTAATGAAAAGCAGAAAGGATACACCTGAGTTGTTAGCAGTGTGTGCTGAAGGCCCGTATCCGCTGCAAGTTTCCTCATGGTTTATAAACATTCTTAACTCATCTACATAACAGCAAATCCATTCTTCATGTAAGAATTTCCTGTAGTTGGTGTCTTACAGGTAAACTTTTGAAACAATTGATAGTTGTGATTTATTTTACCTTATTTCCTTCCCTCAACTTGTCATTTAAAAATCTACAAGGGCTATACCTGTACAGAAAATATACTCTCAAGTCAGTAATGAATTTTTAATTGACAAATCCCAGTTTGTCTTTATTATTTGAGCCCTGTATTACTTGAATTTCCTATAGCATATGCCACTATTATTTATTCTGTCTTTAAATTGTCTCCCCACTTGGCTTTTATAATATATTTTGTAAATGTGTAGTACTATAGGTAAACAAAACTTACTGGTAGGAACATAGAGTAGGTGATTTTGCTTACACTGGTCTTTGTGTTTTCCCACATTTATCTGACTCATTTTTCTCTACTTTATTGTTAAATAGTTTTTACAACTTTTCATTGTGTTCTTAAACTATCTTCCTAATCCATAGTTTTATTCTTCTGTTTCTACTTCTCTAATGATTATTGTATGTCAATTTCTCTTTTTAGTTGCAGACTATTTAAAAATATCTTCTGTCTCCTTTGCCTTCATTTCATAATCTTCATAATCTCCTATTTTTGTTTTACACAATATTTTAAAAATATTTTATGAAAGCCTTAAGCATATATAAATGTGCATATATATTCACGTATATGTATGTGTATATATGAAAGTCTCATCTAAGGTAGGTATTGTTAATTTCCATTTTTCTTTTCATGGTAGAAACTTAAGAAAAGTCTTAAAATGATATTTGTCTGTACTTCTGTGTTTCATAATAAGGCAGTGAAAAGTTGGCTAGAACTTTGTTTATAAGGGCTAATTCTGAAGAAAGGATGATTGAAATGAGCATTTATCTTGGTAACCTCCAACTGGTAGTATACATCAATAGTTTCTCATGGACTAGTAGTTTTCTCTAGAGAAGAATTCTTTTGTATCCCTACTAGTAAGGAAAATCTGTGATGTAAGGATTCTTGTTGAGTAGAGGGAAGAGTCTAGGTAACTTATTTAGTAGATAGACTTCCCTTTTGCATGATCTTTCTAGTTTTGTAAGATTTTCCTACTTTGAAAGTTATTTATTTGAGAGAGACAGAGAAAGATGCAGACAGCGAGAGAGCACGTAAGAGCATGCCAGGGCTTCCTGCCATTGCAAATGAACTTCAGATGCATGCGCCCCTTTGTGCATCTGGTTCTATATCAGACTGGGAATTCAAGCCCAGGGTCATCAGAGTTTGCAAACAACTGCCTTTGACCACTGAGCATCTCTCCAGCTTTGTTTTCCTACTATTAGCTTCACCTGATATCAAGTCTAGAATGCATTGTAGTGAATATTCATGCTTCCACAAATAGTTCTATTTCTCATTCCTGCATTTGAAGTTAAATGAGTCCATGTGACATTTTGGCTGATGAAAACCAAGAGCGAGTGATATGAATCACATCTAATCCTTAGTATGAAACTCCTGTTATTAATAATTATGTTAATCATATTTTGATTGTGGCTAGTATATAGAAGACAGCTTCCCTATAGAGTTGAATGTCTGAACAGGCAATGAACTGTCATTGTACCAAGGTTTTAGATTTGTGTAATATAACCTGGAAAATGTATTGAAAATTCAATTACGTCTTTTGCCATGATGGGAGAAGAGCAGTTTTCCAATGTGGGGTGTAATGGTGGTATTCTGAAGAATCTAAATTTTTCTCACACAGTCTTTTAACCAGCCTGACTACTTGTAGCTCCACCTGCACCTCTATTTTCATGTACTTCTGAGCTTCTCTACTGAGACCCACCATACTTCTGAGAGTCACCCGACTTTACCATGGGTTTGAACATTTTTCTTTTTCGTTACCATTCAGTAGCTTTCCAGTTCCCAGAATTTTGTTATCATCCTCTTTTCTCCTTCCCCTTTGGTTTTATTCAATTTCCTCCCATTTATTTTCATTTAAATGAGGTTTTCAGAAGGCTTACCAGAAGTTAACACACGGATTATTTAGCTGAAGGACTTATTGATGTTAGCAACTTGATCAAATTATTTGATATTTGTGATCCTCCATGCTTAATATATTATTTGGATGATCACTAGTATCTGTTGCACTCTAAACTTTGCAGTATTCTCTTTTTGAACATGTATATATGTATGGTGGGTGGGTGTGTTTGTATGTGTGTGGGCATATGTGAATGTGCATGTGTGTGTGGAGGCCAGAGGTTTATGTTGGAAGTTTCTCAAGCATCATCCACCTTATTTAGTGACACTGGGTGTTACTTGGAGCTTAAGGATTTGGCTATATTTGTTAGCAAGCCCATCTAGCCAGCAAGCCTCAGGGGATTTCATCCCTGCTCATCCCAGAGCTGGCATTATTGGTTTGTACTGCAATGCTTGCCTTTTACATTGGTACTGAGGCTCTGAATTCACATCCTCATGCTTACACAATGAGAACTTTATCAATAGAGCCATCTTGGCTGCCCCTTTGTAGTGTTCTTTATCTGTTTCTTTCATAGGCTATAAACAATAAAGCAAAGCAAATTACTATGATTTCATATTTGGAGTGACTGAAAATATTTTAGGCATTATAAACAAAACACTCCTTATTAATTACAACACATGGATTGTTTATGAGAGTTTACAAATCATTACAAGTTCTAACTGTGGTTTTTAAATTCTGATTTATTTAGTTGTGTTGTTACTTTTGTTCCTACATATATTTTGTTATACTAAATAAGTACTTAGTATCATGTTGTCTGATTCAAGAATTGTTTTCTCCAATTTGTTTATCATTTATGTATGACTTTCAAGTTTTCATAGAGTATGGCCTTGGAGTCATGCTGTTGATTCATTTCTAGGATGTTATTTGAAGTGAGATTTACATTTTCATTATGTTTTTAAAAATGATTCTTAAGAGTCATAATACTGCTCATTCAAAATTTAGATATGTACTTACATATAAATGTAAAAATTCTGTCAAGGAATCTATTCAGAAGTATCATTTTTATGATTCTAGAAGTATTCCAACCTTATTTGCTGTTCATGTTCTTTAAAATTACTTTTTCAATTCAATTCAAATACTGGGAATCCTAGTGATGTGCATACTGCAAAACCAAGTATGCATAACTGATCTTTAATCTTTTAAAATTTCATCTTTGCAAACCTCTGTAAATCTGAAAAGCTTGAATAAATGTTCAAAAAGCATTCAAAGTGTTCATTAATCTAAATTCTAATCTTATTGAGTCCATAGATAGTTTTTAATTTTTATTTATTTATTGAGTGATTTGAGAGAGAGAGGGAAGAGAGAGAGTGAGAGAGAGAAAGAGGCAGATAGAGAGAATGTATGCCAGGACCTCCAGCCACTGCAAATGAACTCCAGATTCATGCGCCCCGTTGTGCATCTGGCTTATGTGGGTCCTGGGGAATCAAACTGGGGTCCTTAGGCTTCGAAGGCAGATGCCATAACCACTAAGCCATTTTCCTAGCCCGCTAGATAGTTTTGAACACTTCTTAATTATTACACATTATTAGTATTCACTGTTTTTATTTTTAATCATATGAGGGAATAACAACAGTAGATAGAATATAGTATCCTCAGTGAGGAAGTTGCTGGACTGTGGATTCATTATCAGCTTTGGTGAGTTAATGCTCGAAATAATTGAACAAATGATGTTAAATTATGAAAGGAGAACCCTATGTGGTGGTACACACCTGCAGTCTTATCACTTGGGGGATAAGAGGCAAGAGGACCAGCAATTCAAGGCCATCATCTGCTACATAGTGGGTTCAAGGAAGCCAACCTGGGCTACATGTGACCCTGTCTCAAAACCAAATTCAAAATCAAAACAGAGAAACAGTTAAGGAAGTCATAAGGAAGAATTTACAAGACGAAAGGATAGAATCCATTTCCTGATTTGCTTATAATTATCACACTTGAATAATTATTCCTAGTTAGGAAACATCTTGGAAGTTTAATCAATTATAATGGTACATAGTTATGTTTTGTCTACCATGACCTTAACAAATAAACACTTATATTGGCCTCATGATGAAACTATAACACAGAAATGTTAAGTATGTGACTGTTTAGGCAATCATTGGTAAAGCTATAATTTGAACTAGGCCTTCTTAACTACATTGTTTACAGGTGTGTATGTAAAGATATATGTGCATATACACACATATATTATCTGTAGATAAATGAGTATAGTAATTCATAGTATCCATAGACTACAACTGTCTGAATCTGGAGCAGCTAATCAGAGAAATCAAAATAGTGAATGTAAAAAATAGTATATCCACAATTTAATGCCTCTGAATGTGTACTCATTCTCTAATCATTAGATGTAGGGCTGAGACTTTCCATTTAGTTTTGTTCTAATGACTGGAATTTCATATTAGTTATTTTACATGAATTATATACACAAGGAATTGTCTGCATTTTCCATGTTTTCTTTAAATCTGAGCAAAAGTTAAAATTTTAAGATGCTATTTATGAAATCTGTGCATTGAATCTTTCTAGATTGTTAAAATTTTTGTGTTTTACAGTTGTGTATTTTGTACGCATTCCAACAAGTTTTTGTCCATTTGCCTTTACTTTCTTAAAGTTTTTTTAAAAAAATTTTATTCAACTTTTATTTATTCATTTGAGAGAGACAGACAGAGAGAGAAAGAGAATGAACATGCCAGGGCCTCCAGCCACTGCAAACGAATTCCAGACACTTGCGCCCCCTTGTGCATCTGGTTAACGTGGGTCCTGGGGAATAGAGCCTCAAACTGGGGTCCTTAGGCTTCACAGGCAAGTGCTTAACCATTAAGCCATCTCTCCAGCCCAACTTTCTTAAAGTTTTTGCAAGTGTTCAACTTTGTTGTTTCATAATTGTTCCTTTCATATTTCTAATATAAAAGTTGTATATATATATACATATATATGTGTGTATATATATGTAAATAAAATTCACTA
This sequence comes from Dipus sagitta, assembly GCA_036346955.1. Lineage (NCBI taxonomy): Eukaryota > Metazoa > Chordata > Mammalia > Rodentia > Dipodidae > Dipus > Dipus sagitta. Next base: position 87,669,809 of record CM070773.1, read on the forward strand.
TGTAGTCTCAAGGTGCCTTGAACTCATGGAAATTCTCCTACCTCCACCTCCCAGGTGCCGGGATTAAAGGCATGTGCCATCACACCCGGCTTGTTTATTCAATATTTAATTAAAGTAATTACAAGGACACATGCAACTGACCTTAATGGGCCTGCTCTATGATGGAACTAAATTGTTGATGAACGTTATAACTCAAGTACCATTAGCAGAAATGCAGGGCATACTTTAGTTTTGAACTATTAATGTGACATGGAATTGGCTAGAATATGGAGAATGATAATTTGTTTTGTAGTTAAGAGGAGAGCAATTTTTTTTGAGATATAGTCTCACACTATAGCCTAGACTTTTCTGTGACTCATTTGTATCCCAGACAAACCCTTGAACTCATGGAAATGCTCCTGTTTCAGCCTTCTGAGTGCTGGAATTACATTCAAGGAGAACAGTTTAAAGTGCCAGTATTTTACTATTTATATATTGGAAGGAATCCAAATCCCAGACCCTACATAAGCCAGATGCACAAAGGTGAGGCAAGTGCAAGGTCCCACATGCCCACTAGGTGCCACAAGTGTCTGGAGTTCGATTGTAGTGGCTGAGGTCCTGGCATGCCAGTTTTCCCCCCTCTCTCAAATACAAAATAAAAAACACACATACTCATAGCAGCATTATTCACAATAGCCAAGATATGGAAGAAACCCAAATATCCTTGGCAGATGAATGGATAAACACAATGTGGTATTGTGGTATAATAACACTGTGAAATGTTAGTCAGTTTTGAAAGGTAGTCCTATCACATCTTGTAAATGAACCTTGAATGTGTTATGCTAAATGAAATGAGCCAATCACAGAGATATAATTATGTGAAGAATCTAAAACTGTCACATTCATAATCAAAATGGTAGTTACTAGGGTTTAGGGTAGGAGAAATAGGGAATTATTCAGTAAATGTGGAGTTTTAATATTATGAAATATACCTTTAATTCAGTAAAAATAAAAGTTCTGCAGCTCTGTTACATAGAAATGTGAATATGCTTAAGATTATTAAGCTGTATGTACACTTAAAATGATGAAGATGGGAATTTCATGTTGTGTTTTAAGTGAAAACTAAGATACGGTTTTTTCGTTGACAGTTTCCATACTTGCAGACAGTAAACCATGATAATTCCCTCCCTCCAATTTCTCCTTCACAAATCCATACTCCATCATAACCCCTCCCTCTCTCCATTAGTCTCTGTTTTAATTCGATGTCATCATCTTTTCCTCCTATTATGAGCACTGTGAGGTCTTAGGTATCAAGGCCAATTTCTGTCTGGATAGTTGCATTGTAAACAGTCCTACCCTTCGTTTGGCTATTAAATTCTTTCCACCACCTCTTCTGTGGTGGACCCTGAGCCAAAGATAGAGATGTTTTGGTGCTGAACACTCCTCTGTCACTTCTTCTCAGCACTGTGGTACCTTTTGGGTCATCCCAGTGGTCACCGCCATCTGAAAAGAGAAGCTTCTCTAACCAAAAGTGAGCTTAGTGTTACTATATGGATATGAACATTAAGTGAGTTGCTTACAGTGCAATTTTGTGAGCATAATACGTGCATTTAGCCAGATAAGAACAGGCATTACATTGCTAAGGCTCATGATCTGTCCTACCATAGGCTTTCAATTAGGTTTTCAGTACCAGGCATGTATTTCTTCCCATAGAGTGGGCCTCTAGTCCAATTAGATAACAGTTGTTTTCCCCCAGAGCAGACATGCCACTATTGCACTCATTTGGTCATTTGGCCTGTCTGGCCAAATTAAGGCTTCCAGTATCCAGTGTTTTCACCACTAATGACTTCTGTCTCCCATAGGGATGCATGCAGTGCAGCTTTTTCCAGTTCTCAGTCAGCTGGTTTGCATCAGCTCAGCATCAGCTTGATTTCTCAGTGACCTTGTCACCCAGGCATGTGAAGTCTTTAGCAATAGGGTCTTACTATCTATTACTTGTGGGAAACCAAGTGCTTCCTGTTTCCCTTTACTCTCTTGTTTTAACTGTTATTTGAGTATGATTTATTTTTTCCTGTTTTCTCATATGTGTGCTTTTATTTATCTTCAGCATGGAGGATTCCTTCTAGGATTTTCTGTAGAGCTGGCCTAGTTGTCATATATTCCTTTAGCCTGTTTTTTTTTTTTTTTTTTTTTTTTTTTGTGGAATGTTCTTATTTTTCCAACAATTTGGATGGATGGCTTTGTTGGGTATTCTTGGTTGACAGTTGTCTTTCAGAACTTGGAATACATCATTCCAAGCCCTTCTGGCTTTTAAAGTTTGTGTTGAGTAATATGGCGTTATCCTGATGGTTCTGCCTTTATAAGTGAGTTGTTTTTTCTCTCTAACTGATTTTAATACATTTTCTTTGGTTTGTGTGTTTGGTAGTTTAATTATAACATGGTGAGGAGAGGTTCTTTCCAGCATTTGTCTGTTTGGTGTTCTAAAAGCGTCCTGTATCTTCATTGGCATTTTTCCCCCAATCTGGGGGGAATTGTCTTCTATGATTTTGTTGAAATCACCTACTATGCCTTTGGAGTGAAATTCTTCTCCTTCTACTATACCCGGAATTCTTAGTTTGATCTTTTCGTAGTGTCCTGAATATCTTGAAATTCCTATTCATACCTTCCTATTAGCTTGTCTTTCTCTTTGTTGGACTGTATTAGTTCTGCCACCTGGTTTTCTAGTTTTGATATTCTTTTCTCTCCTTCATCCATTCTATTGGTGAGACTTTCTACAGAGTTTTTTTTTTTTATTTGACTTATTGTGTTTTTCATTGCTAGTATTTATGACTGGTTTTTCCTTATTATTTCTATTTCCTTATTCATGTCTTGTATTGGCCTCCTTATTTTATTAAGTTGGTTGCCTGTGTCTTCTTTGGTTCCTTTGATTTCCTTGAGCATAGTTATAATTCTTTTCTCATTCTTTTGAAATATTTCTCAGGTATTCTAAATTAGTCTCACTGGGGGTCATTTATGATGGATTTATAATTTTTGGTGGAATTATATTGTTTTGATTTTTTTGTGATTCTTGTATTATAATGTAGAGATTTTTGAATCTTAGATTAATTTGATTCTTGGGTTTTCTAATTATCTGTACTGTTCTTAGATGTATAAATCTGATGTTACATATCTTCAGGGTTGGAGCTTAAGGTACTAGTTGTAGCTCTAAAAAATTCAGAGTAACAGCAAAAGTGACTCTAGGTGTTGGGTTTGCCTGCTATGCAAGTATAGGTAAATTCGAAAACTTACCTGAACAATGTACACATTCAATGAAAGCCAGCATGGAATATTTATGCCATTGGAATTTTAATTGGGATTGCATTAAATGTGTATATTGCTTTTGGTAGGATTGACATTTTCACAATATTGATTCTTCCAATCCAAGATATCCAATGGGATATATTTCCATTTCCTTGTGTCTTCTGCAATTTCTTGCTTGAGTGTTTTAAAGTTCTCATTGTAGAGCTTCTTCATTTCCTTAGTCAAGTTTATTCCAAGGTACTTTATTATTATTTTTTGAGGCAATTGTGAATGGGTGAGATTCCATAATTTCATTCTTTGCACATTTGTTGTTAGCATGTACGAAAGCTGCTGATTTCTGTGTATTTATTTTGTATCCTGTTATAATGGTGAAAGTGTTTATCAGCTCTAACAATTGGCTGGTAGAGTTTTTAGGGTCTTTTATATATGGAATCATATCATCTGCAAATAGTGATAATTGGATCTCTTCCTTTCCAATTTGTTTCCCTTTTATGAGCATCTCTTGCCTTATTGCTATAGCTAAGACTTCCAGTACTATATTAAATAAAAGTGGGGACAGTGGACACCCTTGTTTTGTTCCTGAATTTAGTGGAAAAGCTTTGAGTTTTTCACCATTTAGTATTATAGCAGTGAAAACAGTGGACACTGGAAACAGGCAGGCCAAATGAATGAAGGAGTGCAATAGTGGCACATCTGTTCTGGGGGAAACCAACTGCTCTCTAATTGGACTGAAGGCCCACTCTATGGGAGGGAATATGTGCCTGGTACTGAAAACCTAATCAAAAGCCTATGGCAGGAGTGGTCATGAGCCTTAGGGGTATAAAGCCTGCTTATGTCTGGATAAATGCATATATTACTCTCACCACATTGCCCTGAAAGCACTACACTTAATGTTCATATTCATATATTAATGCTACTCTCACTTCTGGTTAGAGAAGCTTCTCTTTTCAGATGGCGATGACCACTGGGATGACCCACAAGGCAACATAGTGCTGAGAAGAAGGGACAGAGGAATTTCCAGCACTGAAATATCTCACACCCACCAAGGCTCAGGGTCTATTGCGGAAGAGGTGGCGGAAAGAATCTAAGAGCCAAAGGAAGGGTACCACTCCTTACATACAACTGTCCAGACAGAATTTGATCTCAATATCCAAGACCTCGCAGTGCCTAGCAATCCTCACATAAGACCCTCATAATAAGAGAAAAAGATGATGACATCAAATTAAAAGAGAGACTAATGGAGAGAGGGAGGGGATATGACAGAGAGCAGAGTTATGAAAGATAAAGTGAAGGAGGGAAGGGAAGGGTAATATCATGGTTTGTTGTCTGTAAGTATAGAAGTTGTCAATAAAAAAATATATATATAAAATAAAGAAAAATGATTTTCTTCTGAAAAAAGAAGAATATCTCTGGAGAAAGAAATGTATACTTTTAGTAATGTATGAAGTGAAGAGATTGCAAGCTGAAGGTACATTGTTTACTTATCATATAAAAAACATAGAAAGCCATTTTAAAACAATAGGGAACGTGAACCAGCACAAATAATTTTTTTTTTAAATTGAGGTGAAATAAAATTTGGCACAACTTAAGCAGCTGATAGGGGATGAGAAAAGATAACATTTTATCTTGAGGCTATTCTTCAGATAGTCTCTGCATTGTGGCATTGGACCCATAAGAAAGGAAATGCTATTCTAATACCATCTGGTCCCATACTGTTTTTAAGTGATATTAACTGACTTTCAACCAACTTTTAGATGGAATGTGTTAGCCATTATCATCTAGAGAAAGAAAATAAAGGAAAAAGAATATAAAACTGACAACTTGAAAGTAAAGACATGTAAGATGGAAAGTGGATGAAAGTTAGAGGAATGAGTAGGGGCAGAATCTTCATTTGACAATGTGTGGAATTTAAAAAGAACTACTATGAGGAAGGTAAAGAGTAGAAATACAAGTTATATAATTTATAAAGGCAAGAATGGCAAATGTAATAATTTATATTGATTGCTTACAGGACCTGGAACCACAGCGAGAGATTATTTTATTAGCTTAGACCCTGGGTGTGCTTGTGAGGGATTGTCTTGATTAAATTGAGGTAGGAAGCTCCCCTTTAACTGTGGACAGCACTATTTCATTGGCTAGTGTCCCATTCTGTATAAAAAGGAGCTGACTGAGCACCAGCATTTACTGCTGTCTGCTTCTTCCTGTGAGATGAATATGACCAGCTCTGCCTCAAGCTCCTGCTCCCTTGCTTTCCCAGCCATGATGGACTGTAACTAAGAACTGTAGACTGAAAGAAAGCCTTCCTCCATTAAACTGAGTTTTTTCAGGTATTTTGTTCATGAACAAGAGATAACAGATATTATAAGCTATAAATTATTTTAAAAAATTTGATAGAGGGAAGTATAAATATTTAACATATATATTATAAAAATACCATATTATGTTAAGAAATTAAGATACATATACGTATAAATACAATATTTAAAGATGTTAATGAGATAATTTAGTAGAAATAAAACCAATATAAAATTTCAAGTTTTTAAATTTTTATTGACAACTTCTACACTTACAAACAATGAACTATATTTCCCTCCTCTCCCTCACTTTCCCTTTCACAACTCTTCTCTCCATCATATTGCCTCCCTCTCTCCATTAGTCTCTCTTTTAATTTGATGTCATCATCTTTTTCTCCTATTGTGAGCGTCTTGTGAAGGTATTGCTAGGCTCTGGGAGGTCATTGATATCAAGGCCATTTTCTGTTTCGACAGTTGCATTGTAAGGAGTGGTACCCTTCCTTTGGCTCATACATTCTTTCTGCCACCTCTTCTGCAGTGGACCCTGAGCCTTGGAGGATGTGATAGAGATGTTTCAGTGCTGGACACTCCTCTGTCCCTTCTTCTCAGCACTATGTCGCCTTTTGGGTCATCCCAGTGGTCATCACCATCTGAAACGAGAAGCTTCTGTAACCAGAAGTGAGAGTAGCATTAATATATGAATATGAACGTTAAGTGTAGTGCTTTCAGGGCAGTTTGGTGAAAATAATATGTGCACTTACCCAGACAGGAGCAGACTTTGTAGCCCTAAGGATCATGAACTCACTGCCATAGGCTTTTGATTAAGTTTCAGTACCAGGCAAGTATTCCCTCTCATAGAGTGGGTCTTCAGTCTAATTAGAGAGTAGTTGGTTTCCCCCAGAGCAGATATACCACTATGGCACTTGTTTGGTCATTTGGCCCTTCTGGCCAAACCTGAGGCTTCCAGTGTCCACTGTTTTCACTGCTCATGACTTCTGCCTCCTATAGGGCTGCATATAGTGGAGCTTTCCACAGCTTTCAATTGGCTGGTCTACAGCAAGAAGGTTTTCAGCTCAGCACCAGCTTGATTTCTCAGTAACTTTGCCTCAGGCATGTGAAGTCTTTAGAAATAGGGTCTTACCATCTGTTTCTTAAGAAAACCCAAGGGTCTTGGCAATAGCCTTTAATGTTTTGGAGGTAATAAGGACATCCCTGGCCAACAACTCACTGGAAGGTATCCCATCCCTGGCACTGAAAAAATTTTAATAACAGTTTATGGCTTCTGGATATGCTATTATTCAAAAAGGTAGGTTTTCATATGTCTTATTCAGAATATCTTGAATTTTGATTGACCCTCCCTCCCCTACCCTTCTTTTACACAGTCTCTTCCCATGACCTCATGTAGGAATTTTCCCTTCCTGTAATCTGTTCTTCTACTTACATATATACAATACCATCCCCTTAAGTCCTTCCATCTCCTCCCTCCTTTATACCCTTTTTCTAGCTTGCTGGCCTCTGCTACTGAGTTTTGGTTTCAGCTCACACACAAGTCTACACATTTGTAGCTAGGATTCACCTATGAGAGAGAACATGTGACATTTGGCTTTCTGGGCCTGGGTTACCTCACATAGTATAATCCTTTCTAGATCCATCCATTTCACTGCAAATTTTATAATTTCATTTTTCTTTACTCCTGAATAGAACTCCATTGTGTAGATGTACCACATCTTTATTATCCATTCATCTGTGGAGGGACATCTAGGCTGGTTCCATTTCTAAGCTTTTGTGAATAGAGCGGCAATAAACATGGTTGTGCAAGTATCTCTAAGGTAGTGAGAAGAGTCATTAGGTTATATGCCTAGTAATGCTATAGCTGGATCATATGGTAAATCTATTGTTAGCTGTCTCAAGAACCTCCACACTGATTTACACAATGGCTCTGCCAGATTACATTCCCACCAACAGTTTAGAAGTTTTTCTGCATCTTCACCAACATTTATTGTCATTTGTTTTCTTGATGGTAGCCATTCTGACAGGAGTGAGATGGAATCTCAAAGTAGTTTTAATTTGCATTTCCCTGATGGCTAAGGATGTAGAACACTTTTTGTAGATGTTTATATACCATCTGTATTTCTCCTGATGAGAACTCTCTATTTAGTTCCATAGCCAATTTTAAAATTGTGGTCTTTGATTTCTTATTGTTCTTTTATTAGTTCTTCATATATTCTGGATATTAATCCTCTGTCAGATGTGTAACTGGCAAAGATTTTCTCCCATTCTGTAGGTTGTCTCTTTGCTCTATTCACAGTGTCCTTTGCTATACAAAAGCTTTAAAATTTCATGAGATCCCAGTGGTTGATTAGTGGTTTTATTTCCTGAGAAATTGGGTTTATATTTAGAAAGTATGCCTATACCAATATGTTGAAGGGTTTCCCCTACCTTTTTCTCCAGCAGTTTCAGAATTTCAGGTCTGATATTAAGGTCCTTGATCCACTTGGAATTGATTCTTGTACATGGAGAAAGATAAGGATCTATTTTCATTCTTCTACACGTAGTTATCCAGTTTTCCCAGCACCACTTGTTGAAGAGGCTGTCTTTTCTCCAGTGAATGATTTTTGGTATTTTTGTCAAAAAATCAGATGGCTGTAGCTGCCTGGATTAACATCTGGGTCCTGTATTCTGTTCCATTGATCTACATGTCTATCTTTGTACCAATACCATGCTCTTTTTGTTACTATGGCTTTGTAATATAGCTTAAAATCAGTTATGGTGATAGCTCCAGCCTTATTTTTATTGCTCAAAGTTTTTTTGGCTATTTGAGATTTTTGTGCTTCCAAATGAAATTTAGGATTTTTTTCTATTCCTGTGAAGAATGCCATTGGAAATTTTTTAAAAAATTTTTATTTATTTATTTGATAGAGAAAGAGGGAGAGGGAGAGAGATTGAGAGAGAGAGAGAGAGAGACACACACAGAGAGAATGGGTGCGCCAAGGCCTCCAGCCACTGCAAATGAACTCCAGATGTAAGTGTCCGCTTGTGCATCTGGCTAATGTGGGTCCTGGAGAACTGAACCTGGGTCCTTTGGCGTTGCAGGCAAACTCCTTAACCACTAAGCCATCCCTCCAGCCCAACTAAGCCATCCCTCCAGTCCTGCCATTGGAATTTTAATGGGGATTGCATAAAATATGTAGATTGCTTTGGTAAGATTGACATTTTCACAATATTGATTCTTAGAATTTAAGAACATGGGATGTCTTTCCATTTCCTTGTGTCTTCTGCAATTTCTCGCTTGAGTGTTTTAGTGTTCTCCCTGTAGAGATCCTTCACTTCCATAGTTAAGTTTATTCCAAGGTACTTTATTATTATTTTTTGAGGCAGTTGTGAATGGAAGAGATTCCCTGATTTCATCCTCTGCATGTTTGTTGTTAGTATATAGAAAAGCTATTGATTTCTGTGTGTTTATTTTGTATCCTGCTACATTGCTAAAAGTGTTTATCTTTGCTAACAGTTTGGTGGTAAAGTCTTTAGGGTCCTTTATGTATAGAATCATATCATCTGGAAATAATGATAATTTGATCTCTTCCTTTCTAATTTGTATCCCTTTTATGAGTTTCTCTTGCCTTATTGCTATAGCTAAGACTTCCAGTACTATATTAAATAAAAGTGGGGGAAGTGGATACCCTTGTCTTGTTCTTAAATTTAGTGGAAAAGCTTCAAGTTTTTCACCATTTAGTATTATGTTGGCTGTAGGTTTGTCATAAATAGCTTTTATTATGTTGAGATATGTTCTTTCTATTCCCAGTTTCTGTAATACTTTTACCATGAAGGGATGTTGGATTTTGTCAAATGTCTTTTCTGCATTTATTGAAATGTTCATGTGATTTTTTAAAAATGTAAAAAAATTTTTGTTCATTTTTTATTTATTTATTTGAGAATGACAGACACTGAGAGAAAGGCAGAGAGAGAGAGAGAGAGAGAGAGAGAGAGAGAAAGAATGGGTATGCCAGGGCCTCCAGCCACTGCAAACGAACTCCAGACGTGTGCGCCCCCTTGTGCATCTGGCTAACGTGGGTCCTGGGGAATCGAGCCTCGAACTAGGGTCCTTAGGCTTCACAGGCAAGTGCTTAACTACTAAGCCATTTCTCCAGCCCGATCATGTGATTTTTGTCCTTTAGACAATTTATATGATGTATTACATTTATCATTTTATGTTGAACCATCCCTGCATCCCTGGGATAAAGCCAACTTGGATGGGGTGCATAACCTTTCTGATATATTCTTGTATTCTGTTTGCTGATATTTTGATCACAATTTTTGCATCTGTGTTCATGAGGGAGATTAGTCTGTAATTTTCTTTTTTTTTCTGTCTTTGACTGGTTTTAGTATCAGGGTGATACTGGCTTCATAGAAGGAGTTTGGTAGAATTCCTTCTTTTTCTATTTTATGGAAAAGTTTGAGAAGCAGTGGTGTTAATTCATCCATGAAGGCCTGGTAAAATTCACCAATGAATCCATCTGGATCTGGGAATTTTTTAAGTTGGGAGACTTTTTATAACTGCTTGGTTATGTACTTGTTATAGGTGTTTTGGAATGGTTTATCTCATCTTCATTTAATTTTGGTAAGTCATATGAGTCAAGGAAATCATGCATTTCTTTCAGATTTTCGAACTTAGAGGCATATATATGTTCTTAAAGTATGTCCTTATGATGTCATCTCTAATTTTATTTATTTTTATCTCTTCTCTGTTCTAGTCAGATTTGCTAAGGGTTTATCCATCTTGTTTATCTGTTCAATGAACCAACTCTTTGTTTCATTGATTCTGTGCATTGTTCGTTTGGTTTCTATTTCATTAATTTCTGCACTAATATGTTGGTTTGATTCAGGTGTCCCCCATAAACTTAGATGTTCTGAATACAAATGGCAGGATTGTGCCTTTTAATCCAGTTTGGAAGCCTGTGTCTTTTGGTTGGGGCATTGGGGCCATTGATATTAAGAGTTATTATTGAGGGCTGGAGAGGTGGTTTAGCTGTTAAGGCATGTGTCTGCAAAGCCAAAGGATCCGTGTTTGATTTTCCAGGACCCATGTAAGCCAGATGCATAAGGGGGCACATGCATCTGGAGTTAGTTGGCAGTGGCTGGAGGCCCTGGCACACCATTCTCGCATACTCTCTCTGCCACTTTCTCTCTCTCAAATAAATAAATAAAATATTTTTAAAAGAGTTATTATTGAAAGGTATGTATTAATTTTCGCCATTCTTATTTTGCAGTGCTTCCTGTTTTCTCTTTACTCACTTGTTTTAACTGTTATTTGAGTATGGTTTATTTTTTCCTATTTCCTCCTGTGTGTGTTTTGCTTTCTCTTCAGCATGAAGGATTCCTTCAAGTATTTTCTGTAGAGATAGTTTAGTTGTCATAAATTCTTTTTTTCTTTCCTGTTTTTGTTGTGGAATGTCCTTATTTCTTTATCGATTTGGGTAGCTGGCTTTGCAGGATAAAGTAATCTTGGTTGATAGTTATTCTTTTTCAGAACTTGGAATACATCATTCCGAGTCCTTCTGGCTTTTAAAGTTTGTGTTGAGTATTCTGCTGTTATTCTGATGGGATTGCCATTGTAGGTGACTTCCTTTTTCTCTCTAACTGCTTTCAATTTGTTTTCTTTGGATTATGTGTTTAATAGTTTAATTATAACATGGCAAGGAGAGGTTCCAGGTTTTGTCTGTTTGGTGTTCTAGAAGCTTCTTGTATCTGCATTGGCATTTCCTTCCCAACTTGGGGAAATTTTTCTTCTATGATTTTGTTGAAAACACCTACTACACCTTTGGGTTGAAATTCTTCTCCTTCTATTATACCCTGAATTTTTATGTTTGATCTTTTCATAGTGTCCCAGATATCTTGAAATTCCCATTTGTACCTTGCTATTAGCTTGTCTTTCTCTTTGTCGGACTGTCTTAGGTCTGCCATGTGGTCTTCTAGTTTAGATATTATGTTCTCCTCTTCATCCATTCTGCTGATGAGACTTTCCACAGAGTTGTTTTTTTTTTTTTTTTAATTTGACTGAGTGTGTTCTTCAGAGCTAGGATTTCAGCCTGGTTTTTCTTCAGCATTTCTATTTCCTTACTCATGTCTTGTAATAAACCTCCTTATTTCATTAAGCTGATTTACTGTGTTCTCTTTCAGAAGTTTGTTTTCTTCTTTAATTCCTTTGTTTTCTTTTTTATTCCTTTCATTTCTTCTTTGGTTTTTTTGAGTATAGATACAATCATTTTTTTGAAATCTTTGTCAGGCATTTCATCTAAAACAGTCTCATTGGTGATCATTTCTGATGGATTTATAATTTCTGGTGGGATTTTATTGTCTTGATTCTTTGTGTTTCTTGTATTATAATGTGGCAACTTTTGCATCCTGAATTGGTTTGATGCATGGATTTTCTACTTATCTGAAGTGTTCTTAGATGTAGCAATCCATCTTTATATACTTTCAGGATTTGAGTTTAAGGTGCCAAGTGTAGCCCTTGCACCCCAATCCAACTGCAGAAGTAATCCTAGGTGTTAAGTTTGTTTGCTAAGCAAGTATTCTAGTGGACTGAGTGGAACAACTTACTGGCAAATTCTAAACTTCAACTGAGCAATATACACATTCAATAAAAAGCATAGAGTATGCCAGTGTGGAGAGTAAAACAGATAGTCTTATAAATCCCTAAGGGTGTGTGTTGTTGCTCTACACCCTCAATCCTGTCTGCTGGGAGATAGGGAATTCTGTTCTGAATTGCATTTCAGATCAGCCTGGATCTGAATCAGACCCTGTTCTGAATAATGACAGAAGCAAAAAACAAAGGCTTTATAAATCTGAAAGCATTAAAGGCAATAATATTAAACTGCCACGTACAGCTTATTTGAAAATGGTAAAGCCAACCAAGAATATCCAATCTGTAACCTGCACTGACATGGAAAGAGTGATTAGCATTTCCAGTGCTGGCCTATGTACCTGTTTTGTTTTTTTTTTTTTTTTTTGGTCAGTTGGCCTTGTTACCTTATAGGGTGTCTTCCAACCTCTCCAGTGCTGAGTGCCCACCTTGATCTCTTCATGTTGTGCTCTGGAGCTGGAGTTCTGATCACCTGTGCTGGATGCCCTGCCACTAGGGGCTGAATGCTGGAGGTTCGTGGTTTTGATATTTGGGGGATGGGAGAGTTCAGAAAGCTTGGAGTTGCTCATGCAGTCCTGCCTATATCCCTTTCAGTAGCTCCTTTGTTGATCTCAGCTGTCTTTCCATCATATTTCTTGACTTTGGAAGGAGGCTGATGCGGTTGGAAAGTCGCCTTGTTTGGTCTCTGCTGCTGCTGCTGCTGCTTGGTGCACAGTGTTGGGCAGGTGCGTGAATCACATGGATTGGTGGGCTGCAAATGCCTCAGTGGGATTCTGGCTGTTTTCCTCCTTTCTGCTGGATCTTGGTTTCTCCTGCTTCTCTGCTGTGTCTAAGAATAACCTGTACCCCTTCACTTTTCAGGATAAGAGTGCATTTTGCTGTGGTTTTGCTTAAATCCCTTCCTAGGCTGGTTTCTCTTGGTCCCTATGCCACATCTTACCTGAAAGTCCAATTTTTTTATTATTATGAACTTTAGAGTATCAACAAATTGCATATTGTTCATATTTCCATCAGATTATCCTCTTATATTCCCTCTTCCCTACCCCATTGCACTAAGGGCTCTCCCCTGTGGTGGTGTTGCTATTCACTCTGTAGATATGTATGCACCTGTCAGTCTTAAGTGGAGGTACAATGCCTCAGGATACACCTTCCCACCCTGTGGTTCTTACACTCTTTCTGCCCCCTCTTCTGCCTTGTTTTCTGTTGTAGTATGTGTGAAGTCATCTTTAACATTAAGTTCTGTCCATCCTCTGAATTTCTGCTCTGATAAGTTTTTAGTGTCTTCAGTGTCTACCACCATCTCCCTGGAGGAGGATTTAAGGCTAGTACTGAGAGCAGCATTCATGTTTAAATCACCACTTTCTTTGTAGTATCTCCAGGCCTGTGATAGAGATGTCTCATCTTGTGATAGGCAGTGGGCTGTCTTTACTTATTGTGTACTTGGGACTTGGTTCTCTTTGGCATTTGCTGCCATCTGTACAAAGCATATTCTCCAAACACGAGTGAGAGTAGCATAGATCAAAGGGGATAAAAATAGTTTTTCAAAGAATTTTTGATGAGCATACCCTGTCTTTTTAGACAATGAACAGTGGAAGCTTCTGTCTAGAGTCTATTACCTTCCTATTCTTAGGATTCGACTTGGTTTTCAGCACCAGGTATAAATTCCTTGCCACTGAACAAGTTTCACACTCAATCAGAGAGCAGTTGCCTACCTTCATAATCTGTGTGCCACTATTGCACAGATGTGCACATCTTGCCCAGCTGGTTGATTCTGTAGCTTGTAGGATCCCCTGCCTGTTCATGCTGATGGTGACTATTTTCCTCCAGAAACTTGCAAAGTGTTTTCCAGCATGATGATGGATGGCCGTCAGGGAACTGGCTTCTTTCCCATTTCAGGCATGATCTCTCAGTATTCTTTGCTCATAGCCTGTGGTGTCTTCAGCAATGTGGTCTTCTTATCTTTTAGCTCTTTCAGGTGAACAATTGCTGTGGCAATAGCCTGCACTGTTTTGGGGACCTCATGGGACTCCCTGACCAGCAACTCTGTGGGAGTAATCTAGTTCTGGCACTAGGATTTATCAGCCAGAGCTTATGAGAAATAATGCTCTGTGTTACTGATGCCATTTTGTCATGAGTTTACATAAATCTGGAGGTGCTTCATTTTTAGCCTTTGAGATAATGTGTTTGCATGATAATGTGTTTTCTGTTAGAAAATGGTTTAAGGTTTTTAAAATTGAGGACAATTTTTCTTTAAATACAGGTGTGAAAAATGTGTCTATCTGCATAGCTTGAGTTTGGTGGCACATGATGGTAATTTCAGCATTGCAGAGGTAGAGAGGCAGAAGAATCCCACCTTTGAGGCAAGCCTATATTATATAGCAAAACCTGTCTCCAACCACCAGAAATGGTGATGTAACTCACTGTCAGAGTACTTGCCTAGTTACTTCCAAGTTTTGGTTTCTATCCTCAGTATTTCAAACAACAATAGCAAATAAATAAATAAAGTCCTCCTAGAGATGTTTCTCATTAGAGGTAGTTTGTGTCCTTTGAACTATGTGATACTTTATCCTCTTCTAATATATATATATATGTATATATATATGTTTATATATATAATATAGATATAGATATATGTATATAGTCAAATGTATTTTATTTATAGCTATATAAACTTTTGCTGTTAAATATTTTGTGGACATTCCAATTATAGAAGAGAAGGGGAAGGGAAGCTTCTGTGATATTGTGTTTATACACTCGCACTATGTCTTACTTTTTTTGAAGTAATATATTTTTAAATTATCTAACAAACAATATAGCATCTGTTATGCTATTTGCAGACAGGGAATGCACAATAATAAATAGAACAGTACTAGTCCATGTGGAAGTTACATTCTAGTCAATGAGGCAAATATGCATTTACTGCAGTTTGAATATATGTCACCCATTAGAAGCAAGTTGGAAACAGTTCTCAGTACAAATGTTGGGAAATAGGGCTGAATGTGATATTTTTTAGAGCCCCTGAGCTCTACTTTCATGATTCACAATGTGAAATACTAATCACTGTATGATCACTGCCATTTTCATGAATCAATTAATGCTGACTACAAAAGGCTAAAGGCAGGTGAGATAAGCAGAGAACCAAGATGAGCCCAAGCAGGTTTGTATTCCAGCCGGTTCTAATAACTAGTCATAACTAACTCTTGATCTGCTGCTTTTTGATGCATCCATGCACATAATAAAAGAACGAAAACTAAAAAATGCTATCTTGGTCTTGATTTTTTGTTATGGTACTTGTAACAGCAGCAACAGTAACATTAATGATCCCAGCTGTCTGAGAAATAATAATAGAAGCTATCCAGGCAGTGAGCACCATATATATGCAGAAATCATGTCGAGGCATTATTTTACATAATATTGTTAATTTTACATTGTTTCTATCAGGTGTTAACTTTGTTTTATAGGTTTGGACAGGTTAAGTAAATTGTTTATAATATAAATAGTACATGCTAGATCTAGGACATGAAACACAGTCTGTTGACTCAATCTGGTAAATGATAAGGCATGTGCAACCTTAGCAAGTATGAGCCTTAGCTCTTCAGGCTTGGGCAAAGTGCTATGTCTGAATGAGATAGAACCTTTCTGGTTCATGATGTCAATTCACGTGCTGTGAAAATTGTTAGTTCTTTGTTATCCATTTTCTGGATGTTAATCTGATATGGACAAGTTTTAGAGGGAGTCTTTAATATTTACCCTGAATTTACATGATTTATACAAAATGGTAAGTAGGCAGAAATGTTTTCATTGCATGCAAATTATCACTTTTGTAAGTAACAGTAGAATGGTAGAATTTGTATAAGCTTTTATTATAAGATAAAATTCAATTATACTGAACACTATTACATTTAAGGGCAGAGTTACACTTAAGTTCATAACTGCCACTTGTTTTACACATTCATAAAAGTATTCGTAATATTTTATCTTACTCTGTAACCATGATCAACTCATATATGTAAATATGCTTTAGAATAGTAATTACATTTGAAATTTGAATTTTTATGCAGTTATTTAATTGTTTCACTAAAAGAGAATAGTTTCTATAGCAACTACAACATCATTTAATATCTTTGAATTCTCTGAGATAACAACTAGAAATATGTACAGCATACCATGTAAACTTCTTGCAGGTTTAATGTTTATGACAAATATATTTAGTTTTGTGGCTCTTATTCTTTTTCTCTATTCCACTATTTTTTTCCTTTTAAAACTTTAAAACATATGTATTTAAAAATAAAAATGTCAAAAGAATTCAGTGAGGAGGTGGATATTGGAGAGGATAGTAGGAGTAAGTGTGAACTTCTTTCTGAATGAACTCCGTCAGCACACATGTTACTTCCTCCAAAGAGGAAAGCTGTTAGTTTATCTCTGCAGATATCCTATTAGGGTCATGAAAAACATTTTCAGAAAAAAATGATATATCATAGCATCATCAGAACCAAAGTTAAAAGAAAATAGAATGCTAGATCAGTAACTAATTCCTGTTCTAAGGTTTTACCAATACTTAGATTTAAAATACACAATACTAGCTAATATGCACTTTACTTACTCCCTGAAGGTTCCTGTATGTGTGGGAGTTGCATGTGCAAGTGTATGTGCATGCATGTGGAAGCTAAAGGAAACCTCATGTTTTTCCTCAGGAGTGCTGTCCACCTTTTTTTGAGATAAGATTTCTAATTTGTGTGGAGTTCAGCAATTAGGCTAGTCTGACTGATCATGACCTCCAGGGATCTGCCTGTCTCTGACTTTCTATTGCTGGGATTATAGGTGTGCACCAGCATATCTGACATTTTTGTGTGGGTTCTTTGGATTGAATTCAGGTCCTTATGCATGCCAAGCAATTACTTTATTAAGCGAGCAATCTCTCCAGTGCAAGAAGGGGTGTTTTAAAAATAAGAATTGCTTTCTGTTGTAGTTACCTTCTTGTTGTTGGACCAACACCCAACCAGAAGTAGCTTATAAGAGGAGAGGGTTTATTTCAGGCTTACAGATTCCAGAGGTAACACTGACAGTGGCAGAAAAAGTTGGCTCATTTCCATAGATTCAGGTGGACATATCTCCCCAAACCACCAGCAAATATGAACAGGTAGAACTCAAACTGGCTCTTTACATACCTATTGCAGGACTTAAGATCTGCTGTCAAACACACCTTAGGGCTGGACTTCAAGATCTGACCCAAGTGACATGTTCTCCAGCTGCTGCTGGAGACTGGAGACTTAAGTAACTTATTTAATCAAAAATGCCTCAGGCTATGGGTGTCACACATTTATGTTCAATCCACCACACCTTTTTAAATCTGTTATTGAAGCTCTCTTAAACTTGGCAACATATATATGTATATACACACACATACACACACACACACACACACACACACACACATATACACATATATATTGCTAAATTTTTTCTTATAATTTGTATTGTATTGTAATTGTATTCTTGTAATTCTCTTGGTTTTAATGTACATATTTAATATATTAATATTTTCATATAAAGTTCCCTTTTATTCTCAAAATTCTGTTTGTCCTCAATGACCTTCCTCTAATTATCTATGTGTTTCTGCTACTGTGGAAAACTAAATTGAAAGCAATATTTTTGATGTACTGTGTTTTTCCTATGCAATATTCTTGTAAGCTTTTAAAATTGACAACTTCCATAAATATAAACAATATAACATGGTCATAATTCCTTCTCACCACCCTCATGATTATCAGGTTCAGCAGGGAAGCAGCACTCATGCTCTTCTCCCCAGTTCCTCTGTGGATTTAGCTGTGGCTTGGCTGAAGTGCGAGGGGAAGTTTATCTCCTCTAGTCTTGCTACCTTCTGAAAAAGAACAGCTTCTCCAAGGGAGAGTGAAGTTAGCATAGCTGAAGTGGGATAAGCATTATTAGTTTAGGGAGAATTTGATATATGTAACCCCTGTTTTAGCCAAAGACTAATGGCTTCTCTTTCTTTTAACATATGTATTAGCTATTGAAGAAGTAGTTTCCCCTATGGATTTTTCATAAATCTTAAATTGTGATTAACCTTCCTCCATTCTCTTCTTCATCCTTTCATCTTAGACTGTTTGCCTCCCTAATATTCTGCCCCTCCATTTACATATCTACTGTACCCTCCCCTTAAGCCCTCTCTTCTCTTCCCTCCTTCATAGCCCCTTTTTACTTCCTGACCTTTACTACTAACTTTTATTACAATTCACATACAAACTTCAGCATTTGAATGCAGAAGCCACATAAGAAAGAGAACATGAGGTGTTTGTCATTCTGAGCCTGGGTCTTTTCCAGACACATCTATTTCCCTGTAAGTTTTATAATTTCAGTTTTCTTTATAGCTAAATAAAACTCCATTGTGTAAATATAGCACAGTTCATCAACTGAATGGCATCTAGGATGGTTCCATTTCTATCTTTTAATGAGCCTAGTGAATTTTCAAAAATGTTTAAAAACATGCACCTAAAGTGCCTTTGTAAGACATATTCTTGAAAATAATAGTTAAAAAGTTTTGACACAGAACTGTGTTTTAAGAAAATTGTCTTTCTTCAACTAATGATTTTGAATTATTTTCAATAATTTTGTTCTACTAATTTTTTGGATATTACTACAAGCAATTAGTTATCTACTCTTCATTATTTGTATATTTTATGTTCTGCAGTCCCAGTCCAGTCAGATCATAATACACTGAAATTTTAATAAAGACATGTTAAAGTATCATTAAATTTATCTTCATTCTGTCAAACTACTTTCTTTAATGACCTTAGAAATGCAAAATGTGGATGATTGAGTTGGACTTTACATATAGTATTATGATGTTTTAACCTTTGAAATTATTATTAACATCATTTAAGACTGTAACCCTTACTTGTATATTATAAAATAATGTTATTCAAAGAACTTTCTGAAAAGTGTAAAAAGATAGAAAGAGTTCTATTATATCTACACTATCCAATACAGTAGCTGTTAGTCACATGCAGCTATTGAGCACTTGAAAAGTGGTCATTGTATCTGAGGGGCAAAGTTTTAAATTAAATTTAAATTAAATTAAATTTAAATTTACAGCAGGCAGCATATGTCTGAAAGAGTGCCTGAAACATTATCAGTTGATTTCCTGGTCTATCACATCAGAGCTGCTGTTTGTAGTGGTGCTTTAGGGGTTGCAGACAAGGATTGAGTAGAGGCTAAAATTTATGCTTTCTTTGTCTTTCTAAGTTATGTTCAGTGACAGAGAGCTGTATCCAGAGGCAACTCACTCTAATTCATACCATATGGTGTTTTTGCCCTTTAGATCTTGGCTCTGCCACCTTATGGTCATGTGATCTTGGGAATGTTAGCAACTTCTCTGGCACTGATTTCCTTCTCTGTAAAATGAAGACAATTTTACTTTACAGAGTTATTCTAAAGATTAAGTGACATAGTACATGTAAGGTATTTGTAACCTATATAAAGTACTCAAAAATGTTACCAATTATGATTAAATAATACAGTACCTTGAGGTAGTAAATTTCTCTAGCATTTTCATTTATCCAATCTTGCCTACTTTGTCTTAGGACAAGGACATGAAAAGTAAATAATAGTCTCCTTAATAAAGGATTACATTTGATTCTAGATGAACAGCTTTATAGAATTATGAGGTTAAAATTAGCTTGCTATCAGATGATATCTTAGGAACTGACTTGGAGAATTCTGTTCTGACAGTGTCACAACTCTTGTTTACAAATTTTATTCCTTCTGACTTTATGGCATTCAAAACTATAAAGAGACCATTTTGTCACATGTTTTGTAACTTTTTAGAGGGAATATTTTCTACTCTGTGCTTATTATTTTTAAAATATATTTTATTTATTTGGGAGATAAAGAAAAAGAGAGAGAGAGAGAGGAGAGACACACCAGGGCCTCCAGCCACTGTAAATGAACTCCAGATTCATACGCCCCCTTGTGCATCTGGCTTTTGTGGGTCCTGGAGAATCAAACCGGGGTCCTTAGGCTTTACAGGCAAATGCCTTAACGGCTAAGCCATTACTCTAGCCCCTTATTTATTTTTTTTAAAGCAGGATTTTGTGTAGCCCAAGCTGGCTTTGAACTTGATATATATCCAAGGATGGTCTGATTTCCTTGCCTCAACCTCTGGGGTGTTGAGATTATTGGTGTGTACCACCACACCTAGTTTATGTGGTTCTGAGAATCTAACTCAGGACTCCATAAATGCTTGGCAGGCACTCTACCCACTGACCCACATCCCAAACCCCCACTTAGTGCTTACTAATGCAACCATATATATTTTAAAAAGCTTAAATCAACACCAATACCCTTTTCAAGTAGATATTATCACCTGCCATTTACAGAAACAAACCTAAGTTCAGAAGTGGAGTAACTTTCCCATGATTATTAAGCTGAATTTGAAGCATTGTTTTCTTACTGCATTATTATACCTGTAAGTAATTTTTTTCTTTGATACTATGTTTCAATACAAGTAAATACAAATTCTCAAAATAAGAGAGTATAATGTTTCTTTTTTAAAAGTGTAACAATAGTGATATTTTGATGGAAATTTTAATTTTTATTTTTAAACTTTTTATGATAGCGTTCATACATATACACAAAGTACTTAGACTGTTATCTTCTCCTACCACCTTCTTTTGTCTCTCTTCCCATACCCCCACTCTACTGAGCCTCTTATCTTTTTCTAAGTAGTCCCCCTTATTTTGATGTCATCATTTTTGTTGCCCTCATATTATGTAGATTCTGTGTAGATAGCATTAGCCACTGTAAGGAACTGTAAGTAGGTCATAAATGCAATGGCCACTTAGTGTCTGGAAGGCAGTGTTCAGAAAGTACTCCACCATTCTGTCACCTCTTCTGTAATGGTATGAGCCTTGAAGTGTGTGAAAGAGATGTCTCACTTAGTCCTCAACACTCCACTGTCACTTCTGGGCACTTGGATGAGTTTTGCATCTCCCCATTCGTCATTTCCATCCTCCCTGAGTTAGCAATTGACAGTGAATGATTGCTGGGTGAGAAGGAGTAATTTTCCTCACTTGTGTTACCACTGGCAAGTTCCCTATGCGCCAATAAGTAACCTCTTGCCCATGCTTGTGCAAGCAAGTCTAATTAAACTCAGTAGGTCACAAAGAAAAACATGAAAGTTGCAAGAGGACTAGTTGTGGAAAAAGAGTTCAGAAGAATGTGAGCAGGATAAGAGAGTATAAGTGGAGGATATGTTAAAATTTATGCATGTATGAGATTGTCAAAATACATTTCAAACATGAATATATACAATTATTTATTAAAAATAAAGTGGAGGTGGCTGGAGAGATGGCTGATTGGTTAAGGCCCTTGCCTATGAAGTCTAACTACCGAAGGTCAATTCCCCAGCACTCATGTAAAGCCAGATGCACAAAGTGGCATATGCATCTGGAGTTCATTTATAGCAGCTAGTGGCCCTGATGTGCCAATTCTCATTCTTGCTTTCTCTCTTTTTTTTCTCTCTCCCTCTCTGCTGGATGTGGTGGGACACACCTTTAATCCCAGCACTCAAGATGCGGAGGTACGAGGATCTCTGTGAGTTTGAGGCCAGTTTGAGGCTACATAGCAAATTTCAGGTCAACCTGGGCTAGACCAAGACCCTACCTTGAAAAACCAAACAAAAAAGGTGGAGTTTTATGTAGTCTAACTGTTCATTAAGAGTTTAGTGAATAGTGTATTTGGAATAAATATATACACATTTGTTACTCTTTCTTATTTGCTATTGTTTCTCAATCTTATGTACATTTTACCCAGGACTCAAAACCCATCTCTAAAATTTTACCATAATCTTTAAATCTAGAGTATTTAAAATGAATAATAAATTAGATAAGTAGTTTTTCTTGAATTAAGTATTATCTTCCCCTTTGTGAAAATACATTTGAAATACTGTTAGAGATAGATCCAGAATTAGGATTGCTGGATCTAGTGGGATTTTTATTTTTATTTTTATTTTTGAGGAACATTCGTCTGATTTTCATAGTATCTGTATCAATTTACATTTCTACCAGATATATATATATATATATATATATATATATATATATATATATATGTTTATCCATATCCTTGTGAACCAACACTTACAGTTTATCTTTTAATATAGTTGTGAGATGATATCTCATTGTGGGTTTTTTTTTTTGTTGAGGTAGGGTCTTGCTCTAGACCAAGCTGACCTGGAATTTATTATATAATCTCCAGATGACCTTGAATTAACAATGTGATCCTCCTACCTCTGCCTCCCCAAGGGCTGGGATTAAAGGCATGTGCCACTATACCTAGCCTCAATATGGTTTATGAATGGTATTTTCATTGTGATTAATGATATGCCTTTTCCTAAACTGGTCCATTTCCATGTCTTCTTTACAGATATGTCTACTCAGTTCCTTTTTAAATTTTTTTAATGTTGTGTCTTTTCTTTTTATGGAGTTATATTTAGGTATTATCTTTTTCTCGTGTATTTTGTTTAAACATATTTTCTCCCATTCCATGTGTTGCCTTTTTATTCTACTGGTTATTTTCTTTGCTTTTTAGCTTGATGTAGTGCCACTGTCAATTTTTGTTCCCCTGTTTTCTTCTAGGAGTTTTATAACTTCAAGTCTTACATTCAAGTATTTCATCTACTTTAAGTCCATTTTTTTGTTTGTATAATAAAAGGGTCTAATTCCATTCTGTTGCACACATATATTCAGTTTTCTCAAGACTCTTTCTTGAAGAGGCCTCACTTTTATCTTATTTCTTAGCACTATTATCTAAGATGAGTTATGTAGATACATTTTTTAATTTATGGGATGTTTATTCTGTTTCATTGTTATATATGTGTGTTTGAATGCTTGAACAATGCTATTATAATCAGTATAATTTTGAATCAAAATAATAGAGGTAGCTGCACTTTGTGTAAATTGCAGCATTATTCACAATAGACAAGGCACTGAGGGAATATGAATCTCTATCAGTAGACAACGGAAATATGATATACACATTAAATTTATTATTCAGCCTTAAAAATGAAAAAATATGCCATTTTCAATAACATATATTAACTTGTAGGGCATTATGCTAAATAAATTAGCCACAAACAATAAAACAAATAATAACATTTACAGGTAAAGTCTATACTAGAAAAAGAGAGTAATTGGTGATTGATTGTTAGATGCTGGATACAGGGAGAGATAGTGTGGTATTAGTCTAAAATCAATAAATTATATATACGATTTCTCAACTGAAATAAATCCAGATCACAACAGATTCACTGCCAGTTTCTATGAGATCTTCAAATAACTAACATCAGTGCTTCTCAAGTTATTTCATAAAATAGAAAAGGAGAGAACAAACACTCTCAGATCTTTTTTTTTTTTTTTTGGTTTTTCGAGGTAGGGTATCACTCTAGCCCAGGATGACCTAGAATTCACTATGGAGTCACAGGGTAGCCTTGAACTCACGGCGATCTTCCTACCTCTGACTCCCAAGTGCTGGTATTAAAGGCGTGTGCCACCACGCCCGGCTTCAGATCATTTTTATGAGGTTAGCATTACTCAATACAAAAACTGGATAAAGACAATACAGAAACAAAAGTATAAACTCATCTCCCTGATGAACATATGTACAAAACTTCTCAACAAAACACTTACAAAGAGAATGCAAGAATACATTAAAAACATCACCATTACAATCAGGTTGCCTTTTATTCTAGAGATGCAGGGATGGATTATGCAACACTATATATGTAATACATTACATAAATAGATTCTAAGGTAGAAATTACATGATTACTTGGATTGATGCAGAAAATGCTTTTGTCAAAATACAATATGCCTTCATGATAAAAGATCTGAAAAAAAACTGGTAAAGGAAGGGACTTCTCTCAACATAAGTAAGGAGATCTATCTATTTATCATCTATCTATCTATCTATCTATCTATCTATCTATCTATCTATCTATCTATCTATGTAATCTATCATCTGTCTATATATGATGAACCCAGAGCCACCATTATACTAAATTTAGAAAAATTCATAGCATTTCTACTAAGATTGGGAACAAGACACGTTCTCAATATTACTTTTAATTCTTAAAGACTTAGAGAAATAAGAAAAGAGAAACAAATACATCAGATACAAATAGTTAAAGAAAAGTTGAAGAGATCCCAAAAATCTTACCTTCCACCTAAAGGTTTTAGAAAAACAAGAAGAATCCAACCCTTATCTCCAGACAGAAAGAAATAAGATAAGAGCAGAAATTAATGAATTAGAAGCTAAGAAAACAAGAAAATCAATGAAACTAAGAGCTGGTTCTTTGGAAAAATAAACAAGATTGATATATCCTTGACAAAGTTGATCAAATGTAAAAAAGAGAAGTCTCAAATTAACAAAATCATAAATAAAAAAGGAGAGGTACAATAGACATCAAGGAAATTGGAAGAATTATCAAGACATAATTCCAAAACATATACTCCACAAAATTGGATAAACAGGAAGAAATGGATGGATTACTAGGCAAATACCTACCACTTACCAAAGGAAAACTCAGAACAGATTAATCTAAACAAACCTATTACTTTTACTGGGTTTGAAAGGGTAATCAAAACCTTCCCCAAAAGAAAAGTCCAGGACCAGATGCTTCTCTGTGGAACTCTATCAACCCTTCATTGAAGAACTGGAACCACTTCTTCTCAAGCTGTTTGACATAATGGGAGAATAAGGAATCCCCTCCAACTCCTTTTATGAAGGTAGCATCACCCTAAAACCAAAACTAGAGAGAGATACAACAAGAAAACTACTGGCCTATATCCCTGATGAACTTGGATACAAAGATCCTGAACAAAATCCTTGCAAACGGAATTCAACAACACATCAAAAGCATTATCCATCTTGAACCAACAGGATTCCTCCCAGAGATGCAGGGATAGTTCAACACATGGAATTCAGTCAACAATATACCACATAAATAAACTTAATTACAAGAACTACATGATCATCTCAATAGATACAGAGAAGGCCTTCAATAAGATAAAATACAACATCACTTCATGATCCAAATACTGGAGAGAAGGACTGGATGGTTTATATCTCAACACAGTAAGAGCTATATATCAGCCACCTAAAGCCCAAACAATACTTAATGGAGAAAGACTCAAGGAGTTCCCATTGAGATTGGGAACAAGACAGGGGTGCCCACTCTTACCACTGCTCTTCAACATAGTACTAGAAGTCCTAACCCAAGCAATAAGACAGGAGACAGAAATAAAAGTGATAAAATTGGAAATGATGAGGTCAGTTTAGCCTTATTTGCAGATGACATGATCCTATTCATAAGTAACCTGAAAGTCTCCACCTCAAATCTTCTAAAGGTAATTAATTCCTTCAGAAAAATGGCATGATATAAAATCAACACACAGAATTAGTCACTTTTCTATATGCAAAGTATAAATATACAGAGAAAGAAATCAGTGAAGCTATCCCATATTCAATGGCCACAAAAAATTAAATACCTTGGAATAACACTAACCAGGGATGTGAAAGACCTATATAATAAAAACATAAAAACACTCAAGAAAGAAATTGAGGAGGACTTGAGCAGACGGAAAGACCTTCCATGCTCTTGGCTAGGTAGAATTAATATTGTGAAAATGGAAGTTCTCTCAAAATACACAGATTTAATGCAATGCCAATAAAAATTCTAGCATCATTCTCAGAAAAATGATCTCAAAATTCATATGCCTTGGATATCCAAACATATCCTCAACAAAAGAAACACCTTTTGAGGTATCACCATACCTGACCCAAAGCTGTATTACAAAGCCATAGTAACAAAAACAGCATGGTATTGACATAAAAACAGAAACATAGACCAATGGGACAGAATTGAAGAGCTGGACCTTAGGCCAAGTAACTACAGCTACTTGATCTTTGACAATGGTGCCAATAATGTAGATTTGAGAAAAGACGGTATCTTTAACAAATGCTGCTGGACAAATTGGGTAACCACGTGTAGCAAAATAAAACTAGATGCAGTTATCTGAGTAAGCACAAAAAATCAACTCCAAATAGATTAAGACCTCAATATAAGACCTGCAACTCTTCTACTACTGGAAGAAAAAATAGGAGGAACTGTCTATGACATAGGAGTGGGGAAGGACTTCCTGAATAATACTGTAGTTGCTCAGGAAATTAATCAACTAATGGGATCTCATAAAGCTAAAAGCTTTTGCAGAGAAAAACATACTGTAAGCAGAGTCAATAGTTTACCTACAGATTGGGAGAAAATTTTCACCAGTTATATTACTGATAGAGGCCTAAGATTTAGAATCTACAAAGAACTCAAAAAACTAAATAAAAATTCAAACAACTCATTCAAAAAATGGGGTAGAGAACTGAATAGGGAGTTCTCTATACAAATGGCTAAAACAAACTTAAGAAAATGTTTAACATCCCTGACCATCAAGGAAATGCAAATTAAAGCAACTATGGGATTCTACCTTACTTCAGTAAAGATGGTAATTATTAAAAAGTCAAGTGACAATGGATGTTGGCAAGGATGTGGAGAAAGAAACCTTCATTTACTGTTGGTGGGAATAAAAACTTGTACAACCACTATGGAAATCAGTATAGAGATTTCTGAAAAAGTTAAATATAGAACTACCAACAGATCCAGTTATTCCCTTACTGTGCATTTACCCTAAATGCTCCATGCTTCACTATGGAGGTACTTGTTCAATCATGTTTATCGTTGTTCAATTCATAAAAGCTAAAAACTGGGATCAACTCAGGTGTCTGTCATTGGACAAATGGATAACAAAGTTGTGGTACATATACACAATGGAATTCTACTCAGAAGCAAGAAACAACAATACAATAATATTTGTAGGAAAATGGATGGACTTAGAACAGATAATACTCAGAAAACACACACAGTCACAGAAAGGCAAAGACCACATATTCTCCTTCATCTGTGGTTCCTAACCTGGATCAGCCTAAGTTGCTAGCATAGTGGGTAGACAACTTGAGGCCCAGAGAAAAGGATAGAACATTTGTGGGAAGGGGAAGGTGGTGGAAATAAATATAAAACTATGCCCAAAATGATCTGGTATCTTAGAAACCTTTCTCCTTGAGGGTAGACTCCCTCAACAGAAGTTTAGTAGGACTGCCTATAAAGAAGGGCCCTAGAAAGGATGGGATGAATCCTATCCTTAAAAAATTTTGGCTCTGACCTGTTACAGTATCAGAAATAGGTGCTACCCTCGTTGAGTTGTTGATTGGAAAGATCTATGAGGTCCCCAAAACAAGACAAGCCCTGTGAAAGTACTTGATTCCTCACTGAGGTAAAAGGTAAGACTCTATTGCTGAAGACCCCAAATGCTGCTGACGTAGAACACAAACCATCCTGGAATCTGGAAGAGAGCCAGTCCCCAGACAGTCCATCTAGTTCTGGAAAGCTCTACATGTGCTACTGGGGGAAAAGTGGCCAACAAAGGTATGAGCAAGCAAGGGTCTAAGCCACTTAGAAGCAACCAGGTTTACAATAAGTACACAACAATGCAGTGGTGACACACAGCCTTGGTGGGTAACCAATGGATTTATGAGTGGCCAAGAGATCCACTCAGTAGAAAGGAACTGATATCTGGAACTGAGAACCAGGACTGAATCCTGTGGTGACCAAGATTATGCTCTCCAATGTCAAGCTTCCACTAGTCTTTGGCTAAAAGAGGGGCTATATCCATCAGTCCCTCCCTACATTAATAATGCTTATCCAATTTAACCTATGCTAACTTCACTCTCTACTGGAGAATCTGATTATGTTTTTCAGAAGGTAGCAAGATCTGAGGAGATAAACCACCCCTTGCATCTCTGTCAAGGCCCAGGCAAAACCATGGAGGAAGTGGGGAGATGAGCAAGAGTATTCCTTCCATGGTGAGCCTGGCAATCAGCACCAGGGTGAAGGAGACACTGAGGATACTCATTACCTACCAAAGCATAAATCTAGAGGCTCCATAGTGCTCATCACTGAAAACACACCCGCGAAGGCTCAAGAAATTTTGAGGAAGAGGGGGCAGAAAGATTGTAAGAGCCACAAGCTGGGATGTCATGCCCAGAGGCATTGCCTGTCCCCAATAACTGACTGCTACTCCCACCACACATAATCCACAACCCCATGGGGAATACAAACAACCCCACTGAGAAGGATCCCCTGAGGAATGGAGCCAGGAAAGAGGGCAAAGATGGTACCAACACATTATGTATTCATACAAAGTATGTACTTAAAAAAATGAGTAAGGAAGAAACTCAGTATCCTTATTTACAAATGAGATAATTTTATATAGTATATCCTAAGAACTCCACAAAAATACTCTTAGAACTGATAAACACTCTTAGCAAGGTAATAGGTTATAGAAGTAGCATAACAAAATCTGTAACCTTCTTTTATGCCCAAAAAAGCTGAAGAAGAAATCATGGAAGCAAATCCATTATATATTGTCTCAGAAATAAAATAGGAATAAGCATAACCAAGAGAGTGATCAACCTGTATAACAAAACCTTTAAAACAAGAAAAAATGAAGACCATTCTTTTCAGACCTTTATATTTCTTACCTCTAAAATGGAGATAATACTAACCTATTATGGTTAATATGAGGGTCAGAATAGCTACCTTATATTAGTCATTACGCACTATAGTTATCTTTATTCCAGTGTGTCATTTTCTATCATTTGTGTTCATATACATCACTTATTCTAACTGTATTAAATAATTTGATATTTCTTGAATAGATAGCAAATGTAGCTATTTTTTATTTTCCCACATTATCCTCTTCAGGGTTTTTGCTTGGTAGGTGTCTTAGCATTTTGAACTGGACTAAAATTTAATTTTATGTGCAAAACTTTCTGGTACTTTTTTATCACTTGAAGTTTGAATTAGGTACTTAATAATCTGTGAATTTCTGGCATTCTACATAGACTTGTCCTTTATCATTTAAATAATTTTATTTAAACCATTGCTGTGTTAATTCATTTTTAGAGTAATATTTGTCTAAGTTATTTTATCTGTAATATCCAGCATCAGGGAAGACAGTTTCTAGTTCCCATTCCATTAGGTGGCTGAATTAGAGAATGAATAAATGAATGGACTTTATTATTTTTTTAATATTTATTTATTTATTTGAGAGTGACAGAGAAAGAGAGAGAGAAAGAATGGGTGTGCCAGGGCCTCCAGCCACTGCAAACGAACTCCAGATGCGTGCACCTCCTTGTGCATCTGACTAACATGGGTCCTGGGGAATCGAGCCTTGAACCGGGGTCCTTAGGCTTCATAGGCAAGTGCTTAACCACTAAGCCAACTCTCCAGCCCACTTTATTATTTTTAAAACCTTTTTAATTTACTTATTTTACACACACACACACACACACACACACACACACACACACACACCCTAGATAGAGAAAGGGAGGGAGGGAGGGAGAGAGAGAGACAGACAGACAGAAAGAGAGAATTGGTGCACCAGGCCTTAACCACTGTAATTGAACTCCAGATGCTTGTACTACGTAATGGGCATATGTGACCTTGCACTTGCCTCATCTTTTGTGCATCTAGCTTACATGGGATCTAGAGAGTTGAACATGGGTCCTTAGGCTTCGCAGGTAAATGCCTTAACCACTAAGCCATCTCTCCAGCTCTACTTTATTCTTTAATTGAAGGGGTGACATTTTTATTAGTTTATAAACTTAGAAATTTATTTACAGTTTTTTCTTAAGCCTTGATGAACTTAGGATCTGTATACTCAATGTTACACAGGTATGATAATAGAAGATTAATTCTGACAAAATTTCTGCTTCTGTATAGAAATGTATTACCATGGACTATGGTGTAAATCAATTTTTAGTTTGTTTCTCTTTGGTTTCTTAATATTCAAATACAGGAAAGTAATTTGTATGTATTATTGTTAGATTTCAACACTGGATGTTTAAATTGAGATCCTAGAAATGGCATTTAATACTTGTTTTAGGAATATTGTGATGCAATCAAGTTCATAGGGACAACAAAAATTCATGCCTCTTGTGGTTGTTTGAATGTAAAATGTGCCCCATAGACTGAAGCATTTGAATCTTGGCCCCAAGCAAAGTGATGCTACTTATGAACGTTGTGGAGACTTTAGGAGGTGGTGCCTTGCTGGAAGAAGTTTGACCATGGGAGCTGTCCTTGAGGTGTTATAGCCCTCTTGTTCTTATCATGTTCTCTGCTTCCTTCCTGCCAATGGGATGATGTGACTCACCTTTCCTGTTTATGCCTGCTGTACCTTCTCTGCCATGATAGACTCTACCTCCTGGACCTGTACACCAAATTAACCCTTTTCTTCCATAAGCTGCTTCCACAGATATTTTGTCACAGCAAGGAGAAAGTAACTGATGCATTTTATTAGGGGTTATTATTTTTCATTTCCTATGACACATGAAATTTAGCCAAAATTTAACCTCTATTCCAAATCATTTAATTTTCTCTTCTACACTTTCTTGTGAATATCTAATAGAAGGTTACTATATACTCTTCTAAGTTCTCTCTTTTTAGTCTATAACTACATGATATGTATCTGTTTCATACTATTCTTTGAAAAATGTCAATAATTTTTCAATTTTTTAGTGGCTGTCCCTAAGGCATGATCATTATCTCCTTTATTGTGCAACCTTTACTTCATTCTCATAGAATTAATGGAAAATATTTTTTTATTTGCTCATGAACTTATACAACTAATATTATTCAGCATGCACTGTATTCTAGACATTTTTCTAGTTTTTCCCTTTTATTAGTGTATATTAATTATACAAAATATTTTATTATGTTTTTATATATGAATGTACTGTCATATGTATGTATGGTCATATTCACACTCCTATTACTCCTTCTTGCTTCTCCTGTTGGTTCCCTTCTCCTTCCCAGATAGTCCCTGTATTAGGGTTCTCTAGAAGAACACAACTGATATAATGAATATATACTATAAAGAGGATTTATTGGATTATTTTACAAGACATGGGTTAGGCAGTCCAACAAAAGCTTTTTATAAGTATAGAGTCACATAATTCTGTAGCTTTTCAGTCATGAGGCTAGATTCTTCAACATTCCCAGTCTGTTACTGAAGGCCTGGAGGTTCCTGGAGACATGCTAGTTTTCATTCCACATTGGGAGGCCAGTGAAGCTGGGTTCCAGTGTATAAGAAGTCTAGCAATGGTATGGTAGATTGATGCAAAACCTCCATGTAGTACAGGCAGCTAAGGAAAAGGCCCTGTTTTCTCCTGGATTTCTTATATATAGTATGCCTTTAGAAGGGCTCCCTACTCTGAGGGATGTTCTTACCTCCTCCATCAATCCTTCCTGGAAATACCCCACAGGGCCACCTACAAGGTGAGTTTCTTATGTGATTCCTAGTTTGATCAAGTTAACAACAGAACTTCACCTTCAGAATTATACTGCTTGTCAGTTTAACACCAAACTACAATCCTTTTTTCAGTTGAAGACAATAACAAGGACATAATTCTACCTAACATGAGATAACTATCCCATGTACAACCAAAGGCACACCGATCTTCTCCTCATAAACATATGGCTAAGTCCCTTGAGGAATGCTTAATCTCTAATATCTAACAATTTAAATATAGGTTTAACCACACTTAACTATTATCTCAATTTATATCAAATACATAGTAAAGAAATAGAGGAAAGAAAAACAAAGGTATCTTAATTTTTATGTACAAATGCCCAAACACTCTAATCTTCATTTCTGTAACTGGTCACATTGCCTTAGCTGGTATTTGTAACTACTTTCTTCTTCTACCAAATTTGCACTTTCTTTTACCTTCAGCAAGCACCTCAGTAAGTTTAGTAGGGTGATCTACACTTTAATTTTTGAAGTGTCTGGGCCCTTTATGACCCTGTCTTGATTGGACTGTGCTTGTTTTCCATTGACCTTGATCACAAGGTATAGTAACACTAAGAAGTACCCGAAAGGATCCCTTACACTTCAGACATACTCTTTCTTCTCTTGTAGAAGATCAGTCCAATTTCACTCTAGTATTCTGGATCAGTTACCATTGTGAGCACTGTAACTCTTTTTACAGTTTGTTGACTCAAGCGTATTAGAACCCCAAAGTGGCCAGGCAGAAATCTGAGCTTCTATTTCAAGGGATTTAGTGGAGGGCTTCCAGAAGAAGCAGTAACCCACTCAGGAATTGAGACCTTTCGTCTAGCAGCACATAAAATTGCAGGAATAGGAAGCAAAAATTTGGATAGTGGGTTACTTGGTATGATGGTGAGGGTACATTCCCATTTCAACCCATTGATTCCTGGACTCATAAATTCTTGTTACTAGAGAAACAGTGCCATATAAATACTGATTCAAAGCATATAAAGCCTTCTGGAGAATTCTGCCCCAGACTGATGAGCTATTGCCACATAGTTAATGCTATAACTGTTTCTTTAAAAGGCACTCAACTAGGGCTGGTGAAATGGCTTAACAGTTAAGGCATTTTCCTGTAAAGCCTAAGGACCCCTGTTTGATTCCCCAGGACACACATAAAGCACATGCACAAGAGAATGCGTGCGCCTGGAGTTTGTTTGCAGTGGCTAAAGGCTCTAGTGCACCCATTTTCTCTGTATCTGCTCCCCTTCTCTTAAATAAATAAATAAATAAATTAATTAATTTTTTTAAGAAGCCATTCAACTGTCGGTTTATGATTGCACCAGTCCATGTTGGGAGGACAGTTCTACATACTGCTTTTTCCCACTCTGGCTCTTACATTCATACTGCCCCCTCTTCCACAATGTTCCCTGATCTTTGGAGAGTATGGTAGATAATTTGCCTAGTGTTGAGCTCCCCAGAACCTCTTGTTTTCAGCTTTGAGGATTTTTGAGTCTCCTTAGTGTCTGCTGTCTTCTCCATAGGGAAGGTTCTCTGGCTAGCAGTGAGAACAATACTGCTGTGTGGAATTCCATTGTGTAGATATACCACATCTTAGTTATCCATTCGTCTAATAATGGGCATCTGGGTTGATTCCAGCTCTTAGCTATTATGAATTGAGCAGCTATAAACATGGTTGAGCAAATAGCTCTGAACTGAGTCTTGGAGCTTTTAGGATAAATGCCCAGTAAGGGAATAACTGGGTCTGTTGGTAACTCTATAGTCATCCATTTTAGGAGTCTCCATATTTCTTTCCATAGAGGTTGTATTAGCTTGCATTTCCATCAACAGTGAATGAGGATTCCTATTTCTCCACAACCTTGCCAGCATTTGTTGTCATTAGATTTTTTTAATGTTTGCTATTCTTAATGGAGTAAGGTGGAATCTCATGGTTGTTTTAATTTGCATTTCCCTTATGATTAGGGATGTTGAACATTTTCTTAAGTGTGTGTTTGCCATTTGTATTTATTCCTCTGAGAACTCTCTGTGCAGTTCTCTGCCCCATTTTGTGAGTGGGTTGTTTGACTTTTTATTGTTTAGGATTTTGAGTTCTTTGTAGTTTCTAGAAATTAGGTCTCTCTCTGGTGTGTATCAGCAAAGATTTTCTCCCATTCTGTGGGAAATCTATTGGCTGTGCTTATTGTTTGTTTGTCTGCAAAAAAAGCCTTTCAGCTTCCTGAGATCCCAATGCTTGAATGATTATTTAATTTCCTGAGCTACTGGGGTTTTGTTCAGGAAATCTTTTCCCACTCCTATATCATGGAAAGTTCCTCCTATTTTTTCTTACAGTAGTAGCAGAGTTTCTGGTCTTATATTGAGGTCTTTGATCCATTTGGACTTGATCTTTGTGCACAGTGAAATGTGTGGATCGAGTTTCATTTTTCTGCATGTGGCTATCCAGTTTGTCTAGCATCATTTGTTGAAGATGCTGTCTTTTTTTCCCAAATCTACAGTGTTAGGGCCTTTGTTAAATATCAAGTAGATATAGTTATTTGACCCAAAGTCTGGGTCCTCGATTCTGTTCCATTTGTTTATGTTCCCGTTTTTATGCCAGTGCCATGTTGTTTTTATTACAATGGCTTTGTACTATAGCTTTATTTAGATCAGGTATGGTGATGCCTACAGAGTTGTTTCTTTTGCTGAGGATATAACTTGGATATCCGAGGCCTTCTGCCATTCCATAGGAATTTTGAGATCATTTTTTCTATCTCTGTGAAAAAAGATGTTGGGATTTTTATTGGTATTGCATTAAATTTATATATTGCTTTTGGTAAGATGGGATGTCATTCCATTTTCTCAAGGGTTTTGAGATGGAGGTTCTCAGGTCACTTATGTATAGAATCATGTCATCTGCAAATAGGGCTAACTTCTTCCATTCCAATTTGTATCCCTTTTATTTCCTTCTGTTTTATTGCTTGAGGTAGTACTTCCAGTACTATGTTGAAGAACAGAGGTGAGTGAATAACCCTGTCTTGTTCCTGATCTCAATAGGAATTCCTTCAGTCTCTCTGATTGAGTATTATTTGGGCTTTAGGATCTTTATATATAACCTTTATTATGTTGAGATATAGACTGTCTATGCCCATTCTCTCCAATATTTTGATCATGAAGTGATGTTGTATTTTGTCAAAGGCCTTTTATGCGTCTATGGAGATGATTATGTAGTTTTTGTATTTAAGCTTATTTATGTGGTATATCACATTGACAGGTTTCCGTATGTTGAACCATCCCTATGTTCCTGGGATGATGCCTACTTGATTAAGGTGAATAATGCTTTTGATGTGCTGTTGAATTCAGTGTGTGAGGATTTTGTTGAGGATCTTTGCATCTAAGTTCATCAGGGAAATATGCCTGTACTTTACTTTTCTGTGGCATCTCTGCCTGGTTTTGGTTTTAGGGTGATACTAGCTTCATAAAAGGGTAGCTTTCTGTGTTCTCCGATTGTGTGGCACAGTTTGAGAAAAATTTGTTTCAGTTCTTCCATGAAGGTTTGATAGAATTCAGCTGAGAAGCCATCTGGTCCAGGACTCTTGTTTTTAGGGAGGGTCTTGATTACCCTTTCAACCTCAGTGTTTGTGATAGGTTTGTTTAGGAGATCAATATGCTCAGAGTTTAGCTTTGGTAGATGGTATTGTCCAGGAAGTCATCCATTTCCTCCATATTATCCAGTTTTGTGGAGTAGAGGTTTTTGAAGTAAGTCCTGATAATTCTCCCAATTTCACGTATGTCTATTGTGGTCTCTCCTTTTTCATTTCTATTTTTGTTAATTTGAAGCATTTCTTTTTTTCACTTGATCGAATTGGCCAGGGGTTTATCAATCTTGTTTATTTTTTCAAAGAACCAGCTCTTTGTTTCATAAATTTTCTTAATTGTTTTCTTAGTTTCCAATTCATTAATTTCTGCTCTGATCTTAATTATTTCTTTCTGTCTGGAGCTTTTCGGGTTCGATACTTCTTGTTTTTCCAATGCCTTTAGGTGGATGGTTAGGTTATTGATTTGGGATCTCTGTGTATTTGCTATGAAGGCACTTAGTGCAATGAATTTTCCCTCGAGGACTGCTTTCTTTGTAGTGACCTACTTAATGTTACCAGTTCTACTGTGGCAGTCAGTTTGGAGTTATTCCACCAAGAACTCTACCCAAAACAGCTTGTGGGAAGGGGTTTATTTTCGCTTACAGATGAGAGGAAAGGTTCATGATGGCAGGGGAAAATGATGGCATAAGCAGAGGATGGACAACAACCCCTAGCCAACATCAGGTAGAAAGCAGCAGCACGAGAGTGTGTCAATACTGGCAAGAGGAATATTGCTGTAATACCCATAAGTCTGCCTCCAGCAATATACAACCCCCAGGAGACTCCAATTCCTAAAGCACAACTAGCAGGGACTTAGTACTCAGCACACAAAGGTGTATGGGGGACACCTAAATCAAATCACTACACCTAGTATTATATTTTCCATATCCTTCCATTTTCCTGCATATTCCATTTTTTACAGTTTAATTGACCTATATTTTTCTTTGTATTTCCATTGAGCTTATTATTATTTTTTTACAAATATTTATTTATTTGCAAGCATAGAGAGAGAGAGAGAGAGAGAGAGAGAGAGAGGAAGTGCGAGCGAGCATACTAGGGCTTACAGCTGCTGCAAATAAACTCCAGATACATGCACCACTTTGTGTATGTGGCTTTACGTGGGTAATGAGGAATCGAACCTGGGTCATTAGGCTTTACAGGTAAGCACCTTACCACTGAGTCATTTTTCCAGCCCTCCACTGTGCTTACTATTGAATACTCTTTATTAAAACACAATTGAAGAAGCTGGAGAGATGACTCAGTGGTGAAAGTCTCTTGATTGCAAAGCCTTATGGCCTGGGTTCAATTCCCTAGTAACTACCCCACCTAAAGCCAGATGTCCAAGTGGTGCATGTGTCTCAAGTTTATTTGTAGTGACAGGAAGATCTGGTACACCCATCCTCTTTTTGTCTGTCTGCAGCTTTCTTAAATAAATAAATTAAAAAGACACATGTGGAAGGTAGGAAGTTGGCTCAGCAGTTAGAGGCACTTGCTTGAAAGTCTGCCTGCTAGGGTTCAATTCCCCAGCTACCTACATAAAGCCAAATTTCTTTGTAGTTTCAAGTGACTGTACTGTGTCACTGTCCCCTCACCCCCCACAAATCAATAAATTAAAAAAAAATTCTGTCATTTTAAGACCATCTTACGGACTTCGTCATGTTTAACTTTGCCTTATTGATCCCATTCACTAATTCCAAAATCTTAATGTTTTCCTTGATCAGTTCATTTAACTATCCCTTATAATGAATAGGGCATACACTAAATTGCTTTGTTCAATATCCAAGGCTCTCCATAGTCTAGGAATAAATTATGATTTCATCTATATTTAGAAACTTTTCCTACTTAAAAGCTGATAAGTTGTTGGTTCCAAGCATATTTTGCTTATAACTGTGGTTTACAAACCTTTAAAATTTAAAAAAAATACAATCCCTGATCCAAAGCAGGTTCATCAACCAAATCCCTGTATACATTTTCATGTATTAATAATGATATTGCAGACTCTAAGATTCTATGAAACACAATTTGAAGAACACTTGTATAAGCTCTTTCCATCTTGTTTCAACTTGTCTGTACATGTGTTTGTACTTGTACATTGAAAATGAAGTAAGGGTCAAGAAATATTAAGAAGTTAATTAATCAATTATGATTTGCAAAGTAAGGTCTTCTGGTATCAGTTTACTTCCTAGAATACAAAGACACTTTTTACTTTAAACCTTCTTTAAAAAGTCATTTTTAAAAGATATATTTTTTAAATTATTTATTTATTTGACAGAGAGGGATAGAGAGAGAGAGAGAATGAAAATGGGTGTGCCAGGGCCTTCAGCCACTGCAAACGAACTCCAGATGTGTACGCCCTCTTGTGCATTTGGCTCATGTGGGTCCTAGCGAATTGAACCTGGGTCCTTTGGCTTTGCAGGCAAATGCCTTAACCACTAAGCCGTCTTTCCAGGCCTAAAAAGTAGTTTTTGTTAGTATATAATGTACAAAATTCATATCATTGAAATTATATATATTATTATCTTGATCATTTCACACATGTCTGTATTTGTATTTAATTTGGAACATTTTTTTTTTTATCAAGGTAGGGTCTCGCTTTAGCCCAGGCTGACCTGGAATTCACTCTGTATTCTCAGGGTGGCCTTGAACTCATGGCGATCCTCCTATTCTGCCTCCCGAGTGCTGGGATTAAAGGTGTGCACACCATACCCAGCTTAATTCAGAACTTTTTATAAAGATTTAATATTTGTCTTTCTGAATCTGGCTTATTTTGTTTAACATCTCTAGTTCTAGTCATGTTCCTACAAACCACATCATTTGATTCTTAGTTTTCTTTAAAGCTGAGGAAACTCCAATATGTATTTGTGGGTGTGTGTGTATGTCTATGAAACTGTCCAATTAATTCATTAACTTTTTAATTGAATTATTTAGATAGTTTAATTTTTAATTTTTAAAAATTCTTTAGATATTCAGGTTATTAGGTTATTAATCCCTTGTCATTCTGCAGATTGTTTTCTTTGCTGTGTAAAAGCTTGTAATTTCTTCATCCATTTTTTTTTCTTGAGTGGACTTCCCAGATTTTGTAGTCCCTTTCAGAATGACATTTTCTATTCATGTATCTTGAAGAACTTTCCTCTGTTCTGTTATAGTAGTTTTAAAGTTTCAATTTTGCTGTAAGGTTTTTGCTCCCTTTTGATTTTTTTTTCTACATGGTTGCTAGGTTTGGGGTCTATATTCACTCTATATGTAGATCACTAGTTTTTCCAGCACTATTTGTTGAAGAAGCTGTCTTTTCTCCAATGAATGTTTTGTCACTTTTGTCAAAAAGCAGATGGCTCTAGCTATATGAGTTTATTTCTGAGTCTTCTATTTTATTCCATTGGTTATGTTTCTTTTTTTTTTTGTGCCAGTACCATGAAGGTGTAAGGATTCCATTTTATTTATTAGGTTTTTTTGTTCAGGAGCACATTAGCTATTGAATTTTTTGGCTTCCATATGAATAATGAATTTTAGAATATTTTTCTATTTATGAGAATAGTATGGATTTTGACTGGGAATGCATTGAACCCATAATGAACTTTCTTTTCTTTAAGAGTTCATCTTTCATTTTTATTTATTTATTTTAAAAATATGTTTTATTTATATGAAAGAGAGGCAGAGAGAGAGAGGGTACGAGCACGCGTGCACGCTCCAGGGCCTTCAGCCACTGCAAACGAACTCCAGATGCATGTACCACCTTGTGCATCAGGCTTACGTGGGTCCTGGAGAATCAAACTGGGATTCTTTGGCTTTGCAAGCAAACACCTTAACCGTTAAGCCATCTAGCCAGCCCCATAAAGTACTTTCTTTAAATTCCATTTTCACAATATTAAATCTGCCAATCCTTGAGAATTTCTTTTTCTCTTATAGTGTCTTTTTCAGTTTATTTGCTGTTTTAAACTGCTTCAATATAAATTACATTTACTTCTTTGGTTAACTTTATTTCTATGTATTTTATATTTTAAGGCTATTGTAGTTTCCTTCTCAGCATGTTTGTTATTTGTATATAGAAAAGCTACTGCTTTTTGTTTGTTAGTTTTGTACACTACTAATGTGCTGATAAGAGTTTATAAGATCCAAAAAGTATTCTGGTGAAGTTCTTGGCATGTTTTTTTTTGTGTGCTATAATCTTTTTTTTTTTTTTTTGGTCTTTTTTTTTCTTTATTAATTAGTTTTGTATTCAGCAAATACAGTCAGTTTGGTACCATTATTAGGCTCATCCGTGACCTACCTCCTCCCCTTGGCCCTTCCTTGCTGAGGTATATGGGTCATGACTTATGGAGTTAGCCCACAGTTATGTGTAAGATAAATGTCTCTGCATATCATGACCCAACATGTGGCTCTGACATTCTTTCCGCCCCCCTCTTCCGCAAAATTTCCCTGAGCCATGTTGGGTTCATTTTTGGTCTGCTTCAGTGATGAGGTGTTCGGGGCCTCTGGGTCTCTGGATCTCTGATTTGGTAGGAGTTTATTTTTCTCTGTGTTGATCTCCTTCCCCCTTGTTTTAAGTTTAGGGCCATATTGTCTACAAAGAGGGATAATTTGTATTTATTTCCTTTTCTATTTATATCCCTTTAATTTCTGTCTCTTCATTTAGTGATTGGGGAAAGTATTTAAACACCATTTGAAATAAAAGTGGTGAAAGTAGACGTCTTTCTCATCCCCGACTTTAGAGGAAAAGCTTTCAGTGTTTTCTTATTTAACACAATGTTGTCTACAGACTTGTAATACATATCCTTTTTTATGTTGAGGTATGTTCTCTCTTTTAAAATTAGATATGAACGTATTTAGTATGTAATCAGCACATGTTGGTACCATGCTTTCTCTCCTCCCTGCCCCTTTTCTGAATAGGCCTTCCTTGTTGGGGATGCAGGTCAACCCCATAGGGATTGTGGGTCATTCATTATGGGAGAGAGAGACAATGTCTCCGTGGAAAATGACCCAACTTGTGGCTGTAACAATCTTTCTTTCCCCTCTGAGGTATATTCTTTTTATAGTTTCTCCAGAACTTTAACAGAAAGGAATTTTGGACTATGTCACAGTCTTTTTCTATATGCATTGAGATGATCATGTGTTTTCTGTCCTTGAGTGTACTTATGTACTTTTTTATTAGCATTTGTGTCAATAGTTAAAAGCAAAATGATAGGGCTCTAGAGATGGCTTAGAAGTTAAGGTGCTTGCCTGCAAAGCCAAAAGACCCAGGTTCAATTCTCCAGGACCCACATAAGCCAGATGTACAAGGTAGCACATGCATCTGGAATTTATTTGCAGTGGATAGAGGTCCTGACATGCCCATTCCCTTTCTTTCTTTCAAAATAAATAAATAAATATTTAAAAAACAAAATGACAATGGTGTGTATCATTTGGAATATGTTTTTTAATTTAGTGTGCAAATATTTCATTGATAATTTTTGCATCTCTTTATCAGAGAAATTAATTTTATTAATTTGGGTCTACTCTCTCTCTCTTTTGATTAGTTGGTCTATAATTTTCTTGTAGTATCACTTTCCCTTTTATTTTGTGGATAATTTTAGGAACACTGCTATTAGTAGATTTGGTAGATATAGTTGCACTGTGATTCTGGATTTTACTATGGAGTGAGATTATTATTCTTTCATGTCATTTTAATTCTAGATGTATTTAAGTTTTATATATCTTGTTGATTTAACTTGGTAGATCATTCATATGTTACAGGACTTTATTGATGTCCTCTAGGTTTTCTAATTTATTAAAATATAAGTTTTCAGGACTGGAGAGATGGCTTAGCTGTTAAGGTGCATGCTTGTGAAGCCTAAGGACCCAGGTTTGATTTCCCACTATCTGTGTAAATCAGATGCACAATGTAGTGCATGCTTTTGGAGTTCATTTGCAGTGGATAGAGGACCTGGCATGTCCTTTCTTTCTATATATTTGCATCTCATATTAGATATTGACATATTTAGTATGTAAACACATGTTGGTACCATCCTTTCCCTCCTCCCTGCCCCTCTTCTGAACAGGCCTTCCTAGTTGGGGATGCAGGTCAACCCCATGGGGATTGGGGGTCATGCATTATGGGGGCAGCAGTCAGTTATGGGTGGAGAGGCAACGTATCTGTGAAAAATGTCCCAACTTCTGGCTCTAACAATCTTTTCACCCCTTCCTCCACAAAATTCCCTGAGCCATGCTGATTGTATTTTAAGTCTACTTCAGTGATGGGCACTTAGGAGCCTTTGGATCTCTGGTTTGTAGGTGTTGAGTGTCCTCAGTATCTATCTCCTTCACCCTTGTGCTGATATAAGATTCACTAAGAAAGCAGCACTCTTGTTCATTTCCC
This sequence comes from Dipus sagitta, assembly GCA_036346955.1. Classification (NCBI taxonomy): domain Eukaryota; kingdom Metazoa; phylum Chordata; class Mammalia; order Rodentia; family Dipodidae; genus Dipus; species Dipus sagitta. The sequence goes on from CM070773.1 coordinate 87,711,463, forward strand.
TAATTCCTCTGTTGTTTATGCTGGGGATGGGGTGGAGTGCGCTGGGTTGTTTTTCTCCTCAGGTCTAGTTCCCATCTGAAAAAGACAAACAGATTCTCCAACAGAGAGTGAAGTCAGTACTGGTTAAATGGGATAACCATTATTAATTCAGAGAGAATTTAAAGGGTGTAGATATTCTTATAGCCCAAGATTAGTGGGATCTTGATAATGGAAAGCAGAATCGTTATCTGGATATGATTCTGACTTACTTCCCAGTTCCAGATATGGTTTTCTTTCCACTGGGTGGATCTGTTATCCAACCCAAGAGCAGTTGGATACACACCATGGCTGTGTACCAGTATAGCACTTGTGTGAGCATCACATAAGGTTGCTTCTGAGTCGCTCAGACTTTGAGTTGCTTGGACAGATGTTGGTTACTTTTCCCAGTATCTTATATAGTGCCTTCCATCACTAGATTGACTAATGTCTGGGGACTGGTTCTCTTCCATATTCCAACCAGGTCTCTCCATGGTCCATGCTGACAGCATATGGTGTCTTCAGGCATAGGGTCTCACCATTAACTTCTTGTGGGTAATTAATTAAGTGCTCTGACAGAAGTCTGTCTCATTTGTTTTGGGAAATCAAGTAGGTCTGATCAACAGGTCATTGAGGATATAAACCACGTCCTGGTACAGGGAAATACAGGACAGCGCCAAGGTGGGGGGGGGGAGAAAAAAGAGAAATAGGAGAAATTTAAGATTAGGCTTCATCTCACCCTCTCCAGGGCCCTTTGATTCAGCTGCTCCCACTGAGGTCCTTTTGAGGGGTCCACCTTTTAGTCTGACTTCCAGGATAAAGGATTCTATGGTACCAGTTCAATTTGGGTTCAGTTTCATGTCCTCCCCACATCCTAACTCTTTACCCAAGCCCTACCCTCCCTATTGTCCAAGCCTTGAGATGCCATTCAGGTATGTCAGCAACTCAAGCTAATCCAGGTTAGGAACCACAGATGAGTGAGACCATTTGATGACTGTCTTTCTGTGATTTTATGAGTTCACTTAGAATGATCTGTTCCAAGTTTGAACGTTTAAAAAATTTTTACAAATTTCATTATGTCATTATTTTTCTTACTCATGAGTAGAATTCCATCATGTAGATATACCACATTTTAGTTATCCATTCATCCAACGATGAGTGCCTGGGTGATTCCAGTTCTTAACCTATTATGAATTGAACAGCTATAAACATGGTTGAGAGAATATATGTGAACTGAGAGAGGGAGCTTTTTGGGTAAATACCCTGTAAGGGAATAACAGAGTCTGTTGGTAACTCTATATTCATCCTTTTCAGGAGTCTCTGTATTGATTTCCATATGGGTTGTACCAGCTTGCATTCCCACCAACAGTGAATGAGTGTTCCTATTTCTCCACATCCTTGCCAACATTTGTTTTCATTTGATATATTAAAAAATTTTTTTTCTATCCTTAACGGGGTAAGGTGGAATCTCATAGTTGTTTTGATTTGCATTTCCCTAATGGTTAGGGATGTTGAACATTTTCTGAAGTGTGTGTTAGCCATTTGTAATTCTTCCTCTGAGAAATCCCTATTTAGTTCTCTACCCCACTTTTGGAGTTAGTTTTTTTTTTTTTGTTTTGTTTAGTTTTTTGTGTCCTTTTAGATTCTAGATATTAGGCTTCTGTCAGTGGTATAGCTGGTGAAGATTTTCTCCCATTCAGTGGGTAATGTATTTGATCTGCTTATGGTATATTTGTCTGTGTAAAAGGTTTTTAGCTTCATGAGATCCCATTGGTTGACTTCTTGATTAATTTCCTGGACTACTGGGATTTTGTTCAGGAAGTCTTTTCCCAGACCTGTATCATGGAGACTGCCTCCTATTTTTTCTTCCAGTAGTTGAAGAGTTTCAGGTCTTTTATTGAGGTTTATAATCCATTTGGACTTGATATTTGTGTATAATGAAACAAATGGCTCTAATTTCATTTTCTATACACATGGCCATCCAATTTGTCCAGTACCATTTGTTGAAGATGCTATCTTCTCTCCAGTCTACATTTTTTGCACCTTTGTCAAATATCAAGAAGTTGTAGTTATTTGACCTAAAGTCTGGGTCTTCAATTCTCTTCCATTGGTCTATGTTTCTGTTTTTATTCCAGTACTATGATGTTTTTGTCAGTGTGGTTTTGTAATATAGCCTTAGATTGGGTATGGTGATACTGCCAGAGGTTGTTTTTTTGTAATTTTATTTTTGCTGAGGATATATTTGGATATCCAAGGCCATCTGCCATTTCATATGAATATTGAGATCATTTTATCAATTTCTGTGAAAAATGATGCTGGTATTTTTATTGGTATTGCATTAAATCTGTATCTTGCTTTTGGTAGAATTGCCATTTTCACAATATTAATTCTACCTATACAGGAGCATGGGGGGACTTCCTGTCTTCTCAATTCCTCCTGTATTTCTTTCTTGAGTGTTTTTGTGTTTCTTTTATATAGGTCTGTCACATCTTTGCTTAGTGTTATTCCAAGGTATTTAATTATTTTTGTTGGTATTGAAAAATGGGACACCCTCACTGATTTCTTTCTCTGTATGTTTGTCCTTTTCATTAGAAGAAATACTGATTTTGTGCATTGATTTTGTATCCTGCTACTTTGCTAAAGGAATTAGTCACCTTTAGTAAATTTGAGATGGAGATTTTCAGGTTACTTATTTATAGGATCATGCCATCTGAAAATAGGGCTAACTTAACTTCTTCCTTTTGAATTTGAATCCCTTTTATTTCTTTCTCCTCTCTTATTGTTTGGCACTTCTAGTACTATGTTGAAGAGCAGTGGTGAGAATGGGCACCCCTGTCTTGTTTCCCATCTCAGTGGGAACTCCTGGAGATCTTCCCCATTAACTATTATTTGGGCTTTAGGAGTTTTATATATAGCCTTTATTGTGTAAATGCTCCATGCCTATTCTTTCCAGTGTTTTGATCATGAAGTGCTGGTATAGTTTGCCAAATTCTGTCTCTGAATCAATTGCGATGATCGTGTGGTTCTTATTGTTAAGTTTATTTATATGGTGTATTATGCTGACCCATTTCCATATGTTAAACCATCCCTGCATTCCTGGGATGAAGCCTACTTGATCAAAGTGGGCAATGCTTTTGATCTGTTGTTGAATTTGGTTTGCAAGGGTTTTGTTCAGGATCTTTGCATGTAAATTCATTAGGGATATAGGCATGTAGTTTCCTTTCCTTGTTGCATTTTGTTTGGTTTTGGTATTAAGGGGTTGGAAAGGATTCCCTGTTCTCCAGTTATGTGAAACTGTTTGAGAAAAATTAGTTTCAATTCTTCAATGAAGCATTGATAGAATTCAGTTGAGACGCCATCTGGGCCCAGACTTTTCTTTTTAGGGAGGTACTGATTACCTTTACAACCTCCATGGATGTGATAAGTTTGTTTAGATGATTAATCTGCTCTGAGTTTAGTTTTAGCGGGTGGTATGTATGTAGGAATTTATCCATTTCTTCCATATTAACCAGTTTTGTGGAGTAGAGGTTTTGGAAGTATGACCTGATGATTCTTCCAATTTCATTGATGTCTGTTGTGATATTTCCTTTTTCATTTTTGATTTTGTTAATTTGAGACTTTTCTTCTTTTTGCTTGATCAGGGAGGCCAGGGGTTTGTCAATCTTGTTAATTTTTTCGAAGAATCAGCTCTTTGTTTCATCAATTTTTAAAAAATTGTTTTCTTAGTTTCCAATTCATTAATATCTGCTCTAATCTTGATTATTTCTTGCTGTATGGAGCACTTCATGTTGGATTCTTCTTGCTTCTCCAGTGCATTTTGGTCAACAATCAAGTTATTAATTTGGGATCGCTCTGTCTTTGTAATGAAGTCATTTAAAGCCATGCCCAATTGCACAAGTCCCTCCCAGGAATTGGGAGGAGCCAAGAATCAGGGTCTGGCTTACTCATTCCATACTGCTAAGCCAGCCTGCACACTGTCTACTCAGGGAACCCAGACCAGGGATCGGGAGGTTCCAGGAAACAGGGGTCTGCCCTACTCACTCCACACCACTGTGCCCACGATCACACAGACTGGTGCAGGGAACCCAGACTAGGGAGCTGAGAGGAGCTAGGAAACAGGCATTTTGCCTATTCACTCAACGTTGCTGTGCCCCACAAATATCTTCAAATTATTCTCTGGATTTCATTTTTTAATGAAATTAATAATGTCGTCATTTCATATTTATTTTATTAATATAGATCTCCCTCTTTTAGTTTGGTGAAGGGTTCGTTAATAGCAACTGGATGTCAGAGTGGAAAGGACATAGTCTTTTATAAGTACTGAGATCCAGGCATGAAGTGTGAGTGGCCAAAGATACAGAAAGGAGGTCTTTTTCCATGAGTCAAAGTAAGATATTTGGCCCACTTGTGTCTGGTGATTGGTCTAGGTTTAGAGAAGGGGTATACTCACACCTGCATGTGCTTTGTGCTTGAGAGAGATCCACTTGGATGAGATCAGCAGACACTGAGCACCAGTTCTGCACTGAGGTAGGTAGGGCAAGTGGACTAAGTAGCCACAGGGCAATGTGGGATTACTTATATGAGCCTGCCCCTGTCTACCTAATTATAATGCTACCTAATAGCTCCTCCTCTCATGAGAAAACTTTTTAATTGCTGTTAGTTGAAAAATGGTGATGATCTCAATCTTAAACTACTTCTGGCTGAATGGGACTGTAGAAATATGGCAATTAGTCTATCCCAGAGGGGAGGACAATATGAAGGCCCAAAGGAGAAGCCTATCATCAGATATCACATCACCTTTGTGTTGATTTTCCTGACCTGGCACAAGAAAGATTGTAAACATTAGTGACATAAGTGTTGGAGCCTCTCTTTGATACTCAGAAGGATAACACTGTAAGGTAGCGTGGTAGATAGGTAGTGGCAAGTGATCAGCTCTTAATGAGTGGTCAGAGAGGCCTGTATAGATAGAGTTAGATTTTTGTATGACCATCTGCATGTGAACTGCCTGTGAATGAGCAGAGATAAATTTAAAACAGCAATTGAGTATATAAGGTCCAAATTGCAACAGAATGACTATGAAGATTTAAGAGGTATAATATTTTTCCACCATGAAAAATTTGACACCTACTACCAGAACTCTTGTGCCAGACACAGTAGTGACACAGTACATGGCACAGTAGTGTCTGACATGGTTTGAGTCTTATAAAGCAGATGAGATATTAGAGTTATCAGGAGTATATAAATAACATCCAATCCTTTTTTTTCTTTTTCTTTTTTTCCTTTATTAGTTAGTTTTGTATTCAGCAAATACAGTCAGTTTGGTACCATTATCAGGCTCATCCGTGACCTACCCCCTCCCCTTGGCCCTTCCTTGCTGAGGTATATGGGTCATGCATTGTGCAGTTAGCCCACAGTTATGGGTAAGCTAAATGTCTCTGCATATCATGACCCAACATGTGGCTCTGACATTCTTTCCGCCCCCTCTTCCGCAAAATTTCCCTGAGCCATGTTGGGTTCATTTTTGGTCTGCTTCAGTGATGAGGTGTTGGGGGCCTCTGAGGCTCTGGCTCTCTGATTTGGTAGGAGTTGATTTTTCTCTGTGCTGATCTCCTTCCCCCTTGTGCTGGTATGTGGTTCATCAGGAAAACAGTGCCCTTGCTTGTTTCTCCAATTTTTCTTAGTTTCAGCCGGGGCCCTTTTGAGATATGATGGGGTGGCTCTCTCCTTAGGATCTACATCTATCTGAAAAAGAGAAGCAGATTCTCCAACGGAGAGTAAGTTAGCACCAGGACAAATGAGATAACCCTTACTTTTTTTTATAGAGAATTTAATAGGTGTAGGCACTCTTGTAGCCCACAATTGATGGTAGCTTGACATTGGAGAGTGGGCTTATGTTTGGATATGGTTCTAACTTGTTTCCCAGCTCCAGCTATGTGTCCCATATCACTGAGGGGATCAGTTAGCCAAATTGAGAGCAGTTGGTTCCCCACCATGGCTGTGTGCCACAACTGCACTTGTGTGGGCATCACAACAAGTTATTTGCTGCTAAGGTTAGACCATGCATTGCTTCGACAGATATTGGTCATTTTCCCCCAGTCGCCCATGTAGCACCTTCTGGCACTAGACGTGCTGACTGTCTGGGGACTGACTCTCTTCCAACTTCCAGCCATAATATCCAATCTTGATAATAGCAAATGTACTCCCTTGGGCTGCTATGAGGATGTCTAAAACCATGATATTTTGTATAATTGTCTTTCCCATCATTTGAACTTCAGAAATCTGAAGGGATGTTATTACCATGGAAATTCAGAGTGCTGGGAGTGGGCAGGAGCCCCAAATCCTAGCAGTTGGTCTGATTACTGTCCTGTGTGTATTCTTGGGCCCATATAGGCAGATAGAATGGAAAGACTGAACAACATCAAGGATAGGAAATTAGGCATGCCTTGTGATTAGAGGGAAGAGCAGACTTAACTGTTTTCATCCTGTTTGGTTATACCCCTTTGTGTTTGGTTAGAACTTTTCTCTCTGAGCACTTAAGAACAAGTAGATAGAAAAAATTTCATGAAATTCATGTAATTTTGAAGGTCAAATAATGGCTCCCAAAAGGAGGTTTTAGGGATCTGGGAGGGACACTATGTCTTCTCCAGTATTGGTGTTATCTGTTAAGATGAGTCAGGGCTGTGTGGACCAAGTGGCCTTCCCTCCTTTGGGAAGCCTGGATAACTGGTTTCTCCTTTGTTGTGGCCCTCATATTGTAGCTGGTATATCACTTTCTTTCATTCCTGGGTCTTTCTTATTTCTCTGACCAGGAAGACAGGCTACTTACCCGAGGGAAAAACTCAGTGTAAAACTCATTAGAAATGTCCCACCATCTCCTGTGGCCTTATGACCTGGGAGGGGAGGCTAAGATATTGGCTTTTTTATCTCTACTGTCTCCAATTGCCTTTGGTTTCTATAGAGGTTATTAAAACACTTAGGAAGTTACAGTAACCTTACAGGGTGTAGATGTATAATACATGATAGTATACATATAGATATGATTAGTATGAACATATCTACTTAAAGAATGGCACAAAAGCTTAAAGTCATTCTGTCCAACATCTAAATTTAATTGTCAAGTGACCATGTAGGCCATATCTTAAGTACAGAAAACAATCGTGTCTTATCTTTTAAATATGTGGGAGCTATAAGTGCAGGCAAAACATGTTACCAGTCTTGAAAACATTTTTTATTGGAATTGTTTTATTTTTTGTAAGGAATTGTTTTATTTTTTGTTTTTTTCGAGGTGGAGTCTTGCTCTAGTCCAGGCTGACCTGGAATTCACTATGTAGTCATAGGTTAGCCTAAGGCTCACAGCAATCCTCCTACCTCTGCCTCCTAAATGCTGGGATTAAAGACATGCACAACCACGCCCTGCTTTGTTCTTTTTTGATACAACATGTTTTATGTCCTTATATGTGATCTGTTATAAAAAGATTATATGGCTTGATGAAAAAAATGTATTTTCTGCATTTATTTATTTATTTATTTTTGTTATGTCTCTTTTGTCTTTTTTTATTTTTATTTTTTTATTTTATTTTATTTTTTTACAGTCAGTTTGGTACCATTATTAGGCTCATCCATGACCTACCCCCTCCCCTTGGCCCCTCCTTGTTGAGGTATACGGGTCATGCATTGTGGAGTTAGCCTACAGTTATGGGTAAGCTAAATGTCTCTGCATATCATGACCCAACATGTGGCTCTGACATTCTTTCCGCCCCCTCTTCCGCAAAATTTCCCTGAGCCATGTTGGGTTCATTTTTGGTCTGCTTCAGTGATGAGGTGTTGGGGGCCTCTGAGGCTCTGGCTCTCTGATTTGGTAGGAGTTGATTTTTCTCTGTGCTGATCTCCTTCCCCCTTGTGCTGGTATGTGGTTCATCAGGAAAACAGTGCCCTTGCTTGTTTCTCCAATTTTTCTTAGTTTCAGCCGGGGCCCTTTTGAGGTATGATGGGGTGGCTCTCTCCTTAGGATCTACATCTATCTGAAAAAGAGAAGCAGATTCTCCAACGGAGAGTAAGTTAGCATCAGGACAAATGAGATAAACCTTCTTTTTTTTATAGAGAATTTAATAGGTGTAGGCCCTCTTGTAGCCCACAATTGACAGTAGCTTGATATTGGAGAGTGGGTTTATGTTTGGATATGGTTATGACTTGTTTCCCAGCTCCAGCTATGGGTCTCATACCAGTGAGGGGATCAGTTAGCCAAATTGAGAGCAGTTGGCTCCCCACCATGGCTGTGTGCCACCACTGCACTTATGTGGGCATCACAACAAGTTATTTGCTGCTAAGTAGGTTAGACCATGCATTGCTTCGACAGATATTGGTCATTTTCCCCCAGTCGCCCATGTAGCACCTTCTGGCACTAGACGTGCTGACTGTCTGGGGACTGACTCTCTTCCAACTTCCAGCCATGCCATTCTAATTTGCATGTCAATCACATAAGGTGTCTTTAGCAGTAGGGTCTTATCACTAGCCTATGGTGGGACATCAAGTACTCTGACAGAAATCTGTCTGTCTTTTAGGAAACCTTGTAGGTCTCTCTGATCAAAAGCTCATTGTGGATGATAGCCCCATGCTTTTTCTGGGAGTTACACACACAAATACACACACACACATGTGTACAGACATATACACATACTCCCCCCAAACAAAGGAAACCTAAAAGTTTGGTTATATGTAAGAAGCACACCTAAGCAGCAAAAACAAAACAGACGGAAAGTTGAAGGATAGATCATTATATCCCAAGCAAGTGGAAGCCAAAACCAAATGGAGTAGTAGATATATTCATATCTAACGTTGTCATGGAGTTATGGCCAAATTAGTTAGAAGAGATTAGTAAAATTAGCTCAGAACAATTAAAAACGAAAAAGTTCTAAACAGATAAGCACTGAACCAATGTGCACCCAATTTCATAAAACAAAAAGGACAGCTAGGTCTTGGAATAATATTGGTGAATGAGTACCATTTTTTTTCTGCATTTATTTTTTATGAGAAATTTTGTGAATGATTGGTAAGTCTCGTTAACCTTCATGTTAATTGAAAAATTAAATTTATTTATTTTGTCTTTCTCATTTATCTATCTTTTGATGAGAGTAAAATATTACTCATTCACCCTTGTGCTGGTATCCGGTTCCTCAGGAAAACAGCACCATTGCTTGTTTCACCAGTTGTTTTTAGTTTCACCCGGGGCCCTTTTGAGGTATGATGGGCTGGCTCTCTCCTTAGGATCTGCATCTATCTGAAAAAGAGAAGCAGATTCTCCAACGGAGAGTAAGTTAGCACCAGGACAAATGAGATAATCCTTACTTTTTTTTTAATAGAGAATTTAATAGGTGTAGGCCCTCTTGTAGCCCATGATTGATGGTAGCTTGATAATGGAGAGTAGGCTTATGTTTGGATATGGTTCTGACTTGTTTCCCAGTTCCAGCTATGGGTCCCGTACCACTGAGGGGATCAGTTAGCCAAATCAAGACAGTTGGTTCCCCACCATGGCTGTGTGCCACTACTGCACTTGTGTGGGCATCACAACAGGTTATTTGCTGCTAAGTAGGCTAGACCATGAGTTGCTTGGACAGATATAGCTCATTTTCCCCCACTCGCCCATGTAGCACTTTCTGGCACTAGACACGATGACTGCCTGGGGACTGACTCTCTTCCAACTTCCAGCTATGCCATTCCATTTTACTTGTCAACGACATAAGGTGTCTTCAGCAATAGGGTCTTACCCTTAACCTTTGGTGGGTCATGTACTCTGACAGAAATCTGTCTGTCTTTTAGGAAACCTTGTAGGTCTCTCTGATCAAAACCTTATTGTGGATGATAGCCCCATGCTGTTACTGGGAGTTACAGGTCAGTGCCCACTAAGAAAAGGAAGAAATAGATAACTAATATACAAGAGTTAGAAGAGGGGGATAGAGAGAGAGAAAAAGGGAGGGAGAGGGAGGGAGGGCAGATGTAGAAGATTAAGGTTAGTCTTCATCATACCCTCTCCAGTGTCTTGTGGTTCAGGTGTTCCCTGTAAGGGCCTGGTGAAGGTTCAGCCATTTGGTCTGCCTTTTAGAACGTCGAATTTGATGGTACCATTGCTGTTTCGGTCTAGATTTGTGTTTCCCACCCCTTCAATGCCCTCCCCTCCCTCCACATCCATCCTAGTGTCTAGTCCATAAGATGCCTGCTGGGTATGTAAGGTATCTTGTGTAGATTCAGGTTAGGTGCTGTAGATGAGTGAGACTATGTGGCGATTGTTTTTTGTGTGTGTGTGATTCGGTAAGTTCACTGAGAATGATCTGCTTCAGGTTCAACCATTTTTCCTCAAATTTCATTGTGTCATTTTTTCTTACTGCTGTATAGAATTCCATTGTGAATATATACCACATCTTAGTTATCCATTCTTCTAGTGGTGGACATCTAGGTTGATTCCTGCTCTTTGCTATTATGAACGGAGCCGCTATAAACATGGTTGAGCAAATCTCTCTGGCCTGTGGTTTGAAGGTTTTAGGGTAGATGCCCAGTAAGGGAATAACTGGGTGTGTTGGTATCTCTATGCTCAGCTTTTTCAGAAGTCTCCATATTGCTTTCCAAAGTGGTTGTACCATCCTACATTCCCACCAACAGTGGATGAGTGTTCCTACTTCTCCACATCCTCACCAGCATTTATTTTTATTTGTTTTTTTGATGTTTGCTATCCTTATTGGGGTAAGGTGGAATCTCATAGTTGTCTTAATTTGCATTTCTCTGATGATTACGGATGATGAACACTTTCTTAAGTGTATGTTTGCCATTTCTATTTCTTCCTCTGTGAACTGCCTGTTCAGCTCTTTGCCCCATTTTGTGAGTGGGGTGTTTGACTTCTTACTGTTTAGATTTTTGAGTTCTTTGTAGATTCTAGAGATTAGGCCTCTATCAGTTGGATAACCCGCAAATATTTTCTCCCTTTCTGTGGGTAATCTATTGGCTTTGCTTATTGTATGCTTGTCTATAAAGAAACTCTTCAGCTTCATGTGGTGCCATTGGTTGAGTGACTGCTTAAGATCGTGAGCTATTGGGGTTTTGTTCAGGAAGTCTTTTTCCATTCCTATATCTTCCTAAATTGTCTTCCAGTAGTATTCGAGTTTCTGGTCTTATATTGAGGTCTTTGATCCATTTGGACTTGAGTGTCGTGCATGGTGAAATGTGTGGATCAAGTTTCAGTTTCCTATATGTGGTTATCCAGTTTGTCCAGCATCATTTGTTGAAGATGCTGTCTTTTTTCCCGCCCATATTGTTTGGGCGTTTGTCGAATATCAAGTAGTTATAGTTGCTTGACCCAAAGTCCGGGTTCTCAAGTCTATTCCATTGGTTTATACTCCTGTTTTTATGCCAGTAGCATGCTGTTTTTATTACTATGGCTTTGTAATATAGCTTTAGATCAGGTATGGTGATGCCTCCAGAGGTATTTCTTTTGCTGAGGATATGTTTGGATATGCGAGGCCTTCTGCCTTTCCTATGAAATTTGAGATCATTTTTTCTATCTCTTTGAGGAACACTGTAGGGATTTTAATTGGAATTGCATTAAATCTGTATATTGCCTTTGGTAGGATTGTCATCTTCACAATGTTAATTCTGCCTATCCAGCAGCATAGGAGGTCTTTCCATTTTCTCAAGTCCTCCTCAGTTTCTTTTTTGAGTGTTTTTATGTTTCCGTTGTATAGATCTTTCACTTCCTTGGTTAACGTTATTCCAATGTATTTTATTTTTTTGTTGCTATTGAAAATGGGACTATGTTCCTTATTTTTTTTATGTATCTTTGTCATTTGCATATAGAAAGGCTACTGATTTTTGTGCAATAATTTTGTATCCTGCTACTTTGCTATAGGAGTTAATCACCTTCAGGAGTTATGGGATGGTATCTCTCAGGTCTCTTACATATACAATCATGTCATCAGTGAATAGAGCTAACTTAACTTCTTCCTTTCCAAATTGTATCCCTTTTGTTTCCTTCTCCTGTCTTATTGTTGAGCTAGCACTTCCAGTACTATATTGAAAAGCAGAGGTGAGAGTGGACAATCCTGTCTTGTTCCTGAACTTAATGGGAATTCGTCCAGTCTCTCTCCATTAAGTATTATTTTGGCCTTAGGAGCTTTGTATATTGCCTTTATTATGTTAGGATATGAAGCAGCCATGCCAATTCTCTCCAATGTTTCGATCATGAAGTGATGTTGTATTTTGTCTAAGGCCTTTCCTGCATCTATAGGTTGTTGATTTCTAGCAATATAGCATTGTGATCTGATATCATGCAGGGAATTATGTCAATCTTCCTAAATATGTGGAGGCAGTCTTTGTGACCCAGGATATTGTCTATTTTAGCGAATGTTCCATGGGCTGCTGAGAAGAATGTGTAGTCTGTGGTTTTGGGATGGAAAGTTCTGTAGATGTCCATTAGGTCTAAGTGATCTATGGGTTTTTTTCACTCTCTTACTTCCCTGTTGAGTTTCTGTTAGGATGATCTGTCTATTACTGATAATGGTGTATTGAAGTCCCGTGATATGATGGTGTTTGTGGTTATTTCTGTTTTATTGTCAAGTAGGTTTTGTTTTATGAAGTGTGGTGCCCCCGTGTTTGGTGCATGCAAATTTATGATCATAATATCCTCTTGATGGATCGTTCCCTTGATAAGTAGGAAGTGGCCTTCTTTATCTTCTTTGATTATTTTTGGTTTGAAGCCTATTTTATCTTATTATAATATAGCTACGCCTGCTTTTTTCTTATTCCCATTTGCTTGGAATGTTGTTTTCCACCCTTCACCCTGAGGAGGTGTCTGTCTTTATTGGTGTGGTGGGTTTCTTGAAAACAACAGATTGAGGGGTCTAATTTTTTGATCCATCGTGTTAGCTTGTGTCTGTTGATGGGTGAATTAAGGCCGTTAATATTTAGAGTAATGGCTGTGAGATTTGACTTGATCCCTGTCATATTGTGATGGTAAATGTGGGTTGGTGTTTTCATGGACTTTGTAGTTTTTTGTGCCTACTCTGAGTTTGCTTATTGTGATCTGCTTCTTGTAGGCATGTGAGTTTGGTTATTTGTTTCTTTTCTGTGGAGAATTTCCTGAAATACTCTGTGTAGGTTTGGTTTTGTATTCATATAATTGTAAAGCTGGGTTTTGTCATGGAAAGTTTTTCTTTCACCATCTATTATGAGGGATCCTTTTGCTGGGTAGAGTAGTTTGGGTTGGAAGCCATAGGTTCTTAGACTTTGCAGTGTTTCTTTCCAGGCCCTTCTAGCTTTCAGGGTTTCCATTGAAAAGTCTGAAGTAATTCTGATGGGGTTACCTTTGAAAGTGGTGTGCTGTTTTTCCCTACCTGCTTTTAGGATTTTCTCTTTGGTGTCAATGTTTAGAGACTTAATGGCAATATGTCTTGGAGAGTTTCTCCTTTGGTCCAGTCTGTTTGGAGTTCTGTTGGCTTCTTGTATCTTGATGGCCCTTTCTTTTAAGAGACTGGGGAAATTTTCTTCCATTATTTTGTTAAGTAAGTTCTCCATGCCTTTGGTCTGGATTTCTTCTCCTTCTGGTATTCCAATGATCCTGATATTGGGACGTTTAACTGTATCCCACAATTCCCTCATGTTCTGTTCACAGGAAATTTTGAACTTACTGAAATGTTTGAACTCTCAAACTGCTTCTTCCATCTTGTCTTCCAGATCAGAGTTTCTATCCTCTACTTGGCTAACTCTATTCTTGAGACCGTCTAGAGAGTTTTGGACTTGTTCAATTAAGTTGGCATTTTACAGTACTTTTCTATGTGTAATTTCCGTCCCTCTGTCTTGCTTCCTTTTCACAACATTTCCTGATTTTCTTGATGCTTCTTGGAATTCATCCTTGCATTTCTTTATGTCTTCAATTAGCATGGCCAGCTGATTTTTGAGGTCTTCTTTTTTCACTCTCCCTCAAATCTCTTAACTCTCTTTGAACTCCTTCCAATTTCTTTTCTATGAGTTGTAGTTTACTGATGGTAGTATCCACACAATTATCGGGCTTTTGTTGCTTTCCTGCAAGTTTTACCAGTAGCTTGGTCAAGATTGCATTGCTCATAGCTTCAATTTGATGTTCTGATCCTCATGACTCCTCTATGTTTTGGATAGATACATTCATTGTAGGACTGGGTGATCTAACTGAATTTTCTTGCATTTGATTTTTCATGTTATTTCTTTTGTGTTGTGGTCTGCCCATGACAGTGTATGGGTACATAGGCGGGTGGATCAGCCTGGGCTCTAGCACAATGGAAATCTGAGGCAGCCTGGGGCAGTTGCCAAGCAGCCTGGGCTTTGGCTCTCACTTGCCAAAGTCGCCTGATCTATTGCCTGGCTGGGGCGCCAAAGTTGCCTCAATTCTCAAGTGGTGATGTGCCAAAGTTGCCTGCATTGGAGCTAGGAGGGTCACTAAGGCAAAGCACTGAAGCAGCTCAAACTCTGTCTGGGAACACTCGGACCTGGATGCAGTCTGTGCTCCCCGCCACACGACAATGGCGGATGGCTGCCATGGCAGGCCGTTAGGGGATGGTACCTGAGCTGGCACAAATGGGAGACACAGTCTGAGCTTGTGTCGCAGTTGCTGTGGGACTGTGCTTGCTGAAGGTGAGGTGGCAGGTGCAGTAAGTGAGCGAGTGGGCGGAGCATTCTAAGCTTCCACACGCAGGGATCCATGTGTGTATGGTGGCTATTTGGTGGGATTTGTGGGTTCCCTGCTCCTGAGGGAATCAGGGATTCCCTGTTATTGCCAGGACTAGCTGAACGTTCGGTAGCTGGAGCAGTAAGAGGGTGGGTGGGCGGTGCAGTCTAATCTTCTGCACCCAGGGATAGGCAGGAGGTGGTCCCGTGGGTATGGCAGCTACTTGGGCGGAGGTGTGGGCTGCCCGCCCGAGAGGGAATCAGTGATTCCCTGTTATTGCCAGGAATTGCTGAATGCGTGGTGGCGGGAGCAGTAAGTGGGCGAGTGGGCGGAGTAGTTTAAGCTTCTGCAGGCAGGGATCAATCGGTGTTTGGGGGCACAGTGGGTATGGGGGCTATTTGGTGGGAGGGGTAGGCTTCCCTGTTCCCCCCCCCGCCCCCGTGGCTTCCCACTCACAATCTATTGGAGTTTACTGTCCCTGAAAAGATCCAGTGAACCCTTAATGTCTTGCCTTTCTTTCCCCAGGATTTGCAGCGCAGCTAGGCGGTCACCATCATGGCCAGAAATCTCCTTTATTTTATTTTTAATGGTATCATCTTGAATGCATCTTTTAATTAGAAGTGTTAGCGCATTTATATTTCAGATTTCTATTGGGAAGTATTTGCTGGTCCATGTAAGTTTATTGTTTCTTTTAGTATTTAGTTTGAATATTTTTTTCTTTTATGTTTCTCTTATTAAACTTAGGAGTTTGCTGACTTAGTGAGTTGGACGTATGTACTTCATTATTCTTACTTCTTCATGTATTCCCACCATGTGTGTAACATCTTTCTTCCTTCTCTGTATGGTTGACTTAATTATATTCTGAAATACTCACTTTTGGTTGTGATTTGCTTTAGTTTGTTCTTACCTTGAATATCTTCATTTCTCTATCAATTTAAAAAGTATATGTCTAATGGACTCATCAATATGGATTCATAGTTATTTATCATCATGGCTTCAAATGTATCATTCCATGCATTTGTGATTTTTAGGGTTTCCACTAAGAGGTCTGATAGTATTCTGATAAGTTTACATTTTTAGTAATTTGTTGCTTTTATATCCCTCTTTTTGATAATGTTTATTTAAAGTGTAACATAATGTGTTTTTTTCTGATTATGTTGTCAATTTGTGTTATAAACATCTGTTGTTCTTAGATTTTGAAAATAATCAATTATAATCTCATTCAAATAGTTTTGGTATACCTTTATTTTGTATCTTACCTACTACTTTTTCCACGTGGATTTTTAGGTTTGGTTTCTTGGTTCACGTCCAGATGTTCTTGAAAGTTGTGGCCATAGTTGTTTATTTTTTTCCCGAATTTATTTTGAATGTAGATTTCCTCACCCTTTTCTTCCTCTCTTGCTATTTTTTCCCCTGATTTATCTATTCTGCTGCTGCTATTTTTACTGTGCCTTTTAAAACTGAGTGTCTCATTCTCAATTTAATTACAATTGTTTTCTTATAATCTCAATTTCTAGTGTGAATTTCTCATCCATGACTGACTTTTTAAGCCACATTCTGTATTTATTTCCTTATTATTTTTAATGTACTTATTTGAATCTTCTTTGAAATGCTTGCTTACTTTAAGAACTAGACTTCTCTAAACAAAAGTAAGAGTAGGGGCTGTAGAGGTAGTGTGCCAGTTAAAGCACTTGCCTGCAAAGCCAGAGGACCCTGGTTTGAATTCTAGGATCCACATAAGCCAGATGCGCAAGGTATTGCATGCATCTGGAGTTCATTTGCAGTGACTGGAGACCGTGGACTCTCATTTTCTTTCTTTCTATCTACCTCTTTCACTCTCTCACTCTCTCTGTGTCAAGTAAATAAATGTTTTAAAAAAGTGAGTAGCATTACTATATGGACATATGTATAAATATTTAGAGCACTGTTTGGTGGGTACAATATATCATTTTAGCCAGGTAACAGTAGTAGTTTCACCTGTAGGCCTTATGACCTTCCCAGCCATAGGATTTTGATTAGGTTTTCAGTACTGGTCATGAATTCTGTCCCTTGGAACAAGGCTCAAATTCACTCACAGAGCAGCTGGCTTCCCCATAACAGACATGGCACCATTGCACCAGTTGGTACCTTTTCCCTATCTGGCCAAACATAAAGCTGGAAAAGTCCATTGCTGGTTAAGACCATTGATGACTTTTGTCTCCCAACAGGCTGTATAGATCTTTCCAGCATCCTGACAGCTAGTCAACAGAGAGTGGGCTTCCAGCTCAGCTCCAGCTTATTTTCTAGTGACCTGAAGCACAAGTGTGTGGAGTCTTCAGTAATAGGATCTTATCTAGTTTTTGTGACCAAACAATAGCTTTGGAAATAGATTATAATGTTTCGAGGTCATTAGGGGTCTCCCTGACGTATAATTCACTGGAAGGCATCCCACTCAATCACTGAACATTTCTCTTAAAAATCTGCTTTCTTCTAGCAACATCCTTATCCTCTTCTATAGGAAACTTCTGCCCAAATTCTTTTTATAAAACTGTATATTAATAGCAAACACGTAGGCTTATTCATAACATCTTTATATTTTTTAACATTTTATTTATTTATTTGAGAAAGAAGAAGAGAGTGAGTGAGACAGACAGAGAGAGAGAGAGAGAGAGAGAGAGAGAGAGAGAGAGAGAGAGAATGAGTTTGCCAGGGCTTCTTGCCACTACAGACAAACTCTTCAGATGCACGTTCCACCTTGTGCTTTTTGTGGGTCCTAGAGATTCAAACTAGGGTCCTTTGGTTTTGCAGGCAAATGCCTTTTAACAGCTGAGCCATCTCTCCAGCCACAACAACATCTTTAGATTTGATTAACCCTCCTCCTGTCCCCTTAGTTTCTCCATCCCTTCCCCTGAACCTACTTACACCATTTTACCTCCAGTATTCGGCTCCTCCACTGACATATTTATCTTCTCCTAAAGCTCTCACTTCTCTTTTCTTCCTCATGGGATCTTTTTAGCTTCCTGTATTGTACTAGTCACTTTTACTCCAACTCTCATATAAACCTAAACATTTGAAACTATGATCCATGTATGAGAGAGAACATGCAGTGTTTGACTTTTTGAGCATGGGATACCTCAGTATCATTTTTTCTAAACCCATATATTTCCCTGCAAATTTCATAATTTCTTTTTTCTTTATTGTTGAATAAAAATTCATTGAGCAAATAAATGTACCACATCTTAATTAGCCATTTGTTGGTTGATGGACAACTATACTGGTTCCATTCCTTAGCTCTTATGAATAGAGCAGCAATAAACACACACAAGCAATATCTCCATAATGATGTGAAGAATCTCTAGGGTATATGCCAAAGAGTGCTATAGTGAGTTTATATGCTAAATCTACTTTTAGTTGTTTCTGTAACTTCCACACTGCTTTCTACAGTGGCTGTAACAGTTTATAATCCCATCAACAATGGAGATGTGTTCCTTTCTTCCCACGCACTAACCAGCATTTATTTTCATTTATTGGCTATATTCATTTAAGATCTCTCTATTCAGTTTTAGAGCCCAGTTTTGAGACTTCTTTGCTATTTTATTCTTTAGGTTTTGAGTTATTTGTATATATTAAATATTAATCCTCTTTCATATGTATAGCTGGCAAAGATTTTCTTTCATTCTGTATGTTACCTCTGCTCTATTCACAGTGTCCTTTGCTGTATGAGTTTTTATTTCACAAGGTCCCAATCATTGATTAGTTGTCGTTCTGAGCAACTAGGGTTCTATACAGAAAGTCTTGCCTATGCGTATATATTGAAGTGTTTCTACTATATTTTCCTTTAGCAGTTTCAGAGTTTCAGCATTTCAGCTCTGATATTAAGTTCTTTGACCCATTTGCAGTAGACTCTTGTTTTAGTCACATAGATAAAATCACATTGGAGACAAGGTGAGTAGGAGTCTTGGGTCTGGGGAGAAAAGACAGGAAAGGTAGGAAGGTGAATATAGTCAGAGTACATGATATCCCTCTATGAAAATATATTTGTGAAATCCAAAACTATTTACAATTAATGCACATGTCAATAACAAATCTGTGAAACAGACAAAAATTTGAAGGAAGGAATTTGTATGTATATGTGTATGTATGTGTATATATGTGTGTGTGTGTGTGTGTGTATATATATATATATATATATATATATATATGAAATATATATGTATGTGTATATATATATACACACATATATATACATATATACACACATCATATATATGTATATATATATACACATATATACACACACTCACACACACACACATATATATATATGAATAAAGGAAAGGAAGTTGTGTTATATATATATATATATATACACACACATATATATACACACATATGTATATATATGTGTGTGTGTATATATACATATATACACACACACACACACACACACATATATATATATATATATATATATATATGAAAAAAGGAAAGGAAGTTGTGTTATGATTATGCTTTGTCTGCACATAAATTTCTTTTTGTTTAGTTATTATAATGAAAATAGTTAAATTTTGCTTTTCAAAATTGAAAATTGCAAAATTGTATTTTGTTTATCAGAGAAAATATAGGAAATGTTATCTTTTCATTGCAATTGAAATATAATTCCCCAAAGCAAAATTTACAGTTTCTACTTTCATCACCTTTTTAGTGTCTCTCTTTCTGACTTGGAATATGGTGGCCATGCTTGTCTTCTGCCTAATGTGGCATGAACATAACTTTAGGCAGCTCACATGGTTGAACTCAAGCCTTTCACAGCTGGATGAAGGCCCTTTGTTTACCTTCTACATAAGAGATTAATTCTATCTATAAAAAGACAAGTTGTTTTTTAAATCTGTGCAACTTGAATAAATAAGAGTTTAGCAAGCTTTACATGTGTAGAGACATTTAGTTTTACAACTGCTGCACTTGTCCTTGAAGATATCATGGGTTAGGGACAAATAACCTTTTTAAGAGACAACTTAATTCTTTACAAGTGTATCTATAATTGACCTTCATTTTTTATAAAGAATCTCATGTGAATAATCTCTGTAGAGATTCTTTTCCTTAGTTTATATGGCTCCTTTATTTTTATTTTTCTGTTGGTATGCTCCATTTCAAAGACTTATGACATATCTTTTTCAAATGCCTCTATATATCTCACTGCACCAATACAGACCTAAATTGTGTTTAGATTTGTCTTTTTGTTTGTCTTCCAGTCTTCAGTTTTATCACCTAGAACATTGTACTAAATGTTTAGGTGGTTAAATGAGCTCAAAGCCCATTCTAGTCCTAAAGTTCTGTGATTTTTCTTTTTACGAACAAATTGTTGAGTAAGTATAAATTAAAATGTAAGGAAACAGTTTATGTTTAATATATTTTCATACAGTTTAATTTATATAATTCTAATGCTAAAAAAGAATTTCACATGATCAATTTATTTTGATATGGTAGAAAGGTTAGGAGCTTTTGAACCAGATCTGAGTTAAAAGTAATATCTATGTTATGCTTAGTTATTTGAGAATAAAAATTACTATTTTTTTCTCCCCCATTTTTTTTCCTTTGAGGTAGGGTCTCACTGTAGCTCAGGCTGACCTGGAATTTACTATATAGTCTTAAGGTGTCCTTGAACCCATGGTGATCCTCTTACCTCTGCCTTCCAAGTTCTGATATTAAAGGCATGCACCACCCTGCCTGACTCAAATTTTCTATTTTTAAAATGAATTAATGAGATACAGTTTCAGATGTGTGGTGGCTCATGCATTTAGTCCCAACATCTTGGTAGGCTGAAGTGGGAGCATCACTGTGAGTTCAAGGCCAGCTTGGGCTATAGAATGAGTTGCAGATCAGTCTTGGATAGAGTGAAACCTGCTTCAAAAAAAAATCCAATTTCTTAGCTTTTATTTTCTTTTTCAGTGCTAAATGTTTAGGAACTTGAGGAATTAAGGGCACTGAGCTATCTATAATTGTAAGGATTTTTGTATTTAAATCTATTATTTGTTTAATGTTATTTTCTTTATAATCTTTGATATTTCAATGTTATTCTAAATTGATAAATCATAAGCTAAATACATTTTGAATAAAATGTGTTTTCATATGTGTCAATGTAGCATGAAGCTCATTCGCATTTACATTATCTCATTTATATTTGTGGCGTGACATTTGAAATTAATAATGTTCTAGTCCAAATTTCTATCTTTGGATACAGTTATACTATGATTTTCTGATGGTTCTTGTGGCTGAATCTATTGCTTGCAGTCTGCTAATTACCCTGAATTTTGTTGACCTTCATTCACTAAAGTGTGCAGTATGCTTGTATGATAGCCTTGAGAGAGATCATAGAAGAGAAAAGGTTCTGATGAATTCAAGTATTTAAACACAGATGAAGGAAAAGCAGGGTACTTGAAAGGTTTTCTTTTCTAGATGATTGAAAGACAGGATCAAGGACAAAGAACATTTCTATGCAGTGTTAGTGGGGTTCTTCCCCCTCCATCTCTCTTTCTCTCTCTCTCTCTGCCTGTTGCCACGTTCTTGGCATCACACTTCAAGAATTGAAGAAATGCACACACAAGTTGTTAATTAGAAATAAACTTTTTAAAGGAAAGAAATAGTAAAGGTTTGAATACTCTGCCAAAGGGGCACCAGACCACTCAAGTGGACAGTACTCAAGAGCCTTTAGCCATTGCCTGAGGCTTCTTTTTATAGCATTTTAAAGGGAAGACAGACCAGTTCCTACGGGTGTATTTTAGGTGGTTTGAGTGACAGATTTGGGTTATGTAACTTTTCTTATACTGTGCACTTTCCTTCCCATCATGCATCTGACTTTAGTCCTATGTATGCCTCATTATATATGAGGTAATAGGGATTTCTTCCTAAAGTTCACTTCTTCTTTTCCTTCATATTAGACTAAAAGGGACTGCATTGCTCTCTGAAAGGTCAAATTGAGAATTAAAGTCTCCTCACATCCTATAATGTTTTCAGTCTTTGTAACTACTAATATTTCCTACATTGCTTCTATTTCTTGGGCTTGGTATTCTCCATCTTTATTCAGCTATACATTTCCAAACTTTGGTTATTTTTTAAAATCTGTATTTGGCACTCAATGATTCATATACAATTGTAATAGAGTAAATGCTTAGGTTTGTTCAAATTTCATGCTGAATCCCTAGTTCCAATGTAATTTTATATAAAGAGACACTCTTGAGAGATAATTAGACCATGTCTCTCATGAATGTAATTAGTACATTGATCAGAATATGCTAGAGAGCTCGCTAGTTCTTTTTCTACCATATCAGGATACATCTACAAGCTGGTCCTATTTAAAATAGGAATAGAACATTCATCAAAAGCCTAACTCAGCCAACACCTTGATGTGAGACTTTGAGTCACCATAATTGTGAGAAATGAATGACTGTTATTTAAGCCACCCATCTATGATAAATTGTTATCATAGCCCAAAATGACTAAGACAATGGGTGATCAAAATTAAGTGTTTTTGGAAAGCATGTCTGAAAATGACATAATCTGTTATTACTGTAATTATCAGGGCTAGAGTTCAGTTGCCACGGAGAATAGGAAAGGTGATCAGGTTATAAACTCAGGAGAGAAAAGAAAATAGGATTTCCTTTAAATATGTTGTCATGTCTACCATAAATATTCATAATAAGTATATGTTGGCTCTCCAAATCGTATATAAGTCCCACAGAGGCTAGGATTTTGACTATTGTATTTCTCCTGATGTACCAAGTATCAATAATAATTTCTGGCATGTATCTACAACTCAGAGATCACAGTCACTGAAAGGATATTATTTATTTCCTGTTCTACTGTCTCCATACTTAGAAATATTCCAGTGGCAGTAGGTACTGGAATATTTATTGAATGACTACTTTTATAAAGGGGTAATTGTTTTGAAAGCAGAAATGAATTTAATCTATAAATTTTATAGTAATTAACTGTGAGATATGGGGAAGTTAATTATTTAGTCTAAGTCCTATTTTTATCATATAAGATGAGGAGATAAGTACTACTCTATAGTGTTATTATGTAAAATAATATATAGTACTTGGTAGGCTGAGGCAGGAGCCATGAAAGTTTGAGGCCTGTGCTACATGGTGTTTTCAAGGCCTGCCTGATTTGAATATTGAGACACTGTATCAAACTTATATATGTACAGGTATATGCAACCCACAGCCTAGGATAGCTATGAGTAAGGCCCAACACAAAGTTGTAAAATTACTTAAGACATTATGAATTTTTTTAATAAGTAGAAAGTTTTGTAGATACATTATATGTTAGTATAATAATTTCCTGCCTCCCTGTCCCCATTCGACTGAGAGCCCTCCTCAGCAGGATTGCTGCTATTTTCCCTAGGTTTGTGCGTTACAAGATGTCATTTTGGTCATGTCATTCAGTTATTTTGGGGAGGCAGTGCCCATGGACATTCCCTTCTACTCTGTGGATTTTATAAACTTTCCACCCCCTCTTCTGCAAAATTCCCTGAGCTGTGGTGGGTTTGTTTTAAGCCTATTTTATTGTTGTGCTCTCAGCAGGTTCTGGATTTCTATGGTGCATTTTGAGTCTCCTCAGTGTCTGTCTTCATGACCCTGGTTCTGGTAGACATGCTTGCTATTGAAGTAGCACTCTTGCTCATGTTGGCAATTCCTGTGTGGTTTCACCTGGGCCCTGGCTTCTGTGTAAAGGGGTGGGTGGGTATCACTTTGTTCTAGCTGCTTTCTAAAAAAGAAAAACATATTCTCCAAAGGAGACTGAGGTCAGCCTAGGTTCAATGGGATAAGCATTATTAGTTAAGAGATATTTTGCTGGCTGTAGCCTCTCTTTTGGTTAAAGACTAGTGGGCGCTTCTTGTTGGAGTCCATGATTTTGGTCTCCAAAGGATTCTGACTCAGTTCCAAGTTCCAGCTAAGGGTTCCTTTTTGATTGAGAGGATCTCTTAGCCAATCAGAGAGCCACTGATTACCTCCCTAGTCTGGGGGACACTATTGTACATGTGTGTCCATGTTGTCAGGCTGGTTGCTTTTGTATAGCACTGTCCCCTGTTAGCACACACAGTTGTTGGCCATTTTCCTCCAGCAGCTCATGTAGTGCTTTCCAGCACTATATAGGCAGACCATCTGGCTACTGGCTTCTTTCCAGGTTCCATCCAGATTTCTAATGCTTTGTGTTGGCAGTGTGTGGTATCTTCAGCAATAAGGTCTTACCTTTTACCTCAGACAAGTAATCAAGTGCTTTGACAGAGCCTGTCTTGTTTTGGGACCTTGTAGGTCTCTCCAATTGTATCCTATTTCTGGTACTGGTAGTTACAAGGCAGAGCCACATGTTCTATCATTAGGCTTCATCCTGCCCTCTTCAGGGCCCTTCTTACCTGAAAATTGCTGCATAGTACTGTTGGGGGTTATATCATTTAGTTTGCTATCTAGGAGAAAGGTTTGTATTGATTGAATTTAGTTTGGACTTAGTTTTGTGGGTATCTCCTCTGTCTTTCCATTACCCTTTCCCAACAAAATTCCATTCCTATTATCTGACCCTTGAGTTGCCTGTTAGGTATGCCTGTGACTCAAGGTGTTCCAGGTTAGGAGCCACAGGTAAGGGAGAATATGCAGTGTTTGTCTTTTTGTGCTTGTGTGAGTTTGCTAGGTATGATCTGTTTCAAGTCCATCCATTTTCCTACAAATTCCATTGTATCACGTTTCCTTACTTCTGAGTAGAATTCCATTGTGTATATGTACCACATCTTCATTATCCCAGTCATTAAATGATGGGCATCTGGGTTGATTCCAGTTTTTAGCTATTGTAAATTGAGCAGCTATAAACATGGTTGAGCAAATATCTCTGCAGTGAAGCATGGAGCCTTTAGGGTAGATGCCCAATACAGGAACAGCTGGGTCAGTTGGTAGTTCTATTTTTATCTTTTCAGGAGTCTCAATATTAATTTCCATAGTGGTTGTACAAGTGTGCACTCCCACCAGGAGTGAATGAGTGTTCTTCTTTCCTCACATCCTCGCCAACTTTTATTTTCAGTTGAATTTTTAATGATTGCCAGCCTGACTGGACTAAGATTGACTCTCATAGTTGTTTTAATTTGGATTTCCCTGATGGTTAAGGATGTTGAACCTTTTCTGAAGTGAGTGTTGGCCATTTGTATTTCTTCCATTGTGAATTCTGTATTCAGTTCTCTGCCCCATTTTTTGATTGGATTGTTTGATGTTTTTTATTGTTGTAGTTTTTTGAGTTCTTTGTAGATTTTAGATATTAGATCTCTGTCAGTGGTATAGTTAGTGAATATTTTCTCTCATTGTTTGGGTAGTCTGTTGACTCTGTTTATGGTATGTTTGTGTGTACAAAAGCCTTTAAGCTTCATGAGATCTCACTGGTTGAATTACTGCTTAATTTCCTGGGCTACCAGTGTATTATTTAGGAAATATTTCCCCACTCCTGTGTCATAGTGAGTTCCTCCTATTTTTTTTTCTTCTAGGCAATTATTTCATATCTTGTGTTGAGTTCTTTAATCCTTTTGGTGTTGAATTTTGTCCATGGTGAGATGAGTGGGTCTAGTTTCATTCTCCATGTGGTTGTCCAATTGGACAAGCACCATTTGGTGAAGATGCTGTCCTTTCTCTAGTGAACATTACTGGCTCCTTTGTCAAAGATCAAGCCGCTGTGATTGCTTGAATTAAAGGCTGGATCTTCTATTTTGTACCACTGGTCTATGTATATATGTGTGTGTCTGTGTATGTACCAGTATCATGCTGTTTTTGTTACTATGGCTTTGTAATGTATCTTTAGGTCAAGTGTGGGGATGCCTCCAGAGGTGTCTCTTTTGCTGAGAATATGTTCGGATACTTGAGCCTTTCTTCTATTTCATATAAATCTTGAGATTATTTTTCTATCTATGTGAAGAATGATGCTGGGATTTTTATTCCTATTGTGTTGAATCTGTATAATGCTTTTGGTAGGACTGCCATTTTTACATTCTTAATTCTACCTATCCAGGAACATGGAAGATATTTCTGTCTTCTCATATCATCCTCAATTTATTTCTTGAGTGTTTTTATGTTGTCACTACTTAGGTCTTTCCCCTCATTGGTTAATGCTATTCCAAGGTATTTGTAGTGGCTATTGAAAATGGGACAACCTCAATGATTTCTTTCTATGGATGTTGGTCTTTTGCATATAGGAAAGTTACTGATTTTGGGGTGTTGTTTTTGTACCCTGCCACTTTGCTGAAGGAATTTATCACCTGCAGAAGTTTTATGGCAGATTCTTTCATGTCACTTAGGTATAAGATCATGTCATCTGCAAATATGGCTATGTTTTTTCAAGGTAGGGTCTCACTCTGGCCCAAAATGATCTGAAATTAACTATATAGTCTCAGGGTGGCCTCAAACTCATGACAATCCTCCTACTTCTGCCTCCTGAGTGCTGGGATTAAAGGTGTGCACCACTATGCCAGGCTCAAACAGGGCTATTTTGACTTATTCATTTCCAATTTGTATCCATTTTAGATTTTTCTCCTGCCTTATTGCTTGGGATAGGATTTCTAGTACTATGGTTGAAGAGAAGTGGTGAGAGTAAGTACCCATACCTTTTTCCCAATCTTAGTGGGAGTCTTTCCTCATTAGGTATTATTTGGGCTTTAGATCCTTTACATATAGTCTTTATTATGTTGAGATATAAACCTCCATGCCTAGTCTCTCCAGTGTTTTGATTATAAAGTGATGCTGCATTTTATCAAAGGCCTTTTTCTATACCTATTGAAATGATACTGAGGTTCTTATGTTTAAGTTTATCTATGTAGTGTATTATACTAATTGATTTCCATCCCGGTTCGAGGCTTGATTCCCCAGGACCCATGTTAGCCAGATGCACAAGGGGGTGCACACGTCTGGAGTTCGTTTGCAGTGGCTAGAGACCCTGGTGCACCCATTCTCTCTCTCTCTCTCTGCCTCTTTTTCTCTCTGTTGTTCTCAAATAAATAAAAATAAACAAAAAAATTAAAAATACTTTAAAAAATATTTAGAGTTAGAGCTGTGAAATTTGATTTAATCCCTGCTGTGCTAGAGGAATTGTGGGGTTTGGTGCTTTGAACTCTTTCATGTCTGCTCTAGTTTTGGTTATTGTGTTTGATCTCTTTTAG
Source organism: Dipus sagitta (assembly GCA_036346955.1). Taxonomy (NCBI): domain Eukaryota; kingdom Metazoa; phylum Chordata; class Mammalia; order Rodentia; family Dipodidae; genus Dipus; species Dipus sagitta. The sequence goes on from CM070773.1 coordinate 87,738,330, forward strand.
GCTCTTGAGGTTGGTTCTTTTTCTCCTGTGTGGAATATTTCATGAAGTATTCTCTATAGGTTTGGCTTTGTATATATTTGTGTATATATTGTATATGTATATAATCATAAAGCCAGCTTTGGTAATGGAAAGTTTGCCTTTCTCCATCTATTGTTATGGATGCTTTTGTTGGGTATAGTAGTTTGGGTTGTAAGCCATAGGTTTTTAGGCTTTGAAGTGTTCCATTCCAGGCTCTTTTGGCTTTCAGGGTTTCTATTGAGAAATAGAGGTAATTCTGATAGAATGGCCTTTGTATGTAGTGAGTTGTTTCTGTCTTGCTGCTTTTAGCACTCTCTCTTTATTATCATTAAGAGTTTTAACTATGATGTGTCTGAGAGAGATTCTTCTTTGGTTCTGTCTGTTTAGTATTCTTTGAGCTTTCTTCAGTAATTTTGTTGAATATGTTCTATATGCCTCTGGCCTTGATTTATTCCCCTGCTGGTATACCCATGATCCAGATGTTTGGTCATTTTACGGTATCCCACAGTTCCCTCATATTCTGTTTGCATGATTTTTTTTGACCTTAGCAAAGTTTTTGGACTCCCAATCAATTTCTCCTGTCTTGTCTTCCAGCTCAGAGGTTCTATCTTCCACATGGGTGACTCTGTTAGTGACGGCTTCTAGAGAGGTTTTGAAAAGCTCTATTTGATTTTTATTTTGTTTTCTTTTGTGTGTGTGGATGATGTCCATCTCTTTTTTGAGGCCCATTTCAGGTTAAGGATTGATTTTCTTGATGCTTTATGGAATTCATTCTTGCATTTGATCATGTCTTCTTTAATCGTAATCAGCTATTTATTGAGATCCTCTATTTGATGACTCACCTTCTGCTTATCTCTTTTGTGATGTCACTATTTTTCTTCACTTAAATTAAGCCTATTGACAAAAACTGTGTGCTGTAAGATGATTCTGCTCAATTTCACTTATGTGATTGTTGGTTTTTTAATGATTTGTTTCAAGTTCAGCATTTCATTTGGTCAACATCACATAATTTATTGTATTTTCTTTTTGGAATTCAATTTTTGTTGTTTCCTGTTTTCACTGGAGGCTTCCATTGTGGAACTAGGCATCCTTAGTGGAGATTTCTCAGTTTTTATACTTTAATTTTTTTGCATTGGAGTCTACCCATCTTGAAGGTAAATTCTTAATTTATTAAGGAGGAAGCAAGGTTTTTTTCTTTGTAGGATCTTCATTTAGTGTTCTATGTTAGGTCTGAACTGGATTGGAGTGGGATGAGGTTATAACCTCAAATGCAATGGTTGTGGAGCTTGCAAGTGCAGCAGGGGTACCAGGGAACTGGGAGTTGGAGAACTAAGAACTGGGAATCCAGAGAGCTGGGAGCAAAACACCAGTGCCCACAGCATGTGTGTACCCTCAGGTGCAGGAAACAGGGTGTTGTGGACCCAGGAGGCAGGAAGTAAAGAAGCTTGGAGCAAAGGCCTGCTCCTGCAGCATTCTCACAGGGTCCATGCAGCCAATGATAGCTGCAAGGTTACCAGAGGCTAGGGAACTAGGGGATGGGGAGTGAACTGGAGGCCTACTCACTCTGTGTGTGTGCACCCTCTGGCACAGCAGAACAGGGAGTTGGGGACCCAGGATCTATGAAGTTAGGAAACCATGAGCAAAAGGCCTGCTCCTGCAGCATGCATGCCAGGTCCAGGCAGCCCCATGCCAGTAGCAGGGATACTGAGCTGGGGAACTTGGAGGTGGGGAATAAGCCAGGCCTTCAGTCCAACTCCACTCTGTGTGCACCCATTATGAATATTTTGACAATATTTTTATAACTTAATTATATGGTTCTCAAGATCAATGTTATAGATGACAATGTTGTGTCACAATGTTAAAAGGTTGGACATGCCTGCAAGGAAACTAGAAGACCATCTTGTTCCAACTTGATACTAAAGAGATACCCCTCCTTTACAGAAATTCAAATAATATAGCCTCTTTGAATTCTACTTGTTAAGTGATCACTTTTCTAGTGAACTTATATCATTGTTGGATAGGTAGATTCAGAAGATAGTCGGTCTTTTTTTTTTTTTTTTTTGTATATTGATCTGAAATCTACCCAGTGATGGTTACAGGTTAGTATAGTAATGCAAATCTTATAGTTCAATACTTGTTTTACTTGATAGTGCTTCATTTTTTGAAGACAATTGTAATTTATATTTATTTTTTGGTTCTTACATCTTTAATAAATGTAAACGATAGCTATTGTTTAATAGCTATTGTGGATGTGAAAACACATTTGTTACCGTTACTTAAGTTTTTTAGCTTCATTTGGATATGAATCTCAGGTGACTTAAAAAAAATCTGGTTCTAGAGGCCGGGCGTGGTGGCGCACACCTTTAATCCTAGTTCTCAGGAGGCAGAGGTAGGAGGATTGCTGTGAGTTCGAGGCCACACTGAGACTCCATAGTGAATTCCAGGTCAGCCTGGGCTAGAGTGAGACCCTACCTTGAAAAAACCAAAAAGAAAAAAAAAATCTGATTCTCTTCCTATATAAATAACTTGTGATAGCCATACACATGATACCCAATTGTGATATTACATAAAATGTAAATCTGAAATGAACAAAATAAGTCATTCAACTCTGAGCAGCTCAATACACAATGTATTAAAATTTATATGATCAAGAAAAATTACTTCTATTAATGTAGTCATAATTTGTCCAAATTTTTATAGTACTGAGTAATCAAAATTTTGGGATCTTTTCCCCTCACATTTCCTTCAAGAGGTAGATCAACATTTGTGGGCTTGTTTTTTCCCCAAAAGCTAAGAACAGGGTTCTGTGTTTATCTTTAGTAATTTGGTCTAACAACTTTGTTCATGAAGGTTGCTTGGGTCTTGAGTCTGACTGTTAAATATTCATGGCTAACCTCTTTGAAACACCCAACAAAATTATGATAAACATTTATTTTTTCCTCAGTCTTGAATAAAAAAATTTAACCTATTTGAAAACAAAATTTTCCTAGTAAATATAAGAATTTACTATTGCCACTTTAGAATTTTGTTATTTCTTGATTTTTGTTAATTTTCTCCTATTTTAATTTATAATTATTGGTCAATGTATGAGAGAAATATACCACCAGGAGCATTTTAGACCCCATTCATTTCCAGAATGGGACACAAGATTAGGAGAATAAGAGCATTTAATAAACCAGTAACCATTTGGATATCTTTAATGTCTTATCTACTACTTTTACTTGAGTGCAGACCCTCATTATTGTTCATTGAAATTATTGCTTCAGTCTTTTATCTGTACTTCCTGCTTAATGTCATCCTTTTCTAATTAATTGTCTATTTTGCTACCAGAGTGATCTTTCTTATAAAAAGCAAATATTTCGCTGCTTCCTATGTATTCATAATCTCAATTGTTTAGGGATAAACAATATACTTCTTAATGTACATATGTGATTCTTCAAAGTCTGACTTGTGTGTATGTCTAGGGTATTTTCTTGCATCTCTAGGTCATTTACTTCAGGACAGCTAATGTTTTTGATAATCACAACTTAATGCCTTGCCTGTCTTGGTGAGGCAGCTAGGCATATATTAAAAGTCATATCAACTTGAGAGGCAGAAATATGAAGATTGCTGTGAGTTCAAGGCCAGCCTGGGACTACAGTGTTAAATCCAGGTCAGCCTAAGCTAGAGTGAGGCCCTAACTCAAAAAAAAAAAAAAAACTTTAAAAAAGTAATTTCTGGGAGATGGCTCAACAGGTTAAAAGGACCTGCTACTTAGGTAGGAGAGCCTCTCAGGCTGGAGACTGCTGAGTTCCACTCCCCAGAATCAGTGTAAGAAGTCTGGATGTGATCATGTAAGTCTGAAAATGCAGTCTGCTGGAGGTAGAGAACAGAGAAGTGCTGGGGTTTGCTGACTAAAATCAGCCATCTGGTTTAAGGGAGAGATACCATCTCAAAGAAGTAGGCAGATGAGTGATAGAGAAGAGGACTCAATGTTCTCCTCTGGCCTCCACATGGCACATTCACATCTGCACTCACATGTGGATGTACTACATATCATATACCACAGCACATATACTGTATACATACACACATACATGCAAGTAGAGCATTTCAATTATCATATGCTATTTTTATCTGAAAATAATTTCTGGATTCTTTCCTATTCTTTATACAACAGAAGAGGTTTATTCTTACTTTGGCTCTCAATTTTACAATGTTTAATTATATATCAGAGAATTTAGAACACATATTACACTTGTTTACTCTACAGCCCTTACCTACACACTAAAGGCTATCTTAAATTTTATGCCTCTCTGGATCTCTAGCACTTAGCACAGTGACTAGAACAGAGTATGCAGTGGATGCTAAGGACCTATTGGTCTACCAGTAAGATCTACCAGTAACCATTAATAGTTCACAACTTAGAAAGTACTGCCTGAACTCTTTGAATATTGAATCTGGCAGAAATAGATTAGGAAAACCAGCCAGATGTTGTTTTTAAGGGTTCTGTTTTTAGCATGTAAATTAAAATTTAAGTTAGAAGCACAAGTCTAATTTGGGAACCAGAATGCAGTTGTAGAGCTTGACAAGATTACATATGTAAATTCTCCAAATGCTGATCCATCATCATTGCTTTTGAAACAGTGCAATCTGCATAGAAGAACAGTTAGAGTCTGTATGACAGGTAGAAATATCCCAGATTCCTTGATTTTTATTTTTTAGCTCTCCTACCTACCTTATCTAGTTACTATCATTGATAATCACAGAGAGTGTGTTCTCAATTCCTCTCTGTGAAAAGAATTTGGATTCTAAGCCCCAAAGTTAGATTGTTCCACCGTCCGAGTGTAGATCCTTCAGGGACAAGTGTTTACTACCTTGAGGATAAAGTATTGAAAACATCGCATATTCTTTCATAACCTTCCATGGTTTTAGCTCCTTTCTCCCTTTCCACACTCCTTCCTTGTTTCGCCACACAAGATCCTCCTGTATCTTTTCACTTATTTACTTACCTGGGTTTTATACCTATTTTAAGAAACTTTAGGTGGCATGTTGTCTAGGAAGCCTTATGTGAGAAACATGGATACTTATTATTGTATGCTCTTGTGGAATACCTTAAGTGATGTACTGAAAGTAGTTACTTATTTGCTTTTTTCATGCTCCTGTGGACGGACACTTTTAAAATTTGTATTACTAGAACTTAGTACTGCATAGTACTCATAAATAAACTCTTAAAATATGAATTAATAACTCTATACTCATAGCTCTGCAGGTAGTTTTTATATAGACTAGAAGAATGTAACTTTTATGTGTTATTTATTAATTTTCAGCTAAACAACTATTGAAATTATCTATATTATTTTTAGCTATAATTAGCTACATTTTTAGCTAATAAATATAGGTGTCTATTAATAGTAATCAAAGCATATATAGTTCTTTCCATTTTAGTACAAGTGGAAAGTTAGCATCCAGGCATACAGAGTTAACTCTAATATAAAAAAAAGATATAATAGACTTCTGTATAAGATAAGATGATAAGTAGTTAGCTGCATTACTCTTTCAAGGAAAAGTTAGCCAACCATTTCTTTTAAACAGCTTTGAAATGAAAATACAGAAAACTACAGCCATTATTTTTTGAATTTAGGTTCGCTAATAGACATAACAAATGAAAAGTAATCAAGCAATAATTCAGCTGTATCTTTCTTTAAATTGTACTAAACCACACTTTCTATTTGCAGAAATAGAAAATTTGTTCATTACATATTGTATTATTTATATGATAGTGTAGCTAGATGTTTGGGTTCATGAGAATGTTAATATTGTATGTATATCCTTATTCTTTTAAAATATTTCATTTATTTGAGAGAAGAGAGAAAAGAGGCAGACAGAGAATGGGTATGCTAGGGCTTCTAGCCACTGCAGACAAACTCCAAATACATGTACCACCTTGTGCATCTGGCTTCATGTGGATACTGAGAAATCAAATCTGTGTCCTTTGGCTTTGCAGACAAGTACCTTAACTGCTGAGCCATCTCCAGCCCTCTGCCTTTCTTTTTTTTATTGACTGAGGGATTGATGTACTGCTTATTTTCTCCTCATTATAGGCACAAATTAGGGTGGGCACAAAAATTATTCTTCATGTATTTGACATTTAAAGCATCCTTTGATTCATTGTAGCTTGACAAACCTGGCTCTCTTATTTATATTATAAATGAATGTGCTTGAAAAAATTAGGGCAATTTCATTTGACAATTAATTTTTACCAGATTGTTGCCTACTTTGAGTTGTTATGGTAGACTTTGTGAATCTATTGAAAATATAAGCAGATTAATGTTTTATAATTGCTAGGGAAAAAAAGGTGTGTAATTGGTGTTAGATCACTGAGATTAAAACTCCCAAATTAGTAGGACATTGGGATACATTCTTGTAATCCAAATACCTAAGAGGCTGAGGCAAGAGGATGAAAGTTGGCTTCCGGCCAAGATGGTGACCGCATAGCTGCGCTGCAAATCCTGGGGAAAGAAAGGCAAGACATTAAGGGTTCACTGGGACTTTTAGGGGAGAGAAATCTCCAATAGATTGTCAGTGGGAGGGCATAGAAGGAGGGAAAAAAAGAGAATCGCTGATCCGCTCATGGGCGGGTAGCCCACCCCTCCCTCAAATAGCCGCCATATCCATGGCGCACCCAAACAGCGATCAATCTTTGCATGCGGAAGCTTAGACTGCTCTGGCCACTTGCCCACTTACTGCTCCAGCCACCGCAAGTTCAGCCAGTTCTGGCAATAACAGGGAATCGCTGATTCCCTCGTGGGCAGGTAGCCCACCCCTCCCCACAAGTAGCCGCTGTACCCATGGGACCACCATGCGCCCCTCCCTGCATGCCGAAGATTAGACTGCTCTGCCCACCCGCCCTCTTACTGCTCCAGCCACTGAACGTTCAGCTAGTCTTGGCAATAACAGGGAATCCCTGATTCCCTCAGGAGCAGGGAGCCCACCCTTCCCCCCATATAGCCACCATATCCACAGCACAGCCAAGCACAGATCGATCCCTGCGTGTGGAAGCTTAGACTGCTCCGTCCACTCACTCACTTACTGCTCCGGCCACCACATGTTCAGTGAGCCCAGTCCCACAGCAACTGCAACACAAGCTCAGATTGTGTCTCCCACTTGCGCCAGCTCAGGTGCCATCCCCTACCTGTCTGCCACGGCAGCCGTCCGCCATTGTCCTGCGGTGGGGAAGCACAGACTGCATCCAGGTCCCAGTGTTCCCAGCCAGAGTTTGGGGTGCTTCAGTGCTTGGTGCCTCAATGTCCCTCCTAGCTCGAACGCAGGCAGCATTGGCGCATTACCTCTTGAGAATTCAGGCAACTTTGGCACCTCTGCCAGGCAGTAGATCATGTGGCTTTGGCAAGTGGGAGCCAAAGAACAGGCTGCTTGGCAACTGCCCCAGGCTGCCTCAGATTTCCATTGTGCTAGAGCCCAGGCTGATCCACCAACCTACGTGCCCATACACTGTCATGGGCAGACCACAATGCAAAAGAAATAACATGAAAAATCAAATGCAAGAAAATTCAGTTGGATCACCCAGTACTACAATGAATATATCTATCCAAAACGTAGAAGAGTTATGAGGATCAGAACATCAAATTGAAGCTATGAGCAATGCAACCCTCACCAAGCTACTAGTAGAACTTGCAGGAAAGCAACAAAAGACTGATAAGTGTGTGGATGCTGCCATCAATAAACTAGAACTAATAGATAAGAAATTGGAAGGAGTTCAAAGAGAGTTAAGAGATTTGAGGGAGAGTGAAAAAAAGAAGACCTTAAAAATCAGGTGGCCATGCTAATTGAAGACATAAAGAAATGCAAGGATGAATTCCAAGAAGCATCAAGAAAATCAGAAATGATGTGAAAAGGGAGCATGACAGAGGGATGGAAATTACACATAGAAAAGTACTGTAAAATGCCAACTTAATTGAACAAGTCCAAAACACTCTAGAAGGTCTCAAGAATAGAGTCAGCCAAGTGGAGGGTAGAAACTCTGATCTGGAAGACATAATGGAAGAAAAAGTTCGAGAGTACAAACATTTCAGTAAGTTCAAAATTTCCCGTGAACAGAACATGAGGGAATTGTGGGATACACTTAAACGTCCTAATATCAGGATCATTGGAATAACAGAAGGAGAAGAAATTCAGACCAAAGGCATGGAGAACTTATTTAACAAAATAATTGAAGAAAACTTCCCCAGTCTCTGAAAGAAAGGGCCATCAAGATACAAGAAGCCAACAGAACTCCAAACAGACTGGACCAAAGGAGAAACTCTCCAAGACATATTGCCATTAAGACTCTAAACATTGACACCAAAGAGAAAATCCTAAAAGCAGGTAGGGAAAAACAGCACACCACTTTCAAAGGTAACCCCTTCAGAATTACTTCAGACTTCTCAATGGAAACCCTGAAAGCTAGAAGGGCCTGGAAAGAAACACTGCAAAGTCTAAGAACCTATGGCTTCCAACCCAAACTACTCTATGCAGGAAAAGGATCCCTCATAATAGATGGTGAAAGAAAAACTCTCCACGACAAAACTCAGCTTTACAATTATATGAACAGAAAACCAAACCTACAGAGAGTATTTCAGGAAATTCTCCACAAAGAAGAATCAAATAATCAACCTCAAATCCCTACAAGAAGCATATCACAATAAGCAAACTCAGAGCAGACACAAAAAACTTCAAAGTACATGAAAACACCAACCCACATACACCATCACAACATGACAGGGATCAAATCAAATCTCACAGTCATTACCCTAAATATTAATGGCCTTAATTCACCCATCAAAAGACACAAGCTAACAGGATGGATCAAAAAATTAGACCCCTCAATCTGTTGCCTTCAAGAAACCCACCTCACCACTAAAGACAGACACCTCCTCAGGGTGAAAGTGTGGAAAAAAATATTCCAAGCAAATGGGAATAAGAAACAAGCAGGCATAGCTGTATTATTATCGGATAAAATAGGCTTCAAACCAAAAATAATCAAAAAAGACAAAGAAGGCCACTTCCTACTTATCAAGGGAACGATCCATCAAGAGGATATTATAATCATAAATTTGCATGCACCAAACACAGGGGCACCACAGTTCATAAAACAAAACCTGCTTGACAATAAAACAGAAATAACCACCAACACCATCACAGCTGGGGACTTCAGTACACCATTATCAGTAATAGACAGATCATCTAAACAGAAACTCAACAGGAAAGTAAGAGAGCTCAACAAAACCATAGATCACTTAGACCTAACAGACATCTACTGAGCTTTCCATCCCAAATCCACAGACTACACATTCTTCTCAGAAGCCCATGGAACATTCCCTAAATTGACCATATATTGGTTCACAAAGACTGCCTCACATATTTAGGAAGATTCACATAATTCTCTGCATGATATCAGATCACAATGCCATATTGCTAGAAATCAACAACAAAAGACCCACCAAGAATCCCACTGGTACCTGGAAACTGAACAGCACACTTTTAAACAATAAATGGATAGTGGATAAAATAAAAATGGAATTGCAAAATTTCTGGAATTGAATGACAATGGGAACACATCATACCAAAACTTATGGGACACAATGAAGGCAGTCCTCAGGGGAAAATTCATAGCACTCAATGCCTTCATAAAAAAGACAGAGAGATCCCAAATGAATAACCTAACCGTCCACCTAAAGGCACTGGAAAAACAAGAAAAATCCAAGCCAAAGAGCTCCAGAAGGAAAGAAATAATTAAAATCAGAGCAGAAATTAATTAATTGGAAACCTAGGAAACAGTTAAGACAATTGACAAAACAAAGAGCTGGTTCATTGAAAAAATAAACAAGATTGACAAACCCCTGGCCAGCTTGATCAAGCAAAGAAAAAGGAGAAGCTTCAAATTAACAAAATTCAAAATGAAAAAGAGATCACAACAGACATAAGTGAAATTGGGAGAATCATCAGGACTTATTTCAAAAACCTCTACTCCACAAAACTGGATAATGTGGAGGAGATGGATAAATTCTTGGATGCATACCATCTGTCAAAGCTAAACTCAGAGCAGATTAATCATCTAAATGAACCCATCACACTCATGGAGATTGAAAAAGTAATAAAAAACCTACCCAAAAAGAAGAGTCCAGGACCAGATGGCTTCTTAGCTGAATTCTATCAAATCTTCATGGAAGAACTCAAGCCAATCTTCCTCAAACTGTGCCACACAATTGGAGAACAGGGAAAGCTACCCAACTCCTTTTATGAAGCTAGTATCACCCTAATTCAGAACCAGCCAGTGATGCCACAAGAAAAGAAAACTACCGGCCTATTTCCCTGATGTACATAGATGCAAAGATACTGAACAAAATCCTTGCAAACCGAATCGAACAACACATCAAAATCATTAACGACCTTGACCAAGTGGGATTCATCCCAGGAACACAGGGGTGGTACAACATATGGAAATTTGTCAATGTAATACACCACATAAACAAGGTTAAACATAAAAACCACATGATCATTTTGATAGATGCAGAAAATGCCTTTGACAAGATACAACATAACTTCATGATCGAAACTTTGGAGAGAATTGGCATGGTTGGTTAATATCTTAACATAATAAAGGCCATATACAAAGCTCCGAAGGCCCAAATAATACTTAATGGAGAGAGACTGGAGGAATTCCCATTAAGCACAGGAAACAGACAGGGTTGTCCACTCTCACCTCTGCTTTTCAATATAGTACGGGAAGTCCTAGATCAACAATAAGACAGGAGAAGGAAATAAAAGGGATACAATTTGGAAAGGAAGAAGTTAAGTTAGCTCTATTCACTCTTGACATGATTGTATATGTAAGAGACCCGAGAGACTCCATCCCAAAACTCCTGAAGGTGATTAACTCCTATAGCAAAGTAGCAGGATACAAAATCAATGCACAAAAATCAGTAGCCTTTCAGTATGCAAATGACAAAGATACAGAGAAAGTAATAAGGAACATAGTCCCAGTTTCAATTGCAACAAAAAAATAAAATACCTTGGAATAACGTTAACCAAGGAAGTGAAAGATCTATACAACGAAATCATAAAAACACTCAAAAAAGAAATTGAGGAGGACTTGAGAAAATGAAAAGACCTCCTATGCTGCTGGATAGGCAGAATTAACATTGTGAAGATGACAATCCTACCAAAGGCAATATACAGATTTAATGCAATCCCAATTGAAATCTCTACAGTGTTCTTCACAGAGATAGAAAAAATGATCTCAAATTTCATAGGAAAGGCAGAAGGCCTCACATTTCCAAACATATCCTCAGCAAAAGAAATACCTCTGGAGGCATCACCATACCTGATCTAAAGCTATATTACAAAGCCATAGTAATAAAAACAGCATGGTACTGCCATAAAAACAGGAGTGTAGACCGATGGAATACACTTGAGGACCCGGACTTTGGGTCAGGCAACTATAACTACTTGATATTCAACAAAGGTCCGAACAATATAGGCTGGAAAAAAGACAGCATCTTCAAGAAATGATGCTGGACAAACTGGATAACCACATGCAGGAAATTGAAACGTGATCCAAACATGTTGCCATGCACGACACTCAAGTCCGAATGGATCAAAGACCTCAATATAAGACCAGAAACTCGAATACTACTGGAAGACAATTTAGGAAGTACTTTCCATGATATAGTAATGGAAAAAGACTTCCTGAAGAAAATCCCAGTAGCTCATGATCTTAAGCAGTCACTCAACCAGTGGGATCACATGAAGCTGAAGAGTTTCTTTATAGACAAGCATACAATAAGCAAAGCCAATAGATTACACACAGAATGGGAGAAAATATTTGTGGGTTATCCAACTGATAGAGGCCTAATCTCTAGAATCTACAAAGAACTCAAAAATCTAAACAGTAAGAAGTCAAACACCCCACTCACAAAATGGGGCAAAGAGCTGAAGAGGCAGTTCACAGAGGAAGAAATAGAAATGGCAAACATACACTTAAGAAAGTGTTCATCATCCGTAATCATCAGAGAAATGCAAATTAAGACAACTATGAGATTCCACCTTACCCCAATAAGGATAGCAAACATCAAAAAATCAAATAAAAATAAATGCTGGCGAGGATGTGGAGAAGTAGGAACACTCATCCACTGTTGGTGGGAATGTAGGATGGTACAACCACTTTGGAAAGCAATATGGAGACTTCTGAAAAAGCTGAGTATAGAGATACCAACACACCCAGTTATTCCCTTACTGGGCATCTACCCTAAAACCTTCAAACCACAGACTAAAGAGATTTGCTCAACCATGTTTATAGCAGCTCAATTTGTAATAGCTAAGAGCTGGAATCAACCCAGATGTCCATCACTAGAAGAATGGATAACTAAGATGTGGTATATATTCACAATTGAATTCTATACAGCAGTAAGAAAAAATGACACATTGAAATTTGAGGAAAAATGGTTGAACCTGGAACAGATCATTCTCAGTGAACTTACCCAATCAGAAAAAAAAAAAAATCGCCACATAGTCTCACTCATCTACAGTACCTAACCTGAATCTACTGAAGATACCTTACATACCCAGCAAGCATCTCCTAGACTAGACACTAGGATGGAAGGGGAGGGAGGGGAGGGCATCAAAGGGGTGGGAAAAACAAATCTAGACCCAAACGGCAATGGTATCATAATCTACTTACTAAAAGACAGACCAAATGGCTGATCCTTCACCAGGCCCTTACAGGGAACACCTGAACCACAAGACACTGGAGAGGGTAAGATTAAGACTAACCTTAATCTCCTACATCTTCCCTCCCTCAGTTCCCCTCTCCCTGTCTCTCTCTCTCTTATCTCTAAGTCTTGTATATTAGTTATCTTTTTCCTCATTTTCTTAGTCGGCACTGACCTGTAACTCCCAGATCCAGCATGGGGCTATCATCCACAATGAGCTTTTGATCAGAGAGACCTACAAGTTTTCCTAAAAGAGAGACAGATTCTGTCAGAGTACTTGATGACCCACCAAAGGCTAGTGGTAAGACCCCACTGCTGAAGATACCTTATGTGATTGACATGCAAATTAGAATGGCATGGCTGGAAGTTGGGAGAGAGTCAGTCCCCAGACAGTCAGCGCGTCTAGTGCCAGAAGGTGCTACATGAGCGACTGGGGGAAATTGACCAATATCTATCGAAGCAACGCATGGTCTAACCTACTTAGCAGCAAATAACTTGTGATGCCCACACAAGTGCAGTGGTGGCACACAGCCATGGTGGGGAACCAACTGCACTCAATTTGGCTAACTGATCCCCTCACTGGTATGGGACCCATAGCTGGAGCTGGGAAACAAGTCAGAATCAGATCCAAACATAAGCCCACTCTCCAATATCAAGCTACCATCAATTGTGTGCTACAAGAGGGCCTACACCTATTAAATTCTCTATTAAAAAAAAAAAGTAAGGGTTATCTCATTTGTCTTGGTGCTAACTTACTCTCCGTTGGAGAATCTGCTTCTCTTTTTCAGATAGATGTAGATCCTAAGGAGAGAGCCACCCCATCTTACCTCCAAAGGGCCCCGGCTGAAACTAAGAAAAATTGGAGAAACAAGCAAGGGTGCTGTTTTCCTGATGAACCGGATACCAGCACAAGGGGGAAGGAGATCAGCATAGAGAAAAATCAACTCCTACCAAATCAGAGAGCCAGAGCCTCAGAGGCCCCCAACACCTCATCACTGAAGCAGACCAAAAATGAACCCAACATGGCTCAGGGAAATTTTGCGGAAGAGGGGGCGGAAAGAATGTCAGTCACATGTTGGGTCATGATATGCAGAGACATTTAGCTTACCTATAACTGTGGGCTAACTCCACAATGCATGACCCGTATACCTCAACAAGGAAGGGCCAAGGGGAGGGTGTAGGTCACGGATGAGCCTAATAATAGTACCAAACTGACTGTATTTGCTGAATACAGAACTGACTAATAAAGAAAAAAAATAAAGAAAAAAAATAAAATAAAAAAAATAATAAAAAAAAGAAAATGTTCATCATCCCTAATCATCAGAGAAATGCAAATTAAAACAACTATGAGATTTCACCTTATCCGAGTAAGGATAGCAAACATCAAAAAATCAAATGAAAATAAATGTTGGCGAGGATGTGGAGAAGTAGGAACACTAATCCACTGTTGGTGGGAATGTAGGATGGTACAACCACTTTGGAAAGGAATGTGGAGACTCTTGAAAAATATGACTATAGAGATACCAACAGACCCAGTTATTCCCTTACTGGGAATGTACCCTAAAACCTTCAAACCACAGGCCAGAGAGATTTGCTCATCCATGTTTGTAGTGGCTCAATTCGTAATAGCTAAGAGTTGGAATCAACCCAGATGTCGTCACTAGAAGAAGGGGTAACTAAGTTGTGGTATATCTACACAATGGAATTCTATACAGCAGTTAGAAAAAAATGACATAGTGCAATTTCAGGAATAATGGTTGAACCTGGAACAGATCAATCTCAGTGAACTTACCCAATCACAGAAAACAAATCGCCACATAGTCTCACTCATCTCCCGCACTTAACCGGAATCTACCCAAGATACCTTAAATACCCAGCAGGCAATCCGTCCACTAGACACTAGGATGGATGTCTAAGGAGGGGAGGGCATCGAAGGGGTGGGAAATACAAATCTAGACCCAATTGGAAATGGTACCATAATATTCTACATCTTTCTAAAAGGCAGACCAGGCCCTTACAGGGAACACCGGAACCAGAAGATACTGGAGAGAGTATGATGAAGACTAACCTTAGTCTTCTACATCTTCCCTCCCTCCCTCTCTCTCTCTCTCTCTCTCTCTTCTCTTTAACTCTTGTATATTAGTTATCTTTTTCCTCCTTTTCCTAGTGGGCACTGACCTGTAACTCCTAGTACCAGCATGGAGCTATCATCCACAATGAGCTTTTTCTCAGAGAGAGGTACAAGGTTTCCTAAAAGACAGACAGATTTCTGTCAGAGTCCTTCATGACCCACCAAAGGTTAGTGGTATGTGGTATGGCCCTACTGCTGAAGACACCTTATGTCGTTGAAATGTAAAATGGAATGGCATGGCTGGAAGTTAGAAGAGAGTCAGTCCCCAGACTGTCAGTATGTCTAGTGCCAGAAGGTGCTCCATGGCCGACTGGGGGAAATTGACCAATATCTGTCCAAGCAACTCATGGTCTAACCTACTTAGCAGCAAATAACCTGTTGTGATGCCCACACAAGTGCAATAGTGGCACACAGCCATGGTGGGGAACCAACTGCTCTTGATTTGGCTAACTGATCCCCTCTCTGGTACGGGACCCATAGCTGGAGCTGGGAAACAAGTCAGAACCATATCCAAACATAAGTCCCCTCTCCAGTATCAAGCTACCATCAATCATGGGCTACAAGAGGGCCTACACCTATTAAATTCTCTTTAAAAAAAATTAAGGTTTATCTCATTTGTCCTGGTGCCACTTACTCTCTGTTGGAAAATCTGCTTCTCTTTTTCAGATAGATGTAGATCCTAAGGAGAGAGCCACCCCATCATACCTCAAAAGGGCCCCGGCTAAAACTAAGAAAAATTGGCGAAACAAGCAAGGGTGCTGTTTTCCTGATGACCCGGATACCAGCACAAGGGGGAAGGAGATCAACACAGAGAAAAATCAACTCCTACCAAATCAGAGATCCAGAGACCCAGAGGCCCCCTGCACCTCATCACTGAAGCAGACCAAAAATGAACCCAACATGGCTCAGGGAAATTTTGCCAAAGAGGGGGCGGGAAGAATGTCAGAGCCACATGTTGGGTCATGATATGCAGAGACATTTAGTTTACCCATAACTGTGGGCTAACTCCACAATGCATGACCCATATACCTCAACAACGAAGGCCCAAGGGGAGGGGGCAGGTCACAGATGAGCATAATAATGGTACCAAACTGATAGTGTTTGCTGAATACAAAACTAATTAATAAAAAGAAGAATTACAAAATTTACCAAGAAACAGGAATATATAGTCCAAACACATTAAAACATTCCATGCATAGAAAATGTCCATAAGAACTCAAAAATGTCTATAAGTGATGTAGATTATGGAGAAAATAAATCTGCTATTTTATTTTTTAAAAAAGAGGATGAAAGTTGAAGACCAACCTGAAATACATAATATGACTTTGTCTCAAAAAGCTGACAACCTCCAAAACCAACAAAAATGTGCAATTCAACCAAATAAGTAGATTCTGTTCCCTGAAACATCAGTATGCAGAGGTTTTTAGATTTATTGTCTTCGCCAAGAATTTGTGATTAGTGGATTAAATCTCACCTTTTATGTAATTTTTCAATCAGAATTGTGAATTTCTCTGAATGCAAGTTTATAATAGAACTTTTACAGACCTGTGTAACTGCATGTCATTCATACTTATGATAATTTGTTACTTCTTCACATATGTTTTGTTTTGTGAGGTACAATACCTGGTCTATGTATAGGTCAGTTTTAATTAATAATCTGTTTTCCATTTTAAAATTTTTATTTAGAACTTTAACATATTGTATATATATATATACCATTTTGTAAATGGTTCATATTCCCATCATGTTATTCTCTTAAATTCCACCTGCCCTGCCCCATTTTACTGGGGTGACTCCATTGGGGTTATCAGTATTATAGGCTCAGGAATGAACTAATGAGTTTCTCTGAGTTGGGTCAATGCCTCAGAGTTTTCTCCATGGCACTTATATTCTTTCCACCCCCTTCTATAATGTTCCATGAGTTTTGGAGGGCATTATATAAGTTTCTGTTAGTTTTGTGCTCTCAGCAGTCTCTGATTTTTCTGCTTTGATGAGTTTTAAGTCTTCTCAATGTCTACCAGTATCTCCCTGGAGGAGATTCTCAGGTTAGCAGTGAGAGTAGCATTCATATTTAATTTGACACTTCCTTTGTTATAGTCTCTTGTCCCTTAGAGATGTGATAGAATTAACTCATCTTATACTAGCCAGCCAGCTTTCTTTCTGTGTCATACTGTTGGGTTTTGGGTCTCTCCAGTATTTGTTGCCACCAGCTAAAAGCAGATTCTTTAGCTAAGGGTGAGAGCTGGCTAGATCCAAAGGGATAAATATATACACTTAGTAGATATTTTTTATTTTTAAGAAATATTTTATTTATTTATGAGACAGGGGGAGAGAGAGAGAAAATGGACATGCCAGGGCCTCCAGCCATTGCAAATGAAGTTCATACTCATGTATCCCCTTGTGCATCTGGCATACGTAGGCAAATGCCTTAACTGACAAGCCATCTTTCCAAACCCCCGAAATTTAGAATATTTTTGAAGGCAACAACACCTCTTTTATTCAGAGAACTGTGGAAACTTTCTTTGTGTGTCTATGACTTTCTAAGCCAGGTTTCTGTGGTGAATGTATGCCCCTCAGCCTCAGGTCTTTAAACTGACTGTTTAAGTGTTCAGCAGCTTGCTGGAGATGGTGTGTCACTGAGAGTGTATCTGATTCTAGCCCAAAGGTGTGAACAGATTAGTTTGAGCTTGTGTCATGTGTCTGCTGATGTTGGTGTTTTTTTTCCTGCAGTTTTTCTCTCTGTTTGGATCTATGGAAGTAAGCAGTTTCTTCCAACATGAGATATATAAGCTTGAAATAAATCCCTTCCTCCTATAAATTGTGTCTCCTTGGAAGTTCATCCCAACAATGTGGAGCCTACTGCAACAGCTTCTGACTTGGTTCTCAGTATCAGGCATGAATTTCTTCCCATTGAGCAGGCCTCATATCCAAACAGAGAAGAGTCATTTACTCCCATAACCTGTGTGCCACTGTTGCACTAGTGTTTACATCTTGCCTGGCTAGTTGATTTTGTTTCTGGCAGGATCCACTGCTTATTAACACTTTTGGTGACTTCCGTTCCCTAGGTCTCATACAGCACTTTTCCAGCACTGAGAGATATCCAGGAAGGGCTGGCTTCCATCTGACTCACAGCATGATCTCTCAATGTCATGAGATCACAGCGTGTGGTGTCTTCAGCAATAGGGTCTTACCATTTAGTTCTAGTGGGTAACTGAGTACAGTGGGAATTGCATGGATTATTTTGGGGCCTCATGGGTCTCATGGACCAACACAGTAGGGGATAACCAAATTCTGGCAGTAAGATTGACTATCATCATTCTATAGTTTTCAGGTAAAGCTTTCTCCACCTGTGCATGGCACTTCTGCCCAGTATCTGTTGTTCCCCTGTCTCTGTCTTTCTCTTTCTAGGTTATATATCTTTTAATTTGCTAACAAAGAACTAGGTTTTTATCCCCTTTTCTTATCCCTCCCTGTTTCTCCTTTTACCAAGCCTCATTCTAGCTTTCTAACTAATACTAATAATGCCTACTACATCTTAAAAGCAAATCAAACTATTCCATGCTAGGATTTGTATAGGAGAGAGAACATGCAGCATTTGTTTTGCTGATCCTCGGTAACTTCATAGTATAGTTTTTTAAGGTCCATCCAAGTGTCTGCAAATTTCACAATTTCATTTTTATTACTGCTGTGTAGAACTTCACTGTCTATGGACATCACATTTTTATTATCCATTAATCAGTTAGTGGTCATCTGGGCATATTCCATTTTATAGCCATTTGAATAGAGCAGCAACAAATATGGCTACACACACATCTCTGTAGTAAAGTGTAGAGTCTTTAGGGTATATACTTAGGAGTGGAATAGCTGTGTGAAATGGTAGCTATGTTCTTAGATTTTGATAAACTCCCATAAGGCTGTACAAGTTTGTACTCCCACCAACATTGAATGAGGGTTCTTCTTTCTCCACACCCTCACCACCATTTGTTATCATTTGAGTTTTCAATGATAGCCATTCTGATCAGAGTGAGATGGAATCTCAAAGTAGTTTTAATTTTTATTTCTCTGATGGCTTAAATATGTTGAATATCATTTTAGATATTTATTGACCATTTGTATTCCTCCTTTGAGAACTCTGTATTCAGTACCTGCCCCATTTTGAATGGGTTAATTTTTTATTGCTTAGTTTTTTTAGTTCATTGTATATTCTAGATATTAAACCTATGTCAGATGTATATTGAAACAAGATTTCCCTCATTCTTTTGGTTGTCTGTTAACTCTGTTGATGGTTTACTTAGCTTTTAGTTTCATGAGATCTTAATATTTCAGTGTTTGTCTTGTTCCCTGGTCTACTAGGGTCTTTGTTAGAAAGTCTTTCCCTATGTCTATATCTTAGGAATGGTCTCTATACTTTTCCTCTAGGCATTTTCCAGTTTTAGGTCTTGTATTGATGTCTTGATCCATTTGCAGTTGATTTTTGTGCAGTGTGAGAGAAGAGGTTGTGAATTCATTCTTCTCTATGTGGTTATCCAGTTGTTCAAGCACAAGTTGTTGAAAATGCTGCTATTTCTCCATTGAGCATTCTTGGCTTCTGTGTCAAAGATCAGGTGGCTGTAGCTAGTAGAACTTCTACCTGCATCTTATATTCTATTCCATTGATCTATGTGCCTGTTTTATGACAGAGCCATGCTATTTTTTCTTTTTTACTATGGCTTTGTAGAATATCTTGAAATCAGGTATGCTGATACAACCAATAGTATCATTTGATTATTATTTTTTATTAAGTAGAACCATTGTATAAATATATCATGTGTTGGTACCATCATTTTAGTCCTCCCTGGCCCCACTCCACCAAGGGCCCCCCCCAGTGGGATTGCTGGTATTCACCATGGAGTTGTCGGCCAGGAGTTGTGAGTGCAGAAGTCCGTAATTTTGGGGGCCAATGCTTTTGGATATTCCCTCCCACCTTGCGGCTCTAACATTCTTTCCACCTCTTCATCTTCAAAATTATCTGAGCCTTGGTGGGTGTGCTTTAAGTCTACTTTAGTGATGAGCTCCCAGCAGCTTCTCGTTTTCTGCTTTGGCTTGTTTTGAGAATCATCTGTGTCTGTCTCTGTCACCCTGGCACAGGTTGTTAGGCTTGCCATGGAAGAAGCACTCTTGTTCATCTCACCAATATCTCTGTGGTTTTATCTGAGCCCTAGCTATTGTGCTAGGGGTGGTTCATCTCCTACCAGGGAGTCAGCTATCTATTCTTGTCTTGTTGATAGATTTTGATTGTCCTCAGTTCTTGCTGATTTCTGAAAAAGAAAAACAGATTCTCCAATGTGAGCATGATAGGTTAACGGGGATAATCATTTTTAATTAAGATATTTTTGTGGGTGTGGCCTCATTTTGTCCAAAGGCTAGTGAGAGCTTCTCATTGGAGCCCATAATGTTGTTCTCTATAGGATTCTGACTTGGTTCTCACTTTCAGCTATGGATTGCTTTCCATTGAGCAAGTCTCTTAGTCAATCAGAGAACCATTGGTTACCCATATAGGCTCCATGCCAGTATTGCACAGATGTGTAGATCTTGTCAGGATGGTTGCTTTTGTATAGCCCTGCTTGCTCACAACATTGTTGGCCATTTTCCCTTGGCAACTCATCTGGCCTTTTCAGCACTGTATGGGATAACCATTTGGAAACTGGCTTCTTTCCAGATTCAGGATTTCTCAATGTTCTGTTTCAGCAGAATGTGATGTCTTCAGAAATAGGGTCTTATTTTTTTTTTTTTTAAACTTTAGGAGGGTAATCAAGTGCTTTGACAGAATGCTGTCTTGTTTTGGGGACATCAGAGGTATCTCCAATCAATAGCTAAATATGGGTTGTAACCACTTTCTTGTACTGAGAGGTATAAGCCAGAGCCAAATGTTTTAGGGTTAGGTTTATTACCACCCTCTATAGGGACCTTCTTACTAAACAATCCTTCTATGCTCCTATTGAGGGTTATTTTAGGTTGCTGAGCAGGGGGAAGTTTTCTATGGTATAAATTCATTTTGATTTTGATTTTGTGAATATTCTCACCTACATCCCCTCCTCTCTACACAATCAGTTCCATCCTGCTTATATGTCCCTCCAGTTGTTTGTCATATATGCCTGCAATTCAGGTTGTTCTAATTTAGGAACCACAGATGAAGGAGAACATGTGACGTTTGTCTTTGTGTGCTTGTGTGAGTTTACTTGGTGTGATCTGTTCCAAGTCCATCCATTTTCCTACAAATTTTATTGTATTGCTACTGCTGCTGAGTATAATTCTTTGTGTATATGTACCACATCTTTATTATCCATACATCAGACAATGGCCATCTGGGTTGATTCCAGTTCTTAGCTATTGTGAATTGAGCAGCTATAACATGGTTGATCAATGTATCAGGTTCGCACTGATGAACTTTCAGACCAGGCACAGTTATGGAGAAACGGATTCATTGGAGCTTAGAGATCCAGGGGAAGCAGAGGAAACTGGCCTGCTTTCACAGGCCCAAGCAGAGACAGAGAGAGAAGCACAAGCCTAAAAGCCAAAAGCCACAGCACACTTCAGGAACTCCAGCTAGGCACACTTTGCATATCTTTAGATTGTAATCTGAAACCCACCACCACACCTTAAGATCCACACAATGGCACTGCCTCCAGCCAGGTGGCTAAAGATACAAACTACAAACAAATAAACAACTGAAATATATTGGGGGCCATCTATTTTATTCAAACCACCACAATCAAATATTTCTTCATTCTTGTACTGGGCATCTACTTTACATCTACTTTACTGTAAAGTAGATGCCCAGCAGAAGAATTGCTGGGCCAGTTGCTAGCTTGATTTTTATCTTTGTCAAGAGTCTCCATATTGATTTTCATAGTGGTTGTACTATTTTGTGCTCCTTCCAGCAGTGAATGAGGCTTCCTCTTTCCCTGCATCTTCACCAATATTTGTCTTTCGATTTTTTTAATGATTGCCATCATAACTGGAGTAAATTAGAATCTCATCATTGTTTTAATGTGCATTTCCCTGATGATCAAAAGTGTTCAACATTTTACGTATTAGCCTTTTTTTCTTCCTTTGAGAATTCCCTCTTCAGTTATCTGCCCCATTTTTTTTAGAGGATTGTTTAATTTTTTTATTACTTACTTTTTTGAGTTCTTTGTAGAGTCTAGCTATTAGGCCTCTGTCAGTTGTATAGCTGACGAAGATTTTCTCCCATTCTGTGGGTGGTGTGTTGGCTCTGTTTATGGTATGTTTTTCTGTACAAAAACGTTTTAGCTACTTGAGAGCCCACTGGTTGAGTGACTGTTTAATTTCCTGGGCTACTTGGGAATCATTCAGGAAGTCTTTCCCACTCATATATTGTGCAGAGTTCCCCCCCCTTTTTATCTCTGTGAATAAAGATCAAGGGGTGGGAAACACAAATCTAGACCCAAACGGCAATGGTACCATAAAATTCTACTTACTAAAAGACAGACCAAATGGCTGATCCTTCACCAGGCCCTTACAGGGAACACCTGAACCACAAGACACTGGAGAGGGTAGGATCACTATTAACCTTAATCTTCTACATCTTCCCTCCCTCCTCCTCCCTCTCCCTCTCCCCCTCCCACTCTCTTCTCTCTATCTCTTGTATATTAGTTATCTTTTTCCTCCTTTTCCTAGTGGGCACAGACCTGTGACTCCCAGTTCCAGCATGGGGCTATCATCCATAATGAGCTTTTTTTGTTTTTTTGTTGTTTTTTGTTTTTTTGTTTTTTGAGGTAGGGTTTCACTCTAGCTCAGGCTGACCTGGAATTAACTATGTATTCTCAGGGTGGCCTCAAACTCACTGCGATCCTCCTACCTCTGCCTCCCGAGTGCTGGGATTAAAGGTGTGCACCACCACGCCCGGCTTCATAATGAGCTTTTGATCAGAGAGACCTACAAGGTTTCCTAAAAGACAGACAGATTTCTGTCAGAGTACTTGATGACCCACCAAAGGTTAGTGGTAAGACCCTACTGCTGAAGACACCTTATGTGGTCAACATGCAAAATAGAATGGCATGGCTGGAACTTGGAAGACAGTCAGTCCCCAGACAGTCAGCGTGTCTAGTGCCAGAAGGTGCTACACCATGGAGATTGTGGGTCATGCACTATGGGGGCAGCAGTCAGTTATGGGGTAGAGGAAATGTCTCTGTGCAAAAAAAAATGTCCCAACTTGTGGTTCTAACAATCTTTCCGCCCCCTCTTCTGCAAAATTCCCCTGAGCCATGTTGGTTGCTTTTTTTGTGTTTGTTTGTTTTTGGTTTTTGGTTTTTGGTTTTTGGTTTCTTGTTTCTCAAGGTAAGGTCTCAACTATAGCCCAGGCTGACCTGGAATTCACTGTGTAGTCTCAGGGTGGTCTTGAACTCGTGGCGATCCTCCTATCTGTGCCTCCCAAGTGCTGGGATTATAGGTGTGTGGCCACCACACTTGGCTTTGGCTGCTTTTTTCTTTTTTCTTTTTGGTTTTTCAAGGTAGGTTCTCACTCTAGCCCAGGCTGACCTGGAATTCACTGTGTAGTCTCAGGGTGGCCTTGAACTCACGGTGATCCTCCTACCTCTGCCTCCCAGTGCTGGGATTAATGGCGTGCGCCACCATGCCGGGATGCTTTTTTTTTTAATTTTTATTGACAGCTTCTGTACTTACAGACAACAAAGCAGGTTATTTCCTTCCCTTCCCCTCCTCTCCCCTCCCCCACTTTCTCCTTCATAACTTTGCTCTCTGTCATATCCCCTCCCTCTCTCCATTAGTCTCTCTTTTAACTTGATGTCATCATCTTTTTCTCTTATTATGAGTGTCTTGTGTGGCTAGGCACTGTGAGGTCTTAGATATCGAGACCAAATTCTGTCTGGACAGTTGTATATAACGAGTGGTACTCTTCCTTTGGCTCTTACATTCTTTCTGCCACCTCTTCTGCAATGGACCCTGAGCCTTGGAGGGTGTGAGATGTTTCAGTGCTGGACACTCCTCCGACCCTTCTTCTCAGCACTATGTTGCCTTTAGGGTCATTCCAGTGGTCATCGCCATCTGAAAAGAGAAGCTTCTCTAACCAGAAGTGAGAGTAGCATGAATGTATGAGTATGAATATTAAGTGTAGTGCTTTCCGGGCAATTTGGTGAGAGTAATATATGCAGTTATCTAGACAAGAGCAGGCCTTATACCCCTAAGGCTCATGACCTCCCCTGCCATAGGCTTTTGATTAGGTTTTCATTACCAGGCACATATTTCCTCCCATCGACTGGACCTTCAGTCCAATTAGAGAGCAGTTTGTTTCCCCCAGAGCAGACATGCCACTATTGCACTCATTCAGTCATTTGGCCTGTATGGTCAAACTTGATATTTCCAGTGTCTACTGTTTTCACCGCTGATGACTTCTGTCTCCCCTAAGACTGCATACAGTGCAGCTTTGTCTAGCTTTCAATTGGCTGGGCTGCAGGGAGAAGGTTTTCTTCTCAGCACCAACTTGCTTTCTCAGTGACTGTGCCTCTCAGGAATGTGAAGTCTTTAGCAATAGGGTTTTACCATCTCTTTCTCATGGGGAAGCAAGGCCTTGGCAATAGCATGTAATGTTTTGAAGGCAACAGGGATCACCCTGGCCAATGACTCACTGGAAGATATCCCATCCCAGGCACTGAAAATTTTCTAGTAATAATCTATGGCTTCTGGATGTGCCATTATTTAAGAAAGTAGATTTTCATGTGTCTTATTAAGAATATCTTGAATTTTGATTGATCCCCCCCCCATCCTTCTTTTATACTGTTTCTTCCCCTGAACTCACTTAGGCCTTTCCCCTCCCTGTAATCTGTTCTTCTACTTACATATATACAATGCCATCCTCTTAAGACCTTCTCGCTCCTCCCTCCTTTATAGCCTTTTTCTAGCTTATGGGCCTCTGCTACTGATTTTTTGGTTCCAGATCATACATAAGTCTATACATTTGTAGCTAGGATTCACATATAAGAGAGACATGCAACATTTGGCTTTCTGGGCCTGGGTTACCTCACTTAGTATAATCCTTTCTAGATCCATCCATTTTGCTGCAAATTTTATAATTTCATTTTTCTTTACTCCTGAATAGAACTCCATTGTGTAGATGTACCACATCTTTATTATCCATTCATCTGTGGATGGACATCTAGGCTGGTTCCATTTTCTAGCTATTGTAATTAGAGCAGCAATAAACATGGTTGTGCAGGTATGTCTAAGGTAGTGAGAAGAGTCATTAGGATACATGCCTAGGACTGCTATAGCTGCATCACATGGCAAATCTATTTTTAGCTGTGTCAAGAACCTCCACACTGATTTCCACAATTCCACAATATATTCCCACCGACAGTGTAGAAGGGTTCCCCTTTTATCCTCACCAGCATTTATTGCATTTGTTTTCTTTTTCCTTTGGTTTTATTAATTAGTGTTGTAGTCACTGAATACAGTTAAGTTGGTACCATTGTTAGCCTCTGCCATGTCCTCCCCATCCCTCTACCCCTCCTTGTTGAGGTATATTGGTCATGCATTGTCGAGTTATCTCACAGTTATGGGTAGCAGGAAATGTTTCTGCAAATCATGACCCAACATGTGGCTCTGACATTCTTTCTGCCCCCACTTCTGCAAAATTTCCCTGAGCCATGTTGGGTTCATTTTGGGTTTGTTTCAGTGATGAGATCATGGGAGACTCTGTGTCTCCGGATATCTGATTTGGTAGGAGTTGATTATTTTCTGTGTCGATTTCCTTCACCCTTGTGCTGGTACCCAGTTCACCAAGAAAACAGCACCCTGCTAGTTTCACCAATTATTCTTAGTTTCAGCTAGGGACTTTTTGAGGTGTGATGGGGTGGATCTCTCCTTAGGATCTGTGTCTATCTGAAAAAAAGAAGCAGATTCTCCAGCAGAGAGTGTAGTTAGCATCAGATAAATGGAATAACCCTTATTTTTTTTTAGAGAGAATTTAATAGGTGTAGGCCCTCTTGTAGCACACGATTGGTGGCAGCTTGATAATGGAGAGTGGGCTGGCTCATTTTTGGATATGGTTCTGACTTGTTTCCCAGCCCCAGCTATGGGTTCTGTTCCACTGAGTAGACCTGTGAGCAAATCAAGAGCAGTTAGTTTCCCACCATGGCTCTGCGCCACTATTACAATTGTGTGAGCATCACAACAGGTTATTTGCTGCTAAGTAGGTTAGACCATGACTTGCTTGGACAGATATTAGTCATTTTCCCCCAGTTGCCCATGTAGCACCTTCTGGCACTAGACGCGCTGACTGTCTGGGGACTGAGTCTCTTCAGCTTCCAGCCATGTCATTCCATGTTACGTGTCAGCCCATATGGTATCCTCAGCAATAGGGTCTTACCACTAACCTTTGGTGTGTCATCAAGTACTCTGACAGAATTCTGTCATTCTTTTAGGAAACCTTGTAGGTCTCTCTGATCAAAAGCTCATTGTGGATGATAGCCACCTGCTGGTACTGGGAGTTACAGATCATTGCCAACAAAGGGAAGGAAGAAAAAGATAAGTAATATAAAAGAGTCAGAGAGAAGAGGAAGGGAGGGAGGGAGGGAGGGAGGGAGAGAGCTCTAGAAGATTAAAGTCAGTCTTCATCATACCCTCAACAGTGTCTTGTGACTCAGGTGTTCCCTCTAAGGGCCTGGTGAAGGTTCCACCATTTGTTCTGCCTTTTAGGATGTAGAATTTTATGGTAACATTGCCGTTTGGGTCTAGATTTGTGTCTCCCACCCCCTCACTTTCCCTCCCTTTCCTCCCCACCCATCCTATTGTTCAGTCCTCGAGATGCTTTCTGGGTATGTTGGCATCTTGGGTAGATTCAGGTAGGTGCTGTAGATGAGTGAGACCATGCAGTGATTATCTTTCTGTAATTGGGTAAGTTCACTGAGAATGATCTGTTCCAGGTTCAACCATTTTTCTTCAAATTTCATTGTGTCGTGTTTTTCTTACTGCTGTATAGAATTCCATTGTGTAGATATACCACATCTTAGTTATCCATTCTTCTAGTGATGGACATGTGGGTTGATTCCAGCTCTCAGCTATTACAAATTGTGCTGCTATAAATATGGTTGAGCAAATCTCTCTGGCCTGTGGTTTGAAGGTTTTAGGGTAGATGCCCAGTAAGGGAATAACTGGGTCTCTTTGTAACTCTACAGTCAGCTTTTTTTAGGAGTCTCAATATTGCTTTCCAAAGTGGTTGTGTCATCTTACATTCCCACCAATAGTGGATGAGGGTTCCTATTTCTCCACATCCTGGCTAGCATTTATTTTCATTTCAGTTTTTTGATATTTTCTATCTTTACTGGGGTAAGGTGGAATCTCATAGTTGTTTTAATTTGCATTTCCCTGATGATTAGGGATGATGAACATTTTCTTAAGTGTGTGTTTGCCATTTGTATTTCTTCCTCTGTACACTACCTGTCCAGCTCTTTGCCCCTTTTTGTGAGTGGGTTGTTTGACTTTTTGTTGTTTAGATTTTTGAGTTCTTTGTGTATTCTAGAGATTAGGCCTCTTTCAGTTGGATATTCAGCAAATATTTTCTCCCATTCTGTAGGTAATCTATTGGCTTTGCTTATTGTAAGCTTGTCCGTGAAGAAACTCTTCAGCTTCATGTGATCCCATTGTTTGAGTAATTGTTTAATATCCTGTGCTAATGGGGTGTTGTTCAGAAGTCTTTTTCCATTCCTATATCATGGAAAGTTCCTCCTATATTTTCTTCCAGTAGTAGCTGCGTTTCCAGTCTCATATTGAGGTAATTGATACATTTAGACTTGAGTGTTGTGCATAGCGAGATGTGTGGATGAAGTTTCAATTTCCTGAATATGGTTATGCAGTTTGTCCAGCACCAATTGTTTTCTTAGTTTCCAATTCATTAGTTTCTGCTCCGATCTTAATTATTTCTTTCTGTCTGGAGATTTGGGGTT
Source organism: Dipus sagitta (assembly GCA_036346955.1). Lineage (NCBI taxonomy): Eukaryota > Metazoa > Chordata > Mammalia > Rodentia > Dipodidae > Dipus > Dipus sagitta. The sequence goes on from CM070773.1 coordinate 87,766,190, forward strand.
GGCTTCTTCTTGCTTTTCCAGTGCCTTTAGGTGGATGGTTAGATTATTGATTTGGGATCTCTCTGTCTTGTTATGAAGGCATTTAGTGCTATGAATTTTCCCCTGAGGACCACCTTTATTGTGTCCCATAAGTTTTGGTATGATGTTGTTTTCATCATCATTCATTTCTAGAAATTTTGCAATTTCATTTTTTATTTTGTCCATAACCCATTTATTGTTTAAAAGTGTGCAGTTCAGTTTCCAGGAGCTGATGAGATTCTTGGTGGGTCTTTTGTTGTTAATTTCTAGCAATATAGCATTTTGATCTGATACTGTGCAAGGAATTATGTCAGTCTTCCTAAATATATGGCGGCAGGCTTTGTAACCCAGTATGTGATCTATTTTAGAGAATGTTCCATGGGCTGCTGAGAAAAATGTGTAGCCTGTGGATTTAGGATGGAATGTTCTGTAGATGTCCGTTAGGTGTAAGTGATCTATGGTTTTGTTGAACTCTCTTACTTCCCTGTTGACTTTCTGTTTGGATAATGTCTACTAGTGATAATGGTGTATTGAAGTCCCCAACTTTGATGATGTTGGTCTTTTTTTCTGTTTTATCATCAAGTAGGTTTTGTTTCATGAACTGTGGTGCCCCTGTGTTTGGTGCATAAAGATTTCTTGATGGTAGCCATTCTGATGGGAGAGAGATGGAATCTCAACATAGTTTTAATTTGCATTTCCCTGATGGCTAAGGATGTCGAACACGTTTTTAGATATATACATGCCATCTGTATTTCTTCCTTTGAGATCTCTCAATTTAATTCCAAAGCCCATTTTTTTTTTGATTGGGTTGTTTGATTTATTATTATTATGTTTTTTTTTTAGTTCTTTGCATATTCTGGAAATTAGTCCTCCATTAGATGTGGCAAAGGTTTTCTCCCATTTTGTAGGTTGTCCCTTCCTCTAGTCACAAAAGCTTTGTCATTTAATCTGATCCCAGTAGTAAATTAGTGGTTTTATTTTCTCAGCCATTGGGGTATATCCAGAAAGTCATTACCTATGACAGTATGTTGAAGGGTTTCCCCTACCTTTTCCTCTAGCAATTTCAGAGTTTCAGGTCTGATATTAAGGTCCCTGATCCATTTGTATTTGATTCTTGTGCATGGATAAAGACAAGAATCTATTTTCATCCTTCTACATATAGATATCCAGTTTTCCAAGCACCATTTGTTGAAGAGGCTGTTTTTTCTCCAATGAATTATTTTTGACATTTTTGTCAAAAATCACAAGGCCATAGCTGCCTGGAATAGGATCTGGGTCCTCTATTTTGTTCCATTAGTCTACATGTTTGTCTTTGTGCCAATACCATGCTCTTTTTGTTGCTATTAGTTTATAATACAGCTTAAAATCAGGTATGGTGATGCCATAAGCCTTATTTTTGTTGCTCAAAATTGTTTTTGCTATTTGAGGCATTTTATGGTTCCAGATGAATTTTAGGATTTTTTTTCTATTTCTGTAAAGAATATCATTGAAATTTTAGTGGGGATTGCATTAAATGTGTAGATTGCTTTTGGTAAGATTGACATTTTCACAATATTGATTCGTCCAATGTAAGAACATTGATTAACTTTCCATTTCCTTGTGTCTTCTGCAATTTCTTGCTTGCCTGTTTTAAAGTTTTCCTTGTAGAGAACCTTCACTTCCATAGTTAAGTTTATTCCAAGGTACTTTTTTTTTTAGAGGCAATTATAAATGGGAGAGATTCCCTGATTTCATTCTGTTCACGTTTGTTGTTAATATATAGGAAAGCTATTGATTTCTGTGGATTTATTTTGTATCCTGCTATGTTGCTAAAAGTGTTTATCAGCTCTCCCAGTTTGCTGATAGAGTTTTTAGGATCTTTTATGTATAGAATTATATCTGCATTTTGTGATAATTTATTCTCTTCCTTTCCAAGTTGTATCCTTTTTATGAGTGTCTCTTGCATTATTTGTATAGCTAAGACTTCCAGTACTGTATTAAATAAAAGTGGGGACAGTGGACACCCTAGTTTTGTTCATGAATTACTGGAAAAGCTTCAAGTTTTTCTCCATTTAGTATTATGTTGGCTGTAGGTTTGTCATAAATAGCTTTTATTATGTTGATGTATGTTTTTTCTATTCCCAGTTTCTGTATGCTTTCACCATGAAAAGGTACTGGATTTTGTCAAATGCCTTTTCTGATGCAGATTGACATGATCATGTGATTTTTGTCCTTCAGACTATTTGTATGATGTATTATATTTATTGACTTACATATGTTGAACCATCCCTGCATTCGTGGGATAAAGCCAACTTGGTCAGGGTGAATAATCTTTTTGACATATTCTTGTATTGTTTGCCAATATTTTGTTGAGAATTTTTGCTTCCATGTTCATGAGGGAGATTGGTCTGTAATTTTCTTTATTGTTCTGTATTTGTCTGGTTTTGGTATGAGAATGATGCTGGCTTCATAGAACGAGTTTGGTAGAATTCCATTGTTTTCTATATTATAGAAAAGTGTGAGAAGCAATGGTGTTATTTCTTCCATGAAGGTCTGGTAATATTCACCAGTGAATCCATCTTGGCCTGGGCTTTTTTTCACTTTGGAGACTTTTTATAATTGCTTGGGTCACTGTACTTGTTATAAAGTCTATTTAAATGATTTGTCTCATTTTGATTTAATTTTGTTAGGTCATATGCATCAAGGAAATCATCCATTTCTCTCAGATTTTCAAACTTAGAGGCATATATATTCTTAAAATATGTCCTTATAACTGTCTGAATTTCTTTGTTATCTGCTGTAATGGTGACTTTTTCATCTGTAGTTTTATTAAATTTTGTCCCTTCTGTCTTTCTTTTGGTCAGATTTGCTAAGGACTTATCAATCTTGTTTATCCTTTCAAAGAACCAACTCTTTTTAAATTTTTTAATTTTTTTATTAATTAGTTTTGTATTCAGAAAATACAGTCAGTTTGGTACCATTATTAGGCTTATCCGTGACCTACACTCTCCCCTTGGCCCTTCCTTGCTGAGGTATATGGGATATGCATTGTGGAGTTAGCCCACAGTTATGTGTAAGATAAATGTCTCTGCATATCATGACCCAACATGTGGCTCTGACATTCCTTCCACCGCCTCTTCCACAAAATTTCCCTGAGCCATGTTGGGTTCATTTTTGGTCTACTTCAGTGATGAGGTGTTGGGGGCCTCTGGGGCTCTGGCTCTCTGATTTGGTAGGAGTTGGTTTTTCTCTGTGTTGATCTCCTTCACCCTTTTGCTGGTACCCAGTTCACCAGGAAAATGGCACAGTTGCTTGTTTCACCAATTTTTCTTAGTTTCAGCCGGGGCCTTTTTGAGGTATGATGGGGTGGCTCTCTCCTTAGGCTCTACATCTACCTGAAAAAGAGAAGCAGATTCTCCAACAGAGAGTAAGTTAGCACCAGGAAAAATGAGATGACCCTTACTGGTTTTATAGAGATTTTAATAGGTGTAGGCCCTGATGTAGCCCACGATTGATGGTAGCTTCATAGTGGAGAGTGGGCTTATGTTTGGATATGGTTCTGATTTGTTTCCCAGCTCCAGTTATGGGTCCTGTACCACTGAGGGGATCAGTTAGCCGAATCAAGAGCAGTTGGTTCCCCACCATGGCTGTGTGCCACTATTGCACTTGTATGAGCATCAAGACAGGTTATTTGCTGCTAAGTAGGTTAGACCATGAGTTGCTTGGACAGATATTGGTCATTTTCCCCCAGTCGCCCATGTAGCACCTTCTGGCACTAGACATACTGACTGTCTGGGGACGGACTCTCTTCCAGCTTTCAGCCATGCCATTCCATTTTATGTGTCGACCACATAAGGTGTCTTCAGCAGTAGGGTCTTACCACTAGCCTTTGGTGGGTCATCAAGTACTCAGACAGAAATCTGTCTTTCTTTTAGGAAACCTTGTAGGTCTCTCTGATCAAAAGCTCATGTGGATGATAGCTCCATGCTGGTACTGGGAGTTACAGGTCAGTGCCAACTAGGAAAAGGACGAAAAAGATAACTAATATACAAGAGTTAGAGAGAAGAGAGAGAGAGAGAGAGAGAGAGAGAGAGAGAGAGAGAGAGAGAGAAGGAAGCTGTAGAAGATTAAGGTCAGTCTTCATCATACCCTCTCCAGTGTCTTGTGGTTCAGGTGTTCCCTCTAAGGGCCTGGTGAAGGTTCAGCCATTTGGTCTGCCTTTTAGGAAGTAGAATTTTATGGTACCATTGCCGTTTGCATCTAGATTTGTGTTTCCTACCCCTCTGTTGCCCTCCCCTCCCTCCCCACCCATCCTATTGTCTAGTCCATGAGATGCTTGCTATGTATGTAAGGCACCTTGGGTAGATTCAGGTTAACTGCTGTAGATGAGTGAGAGTATGTGGCGATTTTTTTTCTTTCTGTGATTGGGTAAGAACCAAATCTTTTTTTCATTGATTTTTTTTGGATTGTTTTTTTGGTTTCTATTTTATTACTTTCTGCCCTAATCTTTATTATTTTTTCTTGTCTACTGATTTTTTTGTTTGCCTTGTTCTTTTTTTCCAAGGCCTTAAAGTGTAGCATTAAATTGTTTAGTTGTGAACTCTCTGATTTCTTAATATAGGCACTTAGAGGTATAAATTTCCTTCCTAGGATTGCCTTCATTGTGTCCCAAATGTTTTGGTATGTTGTATTATCATCATCATTTGAATCCATGAATTTATTGATTTCATTTTTGATTTCTTCAATGACCTATTGATGATTCAATATTGTACTGTTTAGTCTCCATGAATTTCTGAATGCTCTGTAGCTTTTCCAGTTACTGATTTGCAGTTTATTCCCATTGTGTTCAGATAGAGTACAAGGGATTATTTCTACTTTCCTGTATCTGTGGAGATTTGCTTTGTGTCGTAATATATGATCTATCCTGCCTGTTGTCCAAGCCTTGAGATGCTATTCAGGTATGTCAGCCACTCAGGCTGATCTAGGTGAGGAACCACAGACGAGAAGACCATGCCATGGTTGTCTTACTGTGATTGTGTGAATTTACTTAGAATCATTCTTTCCAATTTCTACAATTATTCTAAAAATTTCATTATGTCATTTTTTTCTTACTGATGAGTAGAATCCCATTGTGTAGATAGATGTGCTACATGCTGGTTTTCTGTTCATCCATTGATGGGCACCTGGATTGATTCCAGTTCTTATCTGTTATGAATTGCACAGCTATAAATGTGGTTGAGCAAATATCTCTGGATTGAGATATGGAGCTTATAGGATCAATGTCCAGTATGGGGATAACAGGGTCTGTTGGTAACTCCATATTCATCCTTTTCAGGAGTCTCCATATTGATTTCCATATTGGTTGTACCAGATTATATTCCCACCAACGATGAGTGAGTGTTCCTATTGCTCCACATCCTTGCCAACATTTGTTTGCATATGGTTTTTTAACGTTTGCTATCCTTACTGTGGTAAGGTGGAACCTCATAGTTTTTTTTTGATGTGCATCACCCTTATGGTTGACCTTTTTGATACTTTTGGTTTGAAGTCTATTTTGTCAGCTATTAATATAACCACATCCACTTGATTTATTATTTCTATCCTCAGTGGTAAGGTAGGTTTCTTGAATATAGCAGATGAAAGAGTTCATTTTTCTTATCCACTCTGTTAACTTGTGTCTATTGATGAGTTAGATAAGTCATTACTATTTAATTTTATAACTGAGGTTCAATATTATCCCTGCCATGTTGCAGGGTTTATTGGTTTTTGTACTTTCTTTGGCTTTGAATTTTTTTTTTTGCCTGCTCCAGTTGTGCTTATTATGTTTTTTCTCATTTAGAATCTTTAGGTTGATTTTTCAACTTATCTGTGTTGATTATTTCCTGAAATATTCTCTGTACACATGCCTTTGTGTTCATGTAAACATGGAGCTGGTTTTTTTCATGGAACAGTTTCCTTTAAACATCTATTATGAGGAATTCTTTCACTGGCTATAGTAATTTGGATTGGAACCCATAGTCTTTATAGAATTTGAATTGTTCTATTCCAAGCTTTTTTCTATTTCAGGATTACTATTGAAAAATGTTAGGTAATTTTGATGGGGTTGCCTTGTTTGTTGTGATTTGTTTCTGTTTTTCTGCTTTTAGCACTCTCTCTTTGATTTATTTGTTTATGTCCCTTAGAGAATTTCTTCTTTGTTCCAGTCTGTTTGGTGTTCTGCAAGCTTCTTGCATGTGGATGTTTCTGTCTATTGAGGGAGTTGGAAAGTTTTCTTCAGTCATTTTGTTGAATATGTTTTCCATGATTTTGACCTGAATTTCTTCCCCTTTTGGTATACCCATGATCTAGATATTTGGTCATTTTTAGGGTATTCTACAATTCCCTTATGTTCTGTTAGCATTATTTTTTGAACTTATCAATTATTTAGACTCTAGAACCATTTCTTCTGTCTTCTCTTCCAGATCTGAGGTTCTGTCCTCCACATCATTACCTCTGTTACTGAGGGTTTGTAGAGAGGCTTTTACAAGCTCTAGTTGAGTTTTGTTTTCTTTTTCATTTTCTATATTATAGCCATTTCTTTGTTGATTTCCAATTTCTGGTTGGGGTTTGATTTTATTGATGTTGTTTGGAGTTCATTCTTGGTTTTAATCATGTCTTTATTTAGCTTAGTCAGCTGGTTACTGAGATCCTCTATTTGCTGACTCATCTTCAATTTATTTATCCCTTTTTTGAGGTCTCTCTAGGTTGCTTTCATTAAGTTAAGCATAGTGTTGAAAGTCATATATTTTAAAAGATGATTCCACTCAATTTCATTCATGTGATTATTGTGTTTTGATGATTTGTTTCCATGGCTTATCTCATCAGGGAAAATAAGCTCATGGTGTTTTCATTTTCATATTTAATTTCTGTTTTCTCCTCTGGGTTTTCACTGGGGACTTGGTATAGATCTCTTAATTTGTTGTCTCTTCTTTTTCATGTATTTGTTGGGGGAGGGGTCTATCCATTTGGGGATAAAAGTATATTTTTATCAAGGTTTATGCAAGTATTTGCCCTTGTAGGATCTTCAGTGAAAGTTCTATTTTGGGTTTGAACTTTATTGGAGTGGGATGTCCTTGTATCCACAGATGTGATGGTTATGGAGTTTGCAAGCATGCCTGGAGCTCTGGGCTGGGGATTGTAAACAGAGCTGGGGTTGAAGGTCTGGAATCTCTCCAGTCAATCATGACAGCTGTGCTTTTTCTGTTGGTTTGAGGGGCCATAGCACTTGGCCCTGCTACCCTACTGTACCTAGCCAAGCACTTGTAGAGGACTTACTGGTATCCAATTGCCAGATATTCCTGTATTCCTGACATCTAAGGCAGGAGCATGTTCCAGGGGGGAACAGGCAGGCAATGGGGAGAGTAGTTGCAGGGAGGAGACTGTTTGGTACCAGAGTTGGTAAGTGGAGGCAGCCAGCAGCCTGGGTGGGTAGGATCAGAGGAGGTAGTAGAAGCCCAAATGATCTGCTGAGGCAGGAGGTGCAGAATAGGGAGGAGACCCACCTAGGGACTCCTGGCTCCAATTGGGCACACAAGCCCCTAATGTGCTCCACCCCTCACCTTCCCTGAGTACACAGGCCCCAAATACATTGGCGCCCCTAAAGCACAGGCCCCAAACCCATGCTATACCACTGGCCTTCCCGAGCTCACATGCCTCAAAGATGCAGGCCCCAAACCCTCAGAGCACCTCACCCACCTGGAGCTAATAGATTCTAAATAAGCTGGTACCCCACATGCACAGGCACCAAACATGCAGTTCTCCTTACCAGCCCATAGTACACAGGCCCCAAATATTCTGGTGCCCTGGAAGGCCCAACCTCAAACCCATACCACATCCCTTCACAAACCCCCAAAGAAACAGGCCCCAAGCACTCAGAGCACTTCACCAACCTGAAGCTTACGGTCCCCCAAAATGCTAGTTCCCTGCAGGCCCAGGTGTGAAACATGCTGGTGCCACTCACCAGCCTGGAGCACACATCCTCCAAATATACCATCCACCTTACCAGCCAGGAGTGTACAGGTCCCACACATGCTGAGAATTTAACCAACCTGGAGTGAACAGGCCCCAAGCATGCTGTGCCCCCTCACCAGCCTAGATTCTTGCTTTTAGGGTTTTTTTTTTACTTATATATCTCACTTGTTTTGTGTTACCATTTTGGTTTATTTTTCCTTCTGAGTGGCATTAGAGATTGCCTTTAAGAGAAGGCTTCTACTCAGAAAACTCTCACATAAAATAGAAGGCCCCAACAGATGTAAAAATATTATCATGTAAGAAATAAGAACAAGACAAGCAAATTGACCCTTATAAAAGTTTGTAACTCTACATTAATTGACTTTGAAGATATTAAAGTGAGTGAAATTCTGACAAAGAATTAAAAATTTTGATTTGTAAAACATTCAATGACTTTAAAGGGTCTACAAATAAATAAGCCACTCCCTGAATTAGTAGAGAGAAAGAAATTATAAAGATCAGAGTTAAAATAAAGGAAATAGAGAAAAAAGATCACAAAGGTTCAATTAGACAATGAGTTTATTCAATAAAGAATAAAATTGATCAATCTTTAATAAAACTAACAAAAAAGAGACCAAAATCAACAAAATTACAGATAAAAAAGTAGTACCAGTGAAATTATTTTGATAATTGGGAATTATTTTGAAAAATAATTATGCCAATAAAGGCTTGAAAAACATGGAAAAACTTGTAGATCTGTAAGACCAAACAAAACTGAAACAAAAGGATTTACAGAAATCATAAAAAATAACAAGTAATGAGATTGAAGCTGTTATAAAGTCTTCTAACAAAGAAAACCCCTGAAATCAACAGATCTGCAGGTGAATTCTACTAGACTGTGAAAGGAATGTAATAGCAACATTCTACAACTATGCTATATGAAAGCAAGAGATGAAATCTTTCCAAACTCATTAGATTATAACCTTGATACCAAAACCTCATAAAACACACACAATATTACCTTGTGTGTGCAAGAATTATGGGCCAGTAGACATAATGAACATAGAGCCCAAAATACCAAATATAACTTGAATCCCATGACACAAAAAAAGATCTTACACTTTGATCATGCTGATTTCATTCATAAGATCAGAGGATGGTTCAACATATTCAAATCAAAATATAATCTAGTGCATTAATAAAATCAAAAACAAAGGGCTGGACAGATGGCTTAGTGGTTAAGGCACTTGCTTGCAAAGCCTAAGGATCCATGTTCGACTTTCCAGATCCTATGGAAGCCAGACGATGCACAGTGACACAAGCATGCAAGGGTGCACATGCACACAAGATGGACACACATCTGGAGTTTGTTTGCAATGATTGGAAGCTCTGGTACACCAATTCTCCCCCCCCCTTATAAAAATTAAAATAAAACCCTCCTGAGCATCTCAACATATGGAGAAGAAGCTTATGATAACATTCTACATCCCTCACAGTAAAAGCCATGAAAATTGTACATGAAAGTATCATACCTTAGTATAATGAGTTATATTCTCATACCGAATGTCATACTGAATGTGGAAAACAAAATGTGTCCTCTAATATCAAACCATGACATGAATGCCCAATGTCATCAGTATTCGATATGATAAACAAATTACTAGAACATAAATGCAAGAGAAAGAAATCAAGGATAATAAAAAGGAAAGGAGGGTGTCAGATTTTCACTATTCTATAGTGATATAATTGTATGTATCAATTCGTAAGCGTCCACCAAAAGACTGTTATAACTGAAACACACAGCAAAGTACCAGTTTATATAACTCATAGACAGAGATCAGTAGATTTACTGTGTACCAATAATGAAGTAGATGAGAAAGAAAACAAAAACAATTTCATTCACAATAGCCTCAGTAAAAAATTCCTAGGAAATCCTGGAGAGATTGCTTAGCAGTTAAGGTGCTTGCCTGTGAAGCCTAAGGACCCATGTTCACCTCTCCAGATCTCATATAAGCCAGATGCACAAAGGTGAGGCCAGCACAAGGTTGTACATGCCTACTTGGTGGCACAAGCATCTGTAGTTCAATTACAATGGCTGAGGCCCTGATGTACCAATTCTCTCCCCTGGCCCCCCCCCCCCGTTTCTCTCTTGTGCTCTCTCTAAACATAAAATAAAATTTAAAAATCCTAGGAGTCTGGGCATAAAGGTTCACACCTGTAATTCTAGCATTCAAAAAGCTGAGGCAGGGGCCGGAGAGGTGGCTTAGCAGTTAAGGCATCTGCTTACAAAGCCAAAGGACCTTGGTTTGATTCCCCAGGACTCACATAAGCCAGATGCACAAGGTGGTCCATGCGTCTGGAATTCGTGTGCAGTGGATGGAGGCGCTGGTGCATCCATTCTGTCTCTCTCTCTCTCTTTTCTGTCTCTCTTGCTCTATTAAATAAATTTAAAAAAATAAAGAAAGAAAGCTGAGGTAAGAAGACTGTTTGTTATTCTGGTCTATACAGTGATTTTGAGGCTATCTTAGGCTATGCCAAGTTAAATGTCAAGAAACCACAACTGCAAGCTAAGGATAATCATCATAAAGGAGATGAACAGCCTGTACAAAGAAATTTACAAAACACTGAAAAAAGAAATTAAGGATGGAAAGACCTTTCATTCTCACATATTAATGTGACTATATCAAGTTGAAAAGCTTTTGCACAGTAAAGCAAATAACTAAGTAAAGACATTCAGACACAGAAAAATCTGCTAGCCAATCCATGTGAGATAGGCATTGTATCAATAATATATAAAGATGGGTAAGTAAGTGGTCAACATATTTGTGATAAAATATTCAGCTTGTTTAGACATTAGGAAAGTGTGAATCAAAACTACATTAGATTCTACTGCACCCAAGTAATAATATCTACAACCAAACAAACCCTGTCAAGCATAGAAGGGAAAAGTACCCCTTTATATGATGGTTTTGATAATATAAATAAACATAGCTAATATGAAAAACAGTGTGGAGAGTCCTTAAAGTAGAAATAATGCTGTGTTAGGATCTAGCTATGCCACCCCTATACACACCCAAATGAAATCACATGTATAAGAGAAACTTTCAGGTCTTTATTTACTTTGGGACTGTTTACACAATAGTTAAGACATGCAATAATCCAAAGTACCCACCAACATTGGTAGTTATATAAAATATGGCCTCTATAAATAAGTATTAGCCATAAAAAATGACATCCTTTCATTGTCCACCAAAAGAATAAAACTGAAGTTCATAATGTTAAGTGAAATCAATTGCATGAATTAAAGAGTCACACCACAAGTAATCACTCATATGTGGAATCTGCATTAAAAAAATAACTGAAAGAGGCTGGAGAGATGTCTCTGCTGTTAAAGGTGCTTGCTTGCAAAGCCTACAAGGCGTGATTTGATTCCCTAGTATCAATGTAAAGCCAGATACACAAAGTGGTACAAGCAAAGGCAAGAGGCCCCAACATACACATTCTCTCCCCTGTTCTTCTCTTTCTCTATGTAGTAGTGAAGGGTTGACGGTGCTGGGGTACAGAGGAAAGAGGAGAATAAGAGGTGGTAGTTGAGAAGGTGGATATATATAATCTCACAGTGAAACACATTACTATGTATAATTAGAATGAATAATTATACATAATTATAAAAGGTATTATTTTAAGAAAGTAAATTTTGGGTAACTAGTTAAAAAAAAGATTTGTTTACCCCTGAGCAATTCTTTTTTTTTCACTTAAAAAAATTATTTATTTATTTTATTAATTAGTTTTGTACTTAGTGAATACAGTCAAGTTGGTAACATTGTTAGGCTCATCCATGTCCAACCCCTTCCTCTTGGCCCCTCCTTTTTGAGGTATATGGGTCATGCATTGTGGAGTTAGTCTACAGTTATGGGTAGGAGAAATGTCTCTGAATATCATGACCTAATATGTGGCTCTGACATTCTTTCCACCCCCTCTTCTACAAAATTTCCCTGAGCCATGTTGGGTTCATTTTTGGTCTGCTTCAGTGTTGAGGTATTGGGGTCCTCTGTGTCTCGGGATATCTGTTCTGCTGGGAGTTGATTGTTATCTGTGTCAATCTCCTTCACCCTTGTGCTGGTTCCCAGTTCACCAAGAAAACCGCACCCTTGCTTGTTTCGCCAATTGTTCTTAGTTTCATCTGGGGCCCTTTTGAGGTATGATGGGGTGGTTCTATCCTTAGCATCTGCGTCTATATGAAAAAGAGAAGCAGATTCTCCAACAGAGAGTAAAGTTAGCACCAGTAAATGGGATAACCCTTATTTTTTTAAAGCTTACTATGGAGTTACCAACAGACCCAACTATTCCCTTACTGGTCATCTACCCTAAAACCTTTAAACCACAGGCCGGAGAGATTTGCTCAACCATGTTTATAGTGGCTCAATCTGTAATAGCTAAGAGCTGGAATCAACCCAGATGTACATCACTAGAAGAATGGATAACTAAGATGTGGTATATCTACACAATGGAATTCTATACAGCAGTAAGAAAAAATGACAAAATGAAATTTGAGGAAAAATGGTTGAGCCTGGAACAGATCATTCTCAGTGAACTTACCCAATCACAGAAAGAAAATCACCACATAGTCTCACTCATCTACAGCACCTAACCTGAATCTACCCAACATGCCAACATACCCAGCAAGCATCTTGAGGACTAGAAAATAGGGTCGGTGGGGAGGGGGGTGCAGGGGGCGGGAGACACAAATCTAGACCCAAACGGCAATGGTACCATAGTATTCTGCATCTTTCTAAAAGGCAGACCAAATGGTTGAACCTTCACCAGGCCCTTAGAGGGAACACCTGAGCCACAAGACACTGGAGAGGGTATGATAAAGACTGACCTTAATCTTCTACAACTTTTCATGCTCTCTCTCTTCTCTGAGTAATTCTTAATATTATAATCTATTTTAGAGCTTTAGAAATCTTCATAATTTCCTTAAACATATTAGGAACCACTTTTATTTCCAAATAAACATATATTTTTACTGATATAGAAAAAAAGAACTTGACTTGTGTGTTCTCAACAACTCTCCTCTGTCTTAATTTTTTTTTTCTTTTTTATTTATCCAAGAACTCTTTTCCATTAATATGACTGTGAAGGCTTTTCTTGGTAGAAGTTTTATAGTTTCACCAATAAGTCAATCATCAATGTTAAGTAAACTTTTGTGTGTTGTGTGAGATGTAGGATGATTATTTTTTCCCTAAAAAGTAGTTTTATTCTTATAGCACTTGGGTTCCCATGCTTCACTTTTAGTCAAGATTCCAATAAAATTCTTTTGTGTGCACCATACGTCATGTGATATGTGTTGTGCCACTATTTTTTCTGTTTATAGCTCGGAGTGCCCCTTAAAAATAGTGCTTTACAAGAGCAAAATGTTTTATTATTAATAACATCCATTCATAACTTTTTTATGGATTTTCACCTTCATGTCTCATCTATGAAATCCTTACTTACAATACATTTGATTTTTCACTTTAAAACAATTTCCACTAATGTCATGTTTTAGCTTTTGATGATATTTTTATTATGGTAATATATACATAACACAAATCTATCATTTTAAATGGCTTGAATGTATAATTCAGTGCATTAGGAACATCCACAAGATAGTAAAACCATCACTCCATTCAAGTTTCGTAACTTTCATTGTTGCAGTCTAAATTTTATATTAGTTAAATAATAAATTTTCATTCTCCTTTTCACCTTGCTACTGTTAATCTTTGTTCCTCTTGTTTTCTTTGTTGTTTGTTACTGACATCTTGAAAATTGTCTCACACACTTTTGTATGTGGCTTAATGATTTCCAGGCTTATCCATGTTATAGCATGTGTAAAATTTCATTACTTTTATGGCTCAATAATATCACATCATTTTATTGATGGACTGTAACATTGTTTCTATGAGTCAGTAATTCTGAGTAATAGTTTCTGAGCTCTCGTGTACATTCTGTTTGTGTCCTTGTTTTCAATTCTTTTGGGTACATACCTAGGAGTGGACTTAGTGGATGACAGGGTAATTTTTATTTTATGAAGAAACCGCTTCACTTTTTTGAAATTATGTCAGATATTACCCTTCCTCTTCTTCCTCTTTTCTTTTGTTTTTTTTTTGTTTTTTTTTTGTTTTTTGTTTTTATTTTTATTTATTTGAGAGCAACAGACAGAGAGAGAGAGAGAAGCAGATACAGAGAGAGAGAATGGGCGCGCCAGGGCTTCCAGCCACTGCAAATGAACTCCAGATGCGTGCGCCCCCTTGTGCATCTGGCTAACGTGGGTCCTGGAGAATCGAGCCTCGAACCGGGGTCCTCAGGCTTCACAGGCAAGCGCTTAACCGCTAAGCCATCTCTCTAGCCCCCTCTTCTTCCTCTTATTTCTCATCCTCCTCCACATAATATATCCATCTTAGTATCATTGTTATTACTTGTATTTTTTCTTGTTTTCAATCCTTTACCTTTTCAGGAATTACCTACCTAGATGCTGCATCTCCTTGCTTTTTTTAAAAAACTTGTATTTATTTAATGACTGGTAATGTTTTCACATGTTTTTTTTTAAAATCCTTTGCCTATCTTCTGTGGAGAAATATTTTTTTTCAAGACATATGCATATTTTTGAGTTGTTTTGTTTCTGTTATTCTAGGAGGACTACATGTATTTATATAGTCTAGATATTCATATCTTAACACATATGTGAATTATGGATATACTTCCTATTCTATAGATTGTTGTTTTAACTCTGTTATAGTGTTTGCTGCACAAGAATTTTAAATTTTGATGACATTTGATTGATCTGACTTTTGCATTTTTTTCCTGTCCTGGAGGTATATCTAAGAAACCATTTATATCATGAATAAATGTCATGAAAATTTTCTCCTATGTTTTACCTTTTTGAAGTTTTTATTAGTGTATATGTAATTATATTGTATATTATATTAATATATAGTGATGGGCTAAAACATGGGATCCAAATATGAGAAACATGTGATATTTGTCTTTCTGAAACTATTACTTTGCTTAATTTTATCTCAAGTTTCATCCATTTTTAACATTATTTTATTTTATTTTTATTTATTTGAGAGAGACAGAGAGGCAGACAAACAGACAGACAGAGAGAATGGGTGTGTCAGGGCCTCTAGCTGCTGCAGATGAACTCCAGATGCATGCACCACCTTGTGCATCTGGCTTACGTGTGTATTAGGGAATCATATCTGGGTCCTTTGGCTTTGCAAGCAAAGCACCTTAACCACTATGCCATCCCTCCAGCCAACTTCCATGCATTTTTATACTTACAAATTTTGTATATTTTTATTGTTCTGGTTTATTTTTTTCATGGCACACAGTATTGGGTTACATAAGAACATTTTTCATGCAAGTGTATGATGAACTTTGAACATTAAGAGATTTGTGGTTTAACCTGTAAAATTGGGTCTTTTTATTTTGGTTTAGTTTCTAGCTGAGGTAAGACTCCAGTCCTGAAGTGATAGCTGGATAGTGAAAGGTGTTTTCTTGCAATGCCTAAAAACCCAAGTTCAATTTCTCAGTACCCATGTAAAGTCAAATGCACGAAGTAGTGCATGCCTCTGGATGCCACTTTTAGTGGCGACAAAATCTCAAGTTGCCATGCTCACTTGCTTTTTCTCTCTTCATCTGTCTATCTGTCTTTTAAAATAAATAAAAATATAAAATATCCAATCTAATACTTTTATGTTCATACAACAATTATACTTCTCATAGAAATTTTATGGTTTTAGGTTAGGTCTTTTATTAATTTTATACTATTTTAATGTAGGTTTTGCAGGTGTTTTTACATATTCATTACCAAATATTAGTAAATATTTTCCTTTCTACATAGAATTGATTGTACAGTTTTATTAAAATCTGTTTACTGTGTGTGTGAATTCTTGCATCTCATAAATTTTTGATAGGACTTACTTGTTTTGTTATCAGATTATTTGGTTGCTTTAAAATTTTAATTCTTTGATGGATTTTGAAAAGGTTGTGAGTTTGTAGGTTTTTTTGGATTTTTTTTGATGTTAAAATAGAAACAATGTCCATGTCATTTTTCTACATTTTAAGTGGAAATACAACACTTACTTTCAAAAATAAAAATTTTTATAGAGAAATATAACTTATATTGGTTCTTGAATTGTTTATACAAATGGAAGATTTGGAACCTGCAGTGCTATTTAAGGAAATATTGCTTAATTCAAATTGAAACAATTCATATATTTTGACAAGTAATATACCATAATAGTTACAAGTTAGTAAATTTAGTTTCATGAACAATATTTTGGAGTTCAGTACTGTTAATAATGATTTCAAATCTAATTCTCATGAGACAGCTTTGGAAGATAGGTTTGCTGTTTGTCTTAGTTATGAATTGGAGGAAAATGATGTTTAAGGGTTTTAAGTTGATGGCATTGGGTCACAGAGCACTAGTTTGTTTTTGAGGTAAAATCTCAGCCCATATATTCCTGATTCCAAATTGTATCCTGTTTCTGCTATAATACAGGCTTATAGTTAATTTATTATTTTCTGGTTATCTTGCCTAATAAGTGTGAAAGAAATTAAATTAATGTTAAAATATTGTTGGATTTTTATTACTGAATACTTTGATTTTTGTTTAATACTAGTCTTATTTTTTAATTATAGGCAATGAATTAGGAAATGATGATATTATTGGAGGAAATATAAGCAAATATATGGTGTTTCCAGCTGGATACTCTGGACAGCCCAAGAAAGGACATCTTATATTTGATGCATGCTTTGAAAGTGGTAAGTTTTCTAAGACCTTTATCTTTGAGTTTGTCTGGTGAGGCTTTTTATCAGAACTCAACCCACTTAATCTTTTATCATAATGAAACAATATGTTGGGGGAAGGTAATTTTGAGAGAATAAACTTGAAATATTGGCTTTTCATTGCTATTCATGATTAAACATTCAATTGCTATTTCTTTTGGGAAAAAATGGCATGATTTGACTCTATCACAAATCACATGACATTCTCACAGAACTTACTCTTTTGGGGAGAGGATTCTCTACTTTAAAATTTTCGGAGATCAAGTGAACATAAACACAAGAGACAAAGTACTTATGGCTCATAGTTGACAACTGTGGTTATTCTGGAAGTGGTGATCAAGGATTTGATTGCATATCTCCACTTCATAGAAGTTCATTCTTCTTAACCTGTTTGTGTCTTTAGCATCATCATCTGAGCAGCTCATTGTAGAAACTCTGTATTTATAGACTATATTATCAAATATAAACATTTTTTTGCCAGTAATTATTCATTGTGTTTGATTATATATAATTGTGTGTTATACTGTCTACCTGCCTGTATCTGAAGACACATTCCGTCTTCTGTTATATGACACTTCTCTGATCCTTAAATACTTTGGATACCAAATAATTGGTAATTTGTTTAGCAGTATTTTTCACTTTTATTATTGTACATTATATTAGTTTGATATGGTTGATGTACAAAGTACCATACCCTGAATAAATTAACCAATACAGATTCATTGTGTCTTCATTCTGGGAAACAGAAGTCTGATATCAATCTGCTAGCAGCAGGGCTTCTTCCTTGAAGGTTGTGTGGAATAATGTGTTGAAGCTTCTCTCCTAACTTCTGGCAGTTTTTTATTAAACTTTAGTGTTCACTGGCTAGGAGAAGCTTCATCCTGATTTTCATTTTTGTCTTAATATGCTGTTTTCCCTGTGTGTGTGTCTAAATTTATATGTCTTATAAAATGTCATTCATATTCCATTTTTGTTTATTACAATGATCTCAAACATTTTTACTTGTATAAAGACTTTATCTCTCAGGAAAATCACATTCCAAGGTACAGAGAGTTAAGATTTCAAAGAATTTTAAGAGGACCTATCATTCAATCTATCATTGAGGATTGTGGTGTTATTCTTCTAGTGAGAGTTGGATATTATCCACATAATAAGAAGCAAAATTTTCTCTATTTAGAATCTTGTATTTGTACCTTTTCTGGCATATACTTGCTTCCTAAGAAGTATCTTTTTATCCCTTTTACCTTAGTTAATGATGATGGAGTGAAGGGTCAGCAATTAAAAACAGTCACTTTCAAAGCCTGGTAGTCCTGGTTCAGTTCCTCAACACCTACATAAAGCTGGATGCAAAATGTAGCACATGCATCTTGTGATAAACCTATGTGGTTCTTAGTAATTTGGAACCTTTTTGTGGGAGGAATGTGGAAGTCTTTGGAACTTGGTACTAGAGAAGCTTTACAGTGCTATAGGCACATCTTAATGGGCCATTCTGTTTCAAGTTTGCAAGATCAGAAGGCCAAGATAAATGTAAGAAATATAAGCTCAATTTATGAGGTGACAGGAAAAATTGTGGGGTCAGAGCAAATGTGGCCCACAAGAGAGGTCATGCATAGTAAAGCTAGAGGGCAGATCTACTCAAGCCTTTTGGAGTTTAGAGAGTTTCATCAGTAGTTGAACCAGACATGGAGCTACAGGATTTGGTGTTTGCCCTTCTGGGTTTTGGTCTTGTGTTGGTCCACACTTTCCTTGCTATTTCTTCATTCCTTCCTCTTAGAATGGAATGTTTAATGTGTACCATTATGCTTTGGAAATATGTAACTTGTGCTTTTGATTTTATAGGAATTACAGTTAAAAGAATAGCTTGAGTCTCAAATGACAGCAATAAGAAAGTAAGTTAGTGGGAACACCTGAATCACAAGGCCCTTGAGAAGGTATGATGAAAACTGACCTTAATTTCTCCTGTTTCTGTTTCTCTCTCTTCTCTCTATCTCTTTTATATCACTTATCTCTTTCTTCCTTCTCTTCTTGGGCACTGACCTGTAACTCCCAGTATCAGCAGGTAGCTATCATCCACAGTGAGCTTTTGATTAGAGAGACCTACAAGGTTTCCCAAAAGAAGAGAGATTTCTGTCAGAGCGCTTGATGGCCCACCAAAGGTTAGTAGTAAGACCCTACTTCTGAAGACACCATAAGCTGTTGGCATGTAACATGGAGTGACATGGCTGGAAGCTGGAAGAGAGTCAGTCCCACACAGCGCATCTAGTGCCAGAAGGTGCTACATGGGCAACTGGGGTAAAATGACCAATATCTGTCTGAGCAACTCATGGTCTAACCTACCTAGCAGCAAACACCCTGACGTGATGCTCACACAAGTGCAATAGTGGTACACAGCCATGGTGGGATACAAACTGCTCTCGATTTGGCTAACTGATTTGCCCAGTGGAACAGAATCCATAGCTGGAGCTGGGAAACAAGTAAGAACCATATCACAAAATGAGCCCACTCTCCATGATCAAGCTCCCACCAATCGTGGGCTACAAATGGGCCTACAGCTATTAAGCTCTCTCTAAAAAGTAATGTTTACCTCATTTATCTGGTGCTAACTTTACTCTCCATCAGAGAATCTGCTTCTCTTTTTCAGATAGATGCAGATCCTAAGGAGAGAACCACCCCCTCATACCTCAAAAGGGCCCCAGCTGAAACTAAGAATAATTGGGGAAATAAGCAAGAGTGCTGTTTTCTTGTTAAACCTGTTACCAGCACAATGGTGAAGGAGATAGACACAGAACAATCAACCCCTACCAAACAAGATATCCAGATACATAGAGGCTCCCAAGACCTCATCGCTGAAGCATACCTAAAACAAGCCCAACATGGCTTAGGGTAATTTGCAGAAGTAGGGGAGGAAAGAGTGTCAGAGCCATAGGCTGGGTCATGATACATGGAGACATTTCCTCTTACCCAAAACTGATGGCTAACTCCACAATGCATGACCCATATACCCCAACAAAGAGGGTTCCTATGGAGGGAGAAGAATGGGGAAGAGGACAGGGAGGAAGCTAACAGTAGTGCCAACTTGACTGTATTCACTGAGTACAAAATTAATAAAAAATAAACCATCACAGAAATTAAAACTTTACAGCAGAATACAATTCCATTGTGTACATATACTGCATTTTCATTATCTAGTATTTTCCCATTTAGTATAATATTCATCATAGGTTTGTCATGTATAGGCCATTTTATTTGAAGGTATGTTCCATCTGTTCCTAATATCTCTGGAACTTTCATTATGAAGGAACTTTGCACATTGTTAGATACATTTTCTGCATCTTTCAAGATAATCTTTTGATTTCTGTCCTTAAGTTTGTTTATGTGCTGGATTACACTGTGTGGGTTCTGTATGTTAATCGAACCTGCTTCCCTGGCATGAAACCTACTTGGTTTCCAAGGTAGGAACTCACTCTAGTCTAGGCTGACCTGGAACTCACTGTGTATTTTCAATCTGGCCTCAAACACACAGTGAATCCACCTTGGCCTCCTGCATGCTGGGAGTGAAAGTATGTGTCACTGTGCCCAGCCAATCTCAATTTCGTCTTAAATTTTCAAATATTTTATTGATAATTTTTGTGTCTCTGTTCATCAGGAAAATTGGTCATCAGGGAAATTGTTCTGGTACCATCCTTTCCCTCATCCCTGCCCCTTGGCAAGCCAGTGGGGATTTTGGGTCATGCATTATGGGAGGAGAGGAAGTCTCTGTGCAAAATGTCCCAACTTATGGCTCTAACAATCTTTTTACCCCCCTCTTCGGTAAAATTCCCTGAGGAATGCTGGGAGCATTTTAAGTCTACTTCAGTGACGGGCACTCAGGAGCCTCTGGATCTCTGGTTTGGTAGGTGTTGAGTGTCCTCAATGACTACCTCCTTCAATCTTGTGCTGATATCAGATTCACTGAGAAAGCAGCTCTCTAGCTCATTTCCCTAATTCCTCTGTGATTTCAGCTGGGGCTGGGTTGGATTATACTGGGTTGTATATCTCCTCAGGTCCAGCTCCCATCTGAAAAAGAGAAGCACATTCTCTAATGGAGAATGAAGTGCGCACTGGTTAAATGAGATAACCATTATTGATTTAGAGAGAATTAACGTGGTATAGAACCTCTTGTAGTCTAAGGTTAATGGGAGCTTGACAATGGAAAGCAGAATCATTATCTGGCTATGATTCTGACTTGTTTCCCAGTTCCAAATATAGTTTCCTTTCCACTGAGCAGACCTGGTAGCCAATCCAAGAGCAGTTGTTTACCCACCAGGGCTGTGTGCCACTATTGCCCTTGTATGCATTGTATAATGTTGTTTGCTTCTGAGTTGCTCAGACTTTGAGTTGCTTGGGCAGATGTTGGCCACTTTTCCCCTGGTAGTTCATGTAGCACCTTCCAGCACTAGATGGGCTAATTTTCTGGGGACTGGCTCTCTTCTGGATTCCAACCATGTTTCTCCATGGTCCATGCCAACAACATTTGATATCTTCAGCAGTAGGGTCTTACCATTAACTTCTGATGGGTAATCAAGTGCTCTGACAGAAGTCTGTCATGTTTGTTTTGGGAGATCTAGTAGATCTCTCTGATCAACAGCTCATTGTGGTTGTAGACCATATCCTGGTACAGGGAATTAGAAGCCAGCCCAAAGTGAAAAAAACAAACAAACAAACAAAAAACAAAAACAAAACAGAGAAGAAAGAGAAACAGGAAAAATTTGAGGTTAGGATTCATCTCATCCTCTTGAGGGACCTTCCATTCAGATGCCCACCCTAAACTCACCTTGAGGGTCCTCCCTTTTAGTCTGACTTCCAGGATATAGGATTCTGTGGCACCATTTCATTTTTGGTTCAATTTTGTACACCTGTAACCCTTTCTTTCCCCTAAGCCTTATCCTCCCTGTTATTCAAGCCTCAAGATGTTATTCAGTTATGTCAGCAACTGGGGTTGATCCAGGTTAGGAACTGAAGATAAGTGAGATCATATGATGATTTTCTTTCTGTGAATGTGTGAGTTCACTTAGAATGATCTGTTCCAACTTTGTCCATTTTTCTTCAAATTTCAATGTGTCATTATTTCTTACTGCTAAGTAGAATTCCATCATGTCAATATACAACATCTTGGTTATCTATTTATCCAGTGATGGGCACCTGAGTTGATTCCAGGTTTTAGCTATTATGAATTGAGCAGCTTTAAACATGGTTGAACAAATATTTCTGAAATGAGATGTGGAGCTTTTAGGGTAAATGCCCAATTAGGGAATAACAGGGTATGTTGGTAACTCTATACTCATCCTTTTCAGGAGTCTCCATATTGATTTCTACAGTGGTTGTGCCAGTTTACCTTCCCACCAACAGTGAATGAGTGTTCCTATTTCCCCACAGCCTTGTTTTCATTTGATTTTTTTTAATGTTTTCTGTTTTTACTGAGGTAAGGTAGAATCTCATAGTTGTTTTAATTTGCATTTCACTAATGGTTAGGGATGTTGAACATTTTTTAAGTGTGTGTTAACCATTTATATTTCTTCCTCTGAGAACTCCCTATTCAGTTCTCTGCCACATTTTTGGAGTGTGTTGTTTGATTTTTTACTGTTTTGTGTTTTGAGTTCTTTGTAGATTCTAGTTATTAGGTTTCTGTCAGTGGTATGGCTGGCAAAGATTTTCTCCCATTCAATGGGTAATATATTGTCTCTGCTTATGGTACGTTTGTGCAAAAGGTTTTTAGCTTCATGAGATCCCATTGGTTGGGTGTTTGTTTAATTTCCTTGGCTACTGGGGTTTTGTTCTGGAATTCTTTTCCCAGTCCTATATCATGGAGAGTGCCCCCTATTTTTTTTCCAGTAGTTGAAGAGTTTCAAGTCTTATATTGAGGTCTTTCATCCATTTTGACTTGATCTTTGTGTATGGTGAAATGAGGGGGTCTAATTTCATTTTTCTATGTATGGTCATCCAATTTGTTTAACCCAATTTTTGAAGATGCTTTCTTTTCTCCAGTCTACATTATTGGCACCTCTGTCAAAAGATAAAGCAGCTGTAGTTGCTTTCCCTAAGGTCTGGGTCTTCAGTTCTCTTCCATTGGTCTATGTTTCTGTTTTTTTTTTTCTAGTATCATGCTGTTATTGTCACTGTGACTTTGTAATATAGCTTTAGATCAGCTATGGTCATACCACCAGAAGGTTTTTTTTTGTTAGTTTGTTTTTGTTTTTTGTTTTTGCTAAGGATTTTTTTTTGGATGTCCGGGGTCTTTTGCCATTCCATATGAATTTTGAGATCATTTTTTCAATTTCTTTGAATAATGATGCTGGTATATCTATTGGTGTTGTGTTAAATCTGTATATTGCTTTTGTAGAATTGCCATCACAATATTAGTTCTACCTATCCAGGAGCATGGGAGGTCTTTCCATCTTCTCAAGACCTCCCCTATTTCTTTCTTGAGTGTTTTTATGTTTGTATTTTATAGGTCTTTCACATCATTAGTTAATGTTATTCCAAGGTATTTATTTTGTTGTTGTTCTGCTGCTGCTGTTGAAAATGGGCCATCCTCACTGATTTCTTTCTCTGTGTTTTGTCCTTTGCATATAGAAAAGCTACTGATTTTTGTGCATTGATTTTGTATCCTGCCACTTTGCTGAAGGAATTTTTCACCTTTAGAAGTTTTGGTATTGAGACTTTTGGGTCATTAATATATATAGGACCATATCATCTGCAAATAGAACTAACTTGACTTTCTTCCTTTCCAATTTGAATCCCTTTTTTTTTTCTTTCTCCTGTCTTATTGCTTGAGCTAGTACTTCTAGTATTATGTTGAAGAGGAGTGGTGAGAGTGGGCACCCTTGTCTTGTTCCCAATATCAGTGGGAACTCCTTGAGTTTTTCTCCATTAAGTATTATTTGGGCTTAGGAGATTAAATATGTGTGTGTGTGTGTGTGTGTGTGTGTATATATATAAACCCCCAAGGCCTATTCTTTCCAGTGTTTTTTATTATGAACTGGTATTGTATTTTTCAAAGGCCATCTCTGTATCAATTAGGATGATTATGTGGTTATTATAGTTCAGTTTTTTTTTTTATGTGGTGTATTACATTGACCAATCTCTATATGTTACACTATCCCTGCATCACTGGGATGAAGCCTACTTGATCAGGGTAGATAATTATTTTGATGTGTTGTTGAATTCAGTTTGCATGATATACATACATACATATATGTGTGTTTGTATATGTATGTATATCATTGTGATGTGCTGATGTTGGATAATTCCCTTGATGCATAGTAGGAAGTGGCCTTCTTTGTCTTTTTGGTTTGAAGTCTGTTTTATCAGCTATTAATATAGCAATATCCACTTACTTTTTTATATCCATTTGCTTGGAATATCATTTTCCAACCTTTCTGCCTAAGGAAGTGTCTGTCTTTAGTGGTGAGGTGGGTTTCTTGAAGACAGCAGATGTAAGCGTCCAGTTTTTTTTTAATCCATCCTTATAACCTGTGTCTTTTGATGGATGAGATAAGACCATTAGTATTTAAGGTTATTACTGTGAGATTTGAATTAATCCCTGCCACAATTAGGTGTTTTATGGGGTTTAGTGCTTTTTTTTTGTTATGTATTGTTTTGAGCCTGGTTTATTGTGGTTATTGTGATCATCTTCTTGTTGGTTCTTGAGATTGGTTCTTTAACTGTTCTGTGTGGAGTATTCCCTCCAGTATTCTCTAGGTTTCACTTTGTATTCATATAATCACAGAGTTGACTTTTTGGGAAAGTTTTTCTTTCACCATTTATTTTTGCTGGGTAAAGTAGCTTGGGTTGGAAGCCATAGTTTTTCAGACTTTGAAGTGTTCCATTCTAGGCTCTTCTGACTTTCAGTTTTCTATTGATAAATCTGATGTAATTCTGGTGGATTTGCCTTTGTATGTTGTGAATTGTCTCTATCTTGCTGCTTTTAAAACTCTCTCTTTGTTTTCATTGTTAGAAGTTTTAACTATGATGTGTCTTGGAGAGTTTTTTCCTTGGTCTTTTGTGTTTGGTGTTCTGTGAGCTTCTTGTGTCTGGATGGGCCTCTGTTTTGAGAGAGTTGGAAAACTTTCTTCAATAATTTTGTTGAATATGTTCTTAATGCCTCTGGTCTGGATTTGCTCTCTTTCTGAGATACCCATGACCATGATGTTTGGTAGTTTAGGGTTTTGGACAGTTCCCTTGTAGTCTATTCAGTTGATTTTTTAACCTTAGCAAAATTTTGGCCTCCTGATCTATTTCTTCTGTTTTTATCTTTCAGGTCAGAGATTCTGTCTTCCACATGGGTAACTCTGTTGCTGAGTGGGTCTAGAGAAGTTTTGATTATTTCTATTTTTTTCTGTTACATTGTTTTGCATCATGTCCATCTCTTTTTTGTT
Organism: Dipus sagitta; assembly: GCA_036346955.1. NCBI lineage: Eukaryota > Metazoa > Chordata > Mammalia > Rodentia > Dipodidae > Dipus > Dipus sagitta. Next base: position 87,791,428 of record CM070773.1, read on the forward strand.
GTATGATTTTGGTTCAAGTTCTGTTTTTCTTGATTTTTTTCTTGTAGTTCATTCTTACATTTGGCCAAGTCTTTATTAAGGTTAATCACCTAGTTGTTGAGGCCCTTCATTTCTTGACTTACCTTCAATTTATTCATATCTCTTTGGAGGTGTCTAACATTTTCTTTAATCGGGTTAAGCCTACTGTCAATAGCTGAATTCTCTAAGAGATGATTTTGTTCAATTTCATTGATATGATTTTTGGTTCTTTTATAGTTTGTTTCCAGTTCAGTGACTTTTTTTTTTTTTAATCAGGGTGTCATTGGTTGTTGTGTCTTCATTTTGGGAATGAATTTTTGTTGATTTCTCTGTTTTCTCTATGATTTCATTGGAAGCTTCCACTGTAGGACTAGACATCCTTGGAGAAGATCTGTCAGTTTTTTTGTTTTTGTTTTTGTTTTTGGCTGTTTTGCATTGTTTTATACCTGTTTTGGAAAGACTCTTTATTTTATTGAGAAGGAAGCTTTTTATCTTCAGGAGATATCATTGGGTGAGTGCTTGTTTAATTTCCTGGATACTGGGGATTTGTTTGGGAAGTCTTTTCTTAGTCCTATATTGTGGAATGTGCCTTATATTTTTTCTTCCAGTAGTTGAAGTGTTTCAGGTCTTATGTTATGATCTTTAATGGCACCTTTGTCAAAGATCAAGTCGCTGTAGTTACTTGACCTATGGTCTAGGTCTTCTATTACATTCTGTTGGCCTATGGTTCTGTTTTATTCCACGCTGTTTTTGTTTTTTTTTTAAACTATGGCTTTGTAATACTTTAGATTGGGCATGGTGATACCTCCAGAGGTGGTTTTTTTTTTTTTTTTTCCTTGAGGATATGTTTGGATATCCGAGGTCTGTTGCCATTCCATATGAACTTTGAGATCATTTTTTTCAATCTCTGTGAAGCATGATGCTGGTATTTTTGTTAGTATTGCATTATATCTGTATATTGCTTATGGTAGAATTGCCATTTTCACAATATTAATTCTATGTATCTAGGAGCTTGGGAGGTATTTCCATCTCCTCAAGTCCTCACAATTTCTTTCTTGAGTTTTTTTTTAATGTTTTAATTATATAGGTCTTTCACATTCTTGGTTATTGTTATTCCATGGTACTTTTTCTTTGTTGTTGTTGTTGTTGCTGGTGAAAATGTGATAGCCTTACTGATTTCTTTCTCTGTATATTTGTCTTTTGTGTATATAAAACTACTGATTTTTGTTCACTTTTTTGTATCCTGCCACCTTACTGAAGGAATTAATCACCTTTGGAAGTTTTGCTATGGAGACGTTTGTGTCATTTATGTACAGGATCATGTCATCTGCCAATAGTGCTGACTTTTTCCTTTCCAATTTGAATCCCTTTTATTTCTTTCTCTGTCCTATGTCTTGGACTAGTGCTTCTATTACCATGTTGAAGAGCAGTTGTGGGAGTGGGCAACCTTGCCCTGGTCCCGATCTCAGTGGCAACTCCTTGAGTTTTTTTCCCATTAAGAATTATTTGTGCTGTAGGTGCTCTATATGTAGTCTTTATTTTGTTGTGGTATAAACCCTCCATGCCAATCCTTCCAGTGTTTTGATCATGAAATAGTGTTGTGTTTTGTCAAAGGCCTTCTCTGCATCAATTCAGATGATCATGTGGTTCTTATGGTTACGTTTATTTATGTTGTATATTACACTGACTGATTTCCATATGTTGAACCATCCCTGCATCCGTGGGATGAAGCCTATTTGGTCAAGGTGGATAATCCTTTTGATGTTTTGTTGAATTTGGTTTGCAAGGATTTTGTTCAGTATATTTGCATCTATGTTCATCAGGGATATAGGCCAATAGTTTTCTTTTCTTGTTATATTTCTGTCTGGTTTTGTTATTCAGTAATGGTAGCTTCATAAAAGGAGTTGGGGAGGATTCTCTGGTCTTTGATTATGTAACACAGTGTGAGAAAAATTGGATCCAGTTCTTCTATGAAGGTTTGATAGAATTCGGCTGAGAAGCCATCTGGTTTTGGACTTTTCTTTTTGGGGAGGGTTTTGATTACCTTTTCAATCTCCGTGGATGTGATAGGTTTGTTTAAGAGATTAATCTGCTCTGAGGTTAGTTTTTATAATGGGGTATGTGTCCAGGAATTCATCATTTCTTGAAGATTATTCAAGATTGTGATGTAGAGGTTTTGAAAGTATGCCCTGATGATTCTTCCAATTTTGTTGATATCTTTTGTGGTCTCTCCTTTTTCATTTCTAATTTTGTTAATTTGAGACTTCTCTCTCTCTCTCTCTTTTTTGCTTGATCCAGTTAGCCAGAGATTTGTCAATTTTGTTCATTTTTTCAAAGAACCAGCTCTTTGTTTCATTGATTTTTAAAAAATATTGTTTTCTTAGTTTCCAATTCATTACTTTCTCCTCTATTGTTGACTTTTTCTTTCCACCTGGAGATCTTCGGGTTGGATTCATCTTGATTTCCAGTTGCTTTAGGTGGATAGTCAGGTTCTTAATTTGAACCTTTTTGTCTTTGTAATGAAGGCATTTAGCACTATGAATTTTCCTCTTAGAACTGCCTTCATTGTGCCCATAAGTTTTGGTGGGTTGTGTATAATGAAGTAATTCAATTCTAGGAATTTTACCATTTCTTTTTGATTTCTTCCACGACCAGTTCATTGTCTAAAAGTGTGTTATTTATAATGATGTAAACAATTAAGGGAGATTATTAATTTGTTTCATGAGGAAAATTTTGAGAGACTGATCTGGTATAGTTGAGATATGGAAGGTTAGAATGAATGTTTTTGTACTTTACCTCTGTGCCAGTCCACAGAGAACACTGTCTCATTTAAATTTTTTAAAATTTATTTTTATTTGAGACAGAGTGAGAGAGAGAGAGAATGGGCACACCAGGGCCTCTAGCCACTGCAAACAAACTCCAGATGCATGTGCTACCTTGTGCATCTGGCTTATGTGGGACCTGAGAATCAAACTTGGGTCCTTAGACATCACAGGCAAGTGCCTTAAATGGCTAAGACATCTTTCCAGCCCAACACTGTCTCATTGACCTGAACATGCCACAATGATGACTTTTATTTGGCTCATTTTTGTAGGACTTGTGGATGCTTAATTCACTCAGACTTAATTTATTGAAAAAATATCCTGTGTAAAACACTAGGAATATTTTGTAAATAAGTCAAAAATGTGTGTCTTAGGAAGAGAAAGAAAGGACAAATCAATTTGATTAAAGGGAAATTGCTCAGGAAAACATTTAACATTTTATACTAAAAGGTTTAAAATTAAGAAATAGTCAATATTCAGAAAGATTGTATAAAAAAAAGTTAACCATATGTTGCTAAACAGACTGAGTTGGTTGAACCTGCTCACTGAGCCTGGAAATTCAGGCTGTGTTCGTGAATGTTTCAGTGCCTCAGACAAATGTGTATTTAAGTTAACTTATGTAAAATTCAAGTCTTGAAACAAATGGTTGTTTATTTTTATACTATTTCAGAATCTTCTGAAAATAAATTTTGACTATTTAAAAAAAATGTCTGTTAGTCTCCAAGAGCTGGTGTACTTCTTGATGTGTATCTTGTTGTTAATTTCTAGACTTAAAGCATTGTGATCTGACATGATGCTGGAAGTTACTTCAATTTTCCTGACTTTATGGAGGCATGCTTTATGCCTTAATGTATGGCCTGTTTTGGGGAAAATTCCATGGGTTGCTGAGAAGAATGTGTATTCTGCAAAGTTGGGGTAGAAAGTTCTGAAGATATCTGTAAGATCTAGTTGATCTGTGATGTTGTTGAGCTCTATTATTTCCCTGTTGATTTTCTGCTTGGATGATCTGTCTATTGATGATAGTGGAGTATTGAAGTCTTGGACTATGATGGTTTTGGGGTTTATTTTTATTTTATTTTGAAGTAAATTTTATTTCTATGTTTGGTGCATATATATTTATAATTGAGATGTACTCATGTTGGATAATGTTGTTCTTTTTATGACTTTTGTTTTGAAGTCAATTTTATCAGATATTTATATACCAACATCCACTTATTTTTTTATTTCCATTTTCTTGGAGTATCATTTTTCATCCTTTCACCCTAGAGAGGTGTCTCTTTAGTGGTAAGATGGGTTTCTTTTAGACAGCAGATAGAAGGGTCCAGTTTTTTTAAATCCATCCTTATCACCTGTTTCTTTTGATGGGTGAGTTAAGACCATTAATATTTAAGGTTATTACTATCAGGTTTTCATTAATCCCAGCCACATGAACTACATTATGGGGTTTGGTGCTTTCTTGTGTTTTGTACTATGTTGAGCCTGGTCTTCTTTTGGTTATGGTGATCTTCTTGTTGGCTCATGAGAATGGTTGTTTGACTGCTCTGTGTTGAATACTCTCATGTATCCTCTGTAGGTTTGACTTTGTGTTCATATACTCATAGAGTTGATTTTTGTCATGGAAAATTTTCCTTTCACCATCTATTATGATGGATACTTTTGCTGGGGGAGCAGCTTGGGTTGGAAGCCATATTTTTTAGACTTTGAAGTGTTCTATTCCAGGCACTTCTGGTTTTCACTGTTTCCATTAAGAAATTTGATGTAATCCTGCTGGGATTACCTTTGTATGTTGTGAGTTGTTTCTCTCTTGGGGCTTTGAACACTCTCTCTTTGTTTTCATTGTTAAGAATTTTAACGATTGGGTTTGGGGATTTAGCTCAGTGGATGAGCGCTTGCCTAGCAAGCACAAGGCCCTGGGTTTGGTCCTCAGCACTGAACAAAAAACAAACAAACAAACAAACAAAAAAAAAACAAAAAACAAAAAAAAAAAACAAAAAAAAAAAAAGAATTTTAACGATTATGTGCCTTGGAGAGTTTCTTCTTTGGTCTTGTATGTTTGGTGTTCTGTAGGCTTCATATATCTGGATGGGCCTCTCTTCTGAGAGAGTGCAGAAATTTCTTTGATAATTTTGTTGACTATGTTCCCTATGTCTCTGGCCTGGATTTCCTCTCCTTCTAGTATACCCATGGTCTGGATGTTTGGTCCTTTAAGGGAATTCCACAGTTCCCTGATATTTTGTTCACTTGATTTTTAAACTTAGAGAAGTTTTTGGCCTCTTGATTAATTTATTCTGTCTTGTCTTCCAGGTCAGAGGTTTGTCTTCCACATGGGGAACTCTGTTGCTGTGGGTTTCTAGAGACGTTTTTACAGTTTCTATTTGATTTTTATTTTCTGTTGTGTTATTTTTGCATTGTGTCCATCTCTTTTTTGAGGTACAATTTCAGTTTGAGTTCTGATTTTCTTGATGCTTCCTGAAATTCATTCTTGCATTTGATCAAGTCTTAATTAAGCTTAATCAATTGGTTGTTGAGATCTTCCATTTATTGACTCACCTTCAAGTCATTCATATCTCTTTTGAGTGTTCTCACATTTTGTTCCATCTGGTTAAGCCTACTTTCAAAAGCTGAATGCTGTAAGCACCAATTATGTTCAATTTCCTTGGTGCAATTGTTGCTTCTTTGATGGTTTGCTTCCAGTTAAGTGCTTTTTTCATCATGGTTTCATTGGTTGTTGTGTTTTCATTTTGAGAATGAATTTCTTTTGATTTCTCTATGATTTCCTAGGAGGCTTCCATTGTAGGACTAGATATTCTTGGTGGAGATTTCTCAGTTTTTCTAACTTTTGTTGGCTTTTTTTTTTTTTTTTTTTTGCATTGTTGTCTACCCATTTTAGGGAGGCTCTTTATTTTATTAAGGAGGAAGGAAGCTTCTGACTCAAGTGAACAGGGATGTTGGTACCCAGTGGGCAGTCAGGATACCAGACCAAAAGCCCTGATTCTACAGCCCACATAGGGACTGGGCCTCCCATGCAAAGCACCAGCATTTATCTGCCTATACTCTCTGAGTACATGCACAAAGCAGTTTCATGCCCTTACTACCACAGCTAGAGCTGCTGTCAACATCATACCTTCCTGTACTCTCATACAATGAACCAAAATAAACCTTTCCTTTCTCATGTTGCTCTTGCTGGGCATTTTGTCAGATCACATCAATGAGGAAAGTGACTAATACAGCAAACAATGCTTCTCCCCACCCTATATCAGAGATTGAAATTAGGGCCTCATGCATGGAAAGCAAGGGCTCAAACACTGATCTGTGTTTTCAGCCATATATTATATACATGTATACATGTATATATATACATGTATATATATATATATGTACATATATATATATGTACATATATATACATGTATTTATATATATGTATACATATATATATATTTATACACATATATATACATATATATGTATATATATGTATATGTATATGTATATTTGAGATATGATTTCACTGCATTGCCCACTTTGGATTTGAATTTATATTATTGCCTATCTTTCTTTCTCTTGTTTCAACCTCCACAGTAGCTGGGATGATGGGCCTAGTCCCCTGCTCTCTTCTTTTTGGTCTTTGGATCTCTCAACACATAGCATTACAAATATTTTTGGAGAATAAATTCCTTTTTTAAAAAAACTTTTTCAAGGTTGCATGTTTTTTTATTAATTAGTTTTGTATTTATCAAATACAGTCAGTTTGGTACCATTATTAGGCTCATTCATGACCTACCCCCTCCCCTTGGCCCCTCCTTGTTGAGGTATATGGGTCATGAATTGTGGAGTTAGCCCACAGTTATGTGTAAGATAAATATTTCTGCATATCATGACCCAACGTGTGGCTCTGGCATTCTTTCCGCCCCCTCTTCTGCAAAATTTCCCTGAGCCATGTTGGGTTCATTTTTGGTCTGCTTCAGTGATGAGGTGTTGGGGGCCTCTGCGGCTCTCGTTCTCTGATTTGGTAGGAGTTGATTTTTCTCTGTGCTGATCTCCTTCCCCCTTGTGCTGGTATCCGGTTCATCAGGAAAACAGCACCCTTGCTTGTTTAGCCAATTTTTCTTAGTTTCAACCAGGGCACTTTTGAGGTATGATGAGGTGGATCTCTCCTTAGGATCTACATCTGTCTGAAAAAGAGAAGCAGATTCTCCAACAGAGAGTAAGTTAGCATCAGGGCAAATGAGATAGCCCTTACTTTTTTTTAATAGAGAATTTAATAGGTGTAGGCCCTCTTGTAGCCCACGATTGATGGTAGCTTGATATTGGAGAGTGGGCTTATGTTTGGATATGGTTCTGATTTGTTTCCCAGCTCCAGCTATGGGTCCTGTACCACTGAGGGGATCAGTTAGCCAAATCAAGAGCAGTTGGTTCCCCACCATGGCTGTGTGCCACTATTGCACTTGTGTGGGCATCACAACAAGTTATTTGCTGCTAAGTAGGTTAGACCATGCGTTGCTTCGATAGATATTGGTCAATTTCCCCCAGTCGCCCATGTAGCACCTTCTGGCACTAGACGCGCTGACTGTCTGGGGACTGACTCTCTTCCAACAGCATGGTACTGGCATAAAAACAGTAGTATAGACCAATGGAATAGACTTGAGGACCCGGACTTTGGGTCAAGCAACTATAGCTACTTGAATAAATTCCTTTTACTGAACTAAGTATTAGTTTTAGCTATTTTACTAGTTTATGCCTGTTTGGATTGTCTTTGGATGAAGATAAAAATCCTTTTTCAATGTTTTTTTGAGGATTTTGTAAGTGGTAGGATTATGTTTTTATCTCCCTCACTACCTACTGCTTCTCATAGCTCTAGTACTTGGTGTGATTTTCCAAACCTTAGGAGAAGCACTATTTTAATGACCATAGTTAATGTTTGTGGAACAAGTGTTGCCAACCTAGCAATTTACCTAGCAAGGTCATGCTTATATCATACCACATTGGTAAGTTAATTGGATATTTGGGTAGCATTTAACATTTTAAAATGAAATTGGTGTGTATAGACTGAAGGGCTGTTCAAAATTTAATTTAGAGTAGGGCTGAAATTTTTAAATTAACTATAATTATGTAAAAATTTATAATAATTGTAACAAAACTTCTTGGATTCCTTTTAAATATATGTTCCATGGTGTAGGCTGAAGTTATTAAGCATTTTTATTTTGGAAGATTATTGTTTATTTTAAAATCTTTTCTTGAATAGAGGCCTAAGCTCTTTGAATAAGTTGAAATTTCATCCCTCATTTCCTTTTTGTCTATGGAAAGTAAGACAAAAGCAGGGAAGTCAGAATGAAGTGCTACAGAGCAGAAAGTTGCACTCTGAAATTTTCCCAGTGGAAAGATCATTTGAATGTGGAATGTCAGCACATCTTTAAAATAGATATAAAAAATATACCTTACAGAGCTGCTGTCTGTACTAGAATTCTCCAAAAGCCTTCTAGATAGCCAATGTTCAGCCCTAAAATGCATAAAATCCTAAAGATAGAAGTAAATTATTTTGTGTACATATGGATAGAATAGGGTAGGAGAATTTTGACAATATGGTAGAGGAGATAAAACTGAACTTCACTATTCTCCCTAAAATGTTCTTCTAGGAAGAATTTTTCCCTTAATTTTTTTCTTCATTTTTTGCTCAAGTATTATCTTCTGAAAGTCTTGGCTTGGCTTCTGTATAATATTTAAATATTTCTTGACACTTCCTAATCCCCTTTTTGTGGTATCATTCTTTTCTAGTATTTATATCACATATAATACTTGATATGAAAATTAAAGGAAGAATGATTTATTTAGCATATGGCTACAGATAGATAAATTTGTGATTTCTTAGTTCTGTGTTTCTGGGCCTATTGTGAGACGAAACATCATGGCAGTGAGATCATGCATCAGTAAAAGCTGTTTACTTCCTGGAAGATACACTGCAGAGAGCTACAAAGAGCTTTATGATTAAGTATAACTTTTGCAGTAGTTCCTCTAGAAGTCTAATCTCTTCAGCTTAGACCAGTCTCCTAAGTTTCCAGATTCTCCCCAAACAGCATCACCATATTGGGAAGAGGGTTCACCCCATGTTTCTGGGGGAACGTATATTGAAATTATAACTTAGATTTTATATATACATACATATTATACATAGATACTTTTTCATTGCTAAAACAAAACACCTGGCCAGAAACAGTTTATGGCAAGGTAGTGTTCATTTCCACTTTATGGCTTCAAGAAGAATCTTTATTGTGACACAAGAATACTGCTGGCTCCCATCTTGTCAAATATCTGCATGTAAGTAGCCTAAGAAGTACTGGGAATGAAGCTACGCTAATAAACCTCAAGGTCTATCCCCAGTGACACTTCTCCAGCAAGGCTCTACTACTTTCCCAAACTAACACCAGCTAGAGACCAAGCATTCAAAATACAGGAGGAAATGGAGACTATTTTACATCAAACCACTATATGTCTTTCTTCAAGGTTCAGCCCACCTGTCCCTAGTGTTTATAAACCTTGAATATCACTTCCGTGAACACATCTCTCTTACAACCACCTTTGCTTTCTGAATTTAAAAGCTCAGCTTAAATATTAAACTTTTAGAGAGGCCTTCTCTGATGGTCTAGTCTAGGGTAGCCAGCCAGTCACTCTATCACATCATCCTGTTTTCCCCAGTTGTGTGTTTGTTTGTCTCTCTTAAAATAAGAATAAGGTATTTTTCTATTTTGCATTTTACTTGCACTTCACACCTAGTAGGCATTTGATAATTGTTAAATAGATGAAAGAAAAGTTGTAAATACTGTGCACACAGTGGCAGTTGTAGTAACAAATTATTTTTATTGATGTGGTTTTTAACCTTTTTGAGGTCAGAGGGATCCATGCCCAAGGGTCTGAGAAAACCTGAAAAATGTACTTATGAACATATAATAAAATTTGTCTTTAAGTTGGATATGTGACTTATTGTTATACGCATTACTAGTGTCTTATGCTGCTGCCCTCTTAAAAACAATTTAAATAATAATCTCTAGGAAATATTGACCCAGTACAGTGCTTTTCAAAATTTTGTGTGGTTGAAAGCTGCTTTTTGTTTGTTCTCTAAATGCAATGCTCAGGCCACATTTAGTTTACCACACGAGTTTGTCTACGTACAAGTAGATTTATACATTAGTATACCAATTGTAAATATGAAAGTCAAATGGCAATAAAAGTATGATCATTTACTTATTTTGTGGCAGATTATATACTTTAAAGGCTATCATTAATCCATGGCTAAATTTTGAGTAACATTTACAAGTATTATCCATCTTGAATTCTCTTTAAGGTACCAAACCCATGTTTTAATAAACTTATTAAACTTACTGTGTTTAATGATATTTTATGCTGGGCATACTGTAGATCAAAATACATGTTGTAATTTCAGAATAAAATATCCTTTCTTGACTTTTGTTTTTGTCTTTGTTTTTCAAGGTAGGGTCTCATTTTAGCTCAGGCTAACCAGAAATTCACTATGTAGTCTCAGGGTGGCCTTGAACTCATGGTGATCCTCCTACCTCTGCCTCCTGAGTTCTGGGGTTAAAGGCATGCAGCAGGACTTCTGGCCAAGATGGCGACTGCCTAGCAGCGCTGAAAATCCCGGGGAAAGAAAGGCAAGACATTAAGTGTTCACTGGGTCTTTTAGGGGAGATAAATCTCCAATAGACTTCCCGTTGGAGGGCACAGAGGGGGGAAAAAAAGGGAATTGCTGATCCCCTTGCGTGTAGGTAGCCCACCCCTCCTCCCAAATAGCCGCTGTATTTGTTGTGGCAGCGCCGATCAATCCCTGGGTGTGGAAGCTTAGACTACTTTGCCCACTCACTCACCTACTGCTTCTGCCACTTAACGTTCAGTGAGTCCAGACCCACAGCAACTGCCACACAAGCTCAGACTGGGTTTGTCACTTGTGCCAGCACAGGTGCCATCCCCTACCTGTCTGCTGCACTGGCCGTCCGCCATTCTCCTGTGGCGGGGGGAGCTCAGACTGCTTCTGGGTCCCAGTGTTCCCACACCAGAGTTTGGTCTGCTTCAGTGCTTGGTGCCTCAGTGACCCTCCTAGCTCAAATGCAGACAGCTTTGGTGCATTACCGCTTGAGAGATCAGGCAACATTTGGGCCCCGGTCAGGCAGTAGATCAGGCGACTTTGGCAAGTGAGAGCCAAAGCCTAGGCTTCTTGGCAACTGCCCCAGGCTGCCTCAGATTCCCACTGTGCTTAAGCCCAGGCTGATCCACCCGCCTACGTGCCCATACACTGTCATGGGCAGACCACAGCACAAAAGAAATAACATGAGAAATCAAATGCAAGAAAAGCCAGTTAGATCACCCAGTCCTACAATGAACATCTCTAATGAAAACATAGAAGAGTCATTAGGATCAGAACACCAGAATGAAGCTATGAGCAATGCAACCCTGACCAACCTACTGGTAGAACTTGCATAAAAGCAACAAAGGACCGATAATCGTGTGGATGCTGCCATCACTAAATTAGACCTAATAGATAAGAAAATGGAAGGACTTCAAAGAGAGTTAAGAGATTTGAGGGAGAGTGAAAAAAAAGAAGACCTCAAAAATCAGCTAGCCATGGTAAATGAACACATAAAGAAATGCAAGGATGAATTCTAAGAATCACCAAGAAAATCAGAAAATGATGTGAAAAGGGAGCTTGACAGAGGGATGGAAATTATACATAGAAAAGTAGTAGAAAATGCGAACCTAATTGAACAAGTCCAAAACTCTCTAGAAGCTGTCAAGAAGAGAGTCAGCCATGTGGAGGATAGAAATTCTGATCTGGAAGACATGATGGAAGAAACAGTTTGAGAGTTCAAACATTTCAGTAAGTTCAAAAGTTCCTGTGAACAGAACATGAGGGAATTGTGGGAAATACTTAAACGTCCTAATACCAGGATCATTGGAATACCAGAAGGAGAAGAAATTCAGACCAAAGGCATGGAGAACTTATTTAACAAAATAATTGAAGAAAACTTCCCCAGTCTTAAAAGAAAGGCCCATCAAGACACAAGAAGCCAACAGAACTCTAAACAGACTGGACCAAAGGAGAAACTCTCTAAGACATATTGCCATTAAGACTCTAAACATTGACACCAAAGACAGAATCCTAAAAGCAGCTAGGAAAAAAACAGCAAACCACTTTCAAAGGTAACCCCATCAGAATTACTCCATGCTTCTCAATGGAAACCCTGAAAGCTAGAAGGGCCTGGAATGAAATACTGCAAATTCTAAGAACCTATGGTTTCCAACCCAAACTACTGTACCCAGAAAAAGGATCCCTCATAGTAGATGGTGAAAGAAAAACTTTCCATGACAAAACTCAGCTTTACAATTATATGAACAAAAAGCCAAACCTATAGAGAGTATTCAGGAAATTCTCCACAGAGAAGAAACAAATAATCAAACTGAAATGCATACAAGAAGCATATCAAAATAACCAAACTCAGAGTAGGCACAAAAAACTTCAAAGTCCATGAAAACACCAACCCACATTTACCATCACAATATGGCAGGGATCAAATCAAATCTCACAGTCATTACCCTAAATATTAATGGCCTTAATTCACCCATCAACAGACACAGGCTAACAGGATGGATCAAAAAATTAGACCCCTCAATCTGTTGCCTTCAAGAAACCCATCTGACCAGTAAAGACAGACACCTCCTCAGGGTGAAAGTGTGGAAAAAAATCTTCCAAGCAAATGGGAATAAGAAACAAGCAGGCATAGCTATATTATTTTCAGGTAAAATAGACTTCAAACCAAAAATAATCAAAAAAGACAAAAGAAGGCCACTTCCTACTTATCAAGAGAATGATCCATCAAGAGGATATTACAATCATAAATCTGTATGCACCAAACACAGGGGCACCACAGTTCATAAAACAAAACCTACTCGACAATGAAACAGAAATAACCATCAACACTATCTAGTTGGGGAATTCAATATACCATTATCAGTAATAGACGGTTCATCCAAACAGAAACACAATAGGGAAGTAGGAGAGCTCAACAAAACCATAGATCACTTAGACCTATTGGACATCTACAGAACTTTCCATCCCAACTCCATGGACTACACATTCTTCTCAGCAGCCTATGGAACATTCTCTGAAATAGACCATATACTGGGTCACAAAGACTGCCTCCACATATTTAGGAAGATTGACATAATTCTCTGCATGATATCAGATCACAATGGTATATTGCTAGAAATCAACAACAAAAAACACACCAGGAATCCCTACTGCACCTGGAAACTGAACAGGACACTTTAAAACAATAAATGGATAGTGGATGAAATAAAAAATGAAATTGCAAAATTTCTGGAATTGAATGACAATGAGAATAGATCGTACCAAAACTTATGGGACACAATGAAGGCGGTCCTCTGGGGAAAATTCATAGCACTCAATGCCTCCATATAAAAGACAGAAAGATTCCAAGTCAATAACCTAACCATCCACCTAAAGGCACTGGAAAAACAAGAAAAATCAAACCCAAAGCAAAGCCAATAGATTACCCACAGAATGGGAGAAAATATTTGTGGGTTACCCAACTGATAGAGGCCTAATCTCTAGAATTTACAAAGATCTCAAAAATCAAAACCGTAAAAAGTCAAACACTCCACTCGCAAAATGGGGCAAAGAGCTGAACAGGCAGTTCACAGAGGAGAAAATACAAATGGCAAACACACACTTAAGAAAATATTCATCATCCCTAATCATCAGGGAAATGCAAATTAAAACAACTATGAGATTCCATCTTATCCCAGTAAGGGTAGCAAAAATCAAAAAATCAAATGAAAATAAATGCTGGTGAGGATGTGGAGAAGTAGGAACACTCATCCACTGTTGGTGGGAATGTAAGATGGTACAACCACTTTGGAAAGCAATATGTAGACTCCTGAAAAAGCTGACTATAGAGATCCCAACAGACCCAGTTATTCCGTTACTGGTCATGTACCCTAAAACCTTCAAACCACAGGCCAGAGAGATTTGCTCAACCATGTTTGTAGCAGCTCAATTTGTAATAGCTAAGAGCTGGAATCAACCCAGATGTCCATCAGTAGAAGAATGGATAACTAAGGTGTGGTATATCTGCACAATGAATTCTACACAGCAGTAAGAAAAAATGACACAATGAAATTTGAGGAAAAATGGTTGAACCTGGAACAGATCATTCCCAGTTAACTTACTGAATCACAGAAAAAAAATCGCCACATAGTCTCACTCATCTACAGCACCTAACCTGAATCTACCCAAGATGCCTTACATACCCAGCAAGCATCTCATTGACTAGACAATAGGATGGGGGGGGGGGCAGGCAACAGAGGAGTGGGAAACAGAAATCTAGACCCAAACGGCAATGGTAACATAAAATTCTACTTCCTGAAAGGCAGACCAAATGGCTGAACCTTCACCAGGCCCTTAGATGGAACACCTGAACCACAAGACACTGGAGAGGGTATGATGAAGATTAAGCTTAATCTTCCACTGCTTCCCTCCCTCCCTCTCCCTCTCTCTCTCTCTCTCTGTCTCTCTCTGTCTCTCTCTCTCTCTTCTCTCTAACTCTTGTATATTAGTTATCTTTTTCTTCCTTTTCTTAGTGGGCACTGACCTGTGACTCCCAGTACCAGCATGTGGCTATCATCCACAATGAGCTTTTTTTTATTTTTTTATTTTTTTATTTTTTTATTTATTAGTTCTGTATTCAGCAAATACAGTCAGTTTGGTACCATTATTAGGCTCATCCGTGACCTACCCCCTCCCCTTGGCCCCTCCTTGTTGAGGTATACGGGTCATGCATTGTGGAGTTAGCCCACAGTTATGGCTAAGCTAAATGTCTCTGCATATCATGACCCAACATGTGACTCTGACATTCTTTCCGCCCCCTCTTCCGCAAAATTTCCCTGAGCCATGTTGGGTTCATTTTTGGTCTGCTTCAGTGATGAGGTGTTGAGGGCCTCTGAGGCTCTGGCTCTCTGATTTGGTAGGAGTTGATTTTTCTCTATGCTGATCTCCTTCCCCCTTGTGCTGGTGTCCGGTTCATCAGGAAAACAGCCCCCTTGCTTGTTTCTCCAAGTTTTCTTAGTTTCAGCCGGGGCCCTTTTCAGGTATGATGGGGTGGCTCTCTCCTTAGGGTCTACATCTATCTGAAAAAGAGAAGCAGATTCTCCAACGGAGAGTAAGTTAGCACCAGGACAAATGAGATAACCCTTACTTTTTTTTTTTTTTTATAGAGAATTTAATAGGTGTAGGCCCTCTTGTAGCCCACAATTGATAGTAGCTTGATACTGGAGAGTGGGCTTATGTTTGGATATGGTTCTGACTTGTTTCCCAGCTCCAGCTATGGGTCCCATACCAGTGAGGGGATCAGTTAGCCAAATTGAGAGCAGTTGGTTCCCCACCATGGCTGTGTGCCACCACTGCACTTGTGTGGGCATCACAATAAGTTATTTGCTGCTAAGTAGGTTAGACCATGCGTTGCTTCGATAGATATTGGTCAATTTCCCCCAGTCGCCCATGTAGCACCTTCTGGCACTAGACGCGCTGACTGTCTGGGGACTGACTCTCATCCAACTTCCAGCCATGCCATTCTAATTTGCATGTCAATCACATAAGGTATCTTCAGCAGTAGGGTCTTACCACTAACCTTTGGTGGGTCATCAAGTACTCTGACAGAAATCTGTCTGTCTTTTAGGAAACCTTGTAGGTCTCACTGATCAAAAGCTCATTGTGGATGATAGCCCCATGCTGGTTCTGGGAGTTACAGGTCAGTGCCCACTAAGAAAATGAGGAAAAAGATAACTAATATACAAGAGTTAGAGATAAGAGAGAGAGAGACAGGGAGAGGGGAAGTGAGGGAGGGAAGATGTAGGAGATTAAGGTTAGTCTTACACAATGAGCTTTTGATCAGAGAGACCTACAAGGTTTCCTAAAAGAAATACAGATTTCTGTCCAAGTACTTGATGCCCCACCAAAAGTTAGTGGTAACACCCTACTGCTGAAGATACCTTATGTGGTCGACACGTAAAATAGAGTGGCATTGTTGGAAGCTGGAAGAGAGTCCGTCCCCAGAAAGTCAGCGCGTCTAGTGCCAGAAGGTGTTACATGGGCGACTGGGGGAAAATGACCAATATCTGTCCAAGCAACTCATGGTCTAACCTACTTACCAGCAAATAACCTGTCTTGATGCTCACACAAGTGCAATAGTGACACAGCCATGGTGGGGAAGCAACTACCCTTGATTTGGCTAACTGATCCCCTCAGTGGTATGGGAACCATAGCTGGAGCGGGGAACAAGTTAGAACCATATCCAAAAACGAGCCCATTCTATATTATCAAGCTCCCACTAATCGTGCGCTACAAGAGGGCCTACACCTATTAAATTCTCTATAAAAATAGTAAGGGTTATCTCATTTTTCCCGGTGCTAACTACTCTCTGTTGGAGAATATGCTTCCCTTTTTCAGGTAGATGTAGAACCTAAGGAGAGAGCTACCCCATCATACCTCAAAAGGGCCCCGGCTGAAACTAAGAAAAATTGGCTAAACAAGCAAGGGTGCTGTTTTCCTGGTGAACCGGATACCAGCACAAGGGTGAAGGAGATCAACACAGAGAAAAATCAACTCCTACCAAATCAGAGAACTAGAGCCGCAGAGGCCCCCAACACCTCATCACTGAAGCAGACCAAAAATGAACCCAACATGGCTCAGGGAAATTTTGTGGGAGAGGCGGTGGAAAGAATGTCAGAACCACATGTTGGGTCATGATATGCGAGACACTTATCCTACCCATAACTGTGGGCTAACTCCATAATTCATGACCCATATACCTCCACAATGAGGGGCCGAGGGGAGGGTGTAGGTCATGGATGAGCCTAATAATGGTCCCAAACTGACTATATTTGCTGAATACAAAACTAATTAATAAATTTTTTTTAAAAAATGTGTGCACTACCACACCCGGCCTTTTTTGGTCTCTTTAAATATTTTTTTATTTTTCAAGAATGCCAAGAGTTGGCTGGTCTTCAAGACTTGTCTTTGCTTCCCTTTGCCACACTCCAAATATTTCATTTAATTGAATTGCTTTACCAATATATTTCTCAAGTCTGTTTTTTTTTTACTATGACTACATTAATGAGCTTTTTGCAACAATGTGTTCTCATTACTTTCAAAAATTATAGTGATACAGAAATGGTGAGTATCTGATTATGTACTTTGATCTTCTAGAGGACTAAAAATCATTGTAATGTCTAATTGGTTTTTACCCCTTAAGTTAATACATTTTTTGAGAAAGCATGTTCTAATGTAAGATTTGTCTCACGGGCCCATATCAGTCTGGAGTAAGTAGAACTAGGCTGATACTCATGGGTCCCAGGTGAGCACATCACAGGGTCCCCACTGGACTTGACCCAAATGTCCCTTATAGATGACTTAACCAGAGCAAGGAGGTCAAGGCAGCTCCCAGTTGAGCACCATAGGTTCACTTCTGTACCCTACCTAAATGTGTATGGAGACTGTCTGCTCATGCCCATCCACAGAGAGGGGAACTAGTGTGCTGTGTCTAGTTCAGATGTACTTATAAGACACCTAGAGAAAGGAAGTCTAGGCTGTTAGTCACATGTCTCCTGTGAGTACCTGATAGGCTCCTCAGTACACCCAGTCTGGACATATTTGTAAGCCACCCATCTGAGAGCAAGGAGGACTAGCCCACTTATAACACCTTACCCTGAACCCATGTAGAATACCTGGAAGTGTCTAGGAGCAGTCCCAGTCCCAGTGAAGTTGTGATCCAGATGTATGTCTGTTATTGGGGTAGTACAGAAACAAATGCCTGAATTAATTAGAAGAGACATACACAACCAACTAAATAAGAAAGTTAAATAAAGACAGGATAGTGGAACATAGTAAAAAGATGGAGAGGCTGAAGAAAATCTTAATGAAAATAAAAAAATGGAATAAGTTATTTCCAAAGCTCCTAGGAAATCTGTACCAGTAGAAATGATTATGTAGAGGACAGAATATCAGTACTTGAGGACAAGGCAGATGAAATAGATCTGGAGGGCAAAATCAATAAAAACTTTTAAAAAAATGCATGAGCAGAAATTGAGAGAAATGTAGGACAACTTAAACTTTTGAATCATGGGTATGCAAGAGGGGACATCCTACAGGTCAAGTGCTTTGAAAATATGTTCAATAAAGTTACAGAAGAAAGTTTTTCAAGCCTCACGAAAGAGAGGCCCATCTAGATATAAGAGGCATGCAAAACGCCAAATAGACAAGACCAGGAAAAAATTTACCCATTTCACATTATAGGTAAAAAACTAAATAGAAAACAAAGAGTGCCTACTAAAACCTTCAAGAGACAAAATGTGACTTACAGACAGATGAGAGAGAGAGGATGAATCCCTTGCCAAACTAAATGAAAGAAAGATTGAGAAGGCTTAAATTGATAAAACTATAGATGAAAAAGGGGGAATTATAAGAAAGTCCCATGAAATGAAGGTAATCATCAGGGAATATCTCAATAAATGGTACTGGAAAAACTGAATATTCACATGTAAAAGAATGAAACTATACTTACATCTTTCTACCAGCATGAAAATCCACTCAAAATAGATCAAATATCTTTACATAATACCCCAAACTCTGCTAGAGGAAAACATAGGTAAAACAACTTAAGATCTAGGTGTAGAGACAAACTTTCTCTAAAGAAATCCAGTATTATAAGAAATAGTTCAAATAATTAAGAAATGTGTTTATATGAAATTAATATCCTTCTGTATAGCAAATGAAATAGCAAAGAGACAGCCTATGGATAGGAGAAACTCTTCTACTTATACATCCAACAGGGGATCAAAAGTAGAATCATATAAAGGACTGCAACAAATATTCCAAACTCCAAATGATCCAGTAATAAATGAGCTAATGAACTGAATAGACAGTTCTCAACAAAGAAATTAAAATGGCTTATAAATATTTGAGAAAATGTTCAACATCCTTAGCCATTGGGTGAATGCAAATTTAAACTTCACTGAGATTCCACGTGGTCCTGTTGTAAAGAAGCCAAATGACAAAATATGCTGGTAAGGGTAAGTAGAATGAAGAACACTTTTACAGAATATACCTTGGTGCAACTCCTATGCAAATCAGTATAGAGGTGTCTCAAAAACTAAAAATAGAACTACCATGTAATCTAATTTTATAACTTCTGATTATATGTCTGAAGGATTCTAGAGCCAGTTTTCAACAGAAGTACTTGTACATCCATTTTTATTTTTGCACTATTACAATAGAAAAGATATGGCCTCAACCTAGATTTCCATCAATAGATACATGAGTAAAGAAAATGAAATTTATTCAGCTATAGGCAAGAATAAAATTACCTTTTTTAGGAAAAATTGAGTGAAATGCAGATTGAGGACCTGTGGTATCCTGAG
Source organism: Dipus sagitta (assembly GCA_036346955.1). Taxonomy (NCBI): domain Eukaryota; kingdom Metazoa; phylum Chordata; class Mammalia; order Rodentia; family Dipodidae; genus Dipus; species Dipus sagitta. Next base: position 87,810,768 of record CM070773.1, read on the forward strand.
GCTAACTCAGTTCAAATCTCTAGAACTCACGTTAAACAGTTAAGTGTGGCCTCATGCTCTTGTTCCCTCTGTTCTGTAGTTGAGAAGTGTCTTGGTATTTTCCAGCACTTTCAAAAAGATGGCACACCCTAGGACCAGTAAGAGACTTGGCTCTGACAAGAATGGTATAGAAATGTAGGAGGACACCCATCTTTCCACTCTGGGCACTACAGACCAGTATAGGCAAGCGTATGGGAAACCACAAGTTTACATACTCATGCATATATGAGAGAGAGAGAGACAGAGAGAGAGAGAGAGAGAGAGAGAGAGATTGCATCTATCACGTGCACAATTAAAAATGCAAATACATATAGATGTATATTTGTATATATATACACATATATATATGTACACACACATATGTATATGTATATATATTATGTAAACATGAAAAGGGACTATGAGAGGGGAGGTGAAAACTGAAGCTATGTGACACAGGATGCAGAAGGAGGAACTACTTGGGTGAGCTTGAAGGAGAAGGGAACTAGCAAGGAGGAGCTTTGGAAAACCAGTGGCAGGTGATACGAGTAGTATAATAATATACCTAAAAATAAACATGCTAGAATAAAACCCAGTGATCTTTATGCTTATGAAAATATTGAATGAGAAATGGAAAATAATGAAATGTGTGTTACTTTGCATTTTGATAAGAGACTTACAGTATGATATGTAAGTTGGCAAAACTTATGAAAATTACATTAGTTAATATATAAGGGCAGAGATATGGTTTAGCACATGAAGCACTTGCTTGCACAACTCTTGAATCCCTCAGTTTAGATCCTGAAACACCACATAAAAGGACAGAAGCTTCTAAAATCCCAGTGCATCTATGATGAAATCATATACTGGAGAATTTCTCAGAAGCTCATAAATGGAGTAGTGAAGAATAATGAGAGACCTTGCCTCTCATCTAGATCTTAAAGTGTTTTGCCTATGTTTTCCCCTAGCAGTCTCAGAGTTTTGGTTATTATCTAACATCAGGTAGAATGCAAGGACTAAACTGAAAGGTGTTTGCTGATCTCCATGTGTGTACTGTGACGTGAATATTGTGACATATGCCTTCTGTTTTTCTCATTCTCACACACACACACAAATAGATCTGAAAATGACACTATTCAGTTAAAAAAAAATAATCTTATCCAATGACCAAAACATGGTAGATACTTCAAAAATGTAAAAACTTAAACTTTTCCTCATGGCCTCCTCTACTTGTCTTTTCTCCCCAGTTATGTCTTCTTCCTTATTTGTATCAATAGAAATAAGATATATGGGGACTGGGAAGGTGGCTTTGTGGTTAAAGGGGTTGGTTTGTAAAACCTGATAGCCTGGGTTTGATTCCTTGGCACTCATATAAAGTCAGATGTGCAAAGTTACACATGCATTTGGGGTTCATTTGCAGTGGCAAGTGTTAGGAGGTGTGCTCTCTCACTGACTTTCTCTCAAATAAATAAACAAATATTAAAAAGATCTATGATACAGAATATTTGTGTATGACTTGAAAGAACACAGACCTTATCTGTTCTTGAAAAAAATCAAAGAAAATGATAATTCTTTATCAGTAAACTCATTTATAGTTTCTATGAACATTTTGAAAATAATGCATTGAATACCAATTATGTTTTTCATAAATCACATTGGAAAGCTTTATGTGTTAAGTGACATATCAGGGTAGCTTCTTACTGGAACGTTTTATAAGAGACTATTCTCATGGAAAATCTGGAGTGGCATGGTGTCAAAATCAACAGAATCAAAAAGTGTTTATGTTCAGAACAGAATAGGTCAGAATATTTAATAAATCGTTACTATTTATTACACAAAACAGTGTTCAAATGGCATTTTCTGTGACTTGATTTCTGACCTGCTTTTGAAGAGTTTTTCATTACCATCATATACTTCAAGTTTGGACTATAGAAATAAAGCTTTATAATTCCATAAGCATGGTATAGATTTCTACTTCTTTTAGTTTAGATAATTCACCTTGCCATAAAAGTAATTCCTACCTTTCTTTTTCTAGCTTATTTGCATTTGTCCTTCGAAAAAACTATATTCTTTAGCCAGGAAAAACTCTCTGAAGTCCTAGGTTAGTTTAAGAGAATGTCTTCATTGGTTCTGAAGTTCTCTGTTGGTCAAAGTGTTTGTATGTTATTGCTTTTGATATCCATATTATGAATCATTTTTGAATTCATTTATTTTTTAAAAATTAGTTTTTATTAATTAGTTTTGTACTCAGCGAATACAGTCAATTTGGTACGTTTGTTAGGCTCATCCATGTCCTAACCCTCCCGTTGGCCCCTCCTTTTTGAGGTATATGGGTCATGCATTCTGAAGTTAGCCCACAGTTACAGGTAGGATAAATGTCTCTGCATATCATGACCCAACATGTGGTTCTCACATTCTTTCTGGCCCCTCTTCCGAAAAATTTTCCTGAGCCATGTTGGGTTCATTTTTGGTCTGCTTCAGTGATGAGGTGTTGGGGGCCTCTGTGTCTCTGGCTATCTGATTTTGTAGGAGTTGATTTTTCTCTGTGTTGATCTCCTTCACCCTTGTGCTGGTACCCGGTTTGCCAAGAAAATGGCACCCTTGCTTGTTTCACCAACTTTTCGTAGTTTCAGCCGGGGCCCTTTTTTTTTTTTTTTTTTTTTTGGTTTTTCGAGGTAGGGTCTCACTCTAGCTCAGGCTGACCTGGAATTCACTCTGTAGTCTCAGGGTGGCCTCGAACTCTCAGCGATCCTCCTACCTCTGCCTCCCGAGTGCTGGGATTAAAGGCGTGCGCCACCACGCCCGGCTCAGCCGGGGCCCTTTTGAGGTATGATTGGGTGGTTCTCTCCTTAGGATCTACATCTATCTGAAAAAGAGAAGCAGATTCTCCAACAGAGTCAGGTAGCACCAGACAAATGAGATAACCCTTGCTTTTTCATAGAGAATTTAATAGGTGTAGGCCCTCTTGTAGCCCACGATTGGTGGTAGCTTGATAATGGAGAGTGGGCTTATGTTTGGATATGGTTCTGACTTGTTTCCTAGCTCCCGCTATGGGTCCCATACCACTGAGGGGATCAGTTAGCCAAATCAAGAGCAGTTGGTTCTCCACCATGGCTGTGCGCCACTATTGCACTTGTGTGAGCATCACGACAGGTTATTTGCTGGTAAGTACGTTAGACCATGAGTTCCTTGGACATATTGGTCATTTTCTCCTAGTCACTCATGTAGCACCTTCTGGCACTAGATGCACTGACTGTGTGGGGACTGACTCTCTTCCAGTTTCCAACCATGCCATTCCATTTTACGTGTCAACCGCATATGGTGTCTTCAGCAGTAGCGTCTTACCACTAACCTTTGGTGGGTCATCAAGTACTCTGACAGAAATCTGTCTTTCTTTTAGGAAACCTTGTAGGTCTCTCTGATCAAAAGCTCATTGTGGATGATAGCCACATGCTGGTATTGGGAGTTACAGGTCAGTGCCCACTAAGAAAAGGAAGAAGAAGCTAACTAATATAAAAGAGATAGAAGAGAGAGAGACAGAGAGAGAGAGAGAGAGAAGCTGTAGAAGATTATGGTCAGTCATCATCATACCCTCTCCAGTGTCTTGTGGCAAGCATCTCGTGGACTAGACAATAGGATAGGTGGGGAGGGAGGGGAAGGGAAGGGAGGGGGTGGGAAACACAAATCTATACCCAAACAGCAGTGGTACCACAAAGTTCTACATACTAAAAGGCAGACCAAATGGCTGAATTTATTTATTTTTATTGAAGAATTTAAAATATGAATATTCTGTAATCTGATTATCCTCTTTTCCTGCTTCCCCACCCCTTTTCCAATGAGTCTCCTCGTCTTTCTAAGTAGTCCTTCTGTTTTGACTGTCCTCTTTATTAAAGTGTTGAGTGGCTCAATATTGTTCAGGTCTTGACTTTATTGTGATATCATAGCTGCATCAGTTTGTTCGTGTCTGGAGGACAGTGTCCTGAAGTGCTCCTCTCTGCCTTCTGGCTCTTGTATTCATTCTCCTCCCTTGTTCACAATATTCCCTAAACCTTGGAGGGCATGTAGAAATGTCTCATTTAATAATGAGCTCTCAGTAGCTTCCTTCTTTTCACCACTAGAGTTTTTAGTCTCCCCAGTATTTACCACCATCTCCACATAGAAACTTCCCTGGCTAGCAGTGGAAGCAGCACTATTTTTTTTTCCTGCTACATCCTTCACAATACCCCCTGAGACCTGGTGAGTGAGCCATTTTGTTGAAGGTGTTGACCGTAAGAGCTTTCTGTTGAGTTGTTTGGTTCTCTTAAATACAAAATCATATTATTTGCAAATAAGGATAAATTAATTTCTTCCTTTCTATTTTGTATCCCTCTCTTGTCTTATCACACTAGCTAAGACTTCAAGTATTATGTTAAGTAGCAGTGGGAGCATGGACTCTTCTTTTGTTTCAGATCTTATTGGGAATACATTAAATATTTTTCCTTTTTAGCATAACATTGGCTTTAGATTTGTCATATATTGTCTTTTAAATATATTTTATTTATTTGCAGTAAGAGAGGGAAAAGAGAGAACGAGTAAAACAAACTCCAGATACATGCACAACTTTGTGCATCTGGCTTTATGTGGGTACTGGAGAATCAAACCCATACCGTCAGACTTTTCAAGTGAGCACCTTTAACCACTGAACCATCTGTCCTGCTTACATATAGTCTTTATTAAGTTGAAATATGGTCCCTCCATTTCTAGTGTCTTCAAGGTCGTTACTATAAAGGTATGTTGTATTTTGTTGAAGTCTTTTTTTTTTGATCTATTCATACGATCATATGATTTCTGTCCTTAAGTCTATTTATATGATGTTCTTCACTTTTTACACCAGTATATAACTTTAACGAGTAAGAACTTAAAAACAAAGAAAGTTAAATAGCAAAAACAATTAAAATTTATTCCAGTGCTCTTTTAAACATCTGGTAATATTAACAATAATCAGTTTCTCTTTTAATTTGAAATTTTCCTATAATTTTTATTTTTTGTTTTGTTTTTGTTTATATTGATGGCATGACTACATCTCCCCTTTGGTCTTATGCCTATTTTACACATGAAGAATGGGATTCATCATATGTGAAGGGAACCATGAAGCCCTAACTACATCCTTCCATGTCAGCCTGTGTAACCTGCACCTGTGAAGACCTGCATTTTGTTTGCATTCCCACAAGGGACAAAATTCATGTTTTCCATGGTCAACTTTCAAGTGGAAGGCAACCAGTGTAGAAAAGATTGTAAATAGCTCTATATGTGTTTGACCTTCTGGGAGTAGTATATATGATCTTTCCATGCTGTTTGGGCAAACCTGGTTTACACTCACAGCTGGTCCCACTATACGTGCCTGTGAAGAAGTGGACTGTATTATGCTTTCCCCTCTGGATATAAACCTGTCAAAAGAGAACATGTACTGAGAATAGGGCAACCTGTGTAAGCCCATTCTTCATTTTCGTCCTGTGAATTCCTTCCCTCAGTCCTTAATACTGGTGTACTGTGACCCTGTTTACAGGGCTCAGAAATGATCTATCACTTGTTTAAGATCACAGTGATATACCCATTTATTGATTTACCTATGTTGAACTATCCCTCCATTTAAGCAAAAAACTTACTTGATTGAAGTAGGTGATATTTTTAATGTATTGTTGAATTTGTTTTCCAAAACTTTTGTTGAAAGTATTTTGTTTGGTATTCTATCTCCTGTTATGCCCATAATTTGAGCAATTTTGTTTCAAGGCAACCTACATTCTTCTCAAGTTGTGCTCATAAGTTTTGTGAACTTTCTTTGGTTTTGTCATCCTGGTTTCTTTCCTCTATTTTGTTCTTAAGTCCTGGTACTCTGTACTCCACATTGTGTATTCTATTGGTAAAGTTGCCAGGGAGCCTTTTATTTAAGTTTTTGCATTTTTAATTTCTATTTGGTTTTTCTCCAGCATCTCTACCTCTTTATTGATTTATATTTCCCTGTCTTGGTTTGGCATTCTTATTTCATTTAGTTACTGCTTATGTGCTTTTGGAGTTTATTCAGCATTTGTTTATGTCCTCTTTGAATTCATTCCGGTTTCTATTGGTCTTTCAGTTGACTGAGCTCTCTTGGATTTCATTTAGGCATTTATTTGTGTCCTCTTTAATTGTATTGTATATATTTATCAAAATCACATTTTGGAATTATTTTATCTGGAATTTCCTCTAACTAGTTCTCATCCTGTCTATTTGGTATCCTGTATGCATCTTATGCATAGATGGGCCTCTTTTTCTCCTGGGTTCACCAAAGGGGGAACCAACCATGAACTCTCTTGGCAGGGGCAAAGACAGCTTACATGGAGGACTTGCAGCTGGGTGACAGGAGAGGGATTAACCAAACATTAACTCACTGATCAGGGCTGGCACTGCTCCCTCAGAGGACACATGTCTGGTTAGAGGGTTAAGAGCCGACTGCCTTATTTTGTGAGTGTGTGTGTGTTGTAAATGTCCTGTATATGTGTGGTCATATGTATATGTATGTTACTGTGTGTGTGTGTAAGCCATAGGGTATGTTCCTTTACCATCTTCCAGTATGACTAATTTTTTTTATTTCTTTGAGGTAGGGGTCTCACTCTTGCTCAGGTTGACCTGGAATTCACTATGTAGTCTTAGAGTGCCCTCAAACTCATGGTGATCCTCCTACCTCTGTCTCCTGAGTGCTGGGATTGAAGGTGTGCACCATCAAAGTCTGGCTCCAGCATTACTTTTTTTGAGACAGGTTTTGTCACTGAACCCAGAGCTCATTTACTCAATAAGCTATTTAGCAAACTCTGGAACCTTGAGCCACCATATTTAGCATTTTACGTCAGTGCTGGGTATATGAACTCAAATCTTAATGCTTGCACACCATGGCTTTACCCATTGAGCCATCTTTCTAGGCCCATGTTTAGATTTATCTTAAAGCTTCTGTGATTCTGGTTATACTTCTCATCCAGTTTATAGTCCTTAAGAATCAAACACAGAACTTAGTAGTGTTCATTTATCAACTCTGCTGCAGGAATGTTTTCTTCTAACAGAGATTTTTGTGCAATCTAATGTTAGCCTAAGGACCATATCCTATACTTCTATAGTTATCTTCATATACTTATCATGGCTTTATGTTTTAATTTCTCTTTGACTTTCAATTCCTCTTCTTATAGGAATTTTTAGTTTACTATGTGTCTTCCCTTTTATTTCTTCTATTTTCATACCTGATGTGGAATTTTAATCAGTCTGATGTTCAAAAGAATTTGTGTGTGTGTGTATGTGTGTGTGTGTGTGCATGCACGCACACACACACACATACACGTATGTATGTAATTCATAGTGGAAGGATTGTGTTGGATTTTTGAAAATCATGGAGATATGTACCAGTTAAAATTGGATAACAAACACCCCTTTTTCTTAGTGTCCTATGGTGACTCTATCTTATTTATAGATCAATTTCTCTTTCATAATACCCTACCATTTCAAAATCCTGTTTAATTTATAGGTAATTTTATTCATCTTCAGCAGTGTTTCTAAACTTTTGAGTTTTAAAGGTAATGATTTTTTTCAAATCTTATGGGCTTCAATTTCTTGATTTTTCTTTATTTCTATTATTTTTACTTAAAAACTATCAGTCACAGCCTGGTTACATTTTTTTCTTTCTTATAATATCAGGAGGGAGCAGTCAACATATTCTGTACATTTTACAACTGTATCTAACAGAGTTACAGGCTCATTAGGTGCATGATCTTTCTTCCAAGTATTTAAAGATGACTCTTTTTGATTCATGATTATACTTTATGAATGCTAAGCTGTTGTCATTGTTTGAGGATTTTGTTAAGAGAAAACTTGAGTTGAAGTTATCAGCTTCTTCACTGGGTTACATAGGTGTGCTTTCTGTAACAAATTAAGAGTTCAAAATATATCATGGTGCAAATATAGAAAAAAACAACTTTATTGCTCATTTCAGTGAGTCCCAGGTAGTTAAATCTTTAGTTTATGAAGGCTCTCTTCTATATGTTGATTAGGATTCTAGGCACTTTCCATTTTGTGATCCACTGTTCTAAATTTCCTGATCATCATCAATCCATAGCCAACTTGTGGAAGTAGACAAGAATAAGGAGGCATATCTAATTTTTAAGAGGTTTCAATTGGAAATAGTATATATCTTTTAATTTCTAGTCTCTTTGTAAGAACTGGTCACATGGACATACTTATAATCAGTGGAGACTAAGAAGTATAGTATTTGTCCAAGGATTAATAGGAAATAGAGGAAATAGATATTTGTTGATCAGTTGCTGCTTTGGTTCAGTCTCATCAGCATTAGAGTTCACATGGTTACTTGGTCACAATTGAAAGGTGAATCCAAGAGACCTAGGGAGGACATAGCTCTCTGAAGTCTGTGATTCTAGCAGCTGGAGGTTGTCACAGCAATTTAAACACTGCAGAGGACATGATCCTATTTTTGAGCTAAGAAGGAAAGCAAACTTTAAGATCCACAGATTTTTTTTCAGAGTTAGGTAAAAAAACAACAAATTAAAAACTGTTGATCTTTCAGACCATCTGATCAAGACCAGAGTAACCAGGAGGTTGGCTGGTGTACATTAGCCTTGGTTCTAAAGGGTGAGTTGGTGTTAGTGTAGCAGGAGTAGCAGTTCTGGCTACTGAAGCTCTAAGCTGCACTAGCTCAGTAGAGGAGTGTCCTGGGAATTTAACAAGTATAGTTTGTCACTCCAGAAATTTGTCAGATTGTGATTTACTACCCTTTGCCCAGGAATCCCGTTTCTTGCTTGGGTCAGGCTTGAGCTGGTGAGGATAACAAGCAGTTAAAACAAGCATATAGGTTTAGCAATGGAGCAAGGTGAGTGGTATCAAGAATGGGAGGGGAGTTGGCTCAACAGGAGTACCTGCTGCCTCCATACTCCAGAACCTTAAGTGCCACTTTTAGGAGAGCCCAGCAATAACCAATAAGGGGTGGCAGGAGCTGAGGTACTTTACAAACATTAAAGGGAGATTATGGAGGTTGCCTTTGCATGAAGCAAGGTACCACTTTACATAATTTCCAGATAATAAGATGCTTTGGACTTAAAGTCTGATGGCCAAGCACACTGTTTATAAATGAGTAATGAAACCTCAGTGAGCTGCTTATCTGTAACTGTATTCAGCTGCTTTGAAAAGTTCCATAAGGTTTTTCTTTTGATTTCATTGAGACATAGCTGATTTCTCAATAACACATTGAAACGGATGGTGGGGGGAGGGGGAAGAAATGCTTGCAGAAGAAAATAAAAGGGAAGGAGATTATCTCTGGACTGATCACTGACTCTCATCCTCTGAAGGTGTTTCTTAGTTAGCCTTAGCCTCCTTTGTACTTAACTGGGGTGGATGTTCCTTACCCTGATAAAGGTCTGACACATTCTTTTTTCCTGTTCCAGGCTTGGAGGCTTGGAATGTCAGTCTCTTATGACTCTACCTCTGATGAAACAGTGTCTTCCTCACATGGGGCACTACTTGTCTCATTTTCAGTCCCTGTATGGGAGAAGTAAAAGAAATACTTGATACATGTGTGCACACTGTGAACTGAGGATACTTGGGGCCATACCCTTGGTGGCTCCATGCTGAAGTCTACATGGCTTTTTGATAGGAATTGACATAGAACAGCAATCATAATAAGGCACCTACAGTCACTCTCTAAGGACATTAACCCAGTCCAAATTAACTCTGAAGGGCATCATGTTTGTTGATTGACCAGTTTACTGTGATCAGTAAATATCCTATACATTTTTCCTCTGTGGTCATCTCAGACATCCTGACTGGAGCAGATTTCAGGCTGATATTGTAGCATGATGTTCTGTGTTCAGCACCTGCTTCTCTGCTGAGTGTTTGTTGTCACTTATGGGGTCCACATGGCTACTCAGGTATCAGTTCTACAAGTATCAATCCATGTCACAGTTCCCTGTCCCCATTCCTTAAATTCTAACACTGATAGACTAGCTTTAATGAAGGACCTATATATTGAAAACATATAAACATTCAAAAAATTGAGGACTTGAGAAGATGGAAACACCTTCCAATGCTCCTGGAGAGGTAGAATTTATATTGTGAAAATGCAATTCTACCAAAAGCAATATACAGATTTAATACAATAACAATAAAAATTCTGGCATCATTCTTCACAGAGATAGAAAAAGTGATCTCAGAATTCATATGGGATGGCAGCAGGCCTCAGGTATCCTAACATATCCTTAGCAATAGAAACACCTTTGGAAGTATTACCATACCAGACCCAAAGCTATATTACAAATCCACACTGACAAAACAGCATGGTAATGGCATAAAAACAAAAATACAGTCAAATGGAACAGAATTGAAGACCTGAACCTTAGGCCAAGTAACTATAGCTACTTACTCTTTGACAAAGGAGCCAATAACATAGACTGGAGAAAAGACAACATCTTGAACAAATGGTGCTAGACAAATTGGATAACCACATGTAGTAAATGAAACTAGACCCACTCATCTCATCATACATAAAAATCAACTCCCAGTAGATTAAAGACTTCAATATAACACCTGAAACTTTTCAACTACTGAAAGAAAAAGTAAGAGGAACTGTACATGATATAGGAATGGGGAAAGACTTCCTGAACAATAATAACCCAGTATCCGAGGGTAATTAATCAATATCTCAACCAATGGGATCTCATGAAGTTAAAAAGCTTTTCCACAAGCAAACATATCATAAAGAGAGCCAATAGATTATACACAGAATGGGAGAAATTTCTCACCAGCTATACCATTGATAGCAGCCTAATATCTACAATATACAATGCACTAAAAAATAAAAATAAAAAACAACTCACTCAAAAAATGGGCTAGAGAACTGGATAGGGAGTCCTGAGAGGAAGAAATACAAATGTTTCTATGTTACCAGTTCATTTTGGATTTTGTTGTTATTTCCACCAAACCTCCCCTTATCTCTCTTCAAGGTATGTCAGCAACTCAAGCTGATTCTGGTTCAGAATTGCAGATGATTCACAATATAAGGTGTTAGTCTTTCTGTGATATGTACACACTTATACACACTTAAGAAAATGTTCAATATCCATAATCATCAGGGAAATGCAAATTAAAGCAACTGAGATTCCACCTTACTCCAGTAAGTATGGCAATCATTAAAAATCAAACAACAAATGTTGGCAAGGATGTGGGGAAAGAGGAACCTCATTCTGTGTTGGTAGGAATGCAACCTTTTACAAGTACTTTGGAAATCAATATGGAGATTCCTCAATAAGTTGACTATAGAAGTACGAACAGACCCAGTTATTGCCTTACTGGGCATTTTCCCTGAATGCTCCATGCTTCACTACAGATATATTTGCTCAACCATGTATATAGCTGCATATTTTATAATATCTATGAACTGTTATCAACCCAGGAACCCATTATTGGATGTATGGATAAATAAGTTGTGTATATTTGCACAATGGAATTCTACTCAGCAGTAAGAAAAATGATACAACAAAATTTGTCAGAAAATGGATGGACTTAGAACAGATCATACTCAGTGAACACATATAATCACAGAAAGACTAACACCTTATATTGTGAATCATCTGCAATTCTGAACCAGGATCAGCTTGAGTTGCTGACATACCTTGAGGAGAGATAAGGGGAGGTTTGGTGGAAATAACAACAACAACAACAAAATCCAAAATGAACTCGTACCATTGAAACATTTCTCCTTGAAGTAGAGTAAAAGATTTTACTTTCTTTTTTTTTTTAATTTTTTTGTTTGTTTATTTATTTATTTGAGAGCGACAGAGAGAAGGAGGCAGAGAGGGAGAGAGAGAAAATGGGCATGCCAGAGCTTCCAGCCTCTGTAAATGAACTCCAGATGCGTGCGCCCCCTTGTGCATCTGGCTAACGTGGGTCCTGGGGAATTGAGCCTCGAACCGGGGTCCTTAGGCTTCACAGGCAAGCGCTTAACCGCTAAGCCATCTCTCCAGCCCAAAGATTTTACTTTCAACAGGAGTATAGTGGGTGTGTCTGGAAAGAAACATCCTGGAGAGGGTGGGTAGAAGACCAACTTTAAAAAAAAATTGGCTATGGCCTGTATGTGACTCCCAGTAGTAGAAATCAGTGCTACCCACATTGAACTTTTCACTGGAGAGACCTTTGAGGTTTCCAAACCAAGACAGGCTTCTTTCAAAGCACTTGATTATTTGCCTGAAGTAAAAAGTAAGATCATATTGCTGAAGACATCATATGCTGCTGACACAAAACATGAAGACATTTGGCTGGAATCCAGTTCAGAACCAGTCCCCAGACAGTTCATCTAGTGCTGGAAAGTGCTACATGACCTCCTGGGGGAAGGTGGCCAACAAAGGTGTGAGCAAGAGGGGTATAAGCTACTCAAAAGCAACCAGCTTGACAAGTATATACCATTGCAGTGGTGGCACACAGCCTTGTTGGGTAACTAATGGCTTGAGATTGGCTGGGAGCTCTGCTAAGTGGAAAGGAACCCATATCATGAACTGTTAATCAGGTCAGTATCCTGAGGAAACAAAGATTATGCTCTCCAGTGTCAAGCTCTCACTGTTCTTTGGCTAAAAGAGGATCTACATCCATCAAACTCTCCCTAAATTAAAAACACTTATCCTATTTAACCTATGCTGATTTCACTCTTTGTGAAAACTGAGGAGATAAACCACCACTCACAATTCAGCCAAGGCCCAGGGAAAATCACAGAGGAACTGTGGAGTTTATTAAGATTGCTCCTTCCATGGTAAGCCTGACAATCAGTGCCAGGATGAAGGGGTAAAGGAGGTAGATGATGAGGATGCTCAATACATACTAAAGTAGAAGAAATCCAGAGACTCCTAAGAGCTCATCACTGAAGTAGACTCAAAACACACCCACCAAAGCTCAGGGAATTTTGCAGAAGAGGGCCTGGAAAGATTGTAAGAGCCACAGGTTGGGACCTGATACCCAGAGGCATTACCTCCCTCCAATAACTGACCCACAATGCATGGGAAATACCAGCAACCCCACTGAGAATGGCCCCCTGTAGAATGGGGGCAGGGTGGAGGGAAATGATGGTACCAACACATGATGTATCCATATTAAGTATGTTCTTAATAAAAAAATAATTTTTTTAAAAATAAGAGATCTGAGCTCAGAGACCTGTGTTTGTCTTGTCTCAATCTGCATTCTGAGCAATTTGCAATTTATTTAGGGGATTGGCAGCTGTTCTCAAAGGTTGTGTTTGTTAATTTTATGTGTAAACTCATATGGGCAATATTTTTGTCGGCAGTATGAGGATGTTTCTGTATGAAACTAATATTTGAATCAATATATGGCTTAAATATATTACACTACTTAATGTGAGTGTTGTTTATCTAATCAGTTAAGGGTCTGAATATTGGAACTAAACCATATGCTGTTCCGTATCTTCTGCTTAAATTGCAAAAGCCAATTCCTTATAATAAATCTTGATATACAACCCAACCTGTGCATATTGCTTCTCTGTTGAACCATGACTAAAACAGGTACAAGAACTCTGAGAATATGTGATAATTAAATTCACTTGCAATGATGGAAAACTGCCATTTAAAGGACAGGCACAGACCTAGTTATCCTTTCAGGCAGCATTTTGTGGAAAGTCTTAATGGGATCTTAACCACTGGTTTTCACACAGTTCTTAGCATATTGATCTTAAAGTATTTGTTACTATCAGGAAGCTAATTGACCAAATGTTTGATTTCTATTTTCATTTTCCTAAAAATGTTCACTGATAGTTTAGATCAGTGTCATTGCTTTTTTGTATAATTTGACTTATGTTACCTAAAATAAGCCACAAAAATTAACAACAGAAAGAGTGGTTCCTTTCCAAATTTTATATTTTATCCTGACAACTTTTGTGAAGCTCAAGGCATAGATTGATGAATGAAGTATATGTAGAGTTATATTAGCTCCCATATATGGCATTACCCAGATGTCTCAAACTCTGGTAAAAAGTATGTGATTTATTTATGGAATTGATATTAATCTCTTTCCAGTAAATGCATTACTTCAGTTACATGGGAAATTGATGTTACTACTCTAATGCCAAATTAATTTCTTTCTTGCTGCATCAGCAATGTAAATGGAATTAGATGTTAACCTTTCATGCATCTTAATAAGCTAAAATATGGAATCAATTTTATAAGTGATATTTGGTTGCTCACTCTTGATGGATGGGTGTATAGTTATTACTTGTATATTTTCTTTTTCTGAGATCTACAGATACAAGAATATCATGTTTAAATCTATCTTAGGATTGTCTAGGAATAGAAAGAATTATAATTGAATCTGAATATTTAACACAGGACTATAAATAACAGTATTGAAAATGAGAATTATATGTTATTAAAGATCTCCAAAGTTCTAAAGATCATGATTATTTTTCAAGAAAGAATTAAAATTCTTTGTTAGTAATATTTTTAACCTAGGTTACTTCACAAATGAGAATAACTTTCTCTCCCCCAGAAAATATTAACTGCCATTAGCTCTTCAGAGAGGGGGTAAGGATTCATGAGCAGCTCAACTATCCATGACAAAATGTGACTGAACTATTAAAGTGCATATCTTTTCCACACAACCACATGCTATATCCAGATGACAGAATATCACAGCAGCTCTTCCCATCCTTTAGCTCTTACATTATTTCTGTCTCCTCTTATGTTCCTTGAAATTTGGAGGGGGTGATATATAGGGCTGGGCACCCAATGATTAGTTTTTCTCAGCATGTGTCTGCATTAATTTCCTCTTACTTGGGGGAAATATACCACTTTTTGCACTAATCTGTGTGTATAAACATAAATACATAGATGGGAGAGTTACAACACCTCTGATGAGCAAAACAACATTAATAGGTTCTCTTTTTTGGGGCCTATAGCTTTCCCAGCCATTGGCTTTGTACTTGGTTTAGAGTGCCAGGCATGAATGATCTCTTGTAGAATAGTCCTGAAATTCAAGCAGAGTCATTGTTACTTTTATAACAGTCATGGCACTATTGTACCAGTGGGCACATCTTGCTTGGATGGATAGTTGTGTAGGTCACAGGGCCCATTGCTGGTTTCTCGCAGCCCACATAGAACTATCTAATATTATAACAGCTACCCAGCAGGAAGGAGATTTGCAACTCAGTTGCAGCTTGATTTTGCTGTGTCTTGTAACTATAGGGTGCAGTGTCTTCAGCAACAGAGTCTTACCATTCAGTTATGGTGTGCATCCAAGAGCCATAGTGAAGACCTGTTTTGTTTGGGAGTGGTAGGCTTTTGCAACTCTCATGGCCAACAACTCACAGAGAGATACCCCATGCCTGACAATAATAAATTCATTTAGTAACTTGTGACTTCTGGGAGCAGCATGTACATGTACCCATATAAAAGATTCTGCTCATTCTTTCATTATTTTTAAATTATATTTTATTTAAAAATAGTAATTTCTAGATGACTTTTTCATATCTCCTAAGTTTTACTCTCCTGCCAACTCCCACCGCATGCCCCTGTACTCATTCCCGTATAGCCCTTTCCAAACCTAGTATTTCTCAGAACAACAGAAATCCTTTTTCTTTTTTTCTTTTTTTTCAGGTAAGGTCTCGCTCTGGCCCAGGATGTCCTGGAATGTACTCTCAGGCTGGTCTCGAACTCACAGTTTAGTTTTATCCAGCATTTGTATCTCTTTATTGAATCTGTTCTTGCTTATCCTGGATTTTTTTTCACTCATTTTATTAACGTTTCATTTGTGTTATCTTGGGATTCATGTAAGGGATTATTTGTGTCCTTTTTGAATTCATTCAAGAGATTTTTAGTTTCTTTATAAGTTAACGTAGAGTTTTGTATCCTCTTTGAGTTGGAATATTTTTTAATTGTTCTTTTGAATTATTTTTCTATAATTTTTTCTAAGTTATTCTTCTTGGTAATAACTAGTATGGATTGTTTATTTTTGGAATAATTTTGTTTTTCCACATTACCTGTGGTTTTGTGTTGGTATTTGCAAAACTGGAGATAGTTAGTTAAATCTTATGTATACCTATGCTTGACTTGGCACTTGGTGTTCCCTTGTTTTTGTTTTCTTGGCCCTGCTTGAAGTTCTGTAGTGGAAGTACATTTGTATTGTTGGCTCATGGAAGGCATAGCTGAGTTGCTCTACCTTGGTGAGGCAGGGATTGCATGGCCACTGATCTTACAGGCCAGGGTAAGTGGGTTGTACTGGGGTTGGAGAATAATGTGTCCTCTAATGTGAGGAGTTGAATGCATGTCTAGGATGTTGGGAATCTGGACTGGAAAGCCACATTTTTATTCATTTCTATGTACAAATTTGCTTTTCATTATCTTATACACTTTCTAAGATATGTATGTGAGTAGATATATTTTGCTGGACAACTACGTAGAAAATATACTGTATCTAATTTTTATACCCAATGGTAATTTTCCCAATAAAAATCGCATCTGACCATTCTCTGTTTTTGTACATCATATCTGCAATAGAACGTTTTGGTTGCTTTTGATGGGTCACACTTTGCTGACAGCATATGTTCACGTATACTTTAAATTTGACATTATGCGTCAGGTTATATCCATAAAATGATGCAAAATGTGAGTTAAGCATGGTAGTGATAGAAATTTTTGGCTTCTTTACTTAATAAGGAGACACTTTTCAATATTCTCACATATTTTTCCACATGAAACTGATTTGAGATCTCTGGCATTTATTCTGTATTCAAGATAACTTAGTAACTGATATGGTCCTTTATTGACTTTATTTCTATTGCCCTTCCATTCCTTTTCTTCCCTTTTTTTTTCTGAAGTAAGCCATATAGACTGGCCTTTCTATATGAGAAAGAGAGTAATAGAGAGAGGGGAAGAGTGGGAGAGAGAGAGAGAGAGAGAATTGGCATGCCAGAGCCTCCAGCCGCTGTAATTGAACTCCAGACACTTGCCCCACCTTGTGTGCATGTTCAAACTTGCACATGGATCACCTGTATGCCTGGCTTATGTGGGATCTGGGGAGTCAAACATGAGTCCTTAGGCTTCACAGGCAAACACCTTTACTGCTAAGCTGTCTCTCCAGCCCCCTTTTATTTCTTTAATACTGAGGGTTCATCTCGGAATTGGACAAAGAAGATTCATATGACAGAGTTTTATAAAAGAAAAATGAAAAGCCTAGTTAGGGTTACATGTATATCAATGATACTAGATTAACAAGGAATGTAAGAATAACAGAATTTTTACTAACTTATTACACAAATAGTTACTGAAAGTCCACTATTTCAGGTTGTATGTGTGGTAGTGGAAACTCAGAAATTACTAATACGACACTTGATGTCAAGGAGATCACTTCTCTTGCTAGATATTAGTAATCATACAAAAGAGCTATCAGGTCTGATAGTTTTGAGGTGATTATCATCTTTCATGTGTTCTTTACATGTACTATGTAAATTTATTACCTAAAGCCTTTGCATTTCTGACAAGAACATCTATTTCTGGTATATGTTCAAATATATAGTTATTAGAGTGTTCTCTACTGGCTTTACAACAAATATAGTGCTCACCATCTACTCTATCAATCTTACTCACTTCATTTTTGTTATTACTATATATTATCAGTAGATTATTATATATTTTTATTTCACTATCATATATCTAATATCTCTAGAATACAATTTATTTTTTGGTATTATATCAAGTTTTAATTTTTTTATTTTTTACTATTTATCATTATTGTTATTATTAACAAGATGTTTTGTATGGATACATCATGAGTCAGTATCCTCTTTTCACTCATCCCTACTCCCATTCCATTAGGGATGCTCATCGTATTACCCATGGGGTTGTGGTTTATGCATTGTTAGTTACTTTCGGAAGGAGGTAATGTTTCTGGGCATGTCTCAACTTGTGGCTCTTACAATCTTTCTTCCCCCTCTTCTGCAAAATCCCCTGAGCCGTGGTGAGTGAGTTTTAAGTCTACTTCAGTGATGAGCTCTTAGGAGCCTCTGGATCTCTGCTTTGGTGTTGAGTATCCTCAGGGTCTGTCTCCTACCCCCTGGCACTAGTCATCAGGAACAGCTATAATGAACTGAGGAGCTATAAACATGGTTGAGCAAGTGTCTGTGTACTGATGCATGTTGCATTTAGGATAAATGCTCAGTAAAGGAATAACTGGGTCTGTTGGTAGTTCTATGATCATCCTTCTCAGCAATCTCCAAATTGATTTCCATAGTGGTTATACAAGTTTACATTCCCACTAAGAATTGATGAGGGTTTATCTTTCCCCAAATTGTCACCAACATTTGTCATTGTTAGATTTATTTTTTTAATGATTGCCATCCTTACTGGAATAAGGTAAAAATCTCATGGTTGTTTTAATTTGCATTTCCCTAATGGTTAGGGATGTTGAACATTTCTTAAGTGTGTGTTAGCCATTTGTAATTCTGCTTCTGAGAACTCCCTATTCAGTTCTCTGCCCCACTTTTGGAGTGGGTTGTTTGATTTTTTTATTGTTTAGGTTTTCTTTCTTTTTTTTTTTTTAGTTCTTTTTAGATTCTAGATATTAGGCTTCTGTCAGTGGTATATCTGGCAAAGATTTTTTCCCATTCATTGCATAATCTATTGGCTCTTCTTGTTGTGTGTCTGTCTGTGAAAAAATGTTTTTTTTTTTTTTTTTTTCGAGATAGGGTCTCACTCTGGTCCAGGCTGACCTGGAATTAACTCTGTCATCTCAGGGTGGCCTCGAACTCACGGCAATCCTCCTACCTCTGCCTCCCGAGTGCTGGGATTAAAGGCGTGCGCCACCACGCCCGGCGAAAAAATGTTTTTAACTACATGAGATCCCATTGGTTGAGTAATGGTTTAATTTCCTGGGCTACTGGGGTCCCATTCAGAAAGTCTCTCCAAACTCTATATAGTGGATAGTGCCTCCTGTTTTTCTCTTTACGTAGAAGAGTTTCAGGTCTTATATTGAGATATTTACTCCATTTAAACTTAATTGTTGTGTATGGAGAGATGAGTAGGTGTTGTTTCATTTTTTAACATACAGTTATCCAACTTGTCTAACACCATTTTTTGAAGATGCTGTCTTTTCTCCAGTCTACATTATTGGCACCTTTGTCAAAGATGAAGCAGCTGTAGTTACTTGACCTAAGGTCTGAGTCTTCAATTCTGTTTTATTGGTCTATGTTTCTGTTCTTATGCCAGTAGCATGCTGTTTGTGTTACTATGTCTTTGTTTTATAGCTATAGATTGGGTATGGTGATACCTTCAGAGGTATTTTGTTTTTACTGAGGATATTTTTGGATATTTGAGGTCTGATACCATTCCATATGAATTTTGAGATCATTTTTTTCAATCTTGGTAAAGAATGATGCTAGAATTTCTTTTATTGCTATTCCATTAAATCTGAATATTGCTTTTGATAGAATTGCAATTTTCACAATATTAACTCTGCCTATCCAGGAGCATGGGAGGTCTTTCCATTCTCTCAAGTCCTCCTCGATTTCTGTCTTGAGTTTTTTTATATTTTCATTACACAGGTCTTTTACAGCCTTGGTTAGTGTTATTCCAAGGTATTTTTTTTTGTTGCTATTGACAATGGTATAGCCTCACTGATTTCTTTCTCTGCATATTTGTCCTGTGTATATAGAAAGGCTACTGACTTTGTATCCTGACACTTTATTGAAGAAATTAATCAATTTTAGAAGTTTTGAGATGGAGACTTTTGGGTCATTTATGTCATCTGAAAACAGGGCTAACTTCACTTCTTCTTTTCCAATTTGAATCCCTTTTATTTTTTTTCTCCTGTCTTATTGCGTGGGCTTGAACTTCTAGTATTGTGTTGAATAACAGTAGTGAGAGTGGGCACTTCTGTCTTGTTCCTGATATCATTGGGAACTCCTTGATTCTTTCCCTACTAAGTATTATTTGGGCTTTGAGTGCTTCATATATAGCCTTTATTGTGTTGAGATATAAACCCTCCATGCATATTCTTTCAGGGTTTTAATCATGAAGTGGTGGTATATTTTGTCAAAGGCCTTTTCTGCATCAATTGAGGTGATCATGTGGTTTTCATGCTTACGTTTATTTATGTGGTGTCTTACATTGACTGATTTCTGTATGTTGAACCATCTCTACATCCCTTGGATGAAACTTACTTGATCAAGGTGGATAATGCTTTTGATGTTTTGCTGAATTCAGTTTGTGAGGATTCTGTTCAGGATCTTTGCATCTAAATTCATCAGGGATATAGGCCTTCAGATCTCATTTCTTTTTGTACCACTGTCTATATTTGGTATTACGGTGATGCTAGCTTAATGAAAGTACTTCATCAGGAATCTCTGGTCTCTGATTATGCAAAACATTTTGAAAAATTCTTCAATGAAGGTTTGATAGAACTCCACTGAGAAGTCATCTTGTCCCAGAATTATCTTTCTGGGAAGGTTTTGGTTTACCTTTTCAATCTCCATGGATGTGATAGGTTTGTTTAGGAGATTAATTTGCTCTGAGTTTAGTTTTGGTAGGTGGTATATGTCTAGGAATTGATTTCTTCCAGATTATCCAATTTTGTGGAGTAGAGATTTTGGAAGTATGCCCTGATAATTCTTCCCATTTCATTGATGTCTGTTGTTACTGTGCCTTTTTCATTTCTGATTTTGTTAAGTTGAGACTTCTCTCTCATTTTGCTTGATCAAATTGTCCTGGAGTTTATCAATCTTGTTTATTTCTCAAAGAACCAGCTCTTTGTTTAATTGATTTTAAAGTTTTCTTAGTTTCTAGTTTGTTAATTTCTGCTCTGATATTGATTGTTTCTTTCCTTCTGGAGCTTTTAGGGTTGGATTCTTCTTGTTTATCCACTGCCTTTAGGTGGACAGTCAGGTTATTAATTTGTGTCCCATAAGTTTTGGTAGGTTGTGTTTTCATTATCATTTGAGTCTAGGAATTTTACAATTTCTTTTCTGTTTCTTCCATAACACATACATTGTTTAAAAATCTGTTGTTAGTCTCCAGGAACTGGTGGAATTCTTGATGTGTCTTTTGTTGTTAATTTCTAGCTTTGAAGCATTGTGGTCTGATATGATGCAAGGAGTTACTTCACTTTTCCTGACTTTATGGAGGAGGCATGATTTATATCCTAATACATGTCTATTTTGGAGAAGGATCCATGAACAGCTGAGAAGAATCTGCATTCTGTCAAGTTGGGGTGGACAATTCTGTAGATAGCCATTAGATCTAGTTGATCTGTGATGTTGTTGAGCTCTATTATTTCCCTGTTGATTTTCTGCTTGGATGATCTGTGTATTGATAGTGGAAGATTGAAGCCTCCAACTATGATGGTTTTGGTGTTTATTTCTGTTTTGTTGTCAAGTAGCTTTCGTTTTAAAATCTATGGTACACCTGCATTTGGCACATAAAGATTTATGATTGTGATGTTCTTATGTTGAGTCATTCTCTTGATGAGTATGAAGTGGCCTTCTTTGTCCTTTTTGATTATTTTGGTTTGAAGTTTATTTTATCAGATATTAATATAGCAAAGCCTGCTTGCTTTTTATTTCCATTTGCTTGGAATATAATTTTCCATCCTTCCACCCTGAGGAGATGTCTATCTTTAGTGGCAAGGTGGGTTTCTTTCAGACAGCAGATAGAAGGGTCCAATTTTTTTATCCACCCTGATAACCTGCGTCTTTTGATGAGTGAGTTAAGACCACTAATATTTAGGGTTATTACTGTGAAGTTTGAGTTAATCCCTACCATGATGAGGTGTTTTATGGGGTTTGGTGCTTTCTTGTGTTTTGTATTTTTTTTTTTTTTGATCCAGGTCTATTTTGGTTATTGTGACCTTCTTGTTGGCTCTTGAGATTGGTTGTTTGACTGTTTTCTGTGGAGTAGTCCTTCAAATATTCTCTGTAGGTTTGTGTTTGTATATATGTAATCATAGAATTGAATTTTTTCATGGAAAGTTTTTCTTTCACCATCTATTATGATGGAGACTTTTGCTGGGTAGAGGAGCTTGGTTTAGAAGCTGTAGTTCTTTTAGACTGTGAAGTGGTCCATTCCAGGCCCTTCTGGCTTTCAGGGTTTCCACTGAGAAATCTGAGGTAATTCTGTTCCCTCATATTCTGTTCACTTTATTTTTTTGAACCCAGCAAAGTTTTTGGCCTCCTGATCAGTTTGTTGTGTCTTGTCTTCCAGGTCAGAGGTTCTATCTGTTACTGAGTGTTTCTAGAGAGGTTTTCATTAGTTTTATTTGAGTTTTGTTTTCTGTTTTGTTATTTTGCATCAGGTCCATCCCATTTTTGAGGTATTATTTCAGTTTGAGTTTTTATTTTCTTGATGCTTCCTGGAATTCATTCTTACATTTAATCAAGTCTTCATTAAGCTTAATTAATCAATTATTGAGATCTTCTATTTCTTGATTCACTTTCAATTCATTCATATCTATTTGGAGGGTTCGAACATTTTCTTCAATCAAGTTAAGCCTACTGTCAAAAGCTGGATGCTCTAAGCAACAATTCTGTTCAGTTTCACTGATATGATTGTTGGTTTTTTGATCATTTGCTTCCAGTTCAGCAATTCTTTTGATCAGGTCTCACTGGTTGTGTTTTCGTTTTGGCATTGAATTTCTGTTGATTTCTTTATGACTTCATTGGAGGCTTCCATTATGGGACTAGACATCCTTCATTGAGATCTCTCAGTTTTCTGACTTTAGTTGTCTTTTTTGTGTTGTGGTCTATCTAACTTGGGGAGTTACTTTATTCTGTTGGCTAGGGAGCAAGTTTTAAATGTGAACTGGAGTATACTAGAGTCAGATGGGGTAATAAACACAGAGGTAGAGATTGTGGAGATTGCAGGTATGTCATCAAAAGTACCTGGGGAACTGGAAGCTGTGGCCTATTCACTCCACTTGCATATGCTCTTCAGCATATGGGAATCATGGATTGGGGAACCAGGCACCAGGAAGCAAGAGAGCCAGAAGCAGGAGGCTTGCTCCTACAGTGGCCTGTGCACCCTCTAATTCAGGGGCATAGGGATGTCCATACCCAGGGGCAGTCAGGATACCAGAGAACAGGCCTATTTCTACAGCCCCAACATAGGGACCAGGCCTCTTCAAGCTAGGCACAGGGGGCCTACAGGGAGAGGAAACTGGGAGGAGCCAGGGAACAGGGGTCTGGCTTGCTCACTCCTCCTCTGGCTCACACTTTCCAGCACAGGGTATCTGGGAATTGGGGACCCAGGGGCACTTTGATCAGGAAAGCTGACAAAGGGGCCTGCTTCTGCAGCAGACCCACAGGGTCCAAGCAGTCCCAAACTATCTCCAGGGGGACCTAATGGGACCAAGAAACTGGGAGGAGCCCAGGGGAATGGGGATCTGGCTATTCATGCTGCCCCACCACCACCACAGGGTCTAGAATATAATTTCATTGGAACAGAATTGTTTCTTTTATCAATGATTTTATATTCTTATCCCCTAGTTCAGTATAGGGTAGTCAAACATACTTGTTGGTACATAAATTAATGAATGAGTTAAGTCTGTACAAGGTACCATGTGGTTTCCAAAGGAGTGAGTGACCCACTTTTTACCTGAGGATGAGTAGCAATGTCAGATGAGGAGGAGGAAGAATAGAGGATTTTGATGTAGGCTATTTGTCATGTACTATTTGTATATGCCTAGTCATAGGGTATGGTTAAGAAAGAAGTTTTTTCAATTCCATTTTAGTGGCTTGGTGTTATGTATTAACAAAATTTCCAATTTTATTTTTCTATAGTCATACCTTCTGTGTAGTCTGAGGCTTTTTGTTGGGGATCTCTTGAAATGAGACAAAATAAGAATTTATTTGTGATCTTCAGATCTTGCTTCATTTGTTAGCAATTAATTTTTAGAAGTAGACTTTTAAAAAAGAGAAATTATATAGTTTCTTTAGACCTGGAATTTTGTGTTTCTATCTAAGCTTGGTACTTCTACAGCAGTTTTGTAATTTTCTTGCAGACGATGCACATTTTATTCCATTAAATCATAGTTCTGGCCTCTTTCCCATATGTTTCATCTGAAAGATTCATAGATATGTTTTTCTCATTGCTCTGGAATGATTTATTTATATGTAGGTTCCTTCTGTTGGAGGTTGAACTACTGAAAGTTAAGGAATTGCTTGTAAACACCTCTTTCCTATAATGTAAATTAGTATATTTTGTACTTACTAGTTCTGCAATAAATACTTGTGAAATTAATAAGTAGAACATTAGTGATACCAAGGATAGAAAACTAAATTTTCTATTACTCAGAAGAGGCATATATTGTAACAGTACTGTTTTGTGGAGAATTCAAATTTAAATTTATCAGGTAATCCATTATATCATCTCCTAACATTAATTTTTCTGTGTTCTCCTACCTTCTCTACCTGAGTCTATGGACATCCCAATTTATCCTGATATTCACACATAAAATCTAAATGGTAATTTCTTCAAGACTGGATCATGCTTATTTAGTTTTACATCCTTACAGCTAAGCATAATGGTTAATGGGAAACATACAATCGACAAATGGAGAAAATTGAAGCAACATTACAGAAATTTTAATGTCATGTCCCCTGAAATTTACTTGCATCTGCAGCCTTTACTCTTTCTTTCAGTTGGTTGCTGGAGGAAATGTTTCTGTTTTTATCTGAGCCTAAGCTCTCTACTTGTATATCATACCTGGTATTAGTCCATTTGGGCTTTGATAAGAACAACAACAAAATTACCAACAAACAACATCCAACCAACAAAAGCAAAACCAAAACACCTGACAGGTTAAGAAAACAAACAACAAAAAGTGCTGGCCTGGTGGACACAAAAAGAGAACATTTATGCTAAGTGGATTGTAAACTCATCCAGCAACTATGGAAATCAGTATAGAGGTTCCATATGACTCAGCAATGTCACTTCTGGATATTCACCTGAAAGACTATAAATCAGGATATCACAGAGATAGTTGTACATCAAAGTTTATTGCAGCACTATTCACAATGTCTCAGTTATGGAACCAACCAAGGTGTCCATGATAAAGGACTAAATAGAGAAAATGTAGTTTCACATGCACAATGGAATTTTTTAGCCAATAAAAACAATGTAGTTATGTCATTTGTAGGAAGATGGAATATATCAAGAGATTATTATATTAATTAAGTCAATCTCAGAATACAAATACCACATTGCTCTAATTCCTGGGTCCTAGATTTATTATATATACATAAGATAATATATATACAGTGGGTATGAAAATAGAAAGAAAACTTTATATGGTAATAAAGGAAGCTAACAGAATGCAGAAGTAGTGAAGAAGTGAAGGGAGCAGGCAGTAGGGGTATATGATCAAAGTGTATAATTTAGTTGCCTGGAAATGAGTTTATGTAACATAGTCTTCATCTTATTCCTGTCCTCTTCTACATCTCCTCCATATCCTCCTCCTTTGGTATGTGTGCATGGCCCCAGGACAGCCACAGAAATCGTCTTCCAGAATTTTGTCCATCATGCCCAGCAATTTTATTTCATTGCTGAGGATCAAACTCAGGTCCTCATGTTTGAGAGGCAAACACTTTACTCCCAGCCCCTCCTCCCCCCATGTAGCTGTTTTTTTTTAAGATTTTTAAATTTATTTACTTATTAGAGACAGAGGAAGAGAGAGAGAGAGAGAGGGAGGGAGAGAATGGGCATGCCAGGGCCTCTAGCCACTGCAAATGACCTTCAGACACATGTGCCACCATGTGCATCTGGCTTACATCAGGCCTGGAGAATCAAACCTGGGTCCTTAGGCTTCATAGGCAAGTGCCTTAACTGCTAAGCCATCTCTCCAGCCCCCATTTAGCTTTTGAGCAACCTAACTTTATAATATTTCTTGATGCTGGAAAGTCCTAGATCATGATACTAATGGATTTGTTTTTTGATGAAGTTTCATACTTGGTACCTTTTCTGTGTTCTTCCATGTAAAAGGGGAAAAGTAGCTCTCTATGGCCTCATATGTGGACTCCATTCATGAGTACTCTGCCATACTAACATAATTTTCTCTCCCAATGACATCCTATTAATAAATAATTTCAACATTTGATTTTTTTGAGGGATGTAAAATATCCAGACCATAGCATTCAACCTCTAGATCATTAAAATTCACATTTGCTTCACATGCAAAACTCATATATTCTATTCTTGTAACCTCACGAGCTTTAATTCAAGTGTCAACTCAACAGTCTAAAGTCCAGGTTCTAATTTATATGTATAAATCATATATGGTAGCGACTCAAAATACTCATTTGAGTCATATTAGTTTTCAGGTGTGAATTTGTGAAATCAAACTCATAGTACACTTCTAAAATACAGTATGGGTTGAGTGATGACTCAGTGAAAGGTGCTTGCTATGCAAAGCCTGATGTCTTGTATTTGACCTCCCAGTACCCACATAAAGCCAGATACAAAAGTGGTACATGTGTCTGGAGTTTGTTTGCAATGGCAAGAGGCTCTGGCTAGCACATTCTCTTTCTTTCTTTCCCTCTATATTTGCAAATAATAAATAAATATTTAAAATAAAATACAGTAGTTTGACAGAATGAGACCAATACTTTCATTCAATGAGAAAGGAATAGAAAAGAAGAAAGGGGTAGCATATTTCAAGTAAGTCCAACATCTTAACTCTTTTCCCTCTAGATCTACAGTAAAGGTCCAACTTGTCCAACTTTGCTAAAGAGTTACTCCCATTACTCCCATTACTACTGAGCATTGTGATATTCACAGCTAGCTGCAATAGCTGTGCCCTGAGATGATACACTACTTAGGTTTCATGGACAAAGTTTTTGTCAGTTTCTTCATTAGAAATGTAGGTAAAGGTAGGCTGGAACTGAAAGAAGTGGCACCTTTTAGACTGTGGCAAAATTTACTACCTATATGCTCCAAAAGGTTGGACACCACTGCCTGTGACAGACCTGGACCTGCTGAATCTAAGTGTGAGGTGACTGAGTAATACTGTACTAGAATATAGAGAACATAGCTTTGAGGTTGTAGTAGAGAGTCAGGGTCTTAGGGACAACTGTACTTCTTTTGAAAAAACTTTTCTTCCAGGCCCTGACTTTGAGTCTGTAATTGGAGGGTCACACTCAGTCCCCAAAATGTTTTGGGTATAGGTTTTCAGGGGAACATCTGAAAATCTCCCAAATATCCTTGGAATCATTCTCATCTTATCGTGATGAATTATACCTGACTAGTTTGTACTGATCTCCTTACCAAATATTCACTTCATATACGCAAAAGACTTTTAAAATTTTCTTTTTTTTTTTTTCAAATTCATACATTTTACTAATTACAAAACTACAAATCAGTTTTTAAAAATCTTCCACAGTAGGCGGAAATGAAATTCAATATAAAATTGATGGCATGTTCAGGAGGTTTTAAAATGTTTTTATAATTTTTTTTTTGGTGTTCATTTTATTTTTATTTTTTTTCTCCATTTTTATTAATATTTTCCATGATAACAAAAAAAATCCCATGGTATTACCCTCCCCCCTTTCCCCTTTGAAATTCCATTCTCCATCATATCCCCTCCCCATCTCAATCTTTCTACTTACATATATACAATACCAACCTAATAAAAGCCCTCCTCCCTTTCTTTCTCTTCCCTTTCTATCTCCTTTTTTAACTTACTGGCCTCTGCTACTGAGTTTTTTCCTTCTCACACATAAGCCCAATCATCTCTAGCTAAGATCCACATATGAGGGAGAACATGTGGCGCTTGGCTTTCTGGGCCTGGGTTACCTCACTTAGTATAATTCTTTCCAGATCCATCCACTTTTCTGCAAATTTCATAACTTCATTTCTCTTTACTGCTGAGTAAAACTCCATTGTATAAATGTGCCATATCTTCATTATCCACTCATCAGTTGAGGGACATCTAGGCTGGTTCCATTTCCCAGCTATTATAAATTGAGCAGCAATAAACATGGTTGAGCAAGTATCTCTAAGGTAATGAGATGAGTCCTTAGGATATATGCCTAGGAGAGCTATAGCTGGGTCATATGGTAGATCAATCTTTAGCTGTTTTAGGAACCTCCACACTGATTTCCACAATGGCTGGACCAGATTGCATTCCCACCAACAATGTAGAAGGGTTCCTCTTTTTCCACATCCCCGCCAACATTTATGATCATTTGTTTTCATGATGGTAGCCAATCTGACAGGAGTGAGATGGAATCTCAATGTAGTCTTAATCTGCATTTCCCTGATGACTAGGGATGTAGAACATTTTTTTAGATGCGTATATGCCATTCGTATTTCTTCCTTTGAGAATTCTCTATTTAGCTCCATTTCCCATTTTTTGATTGGTTTGTTTGATTCCTTATTATTTAACTTCTTGAGTACTTTGTATATCTTAGATATTAATCCTTTATCAGATATATAGCTGGTGAAGATTTTTTCCCATTCTGTAGGTTGCCTCTTTGTTTTCTTCACCGTGTCCTTTGCAGTGCAAAATCTTTGTATTTTCATGAGGTCCCAGTGGTTAATCTGTGGTTTTATTGCCTGAGCAATTGGGGTTGTATTCAGAAAGTCTTTGCCAAGACCAATATGTTGAAGGGTTTCCCCTACTTTTTCCTCTAGCAGTTTCAGAGTTTCAGGTCTGATGTTAAGGTCCTTAATCCATTTGGACTTAATTCTTGTGCACGGAGAAAGAGAAGAATCTATTTTCATCCTTCTACAGATATATATCCAGTTTTCCCAACACCATTTGCTGAAGAGGCTGTCTTTTCTCCAATGAATATTTTTGGCATTTTTATCAAATATCAGGTGGCTATAACTACATGGGGTTACATTTGGGTCCTCTATTCTGTTCCATTGATCTACGAGTCTGCTTTTGTGCCAGTACCATGCTGTTTTTGTTACTATGGCTCTGTAGTATAGGTTAAAATCAGGTATGGTGATACCACCAGCCTTATTTTTGTTGCTCAGTATTATTTTAGATATTCGAGGTTTTTTGTGATTCCAAATGAATTTTTGGATTGTTTTTTCTATTTCCGTGAAGAATGCCTTTGGAATTTTGATGGGGATTGCGTTAAATGTGTAGATTGCTTTTGGTAAGATTGCCATTTTCACAATATTGATTCTTCCAATCCAGGAACAAGGGATGTTTTTCCACTTCCTAGTGTCTTCTGCAATTTCTCACTTGAGTGTTTTAAAGTTCTCATTGTATAGATTCTTTACTTCCTTAGTAAGGTTTATTCCAAGGTACTTTATTTTTTTTGATGCAATTGTGAATGGGAGTGATTCTCTGATCTCATCCTCTGTGTGTTTGTTGTTAGCATATATGAAGGCTACTGATTTCTGTGTATTTATTTTGTATCCTGCTACATGACTGTAGGTTTTTATCAGCTCTAACAGTTTGCTAGTAGAGTCTTTAGGGTCCTTTATATATAGAATCATGTCATCTGCAAATAATGATAACTTGACCTCTTCCTTTCCGATTTGTATCCCTTTTATGCATGTCTCTTGCCTTATTGCTATGGCTAAGACTTCCAGAACTATATTAAATAAAAGTGGGGACAGTGGACACCCTTGTCTTGTTCCTGATTTTAGTGGAAAAGCATCCAGTTTTTCCCCATTTAGTAATATGTTGGCTGTAGGCTTATCATAAATAGCCTTTATTATATTGAGATATGTTCCTTCTATTCCCAGTCTCTGTAGGACTTTTATCATGAAGGGATGTTGGATTTTGTCGAATGCTTTCTCTGCGTCTAATGAGATGATCATGTGATTTTTGTCCTTCAACCCATTTATATAATGTATAACATTTATAGATTTGCGTATGTTGAACCATCCCTGCATCTCTGGGATAAAGCCTACTTGGTCAGGGTGAATGATCTTTCTAATGTATTCTTGTATTCTGTTTGCCAATATTTTGTTGAGAATTTTTGCATCTATGTTCATGAGGGAGATTGGTCTGTAATTTTCCTTTTTTGTTCTATCTTTGCCTGGTTTTGGTATCAGAGTGATGCTGGCTTCATAGAAGGAGTTTGGTAGAATTCCTTCTTTTTCTATTTCATGGAAAAGCTTAAGAAGCAATGGTGTTAGCTCTTCCCTGAAGGTCTGGTAAAATTCAGCAGTGAATCCGTCTGGGCCTGGGCTTTTTTTAGTTGGGAGATTTTTGATAACTGTTAGGATCTCCATGCTTGTTATAGGTCTATTTAAGTGATTAATCTCATCTTGATTTAATTTAGGTAGGTCATATAAATCAAGGAAATCATCCATTTCTTTCAGATTTTCATACTTTGTGGAGTATATGTTTTTATAATATGTCCCTATGATTTTTTGAATTTCTCTGGCATCTGTCGTGATGTTACCTTTTTCATCTCTAATTTTATTAATTTGTGTCTCTTCTCTCTTTCTTTTGGTCAGATTTGCTAAGGGTTTATCAATCTTGTTTATCCTTTCAAAGAACCAGCTCTTTGTTTCATTAATTCTTTGTATTGTTTTTTTGGTTTCTATTTCATTAATTTCTGCCCTAATCTTTATTATTTCTTCCCGTCTACTGATTTTTGGTTTGCCTTGTTCTTCTTTTTCCAAGGCTTTAAGGTGAAGCATTAGGTCATTTATTTGCGACCTTTCTAATTTCTTAATATAGGCACTTAAAGCTATAAATTTACCTCTTAGAACTGCCTTCATTGTGTCCCAGAGATTTTGGTATGTTGTGTTCTCATTATTGTTTGACTCTATAAATTTTTTGATTTCCTTCTTGATTTCTTCATTGACCCATTCATCATTTAGTAATGTATTGTTTAGTTTCCATGATTTTGTGTATGCTCTATATCCTTTCTTGCTATTGATTTGTAGTTTGATTCCATTGTGGTCAGATAGAATGCAAGGAATTATTTCAATTTTCCTGAATTTGTTAAGATTTGCTTTGTGTCCTAATATATGGTCTATTTTAGAGAATGATCCATGTGCTGCTGAAAAGAATGTATATTCTGCAGCATTTGGATGAAATGTCCTGTATATGTCTGTTAGGTCCATTCCTTCTATGACCTCGTTTAGTCCAGATGCCTCTCTGTTTATTTTTTCCCGGGATGACCTGTCAATTGATGAGAGTGGGGTGTTAAAGTCACCAACTACCACTGTGTTTGGTGTTATCTGTGACCTTAGTTCTAACAGTGTTTGTTTGATGAATTTGGGAGCCCCCATGTTAGGTGCATATATGTTTAGGATTGTAATGTCCTCCTGTTGGAGTGTGCCCTTAATCAATATAAAGTGACCTTCCTTATCTTTCTTGACTAATGTTGGAGTGAAGTCTGCCTTGTCAGCTATTAGGATAGCAACCCCTGCTTGCTTTCTAGGTCCATTTGCTTGAAACACCGTTTTCCAACCTTTCACCCTAAGATAATGTCCATCCTTTGTAGAAAGGTGAGTTTCTTGGAGACAACAAATTTTAGGGTCCTGCTTTTTAACCCAGTCTGCAAATCTATGTCTTTTGGTTGGAGCATTGAGGCCATTGATATTAAGAGATATTATTGAAAGATGTGTATTTATGCTTGCCATTTTTTTTTTTTTTTTGTGGTTCTGGTTCTACCTTTGCTCTCTTATATTAACTAGTATTTGAGTGTTGTTTGTTGTTTTCCAGGTTCCTTATATGTGTGTTTTTCTTTCTCTTCGGCATGGAGGATTCTTTCAAGTATTTTGTGTAGAGCTGGTTTTGTCTTCAAATACTCCTTTAGCCTGCTTTTGTCATGGAATGTCCTTATTTCTCCATCTATTTGAATGGATAGTTTTGCAGGATAAAGTAGCCTTGGTTGACAGTTGTTATCTTTCAGAGTTTGGAATACATCACTCCAAGCCCTTCTGGCTTTGAAAGTTTGTGTTGAGTAATCTGCTGTGATCCTGATGTGCTTGCCTTTGTAGGTAACTTGATTTTTCTCTCTAACTACTTTCAATATTTTTTCTTTGGATTGTGTGTTTGGTAGTTTGATTATAATATGGCGAGGAGAGGTTCTTTCCAGGTTTTGTCTGGCTGGTGTTCTAAAGGCTTCCTGTATCTGCATTGGCACCTCTTTCCCAATTTGGGGGAAGTTTTCTTCTATGATTTTGTTGAAGATGCCTACTATACCTCTGGATTGAAATTCTTCTCCTTCTACTATTCCCTGAATTCTTATATTTGATCTTTTCATAGTGTCCCAAATATCTTGAAATTCCCATTCATACTTTTCTATTAGTTTGTCTTTCTCTTTGTTGGATTGTATTAGATCTGCCACCTGGTCTTCTAGCTTAGATATTCTGTCCTCTCCTTCATCCATTCTACTGGTGAGATTTTCTACAGAGTTTTTTATTTCATTAACTGTGTTCTTCATTGCTAGTAATTCTGACTGGTTTTTCTTCATTATTTCTATTTCCTTATTTATGTCTTGTATTGATTTCTTTATTTCGTTAAATTGGTGTCCTGTATCTTCTCTGATTCCTTTGATTTCTTCTTTGAGTTCATTGAACATATTTACAATCATTCTTTTGAAATCTTTCTCAGGCATTTTCTCTAACTCGTTTTCACTAGAGGTCATTTCTGAAGCATTGATGCTTTTTGGTGGATTTATATTGCCTTGGTTTTTGGTGTTTCTTGTGTTATAATGTATATATTTTTGCATCTTGGATTAAGTTACTGCTTAGATTTTCCAGTTAGGTGGGTATCCTTTGCTGTATCTATTGATCTGATATTGTATATCTTCTATGTAGGAGATTAAGATGTTAGGTGTGGCTCTTACCACTCTCAGAGTATCTAGACACGTGGTCCTAGGGGTTGAGTTTGCCTGCTATGGGAGTATTCAAATAGGTTGAGTGGAATAAAATACAGGTATATTCTAAAATTTAACTAAACCCTATACACATTCAGTCAAGAACAGCACCAAGCATTTATGCAAGATTAGGTATTATAAAAACCAGATCCTCTATCAACAAAGAAGTTAAGATTTCTGGTCTGTTGAGGGATCCAAGTCAGCTTGTGACCAGGTGAGACCCTTCCCTGGTTCAATCCCAGTTACCTCTTTGTATGCTTTTGGTCTCAGTCAACTTGCTGGCCCGGATGTTGGGCCGCTGTTCTGCTTTCTGGAACTGGGTACTGGCTTTTCCTGTGGGGCAAACCAAGCCTGGCAACTGTGGCCCTGCAGATTGGCACCCCTGATGCTGGATCCCCACTGCTGCCGCTGGAGCTGCCGCTGCTGGGACCACTGCTGCTGGATCCGCCACTGGAGATGCCGCTGCTGGGTCTGCCCCCGCTGATCCACTGTAGCTGCCGCTGCAGGGTCCTCCGCCTCTGATCCGCTGGTGCTGCCGCTGTGGGATCCGCCTCTGCCGCTGAAGCCGCTGGAGCCTCCGCTGCTGGATTCACTGCCCTGAAGCTGCTGTGGCCGGTACCGGAGCAGCTGATGGTGTTTTTGGGGCTGGAGTCACGGCTTCCACCGCCGCTTCCAGCTTCCACCGCCGCTTTCGCTGCCGGGGTCTGAGCCGCCGCTGTTGGATCCCGAGTCGCCACTGCCGGAGCCAGAGATGCAGCTGCCGGTGCCCGTGCTGCCGCTGCCGCTGCCAGAGTCCGAATCGCCGCTACCGGGTCCCGAGGTGCCGCTGCCGGAGCCCAAGTCGCCGCTAGCGGGACCCGAGCTGCCGCTGCCGGATCCCGAGCTGCCGCTACCGGGTCCCGAGCTGCCGCTGCGGGAGCTGCTTCGGCCTGCCCGTGTGGGGTCTGGATATCTCCTACTTCTCCGCTGCTGTTTTAATCTCTTATATACCTCCCTTGTGTATTTTGCTGGGTTTTCTTTGGCTTTTTCTCCCCTAAGCTGCTTAGGCGTGGTTCCTATGCCGCCATCTTGACCGGAAGTCCAAATTTTCTGTAATATACACAAGTTCATAATTTTCCCACATATTTAAGTTTTTCTTCTGTTTTGATAAAAATTTCATTTTAAAATCATTTTTATATTCTTTTTTTTTTTCTGTAAGCAGCCAATACAAGCCACATTGCACCTTGGACACTTTGCTTAGCAATGTGTTTATCCAAATAACATATTTGATTTTTCTCAAGTTCTCCCTTCAATAAAACACTAAGACCTGAACAGAGTTGATTCAAGTTCTTAGCCATTTTAAAGCAAGAATTGCTTTGCTTGCCTTTTTAATAGTATGTTCTGCATTTCTATCTGAGAACTCATCATAATAGGCTTTACCATATTTATACCTTTATTACTTAGATATGCTGTAAGAAGACTGAGGCTTTCTTGCTAGTTCTTTTTCTTGATTATTCCTCTTGAGCTCTCCTCATAATGGTCCTCAATAGTTTGTCCTCAACAAGTGTAGACTCTTTCTAGCCTGCACCCACACACTCTATCCTTTACTGTTCCAAAGCCATTTCCACATTGTAGGTAATTGTTAGCAACAGTGTCTTACTCTCAGCCTACTTTTTGTCTCAGTATGTTGGGTTACTGTAACAAAATTCCATAAGCTAGATAGTTATTAACAAGAAATTATTTCTCAAAAAGCTTAGGAGGTTTTCTTTGAGTTTCGGAAGCTTGAGATCAGGCAGTTGCCAGATGCCTGGTTCATAATTGTAGTGTTCTTATAGTGACCTCACATTGTGAAAGAAGTAAGGCAGTTCTCAGAAAAAGTCTTTTATGAAGACACTAGTCTTATTGCTGATGACTCTGCACTTATGGACTAATCACCTTCAAAGGCCCCACCTCGTAATGGCATCCCTTTAGTGAGTTGGTTTCATATGACATTGAGGGAGATTAAAGCATTCAGACATAGCAGACCTTTTATTTCACCTATTCAGGAATATAATTTTAGCTATACTTCCCTTTATCATTATTACTGTTATTTTTCTATAATTTCCACGAGCATATGACTATACTGCTACTTATTTCATTAAACACCTTTTTATTTCATTACCTACCCCTGTAATTTAGTATTTTCCTCATAGGAAATATTATTAAAAGATGTGTCTGGCTCTAGTTTCTTTTTTCCTGAAACTTACTTTGTCTTTATTTATTATCTACAACCCATACCCTATTTTACTTTTCTCAAGATTATTAATGACTTTTTAGTAGCTCATTGGTTTTAATATGAATTCTTATAGTTCTACCAGTATTTGACCCACTTGACTAAGTCATTACCTGCTTTTCAATTATGTCTTTTATTGACCTTATATATCCAACATCTTCATTATATTTCTTTTTTTAAATTTTTTGTTTATTTTTATTTTATTTATTTATTCAAGAGTGACAGAGAAAGAAAGGCAGGAGAGAGAGAGAGAGAGAGAATGGGTGCATCAGGGCCTCCTGCCACTGCCAATGAACTCCAGATGTGTGTGCCCCCTTGTGCTTCTAGCTAATGTTGGTCCTGGGGAATCAAGCCTCAAACTGGGGTCCTTAGGCTTCACAGGCAAGCGCTTAACAACTAAGCAATCTCTCCAGCCCTTCATTATATTTCTTAATCCAACCTTTTGTCTTTACTTTTTTAAAACTGAAGTGTTTTAGGGCTAAGTTATTGCACCTTTTCTCTTCATTGTCTAGAATTACTCCCTTGGGTTATTTGATCCCATCACCTGACTTTGGATGTAATCCAAACTCCAGTGTCTTCTGGATCATAAATCAATTGAGCCAAACAGGTGGTCCACAGATTAAGAAGGAACAAGGAAAAAATTATTTCCATATGTCATGAAATTTAGTTCTAGTTTATTATGCAGCTATAGATAGACTAGCATGAGTTGATAACACTATCCCAAAAAAGATTTAAGTGTGTGAAAAATCTTGCATCTCAAGCAGAATTATTTTAGCATATATTGCGAGATTCCAAACATCAAATATAAATACTATTAATTCATAAAATGCAAGTTATTTGTTCTCCCCTAAAGAAATCATTCTTCCTGATGCATAAGATGAATAGATCAAAGTAAAAGTTATATGGTTTCTATGAAAACAGATAAAATATTACCCTAGTTAATCCAACAGTATAGTTCATGAATAAGGTAGAACTTAAGTTTATGAATCAGTTAGTTGTATCTTTGATATTATAACAAAACTACCAGTGTTTTCAAAAGAATCAATTATCTCTTTAATGAAGCTGAGACACTTATGGCTTACCTTCACTAAAAGTAGCACTATACTTCAGAATAAACATTGTATATACTGAAGTAAATAATTTAATTGCTTTCCTTTGTTAACCTCATAAATTGTGTATTATATTCAAATAAAAGGTAACACTGGGCTGGAAAGACTGCTTAGCAGTTAAAGCTGCTTGCTTGCAAAGCCAGCTAACCTCGTATTGATTTCACAGTACCCACATAAAGCCAGATGCACAAAGTGGTACATGCATCTGGAGTTCCTTTGGAATAGCAGAAGGCTCTAGAATGTCTGTTCTCTCTCTCAAATAAGTAAATAAATAAATATTTTTTGTGAAGCTTATATTAATATACTAATAGCTGTGTGTGTGTGTGTGTGTGTGTGTGTGTGTGTGTGTATGTGTGTATGTATGATGTATGTGCATGGGTGCACTTGTGTGTGCAGGTGCATATGGAAGTCGGAGAACCACTTTGAGTGTTGTACCTTGGGAATACCATCTGTCTTTTTAAATTATTTTTAATTTTGTCACATTTTTAATAAAATATTTAATTGCAAAGAGGGAGAGGGGGAGAGAGAGAGAGAGAGAGAGAGAGAGAGAATGGGTGTGCCAAAGCCTCTAGGCACTGCAAACGAACTCTAGATATATGCACCACCTTGTGCATCTGGCTTACGTGGGTACTGGGTAGATGAACCTGGCTCCTTAGCTTTTTCAGGCAAGTGCCTTAACCAGTAAGCTATTTTTCCCGCCCCCACAATATTGCAAAACACTCCTCCTCTTCCTTTGGCTCTTACATACTTTCTGCCATGGTCACTGAGTCTTGGAGGGTGTAATAGAGATGTCTTACTTAGTTCTGAATACTCCACCATCACTTCATCTCTGCACTTTGGTGAGTTTTGAGTCATCCTAATGGTCAATGTCATCTGCAAAGAATCTTCTATAACCAAAATTGAGAGTATTCTTTTTTTGGCTGGGGGGAGGGTAGTTTCAGGGTAGGGTCTCACTCTAACCCAGGCTGACCTGGAACTCATTATGGAGTCTCAGGGAGAACTCATGGCAATCCTCCTACCTCTGCCTCCCGAGTGCTGGGATTAAAGGCGTGTGCCACCATGCCCGGCAAGAGAGTATTAATATATTTAGAGGGGAAGTTTGGTGGGTGTAATATATACATTTATTCAGACAGCAATAGTAATTCCCTTTCACCTAGGGCTTATGTTATCCTCAGCCATAGGCTTTTGATTAGGTTTTTGGTACCAGGTAGGAATTCCCTCCTTAAATCCAATCAGGAAGCAGTTGGTTTCCCCCATAACAGACATACCTGCCATTGCACCCGTTGGTACATTTGGCCTGGCTGTCCAGTCATAAAGCTTGCAGTGTCCACTGATGGTTAAGACTACTGGTGACTTTTCTCTCCCAACAGGCTGCATAGCTCTTTCTAGCATCATGACACTTAGTAAACAGGAGGGGGGTGCTTCTATCTCAGCCCCAGCAGGATTTTTCAGAGACATGTAGCCCAAGTATGTGGTGTCTTCAGCAATAGGGTCTTACCATCTCATTCTGGTTGTGAACCAAGAGACTTGGCAATATCCTGCAATGTTTTGGTTGCATCAGGGTCACCCCCTGACCAACATCTCACTGGAAGTTGTCCCACCTATGGCACTAAAATTTTCTTGAAACAATCTGTGGCTTCTGGGCACAGTATTGCCCAACCCTATAGAGTACTTCTTCCCAAACTCTCTTTTCAACATTTAGCTAGGAAAGAAGCAGGTTTCCAAATGGCTTATTCATAACATCTTTAATTTTGATTAACCCTCATGCCACCACTTTCTCTCCTCCATCCCCTCTCCTGACCCCATTTAGACCATTTCTATCTGGCTGTTTTACATGGATTCTGAGTATTGGATACATATTCCCATGCTTGCAAGGCAAGCCCTTTACCCAATGAGTCACCTCCCGAGCCCCACACTGAAAGGATTTAATATGATAACAATGAATGCTTTATAACAAAGGATGGTTTAAAAATATTCTTCAATATAAAGTAATATCCAGTGTTCGATTTGAAGTACTGTGTAGAGAAAAGTTATAAGTAAATGGCCAAATTTTAGGTTTAAAGAAACCAACCCAACATTCTAAGACTTCTCAACACAATGTTTCACAGACTAGGAGCCCACTTGGCTAAAGAGTACCCAAAGGTGACATCTTCAAGTATAAGTTAAAACTGTGGAACTTGAAATAAGCAGTCAGTAGTTTGCTTTAATTTCTTTGTAATTCTAGTTTCCTTTGTTCTACAGTAAACTAAATACAATGGTGGATGTACTAATTATCAAATCTTTTGGTTGATGTGAGATAGGAAAACTGCATTATGATGACACAGTTAATGGGGGCTAGTACATAATAATTATGGTGATAGCTTTGACTCATATTTGTTATTATATAGTGCTGTTTTCCAAAGTCTGTCAGATCCATTGCATTATTTTATTATGTTGGCTTATTACTCTCAAGCAAACATTAGATTGTCATCATTGGTATTGTAACTTCCACTTGGATATGAGGAAACCTGAGTTGAGAGAAGTAAGGTCATATTGTTGTCTAATAGCAGAACTGACACCTGGAATACAAATCTTTAGAAATCTCTTTTCAATGCCAATTAAAACTCAATGAATGTATTAAGTGTCACAAAAATTAAAATAAGAATATTTAGTGGGAAATTAAACACATGTGGGGTTTTCATAGTCTAAGCAATGTATAAGAAATCAGTCCTTTCTGAAGTAGTAGAGGCCAACTGCAGAGAACACAGAGCTCATGAATCTAAGTTTTTAGATACAAATTTATAGGCAGGACTTTTCTTAGGAGCTCTTTACATAAAATGTTTCATTGGATGGACTTTCCTTTAATTTTTTTTTTATTTATTTGCACATGTGTGTATGTGCACACACCCAAGTCTGCATGCACACATGGCACATCAGGGTCTCTTTCTTTATATATATATATATATAATATAATATAATATAATATATATATATATATATGTATATAATTTACAACTTCTAAACTTACAGACAACAAAACATGCTATTTCCCTCCCCTCCGCCACTTTCCCCTTTATAACTCTGCTCTCCAACATATCCCCTCCCTCTCTCCATTAGTCTCTCTTTTAATTTGATGTCACCATCTTTTTCAACTATTATTATGGTCTTGTGTAGGTATTGTTAGGCACTGCAAGGTCATGGATATCGAGGCCAATTTCTGTCTGGACAGTTGCATGTAAGGAGTGGTATCCTTCCTTTGGCCCTTACATTATTTCCACCCCCTCTTCCGCAATGAACCCTGAGCCTTGGAGGTTGTGATAGAGATATTTCAGTGCTAGACATACCTTTGTCCCTTCTTCTCAGTACTATCTTGCCTTTTGGGTCATCCCAGTGGTCATCACCATGTGAAAAGAGAAGTTTCTGTAACCAGAAGTGACAGTAGCATTAATATATGAATATGAACATTAAGTGTAGTGCTTTCAGGGCAATTTGGTGAGAATAACATATGCATTTATCAAGACAGGAGCAGGCTTTATACCCCTAAGGCTTATGACCTCCTTTGCAGTAGGCTTTTGATTAGTTTTCAGTACCAGACATGTATTCCCTCCCATAGAGTGGCTCTTCAGTCCAATTAGAGAGTACTTGGTTTCCGCCAGAGCAGATGTGCCACTATTGCACCTGCTCAGTCCTTTGGCCTGTCTGGCTAAATTTGAGGCTTCCAGTGTCCACTGTTTTCACCACTAATGACCTCTTTCTCCCATAAGACTGCATACAGTGCAGCTTTTTCCAGCTTTCAGTTGGCTGGTCTACAGGGAGAAGGTTTTCTGCTCAGCACCAGCTTATTTCTCAGTGACTTTGCCACTCAGGCATGTGAAGTCTTCAGCAATAGGGTCTTACCATCTGTTTCCCAAGGGAAGCCAAGGGCCTTGGCAATAGTCTGAAATGTTTTGGAGGCAACAAAGACCTCCCTGGCCAACAACTCACTGGAAGGTATCCCATCCCTGGCACTGAATATTTTCTAGTAACAATCCATGGCTTCTGGATGTGCCATTATTCAAAAAAGTAGGTTTTCATATGTCTTATTCATCATACCTTGAATTTTGACTGACCCTGGCCCCTGCCCTTCTTTTACATAATCTCTTCCCCTGGCCTCACCTAGGCCTTTCCCCTCCCTGTAATCTGTTCTTCTACTTAGATATATACAATACCATCCCTTAAGTCCTTCCCTCTCCTCCCTCCCTTATAGCCTTTTTCTAGCTTGCTGGCCTCTGCCACTGCTTTTTGGTTCCAGCTCACACACAAATATATACATTTGAAGCTAGGATCCACATATGAGAGATAACATGCAATATTTGGCTTTCTGGGCCTGGGTATCTCACTTAGTATAATCCTTTGCAGACACTTCCATTTCCCTGCAAATTTCATTTTCCTTTACCACTGAATAGAACTCTATTGTGTAAATGTACCACATGTTTAATATCCATCCATCTCTTGAGGACATCTAGACAGGTACCATTTTCTAGCTATTGTGAATAGAGCAGCAATAAACATGGTTGTGCAAGTATCTCTAAGGTAGTGAGAAGACTTATTAGGATATATGCCTAGGAGTGTTATAGCTCCTAGAAATATATGTAAATATAATATAAATATATATAAATATAATATAAGTATATAGAAAAATCTATTTTTAGCTGTCTCTAGAACCTCCACACTGATTTCCACAATGGCTGTGCCAGATTACATTGTCATCAACAGTGTAGAAGGGTTCCCCCTTTTTACGCATCCTCGCCAACATTTATTGTCATTTGTTTTCTTGATGGTAGCCATTCTGACAGAGAGATGGGATCTCAAAGTAGTTTTAATTTCCATTTCCTTGATGGCTAAGGATGTAGAACACTTTTTTAAAGATATTTTTATGCCATATGTATTTCCTCTGGTGAGAACTGTCTATTTAGTTCCATGGCCCCTTTTATAATTGGGTTGTTTGATTTCTTATTGTTTAGTTTTTTGAATTCTTTGTATATTCTGAATATTATACCTCTGTTAGAAGTGTAGCTGGCAAAGATTTTCTCCCATTCTGTAGGTTGTCTCTTTGCTCCATTCACAGTGTCCTTTGATATACAAAAGCTTTGTAATTTCATGAGATCCCAGTAGTTGATTAGTGTATTTATTTCCTGAGCAATTGGGGGATATTTAGAAAGTCATTACCTATGCCAATATATTGAAAGGTTTCCCCTGCCTTTTCTTCTACCAATCTCAGAGTTTCAGATGTGATATTAAGGTCCCTGATCCACTTGGATTTGATCCTTATTCATGGAAAAAGACAAGGATCTATTTTCATCTTTCTACATATAGATACCTAGTTTTCCCAGCACTTGTTGAAGAGGCTATCTTTTCTCCAATGAATATTTTTGTCAAAAATAAGATGGCTGTAGCAGCCTGGATTAATATCTGGGTCCTCTATTCTGTTCAATTGCTCTACATGTCTATCTTTGTGCCAATACCATGCTCTTTTTGTTACTATGGCTTTGTAATATAACTTAAAATCAGGTGTGGTGGTACCCCCAGCCTTATTTTTGTTACTCAAAATTGTTTTGGCTATTCTTGTTTTTTTGTGCTTCCAAATGAATTTTAGGATTTTTTTTCTATTTCTGTGAAGAATGCCATTGGAATTTTACTGGGGTTTGTATTAAATGTGAAGATTGTTTTTGGTAAGATTGACATATTCACAGTATTGATTCTTCCAATCCAAGAACATGGGATGACTTTTCATTTACTTGTGTCTTCTAATTTCTCACATGTTTTAAAGTTCTCATTGTAGGGATCCTTCACTTCCTTCATTAAGTTTATCCCAAGGTACTTTATTTTTTTTGAGACAATTATGAATGGGATCATCCTAGGCATGTTTGTTATTATTGTATAGGAAATCTACTGATTTTTATGTGTTTATTTTGTATCCTGCTATGTTGCTAAGTGTTTATCTGTGCTGACAGTTTGCTGGTAGAGTATTTAGGGTCCTTTATGTATATCTGCAAATAATGATACTTTGATCTCTTCTTTTCCAATTTGTATTCCTTTTATGAGTATCTCTTGCCTTATTGCTATAGCTAAGACTTCCAGTACTATATGAAATAAAAGTGGAGACAGTGGACACCCTTGTCTTGTTCCTGAACTTAGTGGAAAAGCTTCAAGTTTTTCCCCATTTAGTATTATGTTGGCTGTAGGTTTGTCATTAATAGCTTTTATTATGTTGAAATATGTTCCTTATATTCCCAGTTTATGTAATACTTTTACCATGAAGGGATGTTTTATTTTGTCAAATGTCTTTTCTGCATGTATTGAGATGATCATGGGATTTTTGTCATTCAGCCCATTTATATGATGTATTGCATTTATTGATTTGTGTATGTTGAACCATCCCTGCATCCCTGGGATAAAGTCAACTTGGTCTGGGTGAATAATCTTTCTGATATATTCTTATATTCTGTTTGCCAATATTTTAGTGAGAATTTTTGCATCTATGTTCATGAGGGAGATTGGTCTGGAATTTTCTTTTTGTGTCCTGTCTTTGTCTGGTTTTTGTAACAGGGTGATGCTGGCTTCATAGAAGGAGTTTGGTAGATATCCTTCCTTTTCTATTTTATGGAAAAGTTTGAGAAGCAATGGTGTTAGTTCTTCCATGAAGGTCTGGTAAAATTCACCATTGAATCCATCTGGGCCTGGACTTTTTTTAGTTGGAAGACTTTTTATAACTGTTTGGATCTCTGTACTTGTTATACGTCTATTTAAGTGGTTCATTTCATCTTGATTTAATTTTGGTAGGTCATGTGAATCAAGGAAATCATCCATTTCTTTCTGATTTTCAAACTTAGGGGCATATATAATCTCAAAGTATGTCCTTACAATTTTCTGAATTGCTTTGGTATCTGTTGTAATGGTGCCTTTTTCATCTCTAATTTTATTAATTTTTGTCTCTTCTCTCTTTCTTCTGGTCAGGTTTGCTAAGGATTTATCAATCTTGTTTATCCTTTTAAAGAACTAACTCTTTGCTTCATTGATTCTTTGGGTTATTTTTTGCTTTCTTTTTCATTAATTTCTGCCCTAATCTTTATTTTTTCTTCTCATCTATTGAGTTTTGGTTTGCCTTGTTCTTTTTTTTTCCAAGTCCTTAAGGTGAAGCATTAAATTGTTTACTTGTGAACTCTCTAATTTCTTAACATAGGCACTTAGAGCTATAAATTTCCATCTTAGGAATGCCTTCATTGTGTCCCAAATGTTTTGGTATGTTGTATTATCATCATTATTTGATTCTATGAATTTATTGATTTCCCTTTTGATTTATTTAATGTCCCATTCATCATTCAATAGTGTACTGTTTAGTCTCATGAATTTCTGTATGCTCTGTAGCTTTTCTTGTTGCTGATTTGTAATTTAATCCCATTGTGGTCAGATAGAGTACAAGGGATTACTTCAGTTTTCCTATATTTTTTGAGATTTGCTTTGTGTCCTAATATATGGCCTATTTTAGAAGATGTTCCATGTGCTGCTGAGAAAAATGTATATTATGCAGCATTTGGATTGAATGTTCTATAGATATCTGTTAGGTCTGTTTGTTCCAGAATTTCATTTAATCCAGGTGTCTCTCTGTTTTTTTTATTATTATTTTATTTATTTATTTATTTATTTATTTATTTATTTTGCCAGGATGAACTGTCAATTTATGAGTGGAGTATTGAAATCACTTACTACAATTGTGCTTGGTGTTATCTGTGACCTTAAGTCTAATAGTGTTTGTTTGATGAAATTGGGAGTCCCCATGTTGGGTGCATATATGTTTAGGATTGTAATGTCCTCCTGTTGAAGTGTTCCTTTATTCAGTATAAAAGGACCTTCTTTTTCTTTCCTCACTAATGTTGGTTTGAAGTCAATCCTGTCAGATATTAGGATAGCAAACCC
The DNA here is from genome assembly GCA_036346955.1 of Dipus sagitta. Lineage (NCBI taxonomy): Eukaryota > Metazoa > Chordata > Mammalia > Rodentia > Dipodidae > Dipus > Dipus sagitta. Next base: position 87,854,923 of record CM070773.1, read on the forward strand.
TGCTTGTTTCCTAGGCCCTGCTTGTTTCTTGAAATATTGTTTTCCATCCTTTCACCCTAAGACAGTGTCTATCTTTTATTAAGAGATGAGATTCCTGAAGGCACCAAACAGCAGGATCCTACCTTTTAATCCATTCTGCAAGCCTGTGTCTTTTGCTGGGGGCATTGAGGCCATTGCTATTGAGAGTTATTATTGAGCATATGTATTTATTCTCACCATTCTTCTCATTTTGTAGTGCTTCCTGATTTCCGTGTATTCACTTGTTTTAACTGATATTTGAGTGTAGTTTATTTTTTCCCATTTCCTCCTGTGTGTGTTTTGCTTTCTCTTCCACATGAAGGATTCCTTCAGGTACTTTCTGTAGACCTGGTTTAGTTGTCATAATTTCCTTTAGCCCATTTTTGTTGTGGAATGTCTTTATTTCTCCTTCAATTTGGATCGATAGCTTTACAGGATAAAGTAACCTTGGTTGCCAGTTGTTATCTTTCGGAACTTGGAATACATCATCCCAAGCCCTTCTGGCTTCTAAAGTTTGTGTTGAGTAATCTCTAGTTATCCTGATGGACTTGCCTTTGTAGGTGACTTGCTTTTTCTCTCTAACTGCTTTCAATATGTTTTCTTTGGTTTGCATGCTTAGTATTTTAATTATAACATGGCTTGGAGAGGTTCTTTCCATGTTTTTTCTGTTTGGTGATCTAAAAGCTTCTTGTATCTGCATTGGCATTTCCTTCCCAGTTTGGGAAAATTTGTCTTCTACAATTTTGTTGAAAATGCCTACTAAGCCTCTGGATTGTAATTTTTCTCCATCTATTATGCTCTGGATTCTTACATTTGTTTGTTTCATAGGGTCCTGAATATCTTGAAAATCCCATTCATACCTTCCTATTAGCTTGTCTTTTTCTTTGGTAGACTGTATTATGTGTACCACCTGGTCTTCTAATTTAGATATTCTGTTCTCTCCTTCATCCATTCTACTGGTGAGACTTTCCACAGAGTTGTTTTTTATTTCATGGACTGTGTTCTTCAGAGCTAGGGTTTTAGCCTGGTTTTTCTTCAGTATTTATATTTCCTAACTCATGTCTTGTAATGACCTCTATTTCTTTAAGCTGGTTTCCTGCATTCTCTTTCAGGTGTTTGTTCTCTTTTTAATTCCATTGTTTTCTTATTTGATACATTTAATTTCTTTGATTTTTTGGAGTATGGATTCAATCATTTTTTTAAATCTTTGTACACCATTTCTTCTAAAATAGTCTCACTGTTGATCATCTGATGGATTTATAATTTTTGGTGGGACTGTATTTTCTTGATTCTTTGGGTTTCTTGTATTATATTGTAGTGACTTGCATCCTGAATTGATTGGATGCTTGGGTTTTCTACTTATCTGCAGTGTTCTTAGATGTGGCAATGCACCTTTATATGATTTCAGGATATGAGTTTAAGGTGCTAGGTGTAGCTCTTATACCCCAATCCTGCTGCAGAAGTAATCCTAGGTGTTGAGTTTGCTTGCTAAGCAACTATTCCAGTGGACTGGGGGGAACAATTTACTGACAAATTCTAAACTTCAACTGAGCAATATACACATTCCATAAAAATCAGCACAGAATATGCAGTCATGGGGATTAAAACAAACAGATAGTATTCTAAAGCCCAAATCCCTAAGGGTGTGTTTTATCCTATACCCTTAATCTTATCAGCTGAGAGGTAGAGAATTCTGTTCTGAATTGGGTTTCAGGTCAGTCTGGATCTGAATCAGACCTTGCCCCCAATAATGACAGAAGCAAAAGGAAAGGTCTTATAAATCTGATAGCATTAAAGACAACCTCCAAATACAGCTTATTTGAAAATGGTAAAGCCAATCAAGAATATGTAACCCATAATCTGCTCTGACGTTGGAAAGAGAGATTAGCTCTTCCAATGCAGGCCTATGTACTTTTTTTTTTTTTTTTTTTTTTGACAGTTGGCCTTGTTACCAATGATGAAAGCCCAACTTGATCCCTCCTTGTTGTCCTCTGGAGCTGGAGTTCTGATCAACTGTGTTGGCTGTGCTGCCTGGGGGTGGGGGAACTGAATGCTGAAGGTTTGTGGTTCTGATGGTTGGGGATGGGAGAGGGCAGACTCCTGGAATTGCTCATGCAGTTCTGCCTGCATTTTCAGTAGTTCCTGAGTTGATCTCAGCTGTCTTTTCCTTCAGATGTCTTAAGTTGGCAAGAAGGCTGATGAAGTTGAAAAATTTACTTGTTTGGTCTTTGCTGCTGCTGCTACTTGCACACGGATTGGCAGGTTGCAAGTGCTTTAGTGGGATTCTGGCTGTTTTCCTCCTTTCTGGTGGATCTTGGTTTTTCCTGCTTCTCCAGTGTGTCTAAGAATAACCTATACTTCACTTTTCAGAAGAATAGTGTATTTTCTGTGGTTTTGCTTATGTCCCTCCCTAGGCTGATTAGGTGTGGCTCCTATGCCACCATCTTACCTGACAGTCCCAGTTGGAGTTTCTCAGGGTCTCTTTCCACTGGAAAGGAATACCATTCCAGCTTTACATGAACACTGGGTAATTGACCTGGGCCCAGCAGGTTTCACAAGTTAGCACCTTTAACTGCTAAGCCATCTTCTCCATCCCTAAGTAAAATTTTTGTGAAATTCTATTCATTGAGACATGAAATACAATTTATATTTGCATTAATTTCTACACGGCCTCTTAAAGAATATGAACCCATTGTATTGGTAGAGCATATTTTTTCTAGTGACTTTCATTGGGGTATTTTTATTCTAACAGGCCACATTTAACAATCCATGAAGAATAACTTTTTTGGGGTAATGATTGCTCTAGGATGATGAATTAATGAATTTTCAGAGAAGTGTCTGTTTCATACATATTTCTTAATTCACTTACTATAGGAATATATCTAGTGACATTACAGCTGAGTTACTTCCATTGATAATCATTAGTAATACAACTGAGAACATAACAAAGTCATTGTATTTCAGAATCTGAATGCATATCTTATAATGCTTATGCTCTTTTCTCATATTTGATAATGTCATTTGTTTATTCCATCTCTAGTGACTTATTTTAGGCATAGCTCTTATAAATCTAATTATCTGGCTTTTCATAGCTCATGTAGTTGTTATTAGTTCTGTATAATAATCCTACGTCAAACTTTGTGGATTCAAACAAAACATGTTTTTTTTAATTATATTTTATTTATTATTTATTTGAGAAAGAGAAAAAAGAAGCAGAGAGAGAGAGAGAGAGAGAATGAGAATGGGTGCACCAGGGCCTCTAGCTACTGCAAATGAACTTCAGACCCATATTAAGCTTTGTAGGTTTGGGCCTGAACCACTAAGCACAAGACACTTTTTTTTTTTAAATGATAATGTGATGGATCATTTTTAACATGCTTTAGTTGAGCCTTCTGTTTAAGGTCTCATAAGGCTGCAAACCGGGTATAGCAGGTAGCAGTCTTTCATCTGAGTCTTGACTGGGGAAAAATCAACTTCAGAGCTCACTTATGTTGGTAGTAGAATTTAGTCCCTTGTGGTAGTGGGATTGAAAGCTCAGTTTCCTTCTGTTAGTTAGCTGTTTGTTAGCAAGTATCTTCCCTTATCTCCTAGAGACAGAAGGAAACTCCAGGAATGCCTTGTTATATAGAGTTCCCTGACATAACTGATTGGTGTGAGGCAGAGAGAGAGAGAGAGATAGAAAGAGAAAGAGAGAGTGGGAGTGAGAGAAAGAGAGAGAGAAAAAGAGGAAAATAAAGAAGAGAAGGAGGAGGATAGATGTTGCAAACACTTATAACCATATGTGTGTGTGTGTGTGTGTGTGTGTGTGTGTGTGTGTGTGTGTGTGTATATAGCCAGTTTTTCAATATTTTTTTTGTTCTTAGAAATAAATTACAGTCACTACTCATTTTCAAGAGGAGAAGCTCACCCAAAGTTGTAAACACTAAAAGATGAGAATGATGGAGGCCACCTTGAGTCTGTATCACACAAACCAACATAGTGGAAAGTTAAAAGTTATTAATACTATTTAATGGAAATGACACTGTAATATTACTGATAGTTAGGGGATTATCTCTATCTCTTTCCCCTCCTCTTCTTCCTGCTCTCTCTTTCTCCATTGCCATTTCCCTCAACTTTTCACCCATGTTAAAAGATTTCTAAACATATTGTATAAGTTGTCACTCACTTTATTATCTGTGTTTTTTGGACCCCAATGCTACTATCTAAACTGTTTACCATGTGTGTGAATGCAATTATATGTACTAGAAATTCAAAGAAGTCATGTATATTGATCACTATTGCTCTCTTGAGAGAGATTGCAAATGACTTAGCAGTTCAGATGCTTTATAATGCCATATGTTTGTGGCTGATTGTCTTCCCTAATCACTAGTTATTTTTAGATTAAAACTTTCTCATATCCCTCAGCATACTAACCAGTTTTCCTAGCAACAACATTGTTAAAACTTAACATATGTTCACTCCCTAACAGCAATGGTAACTTATGAACCAGTTCTTAGCATATATTCTACCATAGGAAAGAAGCCATACTTCACTAATAGTCAGTGCAAGAGAGGAATAGAAAGCACCAAATCAATAAGAATTATAGGAATTAATACACAGCTTTCAATATTAATTCTGAACACACACACACTTTGCATAAACAAAAGACACAGACTAACAGGATAAATTAAAAAACAATATGCTGTTACTTGTGTAATTCAAAAATACATTATATGAAATGGAGAACAACTCAAAACATTTTCATGGAAATCAGAAACAAGAAAAGGGTGTCGACTTCTTTCACTTTTATTAAATGTAGTACTGGAAGTCTTAGGTAAGCAATAAGGCAGGATAAATAAAAATTACGCAAATAGGAAAAGAAGTCAAATTGTCATTACTTGCAGCTGATATGGCTCTGTAAACTTTACTCTAAAAGTGCCACAAGGAAACTATTAGATTTGCTAAATACTTTAAGAAAAGTAACAGAGTACAATATTAGAGCATCATAATGAGTAGCCTTTTTATATGCCAGTAGCAAAACAAGCATGCTGAGGATGAAACTAGAGAAACAATCCCATTCACAGTTGCCTCAAAAAATAAAATAAAATAAAATACCTTGGAATAGACCTAAGGAAGTGAAAGACCTCTACAATGAAAACTTTAAAGAAAGCTCAAGAGAAAGAGTGAAGAATACACTAGGAAATGGTAGCATCAAATGATCATGGATTGGAACAATCAATATTGTAATAATGGGTATCTAATGAATAGTGAGATACAGATTTATTTCAATTCCTATCAAAATTCCAATGCTATTTTATAACTGAAATAGAAAACAATCTTAAATACATTTGGATATTTCTACTTTAATAAAATTTCAAAAAGTCAAAATGTATGAATATATCCACAATTTACATTTTAAATATTGAAATAACTTCTTATATTGCTGGAAGAAGTATAGTGAAATGATTTTATTCTTTTCCTTTTACAAAAAACGTTTTTCTTGTAATCTTTGACATGAACATTTTGTATAAAAGTTGACATCTGAATTAAAAAAAAAGAATGAAGGAGGAAAGAAAAAGTTGACATCTGTGAAATAAGTAGAAGGGAAATCACTCTGTGAAATTTAATTGATTAGATATTGCCATATTTTCTTTGACTATACCAAAATAATGTCGCTTTCCTACAAGAAATATATGAATAATTTCATAGCTCCATTTGTAATGTTTATCAGATTTATTTGTAGCAATCTTGTTTTTGATGAATGCGTTGCATTTTCATTGTGAGGCTGAATTTGTTTTCCATATAAAGGAAACATACAAAGGTTGGCCAGATTCATTTCCTCAGAATACAAAAGCTACCCCATAGAAGCATGGTGTGCATCTTTATATTTTTACTGTAAAAGTCATAAATTTCGTAAGTTAATCTAGACAGATTGTAACACCTCATTCTTATTTCCAGTGTTTATTGCATAAAGATTTTCATGGCACTAAATTGCTACTGTAACTAAGATCTAACATATGGCATGTTTAGCTTGAAAAAATTCATTTGGAATTACAAATGACCTCAGACAGCCAAAGTAATCATAAAAACTTAATAATAATAATAATAATAATAATAAGATATAAACCTTTGCAGATGCAACTGTCTGATTTTGATAAAAATATCAAAAATACTGAATTAAAAAGACAACCTCTTTAATTAGTGATGTTTGGAAACTCGGTATCTATAAGTGGGAAAATGACACAAGGGGTAGAAAGATGGCTTAGCAGTTAAACCTCTTGCTTGCAAAGCCTAAGGACCCATGTTCGACTCTCCAGATCCCACCTAAACCTGCCACACAAAGGTAAGACAAGCACAAGGTCACACATGCTTACTAGGTGGCACAAGTGTCTGGAGTTCAGTTGCAGTGGCTGAGGCCCTGGCATACCAATTCTCTCTCTTTTCCTATCTCTCTGTATCTCTAATTTAAAAAAAAAAAACTGAAACAAAATATTTAACTTTATCCTGATACAAGAATCAACTTCAAATGGATCAAGGACTTCATCATAAAACTGGAATCTCTGAAAGAGCTAGAGAAGAAAGTAGGGGATACAATCTAAGACATAAGACATAGAGAAAGACATTCTGAATAGGTTGCCAGGAAATTTACCTCATGAATCTAAAAGGCTATTGTATAGCAGGGGAAATGAACATCTAAATCAAGAGTTAACCTACAGAATCTGAGAAAATGTTTTCTAACTATATATATGATAGAGGATTAATATCTATAATATACAGAGAACTCAAAAATGAAACCATAGAAAGTAAAACAACCCAAGCAATAATTGTCTATGTAACTGAACAGAGAGTTATCAAAAAAGAAATATAAATGACCAACAAATATTTTTAAGGTATTCAACATTTTTAGCTATCAGGGAAATGCAAACTAAAACTTTTGTGATTCCATTTGTCATAATTCAGCATAATGAAATCAAATGTCAACAAGTACAGGTGAGGGTATGTGGAAAGGAGAATCATTATTCACTGTTGGTAGAACTATATACTGAAACATTTATTTTGGAAATCATCTTTAAAAGGAAAAAAAAAAGGTAAAAATAGAATTACCATGTGTCCTAGCTATACCATTTCTGGGTAAATAACCAAAGATTTTTTACTTTAATGCAGAAGTACTTGCTCACCTATGTTTATTGCTGTTCAATTCATGATAGCTAGGAAATGGAATTAGCTTAGATGTCCCTCAATTGATGAATAGAGAATGAAGATGCACATATATACAATGGAGTTTTATTCAGCTATGTATAAAAATGAAATTAAGTGATTTTAAGTAAAATGGATGAATCTTGAAAAAAATATAATGTGAAGTACCGAAGGATCATAAAAACAAATTCTAGATGCTCTATCTCTCATATGCATTTCTAAGCTTCTAATTTTTACATTTATATAAAGTTGAATTAAGCATAAGTAAAGTTGGGCTGGGAGATGACTTGTTGGTTAAGGCACTTGCCTACAAAGCCAAAGGATCCAAGCTCTATTTTCCAGTACCCACATAAAGCCAGATACATAAGGTGGTGCGTGTATCTGGACTTCGTTTCTAGTGGCTGGAAACCCTGGTGCTTCCCCCCCCTCTCTCTCTCTTCTCTCTCTCTCTCTCTCTTCTCTCTCTCAAATAAGATTGGAAGCTAGAAAGAAGCCATAAATGGGAAAAAATGGGGGAAGGCTTAAGGGGAAGGGACAGCAGAGTATAGGAGAGTGAGGTGGAATACAAGGGAAGGAAAATTTAAATGAGAATATGGAAAAAGCCATATGGTTACCTACTACGTTTTTGCTAATTAAGAGGGGACAGAAAGATTTTTAGAGCCACCTGTTGGGACATTATTCACAGACATTGCCTCTTCCTTATAACTGATGGCTGCCCCCACAATGCACAACCCACAATCCCCATGAAGATGACCTGCATCCCCAATGAGGAAGGTCCCTTTGGAGGGGTGGCAGGGATGAGGGAAAGGATGGTACCAATATGTACTATTTATATGCTGAGTATGTCCATAATTAATATTAAAAAATTCAAAATTTTGAGAAAAATATAACAAAAATATGGTTTGAGTAGAGGTATCCTATATAGTTGGATAATGCTATCACCCCAAATGATAGGTTATTATAAAAAATAATCCAGTGCCCAGAAGTAAGATACCTCCATATGAGTTGTGTAGGGATGCTCCTGAGGCTCCTAAAACTATATAGGTTAATGTCATTGTTCTAGGTTGCCCACTAGAATTAGTTGGTAAGATCTTATTGCGGAAGAAAGATATCATGTGTTTCAGTTGCAGGGCACTAAGAAATCAATCTGGAACTTAGCTGGAAGCCTCCTCCATTCTGGCTAGCTTTCTTATACTGGAAGTTGCTATGTAGTAGAAAAAGTTATCAATAGTTTTATCCAGCAGTGGACCCCATGAGTTCTACAACTGACCATCCTCGCAAGCTATGTCCCTGGTTGCAGAAGTAGGTCAATCCTTTCTGGCTTTATAGCCTTGCCCTACTTCTAAGAAGATCTCTGCTTTCATGTTGCTACCATGTGAGAAGCTTCTATAAACCCCTGCTCACACTGATCAAACCATCACAGCTTATGTGCCTTCCTTTCTATGATGGACTTTACTAACTCTTTAACCACGAGCCAAAGAAAACTTCTCTTAAATTGCTTCTGTTAGGTATTTGTTCACAGCAACATTAAAAAAAAAATTGCATAGGGGCGTATTTGAGATCTAAACCATAACTATGACATATATAGGTCATTTTTTTGTATTTATATGATTTGAAATTTACTGAGATTCCTTAGACCTGTGCATTTTTAATTGTTAACAAATATGTTGAACTTTAAAACATTACTTCTTTGAATGGTGGCATTACTGCATTCTCACTCTCTTCCTTCTAAAGTTACTTATTTCATATTCACTATTTTCCCTCATCTCCTTGATGATTTGTTACTTTTCTTAAAATTTAGTTGACTGTGTTTTTTAGAGAAGACATCTTAAAAACAACTCCATTTTCTGTTCTGAGTATAGACTAGATTTAGTACTGACTTCAGATGAACTGAAATGACAAGGGAAAGATAACTTTAGAAAGGCTGAAGAGGCTGAAGAGACCGTAGGACTTGTTGCAGCATACTAATGGAAGGAAAGGGTGAGTGGACTATGGAAAGTAGCCTTCATTAAAAGAAACCATGCAGACCCAAATTGACAGGTCAGCACAATACCTGGCCAAGACTGTTGTAAATGTAAAGACATGGAAGTGAAGGGAAGACCGAGGAACTGCTACAGATTGGAACAAATAAAGAGATAAGACAACATAAGAAGTGATTGAAACAGGAAGGAAATGCAAACACTGAAAAATCTAAAAAAAAATAGCTTACTCACTAGCATTTTACCAGTATTATCTCTTAGTTGAATCATTGTACTGTGTTTTTATATTATGTTGGTATTAGAGAAAGATGGAGAAAATGATAAGGGGTTCTCTGTAAAACACCTCAACCATCCTGTACAAAAAAATATTACATATATCAAAGTAAAAAGGGAAAAATTCAGAAAAATTATTTAGAATTAAATGTTAATGGGCCCCAATATTGCTGAAGGTTACTTATAACCTACAGGCATATGGGCTTCCCATTTTTTCCACCTCTGAATGTGCTAAATTAGCCATCAGTCATCTGCTTTCTGAGAACATCTCACTTCCAGCATAAAGAGATTGTTGAGCAAGCTCAATTTTTCATTTTAAATATTATTTATTTATTTATTTGACAGAGAGAAAGAGAGATGGAGAGAAAGAGAGAGAGAATGGGCATGTCAGAGCCTTCAGTCACTGCGAATTCCAGATGCATGTGCCACCTTGTGCATCTGGCTAATGTGGGTCATGGGGAATCAAACCTGGGTCCTCTGGCTTTGCAGGCAAATGCCTTAGCTACTATCCCTGCAGGCCCTCAATTTTTCATTTTAAACTCAAATTATATTAAATTGCAGCACTTCCCAAAGTAAGAAGTGAAGCTGAAAAGAGAGGCAAGGAGCACTGTGACAATAGACACATAGGGCATGGGGAGAAATAGGAAAGATACACGCCTCTGATGGTAAGCCAAATTTCCAAGTTTTCTGAAGAAAAAAACTGATAACTGCCAAAAACATGACCATGGATGATAGATGTATAGCTCTGCCAATGAATTATACACAAAGAACTGAGTTCTAGGTGTAAAGTTAGAATCCTAAATGAAACAGAACTAGAGGAAGTGGAGAAGTGCCCATAACTACTCCATTGAATGTCCTTGCCCTGTATCAGAGGAGGAGGCTCTGGGGACTGACTGCTATTGAGGTAGATGGGTATGGAGTGCTTGTACTGCTAGAGGAAAACAGGGAATATACTTCAAGATATAGGCATTTTCTAAATTTATGATCTGCTATTAAACCCATTTGATGGATTATTAAAATATCAGGATTGTAAATCCAGATTTACATTTGATTCTTTTCACAGATTGCAGTTTTATACATTTTTTTCTATTTGTTCACCCTGCAGACCCAATCTTTCTTTATTTTTTTTAAATAGCTATTTGTGTATATTTATATGCTTTTCAATAATGTCATATGTAGGCCATCTCAGTGTGGTTATTTAAATGTAAATTGTTCCTTTGGGTGTTTTTGAATTCTTAATACCCAGCTGTAGATGCCATTCAAAAGGTAGAGTATTGCTGGAGGAGGTATGTCACTGAGGATGGACCTTAGAATTGTATAGCCCAACCCTACTTGCCAATTTTAGCTCACTCTTGCTACTTCTTCCTCACTAATAAAATTTGACAAAGGTTTCCTGCTCAGGCCTATGCTTTTGCTTTTCCTACAATGGTGAAACTTTCCTTTAAACCTGTAAGTTGAAATAAACCTTTTCCTTCTATAAGCTACTGCTGGTGGGTATTTTTCCAGATATGAGAAAGTAACTGTTACATTCAGTGTTAGTCTGTATTGTCAGAATTTTTTTATTTTCATTTTTTATTTTTGACATTTTCATAAATGCAGATAATGTATTTACATTTTATTCCCTCAGTTACCTTTCATTATTCTTTCCCTCCCATGAAGGCCCCCTTTCCCTATTTATCTGCATCTTTCTTGCATGCTTTTTAAAAATTTTTTGGACCTGATAACTTACATTAGGGTTGCTTTCATCATCATAGATAAGTTATTTACTGTGAAATGAGAATCTTACTAGAGGCTACACTATCAAAGAATAGGAAAGTGCTCTTCTGGTAACTTTTAGCTGACATTAGCTAGGCTGGGGTTGTGGGGTTTTAGGAACCTTTCCCTCATTCATGGTTAAATCTTTCCATAACTTATGTAGGTGGCCTGAGAAAGGTGTTTTTTTTTTTTTCTTCTGGCCATATGCAATGTGTCCTGGAGTTATTCTTACTGATTTTCAATGGTTCTGAGAGGTGTGCAATGACAACATTCATTTTAGTGATACATCTTTCTAGTCTTTCCTGCTTTTTGGCATTCTTCCTAATGGGAAGGTATAGAGGGGGTTGAATTATATGGATGGTTGGCATAGGGATTTAAAATGAAAATATTTGCAAATAGTTTTCAGAAATTGTTATCTGAATTTCAAGTTTGGCTGTAAAAGTTGCAATAAGCTAGAAAAACTCTCATGTATATTTTACAATATTGTTTTTTTTTTGTCATCCTGAAACAATATGTTAATACTCTCTCTCTACAAGTTGTAGTGTCAGCAAGTTTATGACTAGCAGAAGGAGTACAAGAACATTACGAGTGATTAATTTATCACCTTTCTTTTCATGACCCTTTCTATAAAGCAACTTGGATTATTACTTTTTGCTGGTCTTTTCATTTATATTTCCATGTTTATTATTTTCTTTTGCTTTGGGTGATTTTCTTATCTTTCTCTGGAATATTATTGTGATAATTAGGCTATTGAGTTGAGATATTCTTATCAGAATTTATAGGTAAACTTTGTACTTTTAGTTCTGCATTAGCTGCATTCTATAAATTTCAGTTTTTTCTTTCACTTGATTCAGTACTTTTTTTGTTTGTTTGTTTGGTTTTTTTTCTAAGTAGGGTTCCACTCTAGCCCAGGCTGACCTGGAATTCACTGTAGAGTCTCAGGGTGGCCTTGAGCTCACAGCAATCCTCCTACCTCTGCCTACCACGTGCTGGAATTAAAGGCATACAACACCAGTGCCCGGCTCCCTTGTGAGCCCTTTTATGATCATTTAGGATATGTGGTTTGATTTACTTGCTTGTGACTTTTCCACATTCTCTCATGAATTAATTTTTAAGTTAATTCCATTGTGTCTGGAGAATCTATCTTAAAAAATTTCAAACCTTAAAATGTTATTGAGATTTTCTACCATGGAGAATATTTTAAATTCACTTTCTAAATAGGGCATTCTTAGAATGTCATTCAGGTTTATTGGTTTTATGATATTTATGTTTTCTTTATCATTGTTTTTCTTAACTATTTTAGCCATTATTAAAAACAGTGCTGTAGTATACAAGTATTATTTATGAAGTGTACATATGTACTTTTTCTATCTTAAAAATGTTTTATTTGCAAGGGATGAGAGAAAGAAAAGGAGAGAGGAAGGGAGGGATGAGAATGGGCACACTTGAGCCCCTTGCCACTGCAAACAAGCCCCAGATGTATGTGCTGTTTTGTGCATCTGTATTTATGTGAGTTCTGGGGAATCAAACTCAGACCATCAGGTTTTGTAAGCAAGTGCCTTTATCCACTCACTGAGCCATCTCTCCAGCCCCGTTTTTTTTTCTACTTTTAATTCTGCCACTTCAAAAAATATTGATTGATTTGCACATGTATGTGGGGAAGATGGTATGCCAGGGTGTCTTGAAGCTGCAAACAAATGACAGATACATGTGCCAATTTTTGTTTTCAAGTTTATGTGGTGCTGGGGAGTTGTTTATGATTATTTCCTTTATTATTTGCTTATTGATCTTCATTTTTAAAATGTGGCTTCCTATTGCTGTCTGATATAATTTGTTGTGTGCTTAAAGAACATTTTTTTAAAGTTTTCCTTGTGAGGATGTTTTATTAGCACCAAATACTCTTAAATTTACTCAGAATATTTTTCTTTAGTCTTCATTCTTAATAAATAGTTTTATTGGATTATAGATTCTTGACTGTCTGCCAGCATTTTGTTTTCCTCTGGTTTTCATTGTTTCTAACTAGATATCAACTCTCAGTACTATTTGTTTCTCTTAAATTTGATGTAGTTTATTATGTCAGTTTTTAGTATGTTCTCTGCTTTTATTTTCATCATGTTTTATGATTATGTGCATCTTTGCATTTATTATAGTGTATTAAGCTTTTTGGATTTGTGGTAAGGAGCCAGATTCCAGGACAAAATTGTAAGTGTAGACTTTCTAGTTCAACCTCAAGATTATTCCTGGCAGGTCTCAAAGGAAAGCTTCCCCCCACCCCCAACACATTTAATGATCATCCAGTGCATCTGGTGTTTCTTTAGAGAATTGAAAGGTATCAGCTACTCTGGGCAGCCATACTTACATGCAGATGTGAAATTCTAGCCTAGGAACCTCCATCTAGCAACCTGCTTATTGGGGTATCTCAGCTGAGGTAATTTTCCTCTTTCACCTCAATACATTTCCATTCTATTCTCATGCAACTTTCCTAACCTCCCCTACTATCCAAAAATGGCCAGAGCCTTTTGTTAAGGGCTCAGCAGTGAGATTAATTTCTCTGTTTACTCAAGGACACCACATCACCAGTGTTGTCATCCATTGGGAGAACACTAGAGGGCTGGCACATTTTCCTGTGGCTTCTGGCCTTGATGTGATGGAAACAAATGAAGATTGATTGTCACTTGAAATTTGCTCATTGTTGTAGTCATGTTGACTTTTGGATCACATTTGGAAGTTTTGAGAAAGCATTTCTTTGAATACTTTCTAATTTGTTTTGCTTTCCCTTTTTTTCCCTTCCTTTTTTTTGGGAGGGGGGGAGTATTTCCATTGAATGTATATTGGTGAGTTTAAGGTTTTAGACATTTCTTAACACTATTCAATTTTCATTGTTCTCTATAAACCTCCTCACATTCATTGATTATTTTTTGTATACCTACAAACTGTTGAACCATTATAATAAATTTTTAATTTATGTTATTATACTTTTCAACTCAAGAATTTCCATTTGGTTTGTTTCATTTGGACATATTAAAAACAGGACAGCATTAAAAAAATATATATATATATATATACACACACACATATATATATACATATATATATATACATATATATATACATATATATATATATACACACACACATACATACATACATATATATATGTGTGTGTGTGTGTGTGTGTGTAGCTTTATTTGTTTTTAAATAAGTACATATTTTATTTCTTAAATAGAAGAAAAAATTAAAAATAATTCTTACCTCTATTGATATTCTGTATTTGAGTATATATTGCCTTTATACCTTATTTTAGTTCTTAATGGAATGTTTTTAGTTTCTTGAATGTGAATATATATGTAATATATATAATTTTGTATTTATTTTTTTATTTTAGTTGAAACATTATATGGATACATCATGTGTTGGTACCATTATTCCCCTCTTCCCTACCCCACTCCACTGAGCCACTCCCCCATTAGTGGTGTTGCTGATATTCACTATGAAATTGTGGGTTATGAGTTGTGAGAGCAGCAATCACTAATTGTGTGGGGTGGGGGCAATGCCTCTGGATATTCTGTCCCACCCTGTGGTTCTTACATTCTTTCTATTCCTTCTTTCATAAAATTCCATAAGACTTGGTAGGGAGCTTTAAGTCTACTTTAGTGTTGAACTCTCAGCAGCTTCTAGATTTCTGCTTTGATTATTTTGAGTATTTTCAGTGTCTGTGTCCATCACACTGGTCCAGGTTATCAGACTCACCATGGAAGCAGCATTCTTGCTCATCTTCCCAGTTCCTCTGTGTTTTTACCTGGGACATAGCTGCTGTGCTAGGGGTGGTTCCCCTGTTGACATGAAGTCAGCTATATATTCTTGTCTTATTAATAGATTTTTGTTTGTCATTGGTTCTCACTGCTTTCTGAAAAAAACAAAAACAAAAACGAAAATCAGATTCTCTAAGGGAGAGTGAGGTCAGGATAGGTTAAAGGACGTAAACATTGTTAATTTTGTGAGTTTGATGAGTGTAGCCTTAATTTTGGCCAAAAACTAGTGGGAGTTTCTCATTGGAGTTCATGATCTTGGTCTCCATAGGGTTGGGACTTGATTCCCACTTCCAGCTATAGGTTCCTTTTTACAGAGCATATGTCTTAGCAAAGCCATTGGTTGCCTACCCAGGGTGTGTGCTGCTATTACACAGGTGTGTACATCTTATTGGGATCTTTACTTGCATGTAGCAGGGTCTTCCGCTTGTTCTCTGCATTGTTGGCCATTTTTTTTCCCAGGAGTGATAGTTACTTTAAGGTGTTTTATCTAAGAAGTTCAATATCTGTGGCTCCTTAAAGGCAGTTTCTATTGCTTTTTAAAGTTTTTTTTAAATTACTGTTATTATTATTAACAATATATTTCATATGTATACATCATGTGTTTTTACCCTTTTTTACTCTGGTCCCTGCCCCCATTCCATTGGGGATGATCCTCAGTGGGGTTGCAGGTATTCCCAATGGGGTGGTGATTTATACTTAGTAGGAGCCACAGTCAGTTATTTTGGGGGGCAGAGAATGCCTCTGGGCATGATGTCTCAATCTGTGGCTCTTACAATCTTTTGGCCCACTCTTCTGCAAAATTACCTGAGCCATGGTGGATGAGTTTTAAATCTACTTCAGTGATGAGCTCTTGGGAACCTCTGGATATGCTTTGGTAGGTGTTGGGTATCATCAGGGTTTGTCTCCTACACCGTGGTGCTGATTATCAGGTCTAGCAGGGAAGCAGCACTCTTGCTCATCTCCCCAATTTCTGTGTTTTCAACTGTGGCTTGACTGAAGTGTGAGGGGTAATTTATCTCCTCAGGTGTCGCTACCTCCTGACAAAGAAGAACAGATTCTCCAATGGAGAGTGAAGTCAGAATCGTTTAAAAGGGATAAGCATTATGAATTTAGGGAGAATCTGCTGTATGTGTAACCCCCTTTTTTTAAGCCAAAGACTAGTGAGAGCTTGACACTGGAGAGCATAATCTTTGTGTCCATGGGATTCTTAACTGGTACCCAATTCAAGATATGGGTTCCTTTCAATGAGTGCATCTCTTAGCCAATCAGAAAGCTATTGGCTACCCGCTTAGGCTGTGTGCCACATTTACACTGGCATGTACATCATGTCAGGGTGTTTGCTTCTGAATAGCTTAGACCTCTGGTTGCTCAGACCATTGTTGGCCATTTTCCCCAAGTAGCTCATGTAGCACTTTCCAGCACTAGACAGGCTAACTGTCTACAGATTGCCTTTCTTCTGGATTCCAGCCAGGTCTGTCTGTGCTCTGTGTCAGAAGCATATGGTGTCTTCAGCAATAGGGTCCTAGCCTTTACCTCAGTCAGGTAATCAAGTGCATTGATAGAAAGCTGTCTTGATTTGTGGACCTCGTAGGACTCTCTGATCAACAGCTCAATGTGGGTAGCAACCAATCTCTGATATTGGGAGTTACAGGCCAGAGACAGAAAAAAAAATTCTTTGTGCTTAGGCTTCATCCCACCCTCACCAGAGCCCTACATTTCAGATGCTCCCATGTACTTCACTTGAGAGTTATATCTTTTAGGTTATCACCAAGGATAAAGGTTTCTATGGCATCAGCTCATTTTGGATCTAATTTTGTGTTCATTTCAACCTCTTTTACTCTCCCCCCAAACCCTTCCACCCCTATTGTCTGGGCCTTGAGTTGCTTATCAGGTATGTTAGCAACTTGAGCAAGTCCAGGTTAGGAACCACAGGTAAGTGACACCATGAAATGCTTGCCTTTCTGTGATTGTGTGAGTCTGCTGAGCATGATCTTTTCCAAGTTTTTCCATTTTTCTACAAATTACATTGCATCATTTTTTCTTACTGCTGAGTAGAATTCCACTGGGTAAATATACCACAACTTTATTATTTGTTCATCCTATGAGAGGCATCTGGATTTATTCCAGTTTTTAGCTCTAATGAATTGAGCAGCTGTAAACGTTGTTGAGCAAGTGTCTCTGTATTGATGTATGGAACATTTAGGATAATGCCCGGTAAGGGAAATAACTGGGTCTGTTGGTAGCTCTATGTTCTTCCTTTTCAGAAATCTCCAAATTGATTTCCATATTGGTTTTACAAATTTATGTTTCCATCAACAGGGGATGAGGGTTCCTCTTTCCCCACATCCTCACCAACATTTGTCATTGTTGGATTTCTTTTTAATGATTTCCATCCTTACAGGAGCAAAATGGAATCTCAGGGCTGTTTTAATTTGCATTTCTCTAATGTGTAGGGATGTTGAACATTTTCTTAAATGTATGCTAGGCATTTGTGATTCTTTTTTTCATAAAGGAGTATTACTTTCAAAAGAATGAATATACCAGGTATTTATTGCACACAAGAGGACATATAACTCTATATTAGCATATATTCATTTAAACTTCAAAGATGCATTTTCACTGAGACAGCAGGTCAGGAAGATCTGCAGAGACGCCAACACCTACAAAGACCATGTGGCTGTAGAGTTTCTTGGAAGTATTCTTTATTTTATTTTATTTATTTTTTATTAATTAGTTTTGTACTCAGTGAATACAGTCAAGTTGGTACCATTGTTGGCTTCCTCCATGTCCTACCCCCTCCCCCTGATCCCTCCTTGTTGAGATATATGGGTCATGTGTTGTGGAGTTAGCCCACAGTTATGGGTAGGAGGAAATGTCTGCATATCATGACTAAAGGTGTGGCTCTGACATTCTTTCCATCAGTTCTTCTGCAAAATTCCCTGAGCCATGTTGGGCTCATTTTGGGTATGCTTCAGTGATGAGGTCTTGGGAGACGCTGTTTCTCTGGATATGTGGTTTGGTTGGAGTTGATTGTTCTGTGTGTCAATCTCTTCACCCTTGTGCTGGTATCCGGTTCAACAACAAAACAGCACCCTTGCTTGTTTTGCCAATTATTCTTAGTTGCAGCTGGGGCCCTTTTGAGATATGATGGGGTGGTTCTCTCCTTAGGATCTGCGTCTGTATGAAAAAGAGAAGCAGATTCTCCAGTGGAGAGTAAAGTTAGCACCAGATAAATGGGATAACCCTTATTTTTTTTATAGAGAATTTAATATGTGTAGGCCCTCTTGTAGCACACAAGTGGTGGTAGCTTGATAATGGAGAGTGGGCTCATATTTGGATATGGTTCCGACTTATTTCCCAGATCCAGCTATGGGTCCCATTCACTGAGCAGATAAGTTAGCCAAATCAAGAGCATTTGGTTTCCCACCATAGCTGTGCGCCACTATTGCACTTGTGTGAGCATCACAACAGGTTATTTTCTGTTGAGTAGGTTAGCCCACGAGTTGTTTGGACAGATATTGGTCATTTTCCCCCAGTTGCCCATGTAGCACCTTCTGGCACTAGACACGCTGAATGTCTGGAGACTGACTCTTCCAACTTCTAGCCATGTCACTCCATATTACATGTCAACAGCATATGGTGTCTACAGCAGTAGGGTATTACCAGTAACCTTTGGTGGGTCATCAAGTACTTTGACAGAAATCTGTCATGCTTTTAGGAAATGTTGTATTTCTCTCTGATCAAAAGCTCATTGTGGATTATAGCCACCTGTTGGAACTGGGAATTACAGGTCAGTGCCCACTAAGAGAAGGAAGAAAAAGATAACTAATATAAAAGAGTTAGAGAGAAGAGAGAGAGAGAAAGACAAGCTGTAGAAGATTAAGGTCAGTCTTCATTTTACCCTCTCCAGTGCCTTGCGATTCAGGTGTTCCCTCTAAGGGCCTGGGGAAAGTTCAACCATTTCGTCTGCCTTTTAGGATGTAGAATTTTACGGTACCCTTGCCGTTTGGGTCTAGATTTGTGTCTCCCACCCCCTCCTGTGCCCTTTCCTCCCTCCCCACCCACCATATTGTCTAGTCCTCTAGATGCTTGCTGGGTATGTTGGCATCTTGGGTAGGTTCAGGTTAGGCGCTGTAGATGAGTGAGACTATGAGGCGATTATCTTTCTGTGATTGGGTAAGTTTACTGAGAATGATCTGTTCCAGGTTCCACCATTTTTCTTCAAATTTCATTGTGTCCTTTTTTTCTTACTGCTGTGTAGAATTCCATTGTGTAGATATACCACATCTTAGTTATCCATTCTTCTAGTGATGGACATCTGGGTTGAATCCAGCTCTTAGGTATTATGAATTGAGCCACTATAAACATGGTTGAGCAAATCTCTCTGGATTGGGGCTTGAAGGTTTTAGGGTAGATGCCCAGTAAGGGAATAACTGGGTCTGTTAGTAACTCTATGGTCAGCTTTTTTAGAAGTCTCCGTATTGCTTTCCAAAGTGGTTGTACCATATTACATTCCCATCAACAGTGGATGAGGGTTCCTATTTCTCCACATCCTTGCCAGCATTTATTTTCTTTTGTTTTTTTAATGTTTGCTATCCTTACTGGGGTAAGATGCAATCTCTTAGTTGTTTTAATTTGCATTTCCCTGTTTTTTTAAGGATGATGAGCATTTCCTTAAGTTTGTGTTTGCCATTTGTATTTCTTCCTCTATGAACTGCCTGTCCAGCTCTTTGCCCCATTTTCTGAGTGGGCTGTTTGACTTCTTATTGCTTATATATATATTTTTAAAATTTTTTTAATTTTTATTTATTTGAAAGCAATGGACAGAGAGAGAGAGAGAGAGAGAGAGAGAGAGGCAGATATATACAGAGAGAGAATGGGCGCGCCAGGACCTCCAGCCACTGCAAACGAACTCCAGACGCGTGCTCCCCCTTGTGCATCTGGCTAACATAGGTCCTGGAGAACCAAGCCTCGAACCAGGGTCCTCAGGCTTCACAGGCAAGCGCTTAACCGCTAAGCCATCTCTCCAGCCCCTTTATTGCTTATATTTTTGAGTTCTTTGTATATTCTAGAGATTAGGCCTCTGTCAGTTGGATATTCAGCAAATATTTTCTCCCATTCTGTGGGTAATCTATTGGCTTTGCTTATTGTATGCTTGTCTGTGAAGAAACTCTTCAGCTTCTTGTGATCCCGTTGTTTGAGTGACTGTTTAAGATCTTCTTCTACTGGGGTTTTGTTCAGGAAGTCTTTTTCCATTCTTATATCATGGAAAGTTCCTACTATATTTTCTTCCAGTAGTAGTTGAGTTTCTGGTCTTATATTGAGGTCTTTGATCCATTTGACTTGAGTGTTGTGCATAGTGAGATGTGTGGATCAAGTTTCAATTTCCTGCATATGGTTGTCCAGTTTGTCCAGCACCATTTGTTGAATATGTTTTTTTTTTTTCCAGCCTATATTCTTAGGGCCTTTGTCAAATATCAAGTAGCTGTAGTTGCTTGACCCAAACTCTGGGTCCTCAATTCTATTCCATTCGTCTATACTCCTGTTTTATGCCAGTACCATGCTGGTTTTTATTACTATGGCTTTGTATTATAACTTTACATCAGGTATAGTGATGCCTCCAGAGGTATTTCTTTTGTGAGCATATGCTTGTATATCCAAGGCCTTCTGCCTTTCCATATAAACTTTGAGATCATTTTTTTCTATCTCTGTGAAGAACAATGTTGGGATTTTAATTGAAATTGCATTAAATCTGTATATTGCATTTGGTATGATTGCCATCTTCACAATGTTAATTCTGCCTATCCAGGTGCATGGGAAGTCTTTCCATTTTCTCAAGTCCCTCTCAGTTTCTTTTTTGAGTGTTCTTATGTTTTCATTGTACATATCTTTCACTTCATTGGTTAACGTTATTCCCAGGTATTTTTTTGTTGTTGTTGCTATTGAAAATGGGTCGATGTCCCTTAGTTCTTTCTCTGTATGTTTGTCATTAGCATATAGAAAGGCTACTGGCTTTTGTGAATTGATTTTGTATCCTGCTACTTTGCTATAGGAGTTAATCACCTTCAAGAGATTTGGGATGGAGACTCTTGGGTCTCTTATGTATAGAATCATGTCGTCAGCGAATACAGCTAACTTAACTTTTCCCTTTCCAAATTGTTTCCATTTTATTTCTTTCTCCTGTCTTGTTGCTTGAGCTAGGACTTCCAGTATTACATTGAAGAGCAGAGGTGAGAGTGGACAACCCTGTCTTGTTCCTGATCTTAATGGGAATTCCTCCAGTCTCTCTCCATTAAGTATTATTTGGGCCTTCGGAGCTTTGTATATTGCCTTTATTATGTTAAGATAGGAACCAACCGTGCCAATTCTTGCCAATGTTTTGATCATGAACCTTGTTCTATTTTGTCAAAGGCCTTTTCCACATCTATCAAAATGACCATGTTTTTTTTTTGTGTGTGTGTTAAACCTTGTTTATGTGGTGTATTACATTGACAGATTTCTTTAGTTTGAACAATTCCTGCGTTCTTAGGTTGAATCCCACTTGATCAAGGTGGGTTGAATCCAACTTGATCAAGGTAGATAATGCTTTTGATGTGTTGTTGGATTCGGTTTGCAGGATCTTGGTGTCTAATTTAATCAGGGAAATAGGCTGGTGGTTTTCCTTTCCTGTGGCATCTCTGCCTGGTTTTGGATTTAGGGTGATACTAGCTTCAAAGAAGGAGTTGGGGAGCTTTCCCTGTTCCCCAATTGTGTGGCATAGTTTGAAAAAGATTGGTTTGAGTTCTTCCATGAAGGTTCGATAGAATTCAGCTGAGAAGCCATCTGTCCTGGACTCTTCTTTTGGGGGAGTTTTTTTTTTTTTTTAATTACTTTTTCCATCTCGATGAGTGTGATAGGTTTGTTTAGGAGATTAATCTGTTCCGAGTTTAGATTTGCTAGATGGTATTTGTCTAGAATTTATCCATTTCCTCCATATTATCCAGTTTTGTGGAGTAGAGGTTTTTGAAATAAGTCCTGATGATTCTTCCAATTTCACTTATTGTTATCCTTTCTCATTTCGAATTTTGTTAATTTGAAGCATCTCTTTTTTTTTTTTTTTTTTTTTTTGCTTGACCAAATTGGCGAGGGGCTTGTCAATCTTGTTTATTTTTTCACAGAGCCAGCTCTTTGTTTTGTCAATTCTCTTAACTGTTTTCTTAGTTTCCAATTCATTAATTTCCGCTCTGATCTTAATTATTTCTTTCCATCTGGAGCTTCTTGGGTTGGATTCTTCTTGCTTTTCCAGTGACTTCAGGTGGATGGTTAGGCTATTGATTTGGGATCTCTCTGTGTTTGTTATGAAGGCATTTAGTACTATAAATTTACCCCTGACGCCCACCTTCATTGTGTCCTATAAGTTTTGGTACGATGTGTTATCATCATTCATTTCCAGAAATTTTGCAATTTCATTTTTTATTTCAGCCACTACCTATTTATTGTTTAAAAGTGTTCTGTTCAGTTTCCATGAGCCGATGGGATTCTTGGTGGGTGTTTTGTTGTTAATTTCTAGCAATATAGCATTGTGAGCTGATATCATGCAGGGAATTATGTCAATATTCCTAAATATATTGAGGCAGGCTTTGTGACCCAGTATATGGTCTATTTTGGATAATGTTCCATGGGCTGCTGAGAAGAATGTGTAGTGTGTGGATTTAGATGGAATGTTCTGTAGATGTACATTAGGTGTAAGTGATCTATGGTTTTCTTGAGCTCTCTTCCTTCCCTGTTGAGTTTCTGTTTGGATGATTTGTCTATTACTGATAATGGTATATTGAAGTCCCCAGCTATGATGGTATTGGTGGTTATTTCTGCTTTATTGTCAAGTAAGTTTTGCTTTATGAACTGTGGTGCCCCAGTGTTTTGTGCATAAGTATTTATGGTTGTGATATCCTCTTGATGGATCATTCCCTTGATAAGTAGGAACTGGCCTTCTTTGTCTTTTTTGATTATTTTTGGTTTGAAGTTGATTTTATCTGATATTAATATACCTAGGCCTGCTTGTTTCTTATTTGCTTTTGCTTGGAATATTGTTTTCCAGCCTTTCACCCTGTGGAGGTGTCTGTCTTTAGTGGTGAGGTGGGTTTCTTGAAGATAACAGATTAAGGGGTCTAATTTTCTGATCCATCCTGTTAGCTTGTGTCTCTTGAAGGATGAATTTAGGCCATTAATATTTAGGGTAATGACTGTGAGATTTGACTTGATCCCTGCCATATTGTGTTGGTATATGTGGTTTTGGTTTTGTGTTTTTATGTACTTTGAAGTTTTTTGTGCCTTCTCTGAATTTAGTTATTGTGATCTGCTCCTTGTAGGCATTTGTGGTTGATTATTTGATTCTTCTCTATGGAGAACTTCCTGAAATACTCTCTGTTGGTTTGCATTTGTGTTCATATAATTGTAAAGCTGAGTTTTGTCATGGAAAGGTTTTCTTTCACCATCTATTATGAGGGATACTTTTGCTGGGTAGAGTAGTTTAGGTTGGAAGCCATAGCTTCTTAGATTTTCAGTGTTCTATTTCAGGCCCTTCTTGCTTTTAGGGTTTCCATTGAGAAGTCTGAAGTAACTCTGTTGGGGTTACCTTTAAAAGTGATGTGCTTTTTTTCTCTAGCTGCTTTTAGGATTTTCTCTTTGGCATCAATGTGTAGAGTCTTAATGACAATATGTCTTGGAGAGTTTCTCCTTTGGTCCAGTATGTTTGGAGTTCTGTTAGCTTCTTGTATCTTGATGGGCCTTTCTTTTGAGAAAGTGGGAACGTTTACTTCAATTATTTTGTTGAATAAGTTCTCCATGTCTTTGGTCTGAATTTCTTCCCCTTCTTGTATTCCCATGATCCAGATGTTAGGCCATTTAAGGGTATCCCACAATTCCCTCATGTTCTGTTCACAGAAATTTTTGAACTTATTAAAACTTTTGAACTCTTGAACTGTTTCTTCTGTCTTTTCTTCCAGATTGAAGTTTCTATCCTGCACAAGGCTGACTCTATTCTTGAGAGCTTCTAGAGAGTTTTGGACTTGTTCAATTAGGGTTGCATTTTCTACTACTTTTCTATGTATAGTTTCTTTCCCTCTGTTGAGCTCCCTTTTCATGTCATTTTCTGATTTTCTTGATGCTTCTTGGCATTCATTCTTGCATTTCTTTATGTCTTCATTTAGCATCACCAGATGATTTTTTTTTTCAATTTTCTTCATATGTCTTAACTGTCTTTGAACTCCTTCCATTTTCTTACCCATTATGTCTAGTCTAGTGATGGCAGCATCCACATGATTATCAGTCCTTTGTTGCTTTTTTGCAAGTTCTACCAGTAGCTTAGTCAGGATTGCATTGCTCATAACTTCATTTTGGTGTTCTGATATTTATGTCTCCTATGTTTTGATTAGAATCATTCATTGTAGGACTGGGTGATCTTACTGGATTTACTTGTATTTGATTTTTCACGTTTTTTCTTTTGTGCTGTGGTCTGCCCATCACAGTGCATGGGCAGGGAGAGTAGGACTATGGTCTCAATGGGCAGGGGAAATGGTTCCTCTTGGGGGAGCTGGCCTGAGCTAGCAGGCATGCAAGAAGATGGGCCAAGTGGTCCTGAGCTAACACAGGGTGGGTGGATCAGCCTGAGCTCACACACAGCGGAAAGCTGAAGCAGCCTGAGTTTAGATGTAAAAGCAGTCTGAGCTCTCACTGGGTGGAATGCCAAAGTAGCATGAGGTCATGCATGGCAAGGATGCCATAGCAGCCTGAGCTCTCACATGGTGGGACGTCAAAGCAGCCTGAGCTTGCAGTTGAATACCGGCAGCCGGCTGGTGTGGCACATGGGGGATTGGGCCTTAGCTGGCACAGACGGACAGGCAGAATGAGCCTGAACTTGCATGGGCAGGTGGAATGGGCCTTTGCTCACTCGTGGATGGGAGGGTGGCCGGAACAGTAAGCAGGAAAATGGGCAGAACAGGCTAAGCTTGCATGAGCAGATGGGCGGCACATGTGTGGTGAGCAGATGGACTTATCAAGCCCAAGCTTGAGTGGGCCAGAGGTTGGAGCCATTTGTGATTCTTCCTCTGAGAACTCCCTGTTCAGTTCTGTACCCCAATTTTGGAGTGGGTTGTTGATTTTTATTGTTAAGTTTTTTTGAGTTCTTTATAGATTCTAGATGTTAGACTTCTGTTAGTGGTATGTCTGGGGAAGATTTTCTCCTGTTCAGTGGGTTATTTATTGGCTCTGCTTATGGTATGATTGTGCAAAAGCTTTTTAGCTTCATGAAGTCACATGGTTGAGTGATTATTTAATTTCATTGGCTACTGCAGTTTTGTTTAGGACCTCTGTCTCTATTCCTATATCATGGATAGTTCCTCCTGTTTTTCTCTTACAGTAGTGAAAGAGTTTCAAGTCGTATGTTGAGGTCTTTAATCTATTTGGACTTTGATTTTTGTGTGAGATGAGTAGGTCTAGTTTCATTTTTCTACATATGGTCATCCAATTTGTCCAACACCATTTGTTGAAGATATCTTTTCTCCAGTCAACATTATTGTCACCTTTGTGAAAGATTAAGTACCTGTAGTTACTTGAACTATGGTCTGAGTCTTTAATTCTGTTCCATTGGTGTGTCTTTCTGTTCTTATGCCAGTACCATGCTGTTTTTGTTACTATGGCTTTGTAACATAGCTTTAGATCAGGTATGGTTATACCTCCAGAGGTGATTTATTTTTTGCTAAGAATATGTTTGGATATCTGAATCCTGCTGCCATTGCATATGCATTATGAGATCATTTTTGTATCTCTGTGAAGATTGATGGTGGTATTTTTATTGGTATTGTATTAAATATGTTTATTACTTTAGATAGAATTGCCATTTAACAATATTTATTCTACCTCTCCAGGAGCATAGGGGGTCTTTCCATCTACTCAAGTCCTCCTGAATTTCTTACACTTATCATCCTTTCATGCTGAGCAGTTGTCTATCTTTAGTGGTGAGGTGGATTTCTTTCAGACAGCAGATTGTAGGGTCCATTTTTTGATCTACCCTGTTAACTTGTGTCTTTTGATGGTTTAGTTAAGACCATTAATATTTAAACTTATAACTGTGAGGGCCAATTTAATCTATGCCATGATGAGGTGTTTTATGGGGTTCAGTGTTTTCTTGTGTTTTGCACTTTTTGAGTCTGGTCTAGTTTTGGTTATTGTGATATTATTCTTGTTGGTTCTTGAGGTTGGTTGTTTGACTCTTCTGTGTGGAGTATTCCCTGAAGTATTCTCTGTAGGTTTGGCTTTGTGTTCATATAATTATAGATTTGACTATTTTCATGGAAAGTTTTCCTTTCACTATCTACTATGAGGACTACTTTTTCTTCATAGATATCTTTGGGTTGGAAGCCATCATTTTTAGACTTTGAAGTGTTCCATTCCAGGCCCTTCTGAGTTTCAGGGTTTCCACTAAGGTCTGAGGTAATTCTGATGGAATTGCCTTTGTATGTAGTAGGTTGCTTCTCTCTTTCTGGTTTTATCACTCTCTATTTTTTTTTTCATTGTTTAGTTTCAACTGTGATGTGCCTTGGAGAGTTTCTTCTTTGGTCAAGTCTGTTTGCTGTTCTGTGGGATTCTTGTACCTGGATGGGCCTCTCTATGACAGACTGGAAAAATTTTCTTCAATAAATTTGCTGAATATATTCTCTATGTCCCTGGCCTGGATTTCCTCTCCTTCTGGTATACCCATGATTTGAATGGTTGTTAGTTTTAGCATATCCCACTTTTCTCCAGCATGCTGTTTGCATGATTTTCTTTGAACTTACCAAAGTTTTTGGCCTTCTAAATAATTTCTTCTGTCTTGTCTTCTGGGTCAGAGGTTCTGACCCAGAAGCTCTATTTGATTTTTGTTTCCTGTTGTGCTATTTTGCATAGTGTCCATCTCTTTTTTAGGGTACAGTCTCAGTCCAAGTTCTGATTTTCTTGATAGTTCCTGGAATTCATCCTTGCATTTGATTGTCTTCATTAAGCTTAATCAATTGGATATTGAGATATTCCATTTGTTGACTCACCTTCAGTTCATTTACATCTCATTTGAGGTTCTAACATTTTTTTCATTCAAGTTAAGCCTATTGTCAGTTGCTGAATGCTCTAAGAGATGAATCTGCTCAGTTTCATTGATGTGATTGGGTTTTTTTTTATGTTTTGCTTTTATGCAGCAATTCTTTTAATCAGGGCCTCTTACTGGTTGTTTTGTTTTCATTTTGGGATTGAATTTCTGTTGAATTCTCTATGATTTCATTGGAGGCTTCCATTGTGTGACTCGGTATCCTTGGTGGAGGTCTCTCAGTTTTCTGACTTTCAGTGGCTTTTTTACATTGCGGTATACCCATGTTGTGGAAGTTCTTTAGTCTATTGAGGAGAAAGCCAGTATCTGTCCTTGTAGGCTCTTCAGAGAGTGTGCTGTTTTCTTTATCTATATTTCAGTATTTTATTTATTTATTTATTTATTTAATCGGGTGTGTGGGGGGGGGAATGGGTGTGCCAGGGCCTCCAGCCACTGCAAATGAACTCGAGACATGTTCATCCCCTTCTGCATCTGGATAACGTGGGTCCTTGGTATTTGAACCAGGGTCCTTTGTCTTTGCAGGCAAACGCCTTAAACACTAAGCAATCCATCCTGCCCAAGTGTTCTGTTTTAAATATGAACTGGCTTGATGTACTGGTGTGTGATGGGGTTATAATCACAGATGTGCAGTTTGTGGATATTTCAGTTACATCAACGGTACCTAGAGAACTAGGATGTCTGGCCTACTCATACCCCTTCATGCACTCTGTAGCACAAGGGTATCAGGGGATAGGGAACCAGGAGCCAGAATGCTGGAGAGCCAAGGGTAAGTAGCCAGCTCCTAATGTAGCCTGTGCACCCTGTGACACAGGGGCATAGGGATTTGAGTGCCCATGTGCCCATCAGCATACCAGAGCAAAAGGCCTACTTCTACAGCCCCCCCCACAGGAACCAGGCCTCCCCAAGACAGCAGCAAGGGGACCAGGACCAGGGAACTGGGAGGTGAGGAAACAACCAGGAGCTCTGGCTTACTCATTCCACATGCACAACCTCTTGAGCATGGGATACAGGAATTGGGGACATAGGCGCCCTTTAATCAGGAAGTCAGAACAAGGGTTCTGCTTCTGCAGAAAGCTTACAGGGTCCAAGCAACATGAAGCCAGCCACAGGGGAACCTTCAAGGACTTAGGAACTGAGATGAGGGTGTGGAGAACAGGGAGGTTGGGCCTACCCACACTGGGAACACACCTCCTGGCACAGGGTATCTGGGAATTGGGGGCCCATGCGGCACTTCAATGAGGAAGGCAGAGTAAGGGGTATGCTTTACAGCAAGCTCGAAGGGCCCAAGCAGCCCCAACCCAGCTTCAAGAGAACCTGCAGCTGGGAGGAGGGTGTGGAGAACAGGGATATCTGGCCTGCTCTCTCTATGCATGCACCCTCCACAGCAGACAATCTAAAGCACAAACTTTTTTTTCTCAATTTTGATTAACATTTTCCATGATTATAAAAAATATCCCAAGGTAATACCCTCCTGCTCCCCACTTTCCCCTATAAAATTCCATTCTCCATCATATCTCTTCCCCATCTCAATCAGTCTCTCTTTTATTTTTATGCCATGATCTTTTCGTCCTCTTATGGTGGTCTTCTGTAGGTAGTGCCAGGCACTATGAGGTCATGGATATCCAGGCCATTTTATGTCAGGAGGGAGTACATTGTAAGGAGTCCTACCCTTCCTTTGGCTCTTACATTCATTCTGCCACTTCTTCCGCATTAGACCCTGAGCCTTGGAAAGTGTGATCGAGATGTTACTCGATACTCCAGTCACTTCTTTCCAGCACTATGATACCTTCTGAATCGTCCCAAGGTCACTGCCATCTGAAAAGAGAAGATTCTCTACCCAAAGTGAGAGTAGCATTAATATAAGGGTTTGAATATTAAGAGAAGTGCTTACTGGGCAGTTTGATAAGCATAGTATATGCATTTATCCAGACATCAGCAGATGTTCCACCCCTAGGACTCATGAATACCCCTGTTTTAAGGATTCAGTATCAGGGATGTATTCCCTCCCCTGGAGCGGGCCTCCCGTTCAATTGGAGAACAGTTGGTTTCCACCATGACAGACATGCCACTATTGCACCCGTTGGCTCATTTGGTCTGGCTGGCCAATTATAAGGCTTGCAGTGTCCACTGTTGAGTATCTTCACTGGTGATTTCTCTTTCTCCCATTGAACTGCATGTAGAATGGCTTCTTCCAGCTTTCTGTCAGCTGGTCAACATGGAGGAGGTTTTCAACTCAGTTCCAGCAGGATTTCTCAGTGGCCTTGCAGCCCAAGTATGCGAAGTCTTTAGCAATAGGGTCTTACCATCTATATCTGGTGGGAAACCAAGGGCCTCAGCAATGCCTGTAATATTTTGGGGTCATCAAGGACCTCAGTGGCCAACAACTCACTGGAAGGTATCCCATCCCTGGCACTGAAAATTTTCTAGCAATGATCTATGGCTCCTGAGTGTTCCATTGTCCAAAACCAGAGGATTCCATATTATTTTATATCCTCTTTGATTTTGGTTAGCCCTCCCTCCACATTTCCTTTACTCAATCTCTTCCCCTGACCTCACTTTGGGCATTTTCACCCCTGTTAATCTATTCTTTGACTTACATATATACAATAACAACGTATTAAGTACCCTCCTTCCTTTCTTTCTCTTCCCTTTATATCTCTTTTTTAGCTTACTGGTCTCTGATACTGAGTTTTTTCCTTCTCACACAGAAGCCCAATCATCTGTAACTAGGATCCACACATGAGAGAGAACATGGGGCGCTTGGCTTTCTGGGCCTGGGTTACCTCACTTAGTATAATCCTTTGCAGATCCATCGATTTTCCTGCAAATCTTTGTAATTTCATGAGGTCCCAGTGGTTAATCTGTGGTTATATTTCCTGAGCAATTGGGGTTATATTCAGAAAGTCTTTGCCAAGACTAATATGTTGAAGGGTTTTCCCTACTTTTTCCTCTAGCAGTTTCAGAGTTTCAGGTCTGATGTTAAGGTCTTTAGTCCATTTGGACTTAAGTCTTGTGCATGGAGACAGAGAAGAATCTATTTCCATCCTTCTACAAACAAATATCCAGTTTTCCCAGCACCATTTGCTGAAGAGGCTGTCTTTTCTCCAGTGAGTATTTTTGGCATGTTTATCGAATATCAGGTGGCTGTAGCTACCTGGACTTACATCTGGGTCCCCTATTCTGTTCCATTGATCTATATGTCTGCTTTTGTGCCACTACCATGCTGTTTTTGTTACTATGTCTCTGTAGTATAGGTTAAAGTCAGGTATGGTGATACCACCAGCCTTATTTCTTTTTCTCAGTATAATTTTAGATATTCGAGGTGTTTTCTAATTGCAAATGAATTTTTGGATTGTTTTTTCTATTTCCGTGAAGAATGCCTTTGGAATTTTGATGGGGATTGCATTAAATGTGTAGATTGCTTTTGGTAAGGTTGCCATTTTCACAATATTGATTCTTCCAATCCACGAACAAGGGATGTTTTACAATTTCCTAGTGTCTTCTGCAATTTCTCACTTGAGTTTTTTATAGTTTTCATTGCAGAGATCCTTTACTTCCTTGGTTAGGTTTATTCCAAGATGCTTTATTTTCTTTGATGCAATTGAGAATGGGAGTGATTCTCAAATTTCATCCTCTGTGTGTTTGTTGTTAGCATATAGGAAGGCTACTGATTTTTGTGTATTTATTTTGTATCCTGCTACATGGCTGTAGGTGTTTATCAGCTCTAACAGTTTACTGGTAGAGTCTTTAGGGTCCTTTATATGTACAATCATGTCATCTGTTAATACTGATAACTTGATCTCTTCCTTTCTAATTTGTATCCATTTCATGTGTGTCTCTTGCCTTATTGCTATGGCTAAGACTTCCAGTACTATATTAAATAAACGTGGGGACAGTAGACACCCTTGTCTTGTTCCTGATTTTAGTGAAAAAGCTTCCAGTTTTTCCCCATTTAGTAATATGTTGGCTGTAGGCTTGTCATAAATAGCTTTTATCATATTGAGATATGTTCCTTCTATTCTCAGTCTCTGTAGGATTTTTATCATGAAGGGATGTTGGATTTTGTTGAATGCTTTTTTCTGCATCTAATGAGATGATCATGTGATTTTTGTCCTTCAGTCCATTTACATAATATATTACATTTATCGATTTGCGTATGTTGAACCATCGCTGCATCTCTGGGATAAAGCCTACTTGGTCAGGGTGAATTATCTTTCTGATATATTCTTGTATTCTGTTTTCTAATATTTTGTTGAGAATTTTTGCATCTATGTTCATGAGGGGGATTGGTCTGTAATTTTCTTTTTTTGTTCTGTCTTTGCTTGGTTTTGGTATCAGGATGATGCTGGCTTCATAGAAGGAGTTTGGTAGGATTTCTTCTTTTTCTATTTTATGGAAAAGCTTAAGAAGCAATGGTGTTAGTTCTTCCCTGAAGGTCTTGTAAGATTCAGTAGTGAATCCATCTGGGGTTGGGCTTTTTTTAGTTGGGAGTTTTTTGATAACTGCTTGGATCTTCATGATTGTTAATGGGTCTATTTAAGTGATTGATGTCATCTTAATTTAATTTAGATAGGTTGTATAAATCAAGGAAATCATCCATTTCTTTCAGATTTTCGAAGCTTCTGTGTGCAGGGATCGATCGGTGAGCTGCAGCAGCGGCGGCGGCGCCACCCGCAGCAGCCCCGCTCTGGACACGGTGGTTATTTGGGGGGGGGGGCTACCCGCCCACTAGGGGATCTGCGATTCCCTGCTTCCCCCGCCCCTGTGTCCTCCCACTGACAATCTATTGGAGATTTCTCTCCCTTTAAAGCCCTAATGAACCCTTAATATCTTGCCTTTCTTTCCCCGGGATTTGCTGCAGAGCTAGGCAGTCACCATATTGGCTGGAAGTCGTGTCCCAGACATTTTGGTATGTTGTGTTCTCATTATCTTTTGACTCTATAAACTTTTTGATTTCCTTCTTGATTTATTCATTGACCCATTCCTCATTTAGTAGTGTGTTGTTTAATTTCCATGATTTTGTGTATGCTCTATAGCCTTTCTTGCTATTGATTTGTAGTTTCATTCCATTGTGGACAGCTAGAATGCAAGGAATTATTTCAGTTTTCCTGTATTTGTCGTGATTTGTTTTGTGTCCTAATATGTGATCTATTTTAGAGAATGTTCCATGTGCTGCTGAAAAGAATGTATGTTCTGCAGCATTTGGATGAAATGTCCTGTAGATATCTGTTAGGTCCATTCCTTCTATGACCTCATTTAGTCCAGATGCCTCTCTGTTTATTTTTTCCTGGGATGACATGTCAATTGGTGACAGTGGGGTGTTGAAGTCCCCCACTACCACTGTGTTTGGTGTTATCTGTGACCTTAGTTCTAAAAGCGTTTGTTTGATGAATTTGGGGGCCCCCATGTTAGGTGCATATATGTTTAGGATAATAATGTCCTCTTGTTGGAGGGTGCCTTTAATCAATATAAAGTGGCTTTTTCATGTTTCTTAACTAATGTTGGACTGAAGTTTACGTTGTCAGATATTAGGATAGCAACCCCTGTTTGTTTTCTAGGTCCATTTGCTTGAAACACCATTTTTGATCCTTTCCCTAAGGTAGTGTCCATCCTCTGTAGTAAGGTGGGTTTCTTGGAGGCAACAAATTGTAGGATCCTGCTTTTTAACCCAGTCTGCAAACCTATGTCTTTTGGTTGGGGCATTACGGCCATTGATATTAAGAGATATTATTGAAAGAGTCTATTGATTTTTGCCATTTTTTTGTAGTTCTTCTGGTTTTACCTTTGCTCTCTTGTGTTAACTAGCATTTGAGTATTGTTTGATTTTTCCTGGGTCCTTATATGTGTGCTTTTCTTTCTCTTCGGCATGGAGGATTCTTTCAATTATTTTCTGTAGAGCTGGTTTTGTCTTCAAATACTTCTTTAGCCTGCTTTTGTCGTGGAATGTCCTTATTTCTCCACCTATTTGAATGGATAGCTTTGCAGGATAATGTAACCTTGGTTGACCGTTGTTATCTTTCAGAACTTGGAATACATCACTCCATGCCCTTCTGGCTTTTAAAATTTGTGTTGAGTAATCTGCTGTAATCCTGATAGGCTTTCCTTTGTAGCTAATTCGATTTTTCTCTCTTACTGTTTTTAATATTTTTTCTTTGGTTTGTGTGTTTGATAGTGTGATTATAATATGGCAAGGAGAGGTTCTTTCCAGGTTTTGTCTGGCTGTTGTTCTAAACGATTCCTGTATCTGCATTGGCACCTCCTTCCCAGTTTGGGGGGAAGTTTTCTTATATGATTTTTTTGAAGATGCCTACTATGCCTTTGGAGTGAAATTCTTCTCCTTCTACTATGCCCTGAGTTCTTATGTTTCATCTTTTCATAGTGTCCCGAGTATCTTGAGATTCCCACTCCTACTTTTCAATTAGTTTGTCTTTCTCTTTGTTGGACTGTATTAGATCTGCCACCTGGTCTTCTAGTTTAGATATTCTGTCCTCTACTTCATCCATTCTGCTGATGAGATTTTTCTACAGAGTTTCTTATTTCATAAAGTGTGTTCTTTATTGCTAGTAATTCTAAGTGGCTTTTGTTTATTATTTCTATTTCCTTATTTATGTCTAGTATTGACCTCTTTATTTCATTAAATTGGTGTCCTGTGTCTCCTTTCATTCCTTTCATTTTTCTTTGAACATAGTTATAATCATTCTTTTGAAATCTTTCTCAGGCATTTCCTCTAACTTGTTCTCTCTGGAGGTCAGTTCTGATGCATTATTACTTTTTGGTGGATTTATATTGTCTTGATTTTTAGTGTTTCTTGTGTTATAATGTATATATTTTTGCATCTTGGATTATTTAATGGTTGGATTTTCCAGTTAGCTGGCTATTAAGAGATGTATCAATCAATCTGATGTTGTGTATCTTCAGGGTAGGACGTTAAGGCGCTAGTTGTGGCTCTGAGACTCTCAGAGTATCTACAAAAGTGAATCTAGGTGTTGGGTGTGCCTGCTATGATAGTATTCAAGTAGGCTAAGTGGAACAAAATACAGGCAGATTCTACAATTTAACTAAACAATGTACCCTTTCAATGAAAAGCCACACAGAGTGTTTATCCAACAGTAGTTATTATGACAACCAGATCCTCTGTCTGTCCGGTAGGCTGTGTGGTGCCTCACCCAATCCCTTAATCCTGACATCAAGGCAGTTAAGATTTCTGGTCTGTAGAGGCTTCCAAGTCAGCTTGTGACCAGGTGAGACCCTTCCCTAATGTATAACAGAAGAGGAAGCAAAGCCAGTATAAATCAAGAAGCAACAAATAACAAGCCCAAAATACAGCTTATTTAAGAATGGCAAATCTGACCATACATCAGATTTAACATATAGTTTATACTGATCTGAAAGGTGCAATTAACACTTCTGGTTCAGTCCTATATACCAGGTTTATTTGGTGGGTACTGACCTGGTGTAATCCCAGTTACCTTTTGGGATGATTTTGTTGTCTGCTCTTGCTTGAATACCGCTGTAGGTTCAAGTAGGCGTGGCTGGGTCCCTGGACCGCTGCTCTGTTTGCTGGAGCTGGGCACTGGTCGTGCAGAAGGGGTGGCTGCCGATGCTGCTCTAGTTCGCCCGCTGTTCCACGTGTTGTTCTACCTTGTGATCTGCTCCTCCGTTGTTCACTGCCGTTCTCCCTTCACATTTCTTGAGTTTGCAGAGAGCTCTGGTGTGAGTGGAAAATCCCCTCACCTGGCTTTTCCTGCAGCTCAAGCTGAGCCTGGCGGTTGGCTGATCTACCACTGCTGTGGTCCCGCGGACCTGCTGGAGCCGCTTCTGCCTGCCTGTGTGGGCTCTGGATGCTCTTGATCTCTCCTACTTCTCCGCTGCCATTTCAATTTCCTATACACCTCACTTTTTAGTAAAAGTGTGTATTTTGTTGGTTTTTTTTATTTTTTATTTATTTTTTCTTTTTCCCCTCTAGGCTGCTTTGGCGTGGTTCCTATGCTGCCATCTTAACTGGAAGAACTTCTAAAGCACAAACTTTTTATAGCTTTCCTTTTTTTCTTCAGTCTAGATCACATTAAGGGCACACTGTTTAAAGAATAAGTCAGTGGTTTTGCACAGTCCCTTGAGTCCTTTGTAGTTCTCTGCTTTCATTAGCATGTAAAATTCTGAGAGAGAGATAGAACGTTTGGAATGCTGGTATAAGGATATCCATATTATCTCCAGTATGGCAACAGTTTAGCTAATGAATATCAGATGAAGCCACCATTAGAGTAGTGGTGCGTATATAAGCAAGATGCATAGGGTGGCTCATGTGTCTGGAGTTCATTTGTAATGGCTGGAGACCCCATGCACCCTTTCTCTCTCTCTGTCAAATAAATAAATAAATAAAATAAATGTTTAAAAAGTAATGTGTTTATTTAGTAATAGCTACTGAAGTGTGAACCTTAAATGTTGTAGGATATAATTTTATGGTACCATTTCCGTTTGGGTCTAGAATTGTGTTTCCCACCCCCTCCCTTTCCTTTCCCTCCCTCTCCACCCATCGTATTGTCTAGTTCCCAAGCTGCTTGCTGGGTGGGGAGGGAGGGCAGGGCAACGGAGGGGTTGGGAAACACAATTCTAGACACAAACAACAATGGTACCATAATATTCTGCATCCTAAAAGGCAGATCGCATGGCTGAACCTTCACCAGGCCCTTAGAGGGAACACCTGAGCCACCAGACACTGGAGAGGGTATGATGAAGACTGACCTTAATCATCTATAGCTTCTCTCTCTGTCTCTCTCTCTCTCTGTTCTCTCTTCTCTTTCTCTTGTCTCTGGCTCTCTTATATTAGTTATCTTTTTCTTCCTTTTCTTTGTGGCCACTGACCTGTAACTCTAAGTACCAGCATGTGACTATCATCCACAATGAGCTTTTGATCAGAGAGGCCTACAAGTTTTCCTAAAAGAAAGACAGATTTCTGTCAGAGTACTTGATGACCCACCAAAAGTTCGTGATAAGACCCTACTACTAAAGACACCTTCTGTGGTTGACACATAAAATGGAATGACATGGCTGGAAGCTGGAAGAGAGTCAGTCCCCAGACAGTCAGTGTGTCTAGTGCCAGAAGGTGCTACATGGGCAACTGGGGGAAAAACCAATATCTGTCCAAGCAACTCATGGTCTAACCTACTTAGCAGCAAATAACCTGTTGTGATGCTCACACAAGTGCAGTGGTGGCACACAGCCATGGTGGGGATCCAACTACTCTTGATTTGGCTAACTGATCCCCTCAGTGGAATGGGACCCATAGCTGGAGCTGGGAAACAATTCAGAACCATATCCAAACATAAGCCCACTGTCCAATATCAAGCTACCACCAATTGTGGTCTGCAAGAGGGCCTACACCTATTAAATTCTCTATAAAAACATAAGGGTTATCCCCCTTTTCTGGTGCTAACTTACTCTCCATTGGAGAATCAGCTCCTCTTTTTCAGATAGATGTAGATCCTAAGGAGAGAGCCACCCCATCATACCTCAAAAGGGCCCCGGCTGAAATTAAGAACAATTGGCAAAACAAGCAAGGGTGCCATTTTCTTGGTGAACTGGGTACCAGCACAAGGGTGAAGGAGATCAGCACAGAGAAAAATCAACTCCTACCAAATCAGAGATCCAGAGACCCAGAGGCCCCCAACACCTCATCACTGAAGCAGACCAAAAATGAACCCAACATGGCTCAGGGAAATTTTGCAGAAGAGGGGCCAGAAAGAGTGTCAGAGCCACATGTTGGGTCATGATATGCAGAGACATTTATCATACCCATAACTGTGGGGTCACTCCAGAATTCATGACCCGTATACCTCAACAAGGAGGGGTCAGGGGGAGGGGGTAGGACATGGATGAGCCCAACCATGGTACCAAACTGACTGTATTTGCTGAGTTCAAATCTATTTAATAAAAAAGTGACAAAAAAAGAGTTGAAGGACAGTTCATGATTTATCCTCCTCTAGCAACGGACTTTAACTTTGTAATAAAATAATTTATTGTTGAAATAGGTGAGGAGAAAGTATTGAAAAGTAGCTTTTGGGTTTGAAAGATGGCACTGTGTTTAAGGCCCTTGCTTGCAAAGCCAAATACCCAGCTTCGATTCCCCAGGACCCACATAAGCCATATGAGTATGGTGGCACATGCATCTGGAGTTTGTTTGAAGCTGCTGGGGTCCCTGGTATGCTCATTCTTTTTCTCTCTATCTGCCTATTTTTTTTCCTCTCTTTCAAATAAATAAATAAATAAAATATTTAAAAATATTTTTAAAGTAGCTTTTTAAAATGAACTTAATTTTAGATGAGTTTTAGTTGTTTTAATTCATAATTTTTATTAAAGTTTCAAAACATGAAGCATGTTAAAGTATAATTTTATGGGTTTGTTGGTACATACTTTTAATCCCAGCACTAAGAACACTGAGGTAGGAGGGTTACCATGAGTTTGAGGCTAGCTTAGTCTGCAGAGTGAGTTCCAGGTCAGCCTGGGCTAGAGTGAAACCCTGTTTAAAAAAAAATCTCCAAAAAATGTATACAATTTTGCTTTTGCTTAGTACATTTAATGTACCGTGTAACTATTCCCTCTGTCTTGCTTAATATATAATCATAACCCCCCAAAACCTTGTACCTATTAAACTGTAACTTTCCCTTCTTTTTGTTCCCACAACCTTAGGTATCCTCTGATTTTATTTCTGTTTTATGGATTTACTTATTTTGAATATGTTAAATAAATAGGGTACATGATGAGAACTTTAGTTTCTGTTTCAATTCACCTAGAATGACTTATTTTTTAGAGTTATCCATGTGGTAGGATATAACAGTATCTCATTACATTTTTATGGTTGTGTGACATTATAGTGCATGAGCATACCACATTCCTTTCTCCATTCATCACTTGTATTTTTTATAGCGTAGATAGAGTACTTTTGTGGGGAAGTTACAAAGATAGTTTAGAGACTTTATGTATACCTGCTTTGTTTGTCCTGTGGTAAATATCTTACAAACTGTGGTTCATTTTTCAGAGTTATGAGCCAATATTGACACACTATTACTAGCTAAAGTTCACACTTCATTCATGTTTCCTTAGTTTTTAAATATTGTACCTTTTATGCCTAGGATTGCCAATTTAAAGCTTGTCATTATGTATTCTTAAGCAACTCTCAATACTGTATTTTTCATATTCTTCATATTTTGATGAATTTGAAATTTCTGAGGGATACTGGCTAGGTATTTTTTAAAATATTCCTCAATTTGGGCATGCTTAATATTTTTTATGATTAGAAGGTGTTTATGGATCTTTGGGAGAAAGAGCATAGACAGGTAAGCAGCCATTTTTATTATATATCAAGGGTGCATACTAGCAAACAGAATATTGAGTTTGATGAGGTAGTAACATATGTTTGTCAGGAATCTCCCCATGAAGTTACTTTCCATCTGCCTTTCTGTACTGTATTCTTTGGAAAGAAGTACCTATGTAGAGTTCACATTTAAAGAATGAGGAGAAGTATTGCTTCATCTGTGTGAGGGTGGAATATGTTCATAAACTATTAAGGATTCTTTTATACCAATAGCTTTTCTTTTCCCCAATTCATTTTATAATCATTTATATCTGGTAGATTTTTAGCATTTTTTTCTCATTTTCTGTTAATATATAATGAAAATTAAATCTTGTACATCATCTGGATGGACCGGAATTATTTTATCCATTTATCTACCGAAGGATACCTTGGTTGGTCCCAAATTTTGTCAGTAAGTAATCCTCTTTTAAACATGGATATTTTTGAGTGGTCATAAATTTTCAGCTAATTTGAGTAAATAGCAAGGAGAATAGTTGTTGGATTATATGATGCGAATATGTTCAGTTTTGTAAGAAAATGACAATCTGACTTCCAGAAGGAATGATCATTTGCTCATTATTATTTGGAATATAATTGAATAATATTTCATTGCTCAGATTGTTCTTGCTTTGTCCTCTGCGGACTCTTTCAGTTCACTCTTGTTTCTCTCACTTACCTTCATCATTTTCTGTTAGACGTTTCCTTACTTTTTGGCTTTCTTCATACACTTAAGTGAGGTTGTAACATTTTCTAATACAGTCAGATATTTCTGTCACCATTTGAACTCTGGAATCCCCGATTTTCTGAATGAAAGTTTTATAAAATAAATTTATAGGCATGAAGGTTTATACTTTAGGCTATATCCTTCCATGGGTTTCAGTATGCTCTGGGTATTAGAGAAAGCAGCACACTGTGGTGAGAGCACACTTAAGAGCAAATAACTCATCTTATGAGCTAGCAAGTACAGAATAGGAGCAAAAAGTACTAGGTGCACATATAATATAAATTATGTGTAATATGTATATAATTATGTATATTCTGTATAATTCATAAAATGAGTTGGGGAAAAGTCAGTAGAAGAAAAGGAGTAAAAGAAATCATAAATATATATACATGTATATATGTATGTATATATATATATGCATATATATATATATATATGTATATATGCAACATAAATCCACTTTTATAGTATACCAAGTAGCTTCAGTGACCTGTCATCAAGGCTGTACTTTTTCCTTCTTCCTTCTTCCTCACCTTTTCAACTTCTCGTCATTTGCCTGTTTCCATCGTTTTACCTTTTGTAGAATGTCATATTGTCAGAATCTTATAGTACATAACCTTTTTAAATTGGTTTCTTTGACTTAGGGACATATGTATATATTTCCTTCATATGTGTCTATGAATGGTTGGCTCATTTCTGTTTTGCATTGACTGATCTTTCTTTCTGTGGCTATCACAGTTTATCATTCATCTATTGAAGGAAATTTTGGTTGCTTCCAAGATTTTGCAATTATATTAAAAGCTTTAATAAACATTAATGTATGCATTTTTGTGTGGACACAAAATTTTAACAAATTTGGGTAATGTATAATAAGTTAAGTTCGTGTATCATATGGTAAGGATATGTTTGGCTTTCCAGACTCCCTAACTGTCATCCAAGGTGAGTGCCATTTTATATTCATACCATCAATGAATTCATGTCCTCCTTCTGGTTTTTATTTTTCACATATTGAGATTATAGTTGTTCAGCACTCTTGCTAGCACTGGGTTGTGCTAGTTTACTTACTTATTTATGTCTTTTTTTACTTTGATCACTCTTATAGTTATTTAATTGTTTTAAATTTCAGCTCCCTGCTAACATATGGTGTGGAATATCTTTTCCTAGGGTTTTCTATCTGCATTTCTTTGATGAAACATATGTGCAAATCTTTGGTCCATTTTTAAATCAGAAGGTACTTTTTGTAAATTTTATCCAAAGAGTTTTTTTGGATTGAATATTTTATCACATAAGTCTTTGTTTTGTTTGGAAACAGGGTTTTACTAGGTAGTCCAGGCTGTCCATGAATACCTGACTCTCCTGCTTCAGTCTCACACATGGTAGTGAGATTATAGGCAAGCACCACATTTCAAGTTTAGGTCTTTTGCACTTTTTCCTAGTATATGGCTTGGCCTATCTTCTAATTTTCTTGATAGTTTTTTTCACAAAGCAGAATCTTCTGATTTTAATGAAATCTGCTTTCACAATTCTTTTATTCATGGGCTGTCCTTTTGCTGCTGTCTAAAAATCCATTGTCATTCCTAGAGTCATTAGATTTTCTCTTGTGTTATCTTTTAGGAGCCTAATAGTTTACATAAATATTTAAATTTAGGTTCATATTCATTTTTATTTAATTTATGTGTACTGCTTAAGGTTTGGGTCTAGATTTATGTTTTTATTGTAATGTGAGCTTTTTGCATCCAAATGTCCAAGTATTCTGCTACAATTTGTTGAAAAGACAGTTTTATTCCTTCTATTGCATTGCCTTTTCTTTGTTTGCCAAAGATCATTGACTATGTTCATGTGAGTCTATTTTTCAGTTCTGTATTCTATTCCATTCATGGATTTCTCTTTTCACAAATGCTACCTGTCCTTGTTTACTATTGGCTTTACAACAAGTTGTGAAGTCTGGCACTATTAGTCTTCTGACTTTGTTCTTCTTTCATAATAGCCATTTTGGGTCATTTGCCTTTCCATGGAAACTTTGCCATCAGCCTTTTGATACTCACATGGGGAAAAGAAAAAAAAAAAAACCTGGTGGGATTTTGACAAGAGTTATACTATTAATTTAGGTCAAATTGGGAAGAACTAATATCTGGACCTTATGTCTTTGCATCTATAAATGTTAAATATAACTCCTTTTTCTAGGTCTTCACAAATGTATATAAATAAGTTTCATACATTATAATGTTCCATGGGGTTTGATAATCACTTACTTTAAAAATATGCTCTTCCATAGGATATCTTTATACTTAGAATAAATCCGTGGAGTATCTGCTTTTAATTCACCAGCCTGTAGCCTAGCAATATATATTACCTTTTATTGCCAATTTTAGACAGAAAGTAGAGAATGGGGGCTGGAGAGATTGCTTAGCCGTTAAGGTGCTTGCTTGCAATGCCAAAAGACCTTGGTTTGATTCTCTACAACCCACATAAAGCCAGATGTACAAGGTGGTGCATGCATCTGGAGTTTGTTTGCAGTGGCTGGAAGCCCTGGCATGTCCATCCCCCCTGCCTCTTTCTCTCTCTCTAATAAATAAATAAGCAAATAAAATATTTTGAAAAGAAAGTGGAGTATGAGGGAGGTATTACAGGTGGTCTAGAATGGAAATACTAGGACTACAACATTTGGATTAAGGAAGTAGTGTCTCCAGCTACCCAGAAGAATTCTAAGGCTGGAATATCAGACTACCTCCTACCAAGATCTTTAAAAGGAACTTCAGAGTGGGACATTTAAGGTACACTGAAATGACTTAATGTTTCCTACATTCTACCCATGATGTGACCTTAATTAGACCACTTTTCTCTTCAGTTTGCCATCCAAAAGGACTATATATTTTCTATTGTCCTACTTCTGTTATACTTTGTTTTTTTAATTTTTTTTCCTATTTTTATTTATTTGAGAATGACATACAGAGAGAGAAAGAGGCAGATAGAGAGAGAGAGAGATTGGGCGCGCCAGGGCTTGCAGTCACTGCAAACGAACTCCAGATGCGTGCACCCCCTTGTACATCTGGTTAACGTGGGTCCTGGGGAATCGAGCCTTGAACCGGGGTCCTTAGCCTTCACAAGTAAGCGCTTAACCACTAAGCCATCTCTCCAGCCCACTTTGATTGTTTTAATAGACGCTTTATTATTGTAGTTTTTTTCTCCTCTTCTGAGAGGATAAAAGATGTATCAGATATGTGTACAACTTGTTCAAAGGACTTTCCTTTGGATTTAATATACAGCACTTTAATAGAGTACAGACAACCTTGCCTTACACCTAAACTGTGGTTCTTTTTGATTCTTTATTAGCTATGTACATACTCCGTATATAAACAACCATGTTAGTACCACCATTAGCCTCCACCCTGTCCTCCCCCCTCTGAAGAGGCCCTCCTCATAGGGGATTGTGGGTCATGCATTGTGGGGGTAGCCATCAGTTATGGGGAAGAGGCAATGTCTCTGTGCATAATGTCCCAACTTGTGGCTCTAACAATCTTTATGCCCTCTCTTCCATGAATTTCTGGGTTTGTTTTAGGTCTATTTCAGTGACGAGGTTTTGAGAACCTCTGTGTCTGTGGATATCTTGTTTCGTAGGAGTTGAGTGTTCTCTGTGACTATCTCCTTCACCCCTGTGCTGATACCAGGTTCACCGAGAAAGCAGCACTCTTGGTCCTTTCCCCAGTTCCTCTATGGTTTCAGCTGGGGCCCTTGTGAGTTGCGATGGGCTGAATCTCTCCTCAGGTTCTGCATCCATCTGAAAAAGAGAAGCAGATTCTCTAATGCAGAGTGAAGTTAGCACCGGATAAATGTGATACCATTATTATTTTAGAGAGAATTTAATAGGGGTAGGCTCTCTTTCAGCCCGAGATTGGTTGGAGCTTGATATTGGAGAGCAGACTTGATTTTTGGATATGGTTCTGACTTGTTTCCCAGTTCCAGCTATGGGTTCCATTCCACTAAGTGGATCTGTTAGCCAAAAGCAGTTGGTTACCCACCATGGCTGTGTGCCACTATTGCACTTGTGTGAGCATCACATCAGGTAGCTTGCTGCTGAGTAGCTTAGAACATGAGTTGCTTGTACAGATGTTGGTTATTTTCCCCAGTTGCTCATCTAGCATCTGTGGCACTAGACAAGCTAAATGTCTGGGGACTGCCTCTCTTCCAAATTCCAGCCAGGTCTCTCTCCATGTTCTGTACCAACAGCATATGGTGTCTCTGGCAGTAGGGTCTTTCCATTAACCTTTAGTGGGCAATCAAGTGTTCTGGCAGAAATATATCTTCTTTTGGGAAACCTTGTAGGTCTCTCTGGTCAACAGCTCATTGTGGATGTTATCTGCATCCTGGTACTGGAAGTTACAGG
The DNA here is from genome assembly GCA_036346955.1 of Dipus sagitta. Classification (NCBI taxonomy): domain Eukaryota; kingdom Metazoa; phylum Chordata; class Mammalia; order Rodentia; family Dipodidae; genus Dipus; species Dipus sagitta. The sequence goes on from CM070773.1 coordinate 87,898,509, forward strand.
CCAGCACCAAAGGAAAATAAGGAAGAAAAAGATAGGTAATATAAAAGAGAAAGAAAGAAAACACACACACACACACACACACACACACACACACACACACACACACAGAGAGAGAGAGAGAGAGAGAGAGAGAGAGAGAGAAACAAAGAGAAAGAGAGAGAAAGAAACAGGAGAAGATTGAAGTTAGTCTTCATCATACCCTCTCCAGGGCCTTTGATCTAGGTGTTTCCTTTAAGGACCTGATGAAAATTCAACCTTTTAGTTTGTCTTTCAGGATATAGCATTTTATGGTACCATTTCCATTTGGGTCCAGTTTTGTGTCCTCCACCACCTTTACCCTCCCCTCCCACCCCACCCTCCCTATTGTCTGGCCCTCAAGATGTCTATTAGGTATGTTAGCATCATGGGCAGATTCGGATTAGGAGCCACAGATGAGTGAGACCATGTGACAATGTCTTTCTGTGATTGGGTGAGTTCGCTGAGAATGATCTGTTCTATGTTCAACAATTTTTCTTCAAATTTCATTGTGTCATTCCTTACTGCTGTGTAGAATCCCATCGTGTAGATATAACAGAACTTGGTTATCCATTAATCTAATGATGGACATCTGGGTTGATTTCAGTTCTTAGCTATTACAAATTGAGCAGCTATAAAAAAGTTTGAGCAAATCTCTCTGAACTGAGGCATGGAGCTGTTATGTTAAATACCCACTAAGGGAATAACTGGTATTGGTATATACCAATAACTGTTTAATACTATGAATAACTATTGGTAACTCTGTGGTCCACCTTTTTAGGAGTCTCCATATTTCTTTCCAAAGTGGTTGTACCATCTTACATTCCCACGAACAGTGAATGAGGTTTCCTATTTCTCTGCATCCTTGCCAACATTTGTTTGCATGAGAAGATTAATAAAGCATTCTATTACCTTTGCCTCATTAGGAAAGGAGTATAATAATAGAACCAACATCATTTGGTCTCTTCTGAAGATTGAATGAATAAGTGCTAAGAAAAGTGAGCTATTATGTGAAGCATGTGAACCAAGTGATGTATGATGCAAGGAAATTAAGCTAGAAACCTTACCAAGTGTAGGCTTTAGTAACAATCCACCTGTTAGCTCCATGTGATTTTGGTAGCAAACTGGTACCTTCCTGCTAGCTGTGAAGTCTTTGAACCCAGGAGCATTACCTACACCCTCCCCTTAGCCCCTCCTTGTTGAGGTATATGGGTCATGCATTGTGGAGTTAGCCCACAGTTATGGGTAAGCTAAATGTCTCTGCATATCATGACCCAACATGTGGCTCTGACATTCTTTCCACCCCCTCTTCCGCAAAATTTCCCTGAGCCATGTTGGGTTCACTTTTGGTCTGCTTCAGTGATGAGGTGTTGGGGGCCTCTGAGGCTCTGGCTCTCTGATTTGGTAGGAGTTGATTTTTCTCTGTGTTGATCTCCTTCCCCCTTCTGCTGGTACCCGGTTCATCGGGAAAACAACACCCTTGCTTGTTTCACCAATTTTATTTAGTTTCAGCCAGGGCCCTTTTGAGGTATGATGGGGTGGCTCTCTCCTTAGGATCTACATCTATCTGAAAATGAGAAGCAGATTCTCCAATGGAGAGTAAGTTAGCATCAGGACAAATGAGATAACCCTTACTTTTTTTTATAGAGAATTTAATAGGTGTAGGCCCTCTTGTAGCCCATGACTGATGGTAGCTTGATATTGGCGATTGGGCTTATGTTGGTATATGGTTCTGACTTCTTTCCCAGCTCCAGCTATGGGTCCCGTACCACTGAGGAGATCAGTTAGCCAAATTAAGAGCAGTTGGTTCCCCACCATGGCTGTGTGCCACTATTGCACTTGTGTGGGCATCACAACAGGTTATTTGCTGCTAAGTAGGTTAGACCATGAGTTGCTTGGACATATATGGTCATTTTCCCCCAGTCGCCCATGTAGCACCTTCTGGCACTAGACGCACTGACTGTCTGGGGACTGACTCTCTTCCAACTTCCAGCTATGCCATTCTATTTTGCACGTCAACCTAGTTTATTATTTCATTAGCTCACATAACTCATTTTCCCCAAGTGTGAATCTGAGTTCTTATTTTTCCACAGTATGACACAGTGTTGTAAGAGCTTTATTTTTTCCAATTTATAGATATTATGTGTTCTATCATTGTGGTTTTTAGGTACATTACTCTGTTTCCTAATGAGCTTTCATGAATTTATTATTCTTTCATATTTCCTCTTCTGTGAGTTTACTTCACATTTTACATTCTGAAAATTGGGTTTTAGACTATTTTGTTGAATCAAGAATTGATTCTTTTTAGGTCTACTTCTGAAGAGGGGTGGAAAGATTGTTAGAGCCACAAGTTGGGACATTATGCACAGAAATATTGCCCTTCCCCATAGCTGATGGCTACCCCCACAATGCATGACCCACAATCCCCATGGGGATAACTGGCATCCCTAACAAGGAGGGTCCTTTTGGAGGGGCTCAGGGATGCAGGTAAGGATGGTACCAAAATGTGCTGTTTACATACTGAGTATGTCCATAACTAATAAAAAAAGAATTGATTCTTGTTGTGTGTGGTGGCACATGCCCTTAATCCCAGCATTTGGGAGGCAGAGGTAAGAGGTAAGAGGATCACCCTGTGACTACATACTGAATTCCAGATCAGCCAGGGTTAGACTGAAAGCCTACCTTGGAAGAAAAAAAAATCGGATTCTTGATTCATTAAAAATATTTAATTCTTATGGATTCTATGTTGTAGTTGTCTTTGTGTTATTCTTTCTTAAGCAGTCCTGGCTCGTTAAACCGAATTTTAACATTTGTGATTTTTTATTGTATCTTACTAATATAATTCCAACCCCATCATCATCAAGGTAGTCTTATACCATTATTTCTAATATATATGCTTTGCCATCACATTTTTTACATTCATTTGCCTATGTTGACACTAGGTTGATTCTGTATCTTGACTATTATGAATAGAGTTGCAGTGAACATAACTTTATTAGTAAGTATTCCACTGCTGTGACAAAATACTTTGAGATGAAGTAAATAAGGCAAGATTTATTATTGCTGCTCTGGAGCTTCCAGTGCATGGGTGCTCAGCCTTATTGCCTTTGGGCCTGTGTCTCATAGCAGGGAGAATGTGCAGAGGAAGCTGATAACTGTGCTGCCAGGAAGCAAGGGGGGTATGGCAAGGGCTGGAGTCTCAATATAAAATTTGAAGATATATGGTGAGGTGGGTTTCTTGAAGGCAACAGATTGAGGGGTCTAATTTTTTAATCCATCCTGTTAGCTTGTGTCTCTTGATGGGTGAATTAAGGCCATTAATATTTAGGGTAATGACTGTGAGATTTGATTTGATCCGTGTCATATTGTGATGGTAAATGTGGGTTGGTGATTTCATGGACATTGGAGTTTTTTGTGCCTACTCTGAGTTTGGTTGTTGTGATCTGCTTCTTGTAGGCAATTGTGTTTGATTATGTTTTGTTTCTCTGTGGAGAATTTCCTGAAATACTCTCTGTAGTGTTGGTTTTGTGTTCATATAATTGTAAAGCTGAGTTTTGTCATGGAATGTTTTTCTTTCACCAGCTATTGTGAGGGATACTTTTGCTGGGTAGAGTAGTTTGGGTTGGAAGCCATAGGTTCTTAGACTTTGCAGTGTTTCATTCCAGGCCCTTCTAGCTTTCAGGGTTTCCATTGAGAAGTGTGAAGTAATTCTGATTAAATTCTTCCCATTCATCCCTGCCTCATAAATGTTCTGCCATCTCTGACTAGCACCACAATCTGGTACCTGAACCTTTAACACATTGGCCTTTGGGGAACATCTGGAATCCAAACTGCAGAAATGATAGTTCAATATTTTTTTGACCTACTGATTTCCTTTCCTTTGAATATATATGCAGTAGTGGAATGGTTGAATAATTGATAGTTCTGTTTATAGTTTTGTAGAAATATTTTTATTATTATTTGCTTGTAGTGAGAGAGAGAGAGAGAGAGAGAGAGAGAGAGAAAAGAGAGAGAATGGGCATTCCAGGGCCTGTAGCTGCTACAAACGAACTCCAGATGCATGTGCATCTTGCTTTATTTGGGTATTGGGGAATTGAACACTGGTCATTAGTCTTTGCAGACAAGTACCATTATACACACTGAACCCTCTCTCCAGGCCACGTTTATAGTTTTTTTTTTTTTTTTTGAGGAAACTCCATCTTATTTACCTAGTGATAGTAAGAATTTCATTAATATCTGTTGTAGTATCCCACTTTTCAGCTCCAATTTTATGAATTTGGGTAATCTCTTTTGTTAGTTTATCTTTTTATTTTATTTTCATTTGTGTGTGTGTGTATGAGAGAGAGAGATTGAGAGAGAGAGAGAAAATGAGAATGGGTATGCCAGGGCCTCCAGCCACTACAAATGAACTCCAGATGCATGTGCTACCTTGTGTATCTGGTTTATGTAGGTACTAGGGAATTGAAGGTTGGTCTTTAGGCTTCATAGGCAAATGCCTTAACCACCAGGCTATCTCTCCAGCCCCTGGTTTATCTTTTCAAAGAACCATCTCTTTATTCATTGATTCTTTATTTCTATCTACTTTCACCCCTGATTTTTATAAATACTGAAATTTTCTACCTAAAATATTTTTCTCTTGCCTTTTCAGATATTTATTTATTTATTTATTTATTTATTTACTTATTTGAGAATGAGAGCAAAAAAGAGGTAGATAAAGAAAGCATGGGCATGCCATGGCTTCTAGTCACCATAAATGAAGTCCAGTCACATGTGGCACCTTGTGCATCTGGCTTTACGTGGGCACTAGGGGATCAAACCTGGGTTCTTATGCTTTGTAGGCAAGTCCCTTAACTGAGAAGCCATCTCTCCAGCCCTACCTCTTACCCTTTTTCATTAGTTGTGAAGGTTGATAAGTACCTCCTTTACCTTTATGATACACTAAATCTACTTAGACTGCATCTATGAATATTATTAATAATTACCAAAGAGCTTCTAGAAATTGATTTTTTTACTTATACTTTATCTCATAATCTATTGATATCTAATTGATATGTTTCATGACTCATCTTTTTCTTTCCTTGAAATTTAATGTATCTAACCACAAGTCATAGACTGCTAACATCAGAGAACTATTACCACAGCTAGGCCTGATTGTGAAATGAAAGGAAGTGATTATTTGGAACCATGGAGAAGAATAAGTGCAAAGAAGAACACTAGACAGGAGCTTTGGTCTTAGAACATCTAATAATTTGTGATCTGGCAGGCTCATACTCTGTCCTCACTTTTTCTGTCCTTCATCTTTGGCTGGTAAGTGAGGCCACTAATTCAGACCGTAGAGTTAAACTTACAGGCATACAGAGCAGGGAGATGGTGGAGAATGCCTGAGGGGGAGTGAAAGATCGTCAGCACCTTTACCTTCGTGCATTAATAAATCTCATTTATTATCTGTGATAAAATGACATCACATGTCATTTTTGCCTTTCCTTTCACTAGCACTATTATTTTAGTAAAGATGTGAATCCTCTTCTGAGACAATATCTTTAAGATCCTTCTCAAATACATGTTGCTGCCTGTTAAGCTGAGATTCAGAACTGGATGTTTTTGTATCATCCTTCCAGTTTCCACTGTTCATTTACAACATTTTATAATCAAAATAACTGAGCATTATTTCTTTTGCAGATTTAAATTGTGAAGTTAAAAAAAAGTCTTCATTTTTATGCCTTGCATTTTATATAGGTCGTTTCTGCATCTTCTCATTTGTGGTTTTCACTTTTTGGATTGAACAATTGCTGAAAAGTATGCAGTAGAAATATAAGAATTCTGTATGTTATGTTTCTTAATTTTGTTTGATTTGAAGTCCAATGGTAAAATAATTTTGCAAAGCCCAGTGTTCCTCCATTGTTTGTGTTTAAAGAATGTGTAAATATTGAAATTAAGCTGCAAGTATATTAGTCATTTTCTGTTGCTTACTTGTCACCATTTTTCTTGTTTGGATGAAAAGTAGCACTTTGACAGAAACAGAAATTTGGGTAATTCTCTTCTTGAGAAACTACTCTTTAAAAGACAATAACCTCTGCTACTTCTATTCACATGTGTCTTTAATAATAGATTTATTGGAAGCTCTAAGATAATTTTAAATTATATTTCCTTTCCTTTTCATCATGTCATTTGCTTTTCTGTATACACTTTTTGCATATTAGAGTTTTCTGTGACCAAACAATATGGAGACATGTTAGGTATATAAGGGAATAATGCAAGCTTACCCCTTGAAACTATCCTGTGGGACTTTCCGGAGGTAAGGCCCCTTAGCTGGGCATAATTCTGGAGCATTATAAACTATGCAGGCAGCTCAGACTCTGTAATAACCTTGTAACTGGCTCCTTCTTCAGAGTAGAAATGAAAATGAGTCATTATGGTTAAACTTTCTCTTTTTCTGTACCTTCTTCTGTATACTCTCCTGTCATATCCTTGTGCCTCATTGTGGTAGTTTAAATGTATGTCCCCCCATAGACTCAGAAGGGTTTTTGTTTTGTTTTGTTTTTTCAAGGTAGGGTTTCATTCTAGCCCAGGCTAACCTGGAGTTCACTCTGTAGTCTCAGGATAGCCTCGAACTCATGGTAATCCGCCTACCACTGCCTCCCAAGTACTGGGGTTAAATGTGTGTGCCACAATTCCCAGCAACTCAGATGTTTTATTAAAACTTGGATTTCAAGTGCTTGGCTGGTGTAGTCCAACCCTAAGGTGTCACTGGAGGAAGATCTTATTTCCAGCCTAAAGGTATGCACAGAGGCCTGAACTCTGCCCTGGTCATTGGCTGTAGTCCCCTGAGATTTGCTACTAGTTTTGTGCTTGCTTGTGGTGCTTGCTGGTGGTGATTTCTTTCTGTTTGGATCTGTGAAAGGGGTCAGTCTCCTCTACCATTATGGAACTTCCCCTGGATCTATAGCCTGAAATAAATCCAATTCCTCCATTAAACTGCATTATGCTCACAACTTCATCCCAGCAATGTGGAACTGACTATAACACTCAACCAGAACAACACGTCTCTTCTAAAGTTACTGAGCTGGGAAAGGTGCAATGTTACAAATTTATTCCATGTTCCTCCCTGCAAACTCATTACCAAGTAATTGAGGCCCAAACTCAAGTGTACTACCTCTGGGACAAATAGCCTTAAATAAGGAGACCCTACATGCTGGCTGATAAGTTGCAGTTCTGGAATAAGCTGGATTTCTAGTAGAATGCTTGACCTTTTTGTCATATTGCCTGAAGCTTCTTTAATATCCTCAAGGTCTATTTCTCATTTTTAAAATCCTCTGTAGGTAAACATAGTGTGTGGCTTAAGAAGATATTCAAATTGCTTCATTTTTATTTTCTGACTGTGCCTTTAAATAAAAGAAATGGTAATTGTAGTTATTCTTGGTAATCTCATAATTTCAGAAGATGGATTTTCCTCCTTCTGGTAATTGATACTTTTTATCAATATTTGGGAAAGAACATTTTGAATAATTTAGGAAGACTAAACATAGGGCAGTGGAGGTAAAGTATGATATGTCAAGAAAAAATGGACAGTTTATGCAACTTGAAAATTACTTTGGAGCTCATAAAAACCTTAAGCTTTATAATTTATTCTTGTAGCAAGGTAATTGTCATTTTTGATTTGAGTGCCTATGTAAAACAACTCAGAACTTTTTTGTTGCTATAAATAGCTAATTGAACCATGAAATGTATTGTTTTAGGAAGTATTATTTCACCTTGAAGAATGTAGTTACAGATAGTCAGTCAGACTTTTTATATCCACTTCCTAAAACTGCTGTAGAATTGAATTCTTTAGGTTTTTAATAAGATCCCTACAAGCTTCAGATGACTTGGACTATGCTTTCTTTCCCAAGATGCGCTCAATCACAGTTTTCGTTATTGAGCAATGCTTTTGATATTTGGTAAAAAGTAGATAGCTTTACAGTTCATTAGTATATTAGTATATTAGTATATGTGACTGGCATAAATTTATCTTGGATAGTGAATTCCAGAAAGAAATAATTCACCACTTTACAAATTATGTGTCATTTTGTATATCATGAATTCAAAACTATTGTGCTTTATCCTGGTTGGGATATGAATCATTCCAGTGTAAAGCATATCCATGCTGTTTATGCTACCTACCCCTTAGTCATGTAGAGAGATTCATACACCACCTTGTGCATCTGGCTTTGTGTGGGTACTGGGGAGTCAAAACTGGGTCATTATTCTTTGCAGGCTAACACCTTAACACAGAGCCATCTCTCCAGCCTCATATGCTTAATATTCTTAATAATCTGTGGTACCACGGATCAAATTTTTAGACATGAGTCATAGTGTACACTAAGATTTGACTTTTATATTGTGTCCTAATACAATTCTTGTCATAGTTTCCCTTTATAGACTATGTTTTAGCCACACCAAAAGTTACCACTTAAAAATTTTTTGAGGCAAGCTCAACAGACTGGCCTTTTTATTATGTGAGTGAGAGTGAGAGACAGAGAGAGAATTGGCATGCCAGGGCCTCTAGCCACTATAATCAAATTCCAGACACATGTACCACCTTGTGTGTATGTGTGACCTTTTGTGTTTGTGTCAGTTTGTGTATCTGACTTACGTGGGATCTGGAAAGTTGAACATGGGTCCTTAGACTTTGCAGACAAGTAACTTAACCACTAAGCCATCTCTCCAGCCCCAAATATACTGCTTTTATAATGCCATTTTAATTCACATATCTATGATTTTGAACACATTTTCCCTTTCTTTGTATAGAATTTTCCCATTTTTAAATTTTAGTCTTATTGATCTGATAGACTTTTACTAATAGTGAAAATTCAAAGTTCTCTGCACAGGATTTCATTGTTATTATGCTTCACTTAATTGTAGCAGTTGTTGTATATGTATCTCTCCTACAACCTCCAGAGTATGAACAATAAAAGAAAAGATACTTTACACATATATTTGTTCCCAGCTACCAGAAGTGTATTTATTTTCCTTTCTGACTTACAGAACACTTTGTCTGAACCTCTCTAAAATATATGGATTATTGTTCAGCAACTATTTATTCTTGCCAGGCATGGTAGTGCATGCCTTTAATTCCAGCAATGGGGAGGCTGAGGTAGGAGGATCACCATGCATTCTAGGTCAGCTTGGGTTAGAACGAGACCATGTTTCCAGAAAAAAGAAACAATAAACATTTATTCTTTTCAGTTTCCATTGTAAGTAATGCCCCCCCCCTTCTATGTTCCTTTGCTTTGCCATATGGTATGCTTTGGTCCATGGAATTTAGTGAATATGACTCCAAATGAGAGCATCAATATACTTTCTGTAATTTGGCTTGGTTTTTTTTCATGCTGGTGATTTACCATAAGAACAGGAATATGAAAGGCATATTGATCATACTTTGATTCAACTTTGTCCTAGAACCCAGCCTGATGAAAGCAGAGTTTTTTTTTTTTTAACTGAGATGAGATAAGCAAAACTATAATCTGAAAGCCTGTGAACTTAACAGTAAATGCTTATTGTTGCTATCTGTGGAGATTTAGGTTGGTTCATTTTGTATATTTGAAAAACTAAAATTAAAAGAAAAAAATTGACATAGACCAAGTGAATACATAATGATACTTGCTAAGGATAAAGTATCCCACCAAATGTTATGGAAATGGAAAAGAGTTATTCAGAGAGGCACATTTATTAAAGCAGGTTCTCCTTTCCCTTAAGAAACAAGCTACCATGGTCGGGATGGCTTAAACAATGGGAATTTATTTTCTTTTAGTCCTAGAGATTGAAAAGCCCAGGATCAAGGTTCTGCTAAGATTCCATTTCTGGTGAGACCTATTTTCTTGGTCTCTTTCTTCTATGTCCTCATATATTATGTCCTACCTGTGGGTAGAGAGAGAGATAAAGTGAGCTAGCTTTCTGCTATCTTTTATTACAAAGAAAATAATCCTACTGGATCAGGGTGCAACTTTTATGTCCTTATTTATCCTTGAATACATACCTGTATACCCTTTCTACTAATGCAGTTACTTTGGGTGTTAAAGATCCAACATACATTGTTGGGAGGAAAGGGAGCACAAACATTCATTTGTTACCAGTCAGCATCACCCACCTCCAGCCCATGAGCTATATTAGGTTCTCCTTCTGAATGCTTCCATTATGTCTCCTTCATAATTCTCATCACAATTAAAATGGCATGATTTCTATTCATCATTCCCATACAAGGCCTAAGGACCTAGCAACATGAGAACAAAGCCACACCAATAATTTTATGTTGACTCAATTTATATTCAAAAAATATTTATGAAAAATAGTTGTTAATTACCTTACAAACAAGAAAATTAAGAGGTTTCATATATAAATTTATCTACATTCAGAAATTATTTATTGAGTATTTTCATTAAAAATAAAAACAAAGGAGTATATTTTACCCTGTTGGGCTCCAGGTGGGATTTATTTCCTGGACCTTTTATTATTTCTTTTTTTTATTTTTAATATTTAATTTATTTATTTATTTATTTATTTATTTGCACAAAGAGAGAGAGAGAGAGAGAGAGAGAGAGATTGGGTGCACCAGGGCCTCTGGCCACTGTAAACTAACTCCAAATGCATGTACCACTTTGTGCATATGACTTTGCATGGTGTTGTAGTCAGCTTCACATTGCTGGGATGAACCTCCAGACCAGGCACAGTTTATGGGAGGAACAGATTTATTGGTGCTTACAGATCCAGGGGAAGTTCCATATTGGTGGAAGAACCTGATCCCCTTTCACAAATCCATGTAGAGAGAGAAAAGCCACCAGCAGCACCATAAGCAAGCATACTGAAGGAACTGCAGACAGAACTCAAGCATTCGGCATATCTTCAGACTGGAATTCCAGATTCGCCCCACACCTTAGGGATGGAGCCCAGGATCCACTCATAGTTACACCTCCTCCATCCAGGTGGCTGAAGATCTAAATTACAAGCTTTAATTAACTCCTGAATTTATTGGGTAACATCCATTTAAACTACCACACATGTGTACTAGGGAATTGAGCTGGGTCATTAGGCTGTGCAGCCTTAACCACTGAGCAATATTTTCTACCCACCCCATGGTTAATGGACCTTTTTGTTTTTTTTTTATTAGTCAGTTCTGTATTCAGCAAATACAGTTAGTTTGGTACCATTATTAGGCTCATCCGTGACCTACCCCCTCCCCTTGGCCCCTCTTTGTTGAGGTATACGGGTCATGCATTGTGGAGTTAGCCCACAGTTATGGGTAAGCTAAATGTCTCTGCATATCATGACCCAACATGTGACTCTGACATTCTTTCCGCCCCCTCTTCCGCAAAATTTCCCTGAGCCATGTTGGGTTCACTTTTGGTCTGCTTCAGTGATGAGGTGTTGGGGGCCTCTGAGGCTCTGGCTCTCTGATTTGGTAGGAGTTGATTTTTCTCTATGCTGATCTCCTTCCCCCTTGTGCTGGTGTCCGGTTCATCAGGAAAAACAGCCCCCTTGCTTGTTTCTCGAAGTTTTCTTAGTTTCAGCCGGAGCCCTTTTGAGGTATGATGGGGTGGCTCTCTCCTTAGGGTCTACATCTATCTGAAAAAGAGAAGCAGATTCTCCAACGGAGAGTAAGTTAGCACCAGGACAAATGAGATAACCCTTACTTTTTTTTTTTTTATAGAGAATTTAATAGGTGTAGGCCCTCTTGTAGCCCACAATTGATAGTAGGTTGATACTGGAGAGTGGGCTTATGTTTGGATATGGTTCTGACTTGTTTCCCAGCTCCAGCTATGGGTCCCATACCAGTGAGGGGATCAGTTAGCCAAATTGAGAGCAGTTGGTTCCCCACCATGGCTGTGTGCCACCACTGCACTTGTGTGGGCATCACAATAAGTTATTTGCTGCTAAGTAGGTTAGACCATGCGTTGCTTCGATAGATATTGGTCAATTTCCCCCAGTCGCCCATGTAGCACCTTCTGGCACTAGATGCGCTGACTGTCTGGGGACTGACTCTCATCCAACTTCCAGCCATGCCATTCTAATTTGCATGTCAATCACATAAGGTATCTTCAGCAGTAGGGTCTTACCACTAACCTTTGGTGGGTCATCAAGTACTCTGACAGAAATCTGTCTGTCTTTTAGGAAACCTTGTAGGTCTCTCTGATCAAAAGCTCATTGTGGATGATAGCCCCATGCTGGTTCTGGGAGTTACAGGTCAGTGCCCACTAAGAAAATGAGGAAAAAGATAACTAATATACAAGACTTAGAGATAAGAGAGAGAGAGACAGGGAGAGGGGAAGTGAGGGAGGGAAGATGTAGGAGACTAAGGTTAGTCTTAATCTTACCCTCTCCAGTGTCTTGTGGTTCAGGTGTTCCCTGTAAGGGCCTGGTGAAGGATCAGCCATTTGGTCTATCTTTTAGTAAGTAGAAGATTATGGTACCATTGCCGTTTGGGTCTAGATTTGTGTTTCCCACCCCTTTGATGCCCTCCCCTCCCTCCCCTTCCATCCTAGTGTCTAATCTAGGAGATGCTTGCTGGGTATGTAAGGTATCTTCGGTAGATTCAGTAATCTAAGAACCGGTTAATGGACCTTTTAAAAAATTATTCATTTATTTATTATTTGAGGGAGGGGGAAGGAGGAGGGAACGTGGGGGAGAGAGAGATGGGAGGGGAGAGAATGGGTGCACCAGAGCCTTCAGCCACTGCAAATGAACTGCAGACACATGTGCCACCTTGTGCATCTGGCTTATGTGGGTCCTGGGGAATCGAACTGAGGTCCTTTGGCTTTGTAGGCAAATGCCTTAACCACTAAGCAATCTCTCCAGCACCATGGATCTTTTTAATACTCTTCCTCTTTTGAACCTTTTTTGAACATCTCAAGGAAAAAAACAACCAATGGGGGACTAAATATGGCTTCATCACTGTTTAGGCAAACAAATGAAAGAGCTTTTGCCTATACTCATTTCTACTTTATCCATATTACATGTGCTGACCAAAAAGAGTGAACTTTCTGGTAAATATGATTCCTAGGCCTTTCCTTAAGCTATGATGCTTCTTCCTCACCGAATTTTTGGTTTCCTTATATATAAATGTGCCTTGGGGACATGGTTTACTCAGTAACTAAAGGATTAAATTTTCTTTTTCCTTTTTTTTTTGTTTTTTTTTTCAAGGGTTATTTTTTTTTCTCTATTTTTATTAATATTTTCCATGATAATAAAAAATATCCCATGGTATTACCCTCCCCCCTTTCCCCTTTGAAATTCCATTCTCCATCATATCCCCTCCCCATCTCAATCTTTCTACTTACATATATACAATACCAACCTAATAAAAGCCCTCCTCCCTTTCTTTCTCTTCCCTTTCTATCTCCTTTTTTTAACTTACTGGCCTCTGCTACTGAGTTTTTTCCTTCTCGCACAGAAGCCCAATCATCTCTAGCTAAGATCCACATATGAGGGAGAACATGTGGCGCTTGGCTTTCTGGGCCTGGGTTACCTCACTTAGTATAATTCTTTCCAGTTCCATCCACTTTTCTGCAAATTTCATAACTTCATTTCTCTTTACTGCTGAGTAAAACTCCATTGTATAAATGTGCCATATCTTCATTATCCACTCATCAGTTGAGGGACCTCTAGGCTGGTTCCATTTCCCAGCTATTATAAATTGAGGAGCAATAAACATGGTTGAGCAAGTATCTCTAAGGTAATGAGATGAGTCCTTAGGATATATGCCTAGGAGAGCTATAGCTGGGTCATATGGTAGATCAATCTTTAGCTGTTTTAGGAACCTCCACACTGATTTCCACAATGGCTGGACCAGATTGCATTCCCACCAACAATGTAGAAGGGTTCCTCTTTTTCCACATCCCCGCCAACATTTATGATCATTTGTTTTCATGATGGTAGCCAATCTGACAGGAGTGAGATGGAATCTCAATATAGTCTTAATCTGCATTTCCCTGATGACTAGGGATGTAGAACATTTTTTTAGATGCGTATATGCCATTCGTATTTCTTCCTTTGAGAATTCTCTATTTAGCTCCATTTCCCATTTTTTGATTGGTTTGTTTGATTCCTTATTATTTAACTTCTTGAGTTCTTTGTATATCTTAGATATTAATCCTCTATCAGATATATAGCTGGTGAAGATTTTTTCCCATTCTGTAGGTTGCCTCTTTGCTTTCTTCACCGTGTCCTTTGCAGTGCAAAATCTTTGTATTTTCATGAGGTCCTAGTGGTTAATCTGTGGTTTTATTGCCTGAGCAATTGGGGTTGTATTCAGAAAGTCTTTGCCAAGACCAATATGTTGAAGGGTTTCCCCTACTTTTTCCTCTAGCAGTTTCAGAGTTTCAGGTCTGATGTTAAGGTCCTTAATCCATTTGGACTTAATTCTTGTGCACGGAGAAAGAGAAGAATCTATTTTCATCCTTCTACAGATATATATCCAGTTTTCCCAATACCATTTGCTGAAGAGGCTGTCTTTTCTCCAATGAGTATTTTTGGCATTTTTATCAAATATCAGGTGGCTATAACTACATGGGGTTACATTTGGGTCCTCTATTCTGTTCCATTGATCTACGAGTCTGCTTTTGTGCCAGTACCATGCTGTTTTTGTTACTATGGCTCTGTAGTATAGGTTAAAGTCAGGTATGGTGATACCACCAGCCTTATTTTTGTTGCTCAGTATTATTTTAGATATTCGAGGTTTTTTGTGATTCCAAATGAATTTTTGGATTGTTTTTTCTATTTCCGTGAAGAATGCCTTTAGAATTTTGATGGGGATTGCGTTAAATGTGTAGATTGCTTTTGGTAAGATTGCCATTTTCACAATATTGATTCTTCCAATCCAGGAACAAGGGATGTTTTTCCACTTCCTAGTGTCTTCTGCAATTTCTCGCTTGAGTGTTTTAAAGTTCTCATTGTATAGATTCTTTACTTCCTTAGTAAGGTTTATTCCAAGGTACTTTATTTTTTTTGATGCAATTGTGAATGGGAGTGATTCTCTGATCTCATCCTCTGTGTGTTTGTTGTTAGCATATATGAAGGCTACTGTTTTCTGTGTATTTATTTTGTATCCTGCTACATGACTGTAGGTTTTTATCAGCTCTAACAGTTTGCTAGTAGAGTCTTTAGGGTCCTTTATATATAGAATCATGTCATCTGCAAATAATGATAACTTGACCTCTTCCTTTCCGATTTGTATCCCTTTTATGCATGTCTCTTGCCTTATTGCTACGGCTAAGACTTCCAGAACTATATTAAATAAAAGTGGGGACAGTGGACACCCTTGTCTTGTTCCTGATTTTAGTGGAAAAGCATCCAGTTTTTCCCCATTTAGTAATATGTTGGCTGTAGGCTTATCATAAATAGCCTTTATTATATTGAGATATGTTCCTTCTATTCCCAGTCTCTGTAGGACTTTTATCATGAAGGGATGTTGGATTTTGTCGAATGCTTTCTCTGCGTCTAATGAGATGATCATGTGATTTTTGTCCTTCAACCCATTTATATAATGTATAACATTTATAGATTTGCGTATGTTGAACCATCCCTGCATCTCTGGGATAAAGCCTACTTGGTCAGGGTGAATGATCTTTCTAATGTATTCTTGTATTCTGTTTGCCAATATTTTGTTGAGAATTTTTGCATCTATGTTCATGAGGGAGATTGGTCTGTAATTTTCCTTTTTTGTTCTATCTTTGCCTGGTTTTGGTATCAGAGTGATGCTGGCTTCATAGAAGGAGTTTGGTAGAATTCCTTCTTTTCTATTTCATGGAAAAGCTTAAGAAGCAATGGTGTTAGTTCTTCCCTGAAGGTCTGGTAAAATTCAGCAGTGAATCCATCTGGGCCTGGGCTTTTTTTAGTTGGGAGATTTTTGATAACTGTTAGGATCTCCATGCTTGTTATAGGTCTATTTAAGTGATTAATCTCATCTTGATTTAATTTAGGTAGGTCATATAAATCAAGGAAATCATCCATTTCTTTCAGATTTTCATACTTTGTGGAGTATATGTTTTTATAATATGTCCCTATGATTTTTTGAATTTCTCTGGCATCTGTCGTGATGTTACCTTTTTCATCTCTAATTTTATTAATTTGTGTCTCTTCTCTCTTTCTTTTGGTCAGATTTGCTAAGGGTTTATCAATCTTGTTTATCCTTTCAAAGAACCAGCTCTTTGTTTCATTAATTCTTTGTATTGATTTTTTTGGTTTCTATTTCATTAATTTCTGCCCTAATCTTTATTATTTCTTCCCGTCCACTGATTTTTGGTTTGCCTTGTTCTTCTTTTTCCAAGGCTTTAAGGTGAAGCATTAGGTCATTTATTTGCGACCTTTCTAATTTCTTAATATAGGCACTTAAAGCTATAAATTTACCTCTTAGAACTGCCTTCATTGTGTCCCAGAGATTTTGGTATGTTGTGTTCTCATTATTGTTTGACTCTATAAATTTTTTGATTTCCTTCTTGATTTCTTCATTGACCCATTCATCATTTAGTAATGTATTGTTTAGTTTCCATGATTTTGTGTATGCTCTATATCCTTTCTTGCTATTTATTTGTAGTTTGATTCCATTGTGGTCAGATAGAATGCAAGGAATTATTTCAATTTTCCTGAATTTGTTAAGATTTGCTTTGTGTCCTAATATATGGTCTATTTTAGAGAATGATCCATGTGCTGCTGAAAAGAATGTATATTCTGCAGCATTTGGATGAAATGTCCTGTATATGTCTGTTAGGTCCATTCCTTCTATGACCTCGTTTAGTCCAGATGCCTCTCTGTTTATTTTTTCCCGGGATGACCTGTCAATTGATGAGAGTGGGGTGTTAAAGTCACCAACTACCACTGTGTTTGGTGTTATCTGTGACCTTAGTTCTAACAGTGTTTGTTTGATGAATTTGGGAGCCCCCATGTTAGGTGCATATATGTTTAGGATTGTAATGTCCTCCTGTTGGAGTGTGCCCTTAATCAATATAAAGTGACCTTCCTTATCTTTCTTGACTAATGTTGGAGTGAAGTCTGCCTTGTCAGCTATTAGGATAGCAACCCCTGCTTGCTTTCTGGGTCCATTTGCTTGAAACACCGTTTTCCAACCTTTCACCCTAAGATAATGTCCATCCATTGTAGAAAGGTGAGTTTCTTGGAGACAACAAATTGTAGGGTCCTGCTTTTTAACCCAGTCTGCAAATCTATGTCTTTTGGTTGGAGCATTGAGGCCATTGATATTAAGAGATATTATTGAAAGATGTGTATTTATGCTTGCCATTTTTTTTTTTTTGTGGTTCTGGTTCTACCTTTGCTCTCTTATATTAACTAGTATTTGAGTGTTGTTTGTTGTTTTCCAGGTTCCTTATATGTGTATTTTTCTTTCTCTTTGGCATGGAGGATTCTTTCAAGTATTTTCTGTAGAGCTGGTTTTGTCTTCAAATACTCCTTTAGCCTGCTTTTGTCATGGAATGTCCTTATTTCTCCGTCTATTTGAATGGATAGTTTTGCAGGATAAAGTAGCCTTGGTTGACAGTTGTTATCTTTCAGAGTTTGGAATACATCACTCCAAGCCCTTCTGGCTTTGAAAGTTTGTGTTGAGTAATCTGCTGTGATCCTGATGGGCTTGCCTTTGTAGGTAACTTGATTTTTCTCTCTAACTGCTTTCAATATTTTTTCTTTGGATTGTGTGTTTGGTAGTTTGATTATAATATGGCGAGGAGAGGTTCTTTCCAGGTTTTGTCTGGCTGGTGTTCTAAAGGCTTCCTGTATCTGCATTGGCACCTCTTTCCCAATTTGGGGGAAGTTTTCTTCTATGATTTTGTTGAAGATGCCTACTATACCTTTGGATTGAAATTCTTCTCCTTCTACTATACCCTGAATTCTTATATTTGATCTTTTCATATTGTCCCGAATATCTTGAAATTCCCATTCATACTTTTCTATTAGTTTGTCTTTCTCTTTGTTGGATTGTATTAGATCTGCCACCTGGTCTTCTAGCTTAGATATTCTGTCCTCTCCTTCATCCATTCTACTGGTGAGATTTTCTACAGAGTTTTTTATTTCATTAACTGTGTTCTTCATTGCTAGTAATTCTGACTGGTTTTTCTTCATTATTTCTATTTCCTTATTTATGTCTTGTATTGATTTCTTTATTTCGTTAAATTGGTGTCCTGTATCTTCTCTGATTCCTTTGATTTCTTCTTTGAGTTCATTGAACATATTTACAATCATTCTTTTGAAATCTTTCTCAGGCATTTCCTCTAACTCGTTTTCACTAGAGGTCATTTCTGATGCATTGATGCTTTTTGGTGGATTTATATTGCCTTGGTTTTTGGTGTTTCTTGTGTTATAATGTATATATTTTTGCATCTTGGATTAAGTTACTGCTTAGATTTTCCAGTTAGGTGGGTATCCTTTGCTGTATCTATTGATCTGATATTGTATATCTTCTATGTAGGAGATTAAGATGTTAGGTGTGGCTCTTACCACTCTCAGAGTATCTAGACACGTGGTCCTAGGGGTTAAGTTTGCCTGCTATGGGAGTATTCAAATAGGTTGAGTGGAATAAAATAGAGGTATATTCTAAAATTTAACTAAACCCTATACACATTCAGTCAAGAACAGCACCGAGCATTTATGCAAGATTAGGTATTATAAAAACCAGATCCTCTATCAACAAAGAGGTTAAGATTTCTGGTCTGTTGAGGGATCCACGTCAGCTTGTGACCAGGTGAGACCCTTCCCTGGTTCAATCCCAGTTACCTCTTTGTATGCTTTTGGTCTCAGTCAAGTTGCTGGCTGGGATGTTGGGCCGCTGTTCTGCTTTCTGGAACTGGGTACTGGCTTTTCCTGTGGGGCAAACCAAGCCTGGCAACTGTGGCCCTGCAGATTGGCACCCCTGATGCTGGATCCCCGCTGCTGCCGCTGGAGCTGCCGCTGCTGGGACCACTGCTGCTGGATCCGCCACTGGAGATGCCGCTGCTGGGTCTGCCCCCGCTGATCCGCTGGAGCTGCCGCTGCTGGGTCCTCCGCCTCTGATCCGCTGGTTCTGCCACTGCGGTATCCGCCTCTGCCGCTGAAGCCGCTGGAGCCTCCGCTGCTGGATTCGCTGCCCTGAAGCCTGCTGTGGCCGGTACTGGAGGCAGCTGATGGTGTTTTTGGAGCTGGAGTCACGGCTTCCACCGCCGCTTCCGCTGCCGGGGTCTGAGCCGCCGCTGTTGGATCCCGAGTCGCCACTGCCGGAGCCCAAGATGCAGCTGCCGGTGCCCGAGCTGCCACTGCTGGATCCCGAGCTGCCGCTGCCGGGTCCCGAGCTGCCGCTGCCGGAGCTGCTTCGGCCTGCCCGTGTGGGCTCTGGATATCTCCTACTTCTCCGCTGCTGTTTTAATCTCTTATACACCTCCCTTGTGTATTTTGCTGGGTTTTCTTTGGCTTTTTCTCCCCTAGGCTGCTTAGGTGTGGTTCCTATGCCGCCATCTTGACCGGACTAAATTTTCTAAAAGTTAATTAACTTGCCCAGAGTTATACTTAGAGTCAAAACCTAAATATATCCTTCTGAGTCATTGCTATAGTCTTCAACCTCTTTGCCATGTGAAAAGCCTAACCAGAAACTAATAAACACTAATATAGGAATATAAAGGAGAAAAGTTAATCCTGGAAGTAGAGGGTTTTGGTAGAGGTGTTATTGGGTAAAGCTCTGATGACAAGGCATTCATCATGAGAGGAATTCTAACTATGGGAATAGTTTTAATAAATATGCTCACATACAAATGTCTCAAGAAAGAGGAAATAAAACTATAAAGAAACAGGAGATCTAATGACAGTTTAGTTATAAAAGTATCTATGGGAAAAGTTGTAGAAGATATTGTGGTTGGCTGATTTTGCATTTTATTCTTTAGGTGGTGGAAAGGGCAGCTCAGGACAAAGTGGACCACCCTTAAGGAATCATTTCAGAGATTGTTGCTTCAGACTACTGAGAAGATTAATTGGAAAAGGGCAGAAAGCAATTTAAAGCCTTTTTAAGTTTAAATAGGCCCAAGGTCACAGTGTTAATCAATGATAGATCCAAACCAGGTGTTTTTGCCATTCCAATCAATAGTATATCCACTTAATATATTTTAAAGACAGTATTTTTAAAGAATGACTTTGAAATGACATTAAGCTATCAAATCTCTATATTTAGTCATTCTAACATGAAATCTAGAGCATCAATTATTCATCATGGATTCAATATTACTGATTAATACATCTCAATATATGTTTCAAGGAAATCACATTGTTTACTGAATGGAAAAAAATTTCTATAGGTCAAGATGAAAATAAACACTTAGGAATCAGATTGCAGCTGTCCATTTCTTAATGCCACAAAAATTCATGGCTGGGAATGAAAGCTGGTTTAGGTTTTTGAATGGACTGAAATTTGTATGTCTTTATGAAAGTTACAAAATTATAAGTATAAAATATTTTCAGTATAAAAAAGATCATAAATAAGTGCTTGTTCCTTGGGAGTTTAAAATCAGTTTCTACTTAAACTTTTGGGGACTTTTTACCAATAATGTATCAAACAAGTTCAACCATGCTTTTCAAACTTCCTACCCATAACTTCTCCGTAAAACTCACACAGACCCTTGTAAGTGAAAAACCTTAAGATTTAAATTATTTGCTTCTCAGTAGATACATCTCTGGTTACTTAGCTATAATATGCTGAATCATCCTTTGCCCTTTTAGCTCTGGAGGAAGAAGTTTATATTACTACCTTTTTTCTTTTTAAATATTTATTTACTTATTTAAGAGAGAGAAAATGAAGAAAGATGATTGGTACACCAGGGCCTCCCACCACTAGAAACAACCTCCAGACCACATGTTACTTTGTGCATCAGACTTTATGTGAGTACTGCAGGTTTGAACCCCAGCAGTATGGCTAGGCATTCAAGCACCTTTTGCCAGAAAGCTCTCTCACCAGCCCTTCTTTTGTTACTTTTAACTAGACAAAGTAATAGATTTCTTTATGGCATTTTGTTTTACATTTCATAAATATTAATATCTTGGCTTGTCCTTTCTTCCTCTTCAAAGTCAATAAATATTTAAATAAATTACAGTTGGAAAGAGAAGCTTTCATTTTAATGAGCACCTATATGTTATTTCTCTGTAATCATCTTTTCATCTCACCACTTTATGAAAGTCCTTATTAATTTTTGCTTGGCCTATTGCAATGTACCATTATGTATAATTTTTAGTCCTATTTCATGACTTCTAACTTTGTCCAAGTTTTTCATTTTATATTTGTAGTGCCACTAGAGAAATCTCTTACAATTTAAAATTGAAATGTTATTGCTCCCCATTTCTTGATTTTGAACTTCCTCTTCAGCTTCATGTCTTGGTATTCCTTTCCTTATCAGATGCTGACCATTCTCATGATTTCCTAACTTGCCCTTCCAGTTTATATATTCGGGGTCCTTTCCCAGTATGATATTTCTTCCCTCTCTCACTTGACATGAATGGTAGCGGAAGACTACCACTCATGCTTCAAGCATAATTTACCATTTCTGTTCAACCTTTATAAACCTTGCAATCCCAACAAGGCTTTTCAATTATCTGGTGTTCTCTCTCTTTCTTTCTCTTTCTCTTTCTCTTTCTCTTTCTCTCTTTCTCTTTCTCTCTCTCTCTCTCTCTCTCTCTCTATATATATATATATATATATATATATATATGTATGTATATATATGTATGTATGTATATACACACATATAATTTTTACATGTTTTGATTCTAGTCCTATGGATCTTTTAAATATTGTTCTATAACATATCTATTGTATTGCTGTACTTGGAGATCCTCACTGCTGGGTAGGCATTATGTTTTGCGTTATTCTCAGTGTGTATATTTTTGAGACTATTGATACAACATCATGAATTTCTCTAACATTTTTCTTTGAAGGCTGATTAACTCCTTTATGGAAACGCTATTTGCTGTATTAATTTATACAGGCCTCTAAATGATATCCACAAAGAAATTATTGCTCTCACATAGATGAGCACTTTGTTTTCTGACAGGATCTTTCCTATCCACAAAGTCTAATCAGTGTGATTACTTTTTTGCAGAGATAAGATTATGAAATAAATAGGCTGAACATGAAGAGAAAGCCATATGACTTCTGCTAATTTTCTGACAAGTGAAGTTCTAGCTCTGTGTAGGAAATTCTCATGTTTTCATGATCCTTTGATGGTCATGTGTATGATTTGGATTTACTTGCCTTAGAGAAACATATAATAAAAGGAAGATGCAGAAGGCACATTGCAAAGACTTACCTTCACCCAGTTGCAATGAACATTTTATTACAATCATTAGTTATGTGTGCTTTGTCTAATTAGATAAGATAGTATTTCATTTAAATGCTTTATGTAAGATAGTTAAAGAAAAAGAATTGATTTTATCTTTAACCCGCACTTTATTTTCAACCCTATTTGCAACATGGAGATAGATTTTATCTTAGGAGCACACTGCTGTGGGTTTTGTGATTCTGAAAATGCCACTTCTGTTGTTTGTCAAAAATACCTAGATTCTGGCTTTTAAAAAAGTTTTATTTATTAATTAATTTATATCTTTACTGAGAACTTTAACACATGAACTTACAATAATTTTTTTTAAAATTCCCATCCCTTTATCCTTTTCTTGTCTTCTCCATACTGACCCACATTCCTGAGAGCCTTTCCCTATTTAAGGTAGTCCTTCCTGTGTTTTGTAGTCTCCTTCCTTTTTCCCTGTGCCCACCATGACAAAATGTTGATGGATTGATAATAGTGTTAGTCTTGTGGAAGTATCAGTAACTAAGCACTGTGGGATCTTGAGTGTACCATTCAGTTCATTTCAGGAGGATGGCACCCAAAGTATGCCTATACACCATGTGGTTCTAACATTCTTATGCACCATCTTCTGGAATGTTCCCTGGGCTTTGAATAGCATGGTAGAAATTTCCTTTACTGTTGAACTTTGGACATGCTTTTGTTTTCTACTTTTATGAGTTTTGGGTCTCCCCAGTGTCTACCGCCATCTCAATAGGGCTGTTCACTGGCTAGCAGTGAGAGCAGTCATATTCTTTACACAATTACTTTTGCAATGTTTTCTTATCCTTTGCAGATGTGATAGAGGTAACTCATCAGTGCTAAGCCCTGGACTTTCTCTTCTTCTTGTCATTTTAATTTGCCTTGGGTCTTCCCAGTATTTGTCAACATCTATAAAACGATAGTTCTTTAACCAAGAGTGAGAGCAACATTAATGAAGTGGCTTAAACATACTTAGAAATCTGTTTAATGAGCATAAAACCTCTGTTCAACAAAAGACAGTGGAGGATTCTGTCTGGGGCCTTTCACCTTCCTAGCCATAGATTTTGATTCAATTCTCAGTACCAGGCATGAATTTCCTCCCACTTAGTAAAGTCTCATATCCAATCAGAGAGCAGTCCATTATTCCCATAGCTTATGTGCTACTGTTTCACCATTGAATACAACTTGTTAGAGTACTTTTAAATGTCATAAATGCTATGGAGACAACTAAGGCAGGTGAGAGTAAGAGTAAACAAGAATGTGCTAAATCATATTTGGCAATATTAAATATTGTGGCTTGGTTGGCCTCACTGAAGGAAGTGTCATTGGAATAATAACTTGAAGTAGGACAAGTTAAATGAGAATAGAAGATGAGGTCAGATAGTTGAGGATGGCACAGAGTATATAGATTTTGGGACTTAGTCTGAATGAAATGCTAAACTTCTGAAGGGTATATATCATAGGGTGACATGATCTTACTTATGTAATGAAAGGATTGCTTTGGAAATTGTGTTGTGAACTGTGAGAATTGAATGTTGGGGATGGCACAAACAGGAGTCCAATTAAAAGTCATCCAGGTGAGAAAAGATAGTTACTTAGATCAAATGGATGCCAGTGTAGGCAATAAGAAATGGTTGGATTTTAGATATAGTAAAGGATTATTTGGTGGATTAGTTATTTGGTATGAACTGTAAAGAAAATCAAGGATGGCTTTGACACTTTGGGGGTTAAGCAATTATTATGTAATTTATATACATGATCTCATTTAATTTTTTATTTATTAGTTATGTACATACTCAGTATGTAAAAAGCCATGTTGGTACCATCGTTAGCCTCCTCCCTGTCTTCCTCCCGCCAAAGGGACCCCCTCATTGGGAATTGTGAGTCATACATTGTGGAGATAGCCATCCGTTATGAGGAAGAGGCAATGTATCTGTGCATAATGTCCCAACTTTTAGCTCTAACAATCTTTCCTCCCTGTCTTCCATGAATTTCCCTGGGACATGTTGTGTTCGTTTTAGGTCCACTTCAGTGATGAGGTCTTGGGAGCCTCTGTATCTCTGGATATCTGGTTTGGTGGGAGCTGAGCATTCTCTGTGTCTATCTTTTTCACCCTTGTGCTGATACCAGGTTCACCAAGAAAGCAGCACTCTTCCTCATTTCCCCAATTCCTCTATGGTTTCAGCTGGGGCCCTGGTGAGGTATAATGTGTTGATTCTCTCCTCAGGTTTTGTGTCCATCTGAAAAAGAGAATCAGACTGTCCAACAGAGAGTTTAGTTAGCACTGGATAAATGGGATGACCATTATTATTTTAGAGAGAATTTAATAGATGTAGGCCCTTGTTGCAGTCAGGTTCTCATTGCTGGTAAAAATCACTCAACCAAGAGTAGCTTGTGGGGAAAAAAAAAGAGGTTTGGTTTCCAGGCTCAATGGGGAAGCTCTATGATGGTAGGGGAAAACGATAGCAATAACAGAGGACGGATATCACCCTCTGGCCCACATAAGGTGGCCAGGAACAAGAGTGTGTGCCCAGGGGAAACTGGCTATAATACCCATAAGCCTTTCCCCCAAAATATACTGCCTTCAGGAGGCATTAATTCTGAAATTTCCATCAGCTGGGAACCTGGCATTCAGAACACATAAGTTTATGGGGGGGTGGGCACCTGAATAAAACAACCACAGCCCTCTTGTAGCCAAAGATTGGTGGGAGCTTCATATTGGAGAGTGAACTTGTTTTTTGGATATAGTTCTGACTTGTTTCATAGTTACAGCTATGGGTTCCATTCCACTGAGTGGATTCGTTAGCCAATTCAAGATCAGTTGCTTATGCACCATGGCTGTGTAGCACTATTAGACTTGGGTGAGCATCATGTCAGGTTGTTTGCTGCTGTGTAGCTTAGACCACGATTTGTTTGGATAGATGTTGGCCATTTTCCCCAGTCACTCATGTAGCACCTTCTGGTACTAGACAAGCTAACTGTCTAGTGACTGACTCTTCCAGATTCCAGCCAGGTCTCTCCATGTTCCATACCAACAGCATATGGTGTCTTAGGCATTAGGGTCTTACCATTAACCTTTTTTGGGAAATCAAATGCTCTGACAAAAATCTGTCTTCTTTTGGGAAACCTTGTAGTTCTTTCTGATCAACAGCTCATTGTGGATGTTAACTGTATCCTGGTACTGGGAAGTAGTTATAAGCCAGCATCAAGAGAAAAGAAGGAAGAAAAATGATAGCTAATATAAAAGAGAGAGAAGAGAGGAGAGAGAGACAGAGTGAAACAGGAGAAGATTAAGATTAGTTTTCATCATACCCTCTCCAGGGCCCTTTGATTTAGGTGTTCCCTCTAAAGACCTCGTGAAGGTTCAACATTTTAGTCTGTCTTCCAGTATATAGGATTTTATGTTACCAGTTCCATTTGGGTCCAGTTTTGTTTCCCCAACCTCCCTTACCCTCCCCTCATACCCCACCCTCCTTATTGTCCAGTCCCTGAGATGCCTATTAGGTATATCAGCATCTCAAGTAGATTCAGGTTAGGAGCCACAGATGAGTGAGACAATGATATGATTGTCTTTCTGTGATTGGGTGATTTCTCTGAGAATGATCTCTTCTATATTTTACTGTTTTTCTTCAAATTTCATTGTGTCATCTTCCTTACTACTGTGTAGAATTGCATTGTGTAGATATGCCACATCTTGGTTATCCATTCATCTAATGATGGACAGTGGGTTGATTCCAGTTCTTAGCTACTATGAATTGAGCAGCTATAAGCATGGTTGAGCAAATCTCTCTGAACTGAGGCATGGAGATTTTAGGGTAAATGCCCAGTAAGGGAATAACTGGGTCTGTTGGTATCTCTATAGTCAACCTTTTTAAGAGTCCCCATATTGCTTTCTGTAGTGTTTATACCATGTTACATTCCAACCAACAGTGAATGAGGGTTCCTATTTCTCCATATCCTTACCAGAATTTGTTTTCATTTGATTTTTTTATTGTTTGCTATACTGATTTTTGTGCATTGATTTTGTATCATGCTACTTTGCTGAAGGACTTACTCATCTTTAAGAGTTTTGAGATGGAGGTTCTCAGATCACTTATGTATAGAATCATGCCATCTGCAAATAGGGCTAGCTTCTTTCTTTCCAATTTGTATTCCTTTTATTTCTTTCTCCTGTCCTATTGCTTGAGCTAGGACTTCCAGTAATATGTTGAAGAGCAGAGGTGACAGTTGACACCCCTGTCTTGTTCTTGATCTCAATGGGAATTCCTCCAGTCTCTCCCCATTAAGTATTATTTGGGCTTTAGAAGATTTATATATAGCCTTCATTATGTTGAGATATAAACTGTCCATGCCTATTCTCTCCAATGTTTTGATCATGAAGTGATGTGTGTTTTGTTGAAGGCCTTTTCTGCATCTATTGAAATGATCATGTGGTTTTCTGTTTAAGCTTATTCATATGGTATATTACATTGACCAATTTCCATATGTTGAACCAACCCTGCATTCCTGGGATAAAGCCTACTCAAGGTGGATATGCTTTTGATGTGTTGTTGAATTTGGTTTGTGAGGATTTTGTTCAGGATCTTTGTGTATAAGTTCATCAGGGAAAAAGGCCTATAAGTTTTCTTTTCTTGTGGCATCTCTGCCTGGTTTTGGTGTTAGGGTGATACTAGCTTCATAAAAGGAATTTGAGAGCATTCCCTGTTCTCTGATTGTGTGGCACAGGTTGAAAAGAAATGGTTTCAGTTCTTCCATTAAGGTTTGATTGAATTCAGCTGAGAAGCCCTCTGGTCCTGGACTCTTCTTTTTGGGGAGAGTTTTGATTACCTTTTCAATCTCGATGGGTGTGATAGGGTTGCTTAGGAGATTTTCTTCACTGAGCTAGCTTTGGTTGTGGTATATGTCCAGGAATACATCCATTTCCTCCATATTATCCAGTTTTGTGGAGTACAGGTTTTTGAAATAAGTCCTGATGATGCTCCAGATTTCACTTATGCCTGTTGTGATCTCTCCTTTTTCATTTCTAATTTTGTTAACTTGGAGCATCTCTTTTTGCACTTGATCAAATTGTCCAGAGGTTTATTAATCTTGTTTATTTTTTCAAAGAGTCAGCTCTTTGTTTCATCAATTTTCTTAATTGTTTTCTTAGGTTACACTTCATTAATTTCTGCTCAGATCTTAATTATTTCTTTCCATCTGGAGTTTTGGGGTTGGATTCTTATTGTTTTTCCAGTGCCTTTAGATGGGTGGTTAGGTTATTGATTTGGGATCTCTTTGTCTTTGATATGAAGGCATTTAGTGCTATTCTTCCCCTAAGGACCATCTTCATTGTGTCCCATACGTTTTGGTACAATGTGTTTTCATTGTAGAAATTTTGTAATTTCATTTTTTTTATTTCATCCACTACCCATTTATTGTTTAAGAGTGTAATGTCTAGTTACCGGGAGCTGGTGAGATTCCTGGCACATCTTTTGTTGTAAATTTCTAGCAGTATAGCATTGTAATCTGATATCATGTAGGAAATTATGTTGATCTTCCTAAATATATGGAGGCAGTCTTTATGGCCCAGTATATGATCTATTTTAGAAAAGGTTCAATGAGCTGCTGAAAAGAATGTGTAATCTGTGGATTTTGGATAGAATGTTTTGTAGATGTTCATTATGTCTAATTGATCTGTAATGTTGTTGAGCTGAAATACTTCCCTGTTAATTTTCTGCTTGGATTATCTGTCTATTGCTGATAGTGGGTATTGAAGTCACTGACTATAATGTGTTGGCAGTTATTTCTGTTTTGTTATCAAGTACGTTTTGTTTTATGAATTGTGGTGTACCTGTTTTTGGTGGAGAAAGATTTATGATTGTGGTATCCTCTTGTTGGATCATTCCCTTGGTAAGTAAGAACTGTCCCTCTTTGTCTTTTTTGATTACTTTTAGTTTGAAATCTATTTTATCCAATATTAGTGTAGCTACACGTGCTTTTTTCTTATTTCTGTTTGCTTGGAATATCATTTTCCACCCTTTCACCCTGAGGAGGTGTCTGTCTTTAGTGGTGAGGTAGGTTTCTTGAAGACAGCAGATTGAAAGGTCTAATTTTCTGATCCACCCTGATAACTTATGTTCCTTGATGGGTGAATTAAGGCCATCAGTGTTTAGGGTAATAACTGTGAGGTTTGATTTAATCCCTGCCATATTGTGGTGGTTTATGTGGTTTGGTGTTTTCTTGGCTTTTGTAGTTTTTGTGACTTCTCTGAGTTTGGTTATTGTGATCTGCTTTTTGTAGGCACTTGAGGTTGGTTATTTGACTCTTCTGTGTGGATAATTCCCTGATGTACTCTTTGTACATTTGGCTTTGTGTTTATATAGTTTTAAAGCTGACTTTTATCCTGGAAAGTTTTTTCTTTCATCATATATTATGAGGGACACTTTTGCTGGGTTGAGTAGTTTGCGTTGGAAGCCATAAGTTCTCAAACTTTGCAGTGTTTCATTCCAGGCCCATCTGGCTTTCAGGGTTCACATTGAGAAGTCTGATGTAATTCTGATGGGGTTACCTTTGTATGTAATTTGTTGTTTTCCCCAAGCTTCTTTTAGGACTTTCTCTTTGGTATCAATGTTTACAGTCTTAACAATAATATGTCTTGGAGAATTTCTGCTTTGGTCCAATCTGTTTGGAGTTCTTTTAGCTTCTTATAACTTGATTAGACTTTCTTTTGAAAGGGTGAGAAGGTTTTCTTTGATAATTTTATTGAATAAGTTCTCTATGCATTTGGTCTGAACTTCTTCCCCTTCTGGTACTCCCATGATCCAAATGTTGGAACGTTTAAGGGTATCACACCATTCACTCATGTTCTGTTCACGAATATTTTTGAAATTATTGAAACATTTGAATTCATGAACTGTTTCTTCTGTTTTGTCTTCCCGTTCTTAGTTTCTATCCTCCACATGGCTAACTCTAATCTTGAGAGCTTCTATAGAGTTTTGAACTTGTTCAGTTTGGTTTGTATTTTCTACTGTCTTTTAATATATAATTTCCATCCCTCTGTTGAGTTCTTTTTTCACATCATTTTCTGATTTTCTTAATGCTTCTTGAAATTCATCCTTGTATTTATTTATGACTTAATTGAGCTTACCAAGCTAATTATTGAGGTCTTTTTAAATTTTATTTATTTATTTATCATTATTGTTATTATGGTGAGGGGATGGGACAATGGGGTCTGTTGGTTCTGTTTTGTATCCTGTGACACAGCAGGGCGTGGTTATAGGACTGCTGCAAATCAGGTGACACGTGGTCCAGGTCATGGGAAGGGGTAGGAAGGGTGAACAATAGCCTGCTGTCTTGGGTCCTAGTAGCCTGCAGGAAGTGCAGAAGGACCTGGTCTGTGCATGGCAGGGCAGCAGGTGGTACTGCAGTCATGCATGGAGGTTTCAGGTGACAGAAAAACCAAAGGAGGGAGGAGGGAATGCTAGCCTGTTGAACTGGGTCTGAGTAGCCTGCAGGAAGTGCAGGAGGACCTGGTCTGCACACATCCCTGAGGCAAGTGGGAAGGTGAGTGAGGAGGTCTAGTGCGGTGGTGGGAAAACTGAAAGAGGGAGGGAAGGGAACCTTAGTTTGCTGATCTGGGTCCCAGTGGCCTGCAGGAAGTGCAGGAGGACCTGGTCTGCTCACAGCCGTGCTGTGGGTGGGACAGTAGTCACACAAGGAGGCCCCTGGTGGCGGGAAAGCCAAGGGAGGGAGGGAAGGAGAACTCTAGTGAAGAAGGAACTTGGTGGCCTGGCAGCTGTTCCAGCAGCTGTGACGTTGGCTGGGATGGTTTTTAGGATTGGGGGACTGGTGGGTTACCTGGGACTGTGGGAATCAACAGATTCTTTAATTTGCTCCTGTGTGCCCTCTCACTGGAGGTCTACTAGGATCTGCAAACTCCTAACCCCAAGGAACCCCAAATACCTTGCCTTTCCTTCCCCACAAGGTGAGGCATGGTTAGGCAGACACCATCTTACTTGAAGTCTCATTTAATTTTTATAAGATTACAAAGAAGATATTTTGTGCATATTTTATAAATAGAAAACTGAGGTGTGGAGCAGTTTGGAGATTTGCTCAAAGCTTCAAAACCACTAAGTTGAAAAATAGAATTAAAATGTATGCTTACCTAACTGGAAGTTTATGATATTTCTAATATATAATAGCAAGATGAGTCATCTCCCATGAAATTTGTAACTGTGACTTAACACAAAATGTTTGGGTTTTCAATTTCCGAATGTTACTTGACTCAGTTCAATCTTTCCAAAACTAAAAAAATTACATAAATGGATTTCCATGCTAGCTATATTTTCCTGAAGAGCCTACTAGAAATGAATATAATATGTCTGAAAAATAATACCTATTATACTGGCATCACAACTAAAGCTCCAATGTAGATAAAGTTAAAACAAAAAATTGTAAAACCCACAAGGAAACAATTTACAGTGCTTAGAAACACCAAGGATAAGACCATATGCATAGAACCTTTCAACAGTAGGCAAACAACATATTTGAAGTCAGAGTATATCAGTTAAGGTGCTTGCCTGCAGTGCCTGATGGCCTGGGTTCCATTCCCCAGTACCCACATAAAGCCATATGCACAAAGTGGCACATTCATCTGAAGTTCCTTTGAAACAAACAGAGGCCCTGACACACCCATTCTCTCTGTCTTTTATGGCTCTCTGCTTGCAAATAAATAAATAAATAATATTAAAAATAACATATATTTAAAATGATTGAAGACAGCATGTGGGGGGTGGGGCTCAAAAATTCAACACATCATAAAAACTGATCAGGGACTTTTAGGTAAGGTGGCTGTTTGGATGTTCCACCAGTGAAACTGGGTAAAAGAAAACAGCAAAGATAATACACAATAATCCCTTTTCTTGCAATAGACAAGATATGTAAAGGAATCTTTTAAACCAGGTGAGCTCTCCATGCAGAACATTAGATGTGCCTCAAATCATTGCTGATATGTGTGCCTAGCCAAAGCAAGCTGTTCCAGTGAGCATAGTGGAAATTGCTGGGGTGTGTTTTTCCTCACACATACCAGTTTTGCAGGACAGCAGAAATTGAAGCCTGTGAGAACAACCAGGCAATATATTTCAACCTCTCATCTCCCAGACCCAAGAATATTGAGACTGCAGCTGAAGCCAAAGGTTTTCATTCAACACACCCCACCAAACAGTGGTGTAAAAAGAAAGGGCCTAATTCTTGAGAGAGTGAAAAATGTAATGAGAAAATTCTCTGGACTAGATATAAATGAACCATTATGACAAGGAATGTTAAAATTTTACTTTGTAATTAATAGTTGGGTAGATAAAACTGAGGATTTACAAAATATTGAAGGCTAGAAAGTGAGAAACATGGATGAGTTACTAAGAGAGGTACAGAGGTTTATGTGAGGAGTGATGACAAAATAGAAACAGGAAGCAACATTAATGATGCTTACTATTAAACAAGCCAGTCCTGACAAACCAGGAACCAGTTAACCAAGACCCAAAGTACCAAGCAAGAGTTCATCTGAAAGCCCAGAGATAAAGGAGAAAAATAATGTTACAAGTGTGAGGAACAGGGCACTTCCTGTGTAAAAGAAAAATAAAATGTATTATCACTCATAACTTTTGAAGAATGAGGAAGTCAGGGGCTGTATTATATATAAGTGACCCTTTTGGGCAATATTTACAACTTTCAGTGGTTAAAGGAGAAAGATTCAGGCTTTCCATACTCAAGGACACTATGGTTATACATAAAGGCAAAGAAGCCTGCATTCAATTATTCCTCATCTCAGAAGCAGGGAAAAGCCTCTTGAAAAGGTATCTGATGACAAATTAATGGTATACTTGAAAATAGAAAAAGCTGATTTTTTTTTCTCTACATCTCCTGATGGCAGAGGTGGAAAATAAAGTAAATTCTGAAATATGGGTGAAGCAAAGAAATCAGAAGGCAGGGAATTGAATGTCTCCCCTTAAAGTTCCTGGAGAATTTTTTTTAAAGAAGGCAATACCTCATCCCACATGTGAGAAGGAAAGGATTAACCCAAGTTATTAAAGGTATCCTTAAAGATGGACTGTGAATCCTACATGACCCCTGGTCCCTCCTGGCCCAGTACTCCAATACTTCCTGTAAGGAAAACAGATGGAACTTACTCACTAGACCAGTGTCTGAGAGTGATAAACCAAATTGTTCAGAATAGACACCCAGTGATCCCAAATCCTTATACCCTTTTATCTAAAATCTTTTAAGATCATAAACGGTTCATTGTGATAGATCTGGCAGATGAAATTAGGGACTTTTATGCCTTTGAGTGGGAGAATCCAAACAAAATGTAGGAAAGGAAACAATGTAGATGGACTGTCCTTCTTCTAGGTTTGATAGAAGTCCCTAATATATTTGGCCAGATTCTCAAAGGAATAATAGAGATATTTTCTGTACCCCCCAAATTTAAACTGCTCCAATACATGGATTGTTTATTACTATCTAGAAGACAAAAGAATGAAATCATAAATTCAACAATTGATCTACTAAATTTCTTGGCAAGAGTGGGAATTTAAGTTTCAACAAGAGGGGCTAGAAAAATGGCTCAGAGCTGAAAGGTGCTTGCTTGCAAAGTCTAACTACCTGGGTTTGAGTACCTAGTATCCACATAAAGCAAGGTGTTAGATGCACAAAGTGGTGCATGCAACTGGAGTTTGTTTACAACAGAAGAGGCCCTGGTGTGCCCCATCTCTCTCTTTCTCTTTTCTCTCTGTCAAATAATAAATAAGTAAAATATTTTTTAAAGTTTCAAAAAGAAACTATAATTTGTAGAAAAGTAAGTGAAATACTTGTGCCATCTGATCAGTAAAGGAAGGTAGAAAATAAGAAAGGATATATGGAATAATTAACCCCCACTTCTCTGAACTAAAGGAGAATTCAGAAAATTTCTAGATCTAACAGGTTATTGTAGATTTTGGATTGACTCCTGTGCTACTAAGACAAAAGACTTATATGGTAAACTCTTAGACAAAGAACCTGGTCCTCTCTTATGGGATCAGAAAGAAACCAGGGTATAGAAATATTAAAACAGGACTTAACAACTGCCCCAGTACTGGCCTTTTTCTTCTTGGAAAAGCATTCCATCTCTTTGTCATAGACTAGGGTACTACCCTTGGAGTACTCATTCAAAATCATGGAAGAAAGAGACAACAGGTGGCCTACTTACCAAAAATAGACCCAATCTCATGAAGGTGGTCAGAGTGGATTCAGTCAGTAGCTGTCATAACCTTCCTTAATGAAGAGAGCCAAAAGTCAACCCTAGGTGATTGTGCCAATGTGAGTACTCTGCATCAAGTGAGCACAATTCTTCTACAAAAATAAAAGCAAAAAGAAAAACTGGGAGATGGTTGACATGCTGTATTATCTTAAACTGTGAGGGCCTTGTAGGAGATGATCTATTATTAGCTACTGATAACTGAGTAGAGGGGATCTTTCTATATCTAGAGAGCATTGTTGCTTAGATTTACTTGTTAATCAAATCAAGGTCTGATCAGATCTGAGAGAAACCCCCTTCTCTCAAGGAACTAACCTGTTCATAGATGTATCTTTCCAACAAATTCAGGATCAAAGACATAATTGTTATTCTGTATTTGATGGAATTCAAACAAAGATTATTTACTGAGCCTGGATGATTGGCAAATAATTGGTCAGCCCAGATATAAGAGCTATATGCTCTGAACCAGCCACTTAAGAACCTAAAGGGAAAGGAAAGGACCATATACACTGACTGCAAATATGCATTTGGAGCAATTCATACCTTTGAAAAAATTTGGACTGAGACAGTATTAATTAATAGTAAGGGAACAGACTTGATACATAGGGAACTAATTACCCAGGTGGTGGAAAACTTGAAACTGCCTGAGGAAATTGTTGTTCACATCCTTAGTCATAAAGAGGGTACAATTTCAAGGTACAGGGAAACATTGGCTGATGAGGTGGCAAAAGAAGTTGCATTAGAATCTAAAGCCCTTATGTGTCCCATTATCCTTACCCTTCCTATACCCCTAACCTCTCCAAAATTCTCAGAAGTTGAGAAAGTTAAACTAACTTAAATGGGACCAACAAGAATACCAGAAGGAAGAGGAGTTCCACCTGATACCTGATGGGAGGGGAATGCCTATAATGAGAGAGAGAAATGATGACTCACTTACACAAATGAATTCATTGACATCCCAGACAATGTATGGTGCTATTTTAAGCATTTATGAATGTATAGGAATTTATACTTATAGCCAAGCAGTTTCCAAACAGTTGCATGGCCTATAAAAGTTAACGATTTGAACCTTAGCCAATGGATAACAGGGATGAAATTCCTGGTTGAGAACATTCCAGAGTATCTAGGTAGACTATACAAAATTGACTAAGATCAGATGCTTAGAATATTTGCAAGTTATTTTTTATCACCTCACTGAGTAGCAGCCTTTCCTTTACTCAGTGCTACAACCAGTCATGTTGCCAAAATACTCCTAGAGTCTCTAATTCCCAGGTTTGAGTTAATAGAAATTGTAGATTCAGATAGTGGACATCATTTCACTGCTACTATTCTTAAAACCCTCATGAAATCCTTACTTATATTAACTGTGATTCCCATACTTCTAGACACTCTCCTATCTTGGGTAAAACTGAAAGAATGAAACAAACTCCTAATCAGAAAATCGCTAAACTTATTCTAGAAACTATACCTGTAGATCTGCTTCAAGACTGCACTGCTTCTCATAAAGACTTAGGCCTATTCCCTTGTAAAATAGTGCATATACTGCCATACTTCGGTAAAAGTACTGATATCACAACTATTAAAACTAAGGACCCAATTTCTCTATCAAATATGTGTTGGATCTTTCTTTTTTTTTTTTTTTTTTTTTTTTTTTTTGGTTTTTTGAGGTAGGGTCTCACTCTAGCCCAGGCTGACCTGGAATTCACTATCGAGTCTCAGGGTGGCCTCGAACTCACGGTGATCCTCCTACCTCTGCCTCCCGAGTGCTGGGATTAAAGGCGTGCGCCACCACGCCCGGCTGGATCTTTCTTTTACTCTGACTTCTCATTGGTTACAAGGTCTTCAAGACAGTCACCCTCACTGGAGTTTCCTGCTCACTAACTCAGGGCCCATTGTTTATAAGGAGCTGGAAGGAGAGCAAGCTGGAACTGGTCTGGGAGGGATCCTTTTTGGCACTGTTAAGCACAGACACTGCTGTGCCCACAGGAAAAAAAGGGGGGGGTGGACTTATTATATTTGCATGAAGAAGCTGATGAAAGAAACTTGACAGAAAAAAAGTCAGGCCAGTAGGATGTATAAAAGTAGGCAGAGGAACCCTTGAAGTTAACATTAAGCTAGAACATGATCTTCCTCTGATGAATAATGTTAAACCTGCCCTTTGCCTATTGCAGCATATTTTGGTGTTGGCTTGTTTGCTATTCTCTTTTTGATTTTTACGATTTGATTTCCATTTCTCAAATAAATAAAATTAAAAATTATTAAAACTGTATTTGATTAATCTATGTCAGCTGTTAGTGGTTAGGGCTATGTAGCTTGAATTCAAACCACAGCTGTGATTTCTACTTATTTACTTGCTATAAAACTTTGGGGTTATTTTATTTCTCTATGCCTGCCTTTGTTTTCCCTTGAACATAAAATGAGGATAGTAACAATATCTACTAAATACAGGTTGTTGTAATGATGAAATAGGTTAATATACATGATATTTAGACCATATGTGGCATACATAATACTCAGAACTTGTTGATTTTTCTATTAAATATTAGAACATATGAATATTTATTGTAAGAATTAATTATAATTATTAAAATTATTGTTATTTTGATTATAAAATAATAAAATTTCGATTATAAAATGAATATTATCTAATGTATCATTCAATAAAAACTATATTAACTGTAATCAGTTTATAGCAATTATATATTTCTATTAATATTGATCATTACTATTTATTATAATTAAGTATGTTAACTATTGTATAATATATGGCTACATTATATAATAATTAAATTAATATAATAATATTTCCTACATCAACTAGATATTTGCTAAAATGAATATTAATCTTATTTATGTTGTAAGAAAAATGTTTATATTTTAATCTAAA
The DNA here is from genome assembly GCA_036346955.1 of Dipus sagitta. NCBI lineage: Eukaryota > Metazoa > Chordata > Mammalia > Rodentia > Dipodidae > Dipus > Dipus sagitta. Next base: position 87,934,987 of record CM070773.1, read on the forward strand.
TTCAATTGATATATTTCTTATTTTGTAATTGAGAGAATTGTTGTTAGAAAAACTTAAATGAAGTTTTAAAGGTCACTCAGAAAATGAGACATCTAAAACTAAGTCTTCTGACCTAATGTGTATTGCCACTGTATAATAAACACCTGCATTTTATGATAGATGGCTTAGTAATCAGTTTTGGTGGATAGTAATTGAAAAAAATGCCACTCAACTTAGGGTATATCCTTGGGAATTCTGAATGCAATTGAAAGTAAAACTAATATGAAAGTCCTTGGCTCTGGTCAATGCATATATGTACTTCCATGTCAATAGAAGCTTTTCAGGATGAGGAGAGTTAATGGGAGGTAACTTTCTAGTTCTTGAAGCACGAATAAATCTGGGTTATCAGGCCAAATTTTAATGAGAGCAGATAAAACCAACATAAAACTGGTAGATTACTTTGGAGGGTTAACTTGCTGTTTTAGATCACTGATCAATCCTAGAATCAGGCAACTAAAGAATGTTATAGCTGTAAGAACCTTGTAGATTATATAACTCAATATTTGTCCTGAGAGAGTAAACAGCATAGCCATTGTCAAACACTCGAAGCTAATGGAAGGAGAATGTAGGTTTCCTATTGTCCATCTAGTTCTCTATGATAGTGCACTTGATGCTTAGAAAAAAAAAAAAAATGAGTGACATGCCAATAGAACTTTCCAAAGAAGGAATTTAAAATTTTGGTACATATAAGTTTAAGGTTTAATTTTCCAAATGTTCTTTTGAGGCAGATACACTAAAGCTCATTTTTTTTCTTTATTAGTCAGTTCTGTATTCAGCAAATACAGTCAGTTTGGTACCATTATGAGGCTCATCCGTGACCTACCCCCTCACCTTGGCCCCTCCTTGTTGAGGTATATGGGTCATGCATTGTGGAGTTAGCCCACAGATATGGGTAAGCTAAATGTCTCTGCATATCATGACCCAACATGTGACTCTGACATTCTTTCCACCCCCTCTTCCGCAAAATTTCCCTGAGCCATGTTGGGTTCATTTTTGGTCTGCTTCAGTGATGAGGTGTTGGGGACCTCTAAGGCTCTGGCTCTCTGATTTGGTAGGAGTTGATTTTTCTCTGTGCTGATCTCCTTCCCCCTTGTGCTGGTATCCAGTTCATCAGGAAAACAGCCCCCTTGCTTGTTTCTCCAATTTTTCTTAGTTTCAGCCGGGGCCCTTTTGAGATATGATGGGGTGGCTCTCCCCTTAGGATCTACATCTATCTGAAAAAAGAGAAGCAGATTCTCCAATGGAGAGTAAGTTAGCACCAGGACAAATGAGATAACCCTTACTTTTTTTTTTTAATAGAGAATTTAATAGGTGTAGGCCCTCTTGTAGCCCACAATTAATGGTAGCTTGATATTGGAGAGTGGGTTTACGTTTGGATCTGGTTCTGACTTGTTTCCCAGCTCCAGCTATGGGTCCCATTCCACTGAGGGGATCAGTTAGCCAAATTGAGAGCAGCTGGTTCCCCACCATCGCTGTGTGCCACCACTGCACTTGTGTGGGCATCACAACAAGTTATTTGCTGCTAAGTAGGTTAGACCATGTGTTGCTTCGACAGATATTGGTCAATTTCCCCCAGTCGCCCATGTAGCACCTTCTGGCACTAGACGCGCTGACTGTCTGGGGACTGACTCTCTTCCAACTTCCAGCCATGCCATTCTAATTTGCATGTTAATCACATAAGGTATCTTCAGCAGTAGGGTCTTACCATTAGCCTTTGGTGGGTCATCAAGTACTCTGACAGAAATCTGTCTGTCTTTTAGGAAACCTTGTAGGTCTCTCTGATCAAAAGCTCATTGTGGATGATAGCCCCATGCTGGATCTGGGAGTTACAGGTCAGTGCCCACTAAGAAAATGAGGAAAAAGATAACTAATATACAAGAGTTAGAGATAATAGAGAGAGAGACAGGGAGAGGGGAACTGAGGGAGGGAAGATGTAGGAGATTAAGGTTAGTCTTAATCTTACCCTCTCCAGTGTCTTGTGGTTCAGGTGTTCCTTGTAAGGGCCTGGTGAAGGATCAGCCATTTGGTCTGTCTTTTTATGGTACCATTGCCGTTTGGGTCTAGATTTGTTTTTCCCACCTCTTTGATGCCCTCCCCTCCCTCCCCTTCCATCCTAGTGTCTAGTCTAGGAGATGCTTGCTGGGTATGTAAGGTATCTTCGGTAGATTCAGGTTAGGTGCTGTAGATGAGTGAGACTGTGGCGATTTTTTTTCTGTGATTGGGTAAGTTCACTGAGAATGATCTATTCCAGGTTCAACCATTTTTCCTCAAATTTCATTGTGTCATTTTTTCTTACTGCTGTATAGAATTCCATTGTGTAGATATACCACATCTTAGTTATCCATTCTTCTAGTGATGGACATCTGGGAGGAAGAAATAGAAATGGCAAACATACACTTAAGAAAATGTTCATCATCCCTAATCATCAGAGAAATGCAAATTAAAACAACTCTGAGATTCCACCTTACCCCAATAAGGATAACAAACATCAAAAAATCAAATAAAAATAAATGCTGGCGAGGATGTGGAGAAGTAGGAACACTCATCCACTGTTGGTGGGAATGTAGGATGGTACAACCACTTTGGAAAGCAATATGGAGACTTCTGAAAAAGATGAGTATAGAGATACCAACAGACCCAGTTATTCCCTTACTGGGCATCTACCCTAAAACCTTCAAACCACAGGCCAGAGAGATTTGCTCAACCATGTTTATAGCAGCTCAATTTGTAATAGCTAAGAACTAAAGCTCATTTTAAAGGAAAGTATTGCTCTGTTTTTTAAGAATAATATGGTACTAACTTCTCAGTCAGTTGCTCTGATGCTGTCTGGAGTTATCTTGACTCTTTAAAAGTTTGGCAGGTTACCAAATTCTGCTTTCATTTTTAATTTCATCAAACTGTTAGCATTTTGTAGAATGTACTCATCAAAATAATCAGACAATAAGGGCACACAAACAATGGAGGTGACATTTATGATTATGCTTCTTTATTTAACAAATATACTGATATATAAAATGGTACTTAAATTTCATGGCTGAAATTTATAATTATTATTTTTAGTTAACAACTAATAATTTTTGTTTAAAACATTGTTCTCAATTAACATGTTCTAACAAAAATCCAGAATGTAACCACTATGATACAAACTGCATAAGGCCCAGTATATTAGCATTAGTGTATATACCATAAATTTAATATAAAATGTAAAAGGTGTTAACCTCATTTTTCTAACTATAAATCTGAAGTTTGTGATTCTTCTCTTGGATTGTCAGGGTTTACTACGGGCTTCATATAGCAGCCTAATTTGTTAAAGATGGTTGTCACACAATGGGTCTAGATCATAAAGGCCAGTCAGAGATCCTCATTTCATTGCCTAGGACTGGCTGGAAGTCTTCCTTACTCTGGGCTAAGTTCAATGTTGATAGCTTGACAATAGTGACTCTAACAATGCCAAATGAAGATGAGTGCTAATATAAGAGCTTACAATATTTAAATAAGATATTAATGAATATATTCATTAATAATTATTAATTATATATTAATTGAATATATATTGATTGAATAATATATTAATTGAATAATATATGAATGAACTTGTATTAAAATACAGTTTTCTTATTTTTTGTTACCAGGTAACCTTGGCCAGGTAGACCAGGTCTCTGAGTTTGAGTATGATCTGTTCATTAGGCCGGATACCTGTAACCCACGCTTCCGAGTCTGGTTCAACTTTACTGTTGAAAATGTGAAAGAGTCACAGGTGAGGGAAATGGTGGATACCTTCAGTGGGTTTTGGAAAAAAGAATATGCATTTGCTTTCCTTTAGGGATATAATGACTAGTAGATATAAAATAAGGACTAGTAGCATATAATCTTGTATATATCTTGAGCAGTGGCACTTTTGTTCCAAGAGACATAAAGAAATAGGTAATGTTTGCTGGGTTGTTTTTGAATGGGAAATAAATAATGTAAACATGTATATAAGAATCAAATGATCATTATTGATTAAGCTATTAGCATATTCAAAGCTTCCTTGTGGGACAGTATCAGGATACATGGGAAGTTACTTGTTAGGCATAGATAAGATGCTGTATGTCTTCTTAGTGAAGATTCATGAAAGACATTTCTCACAGGCCTTGGTTTCAGAAAAAAACCTTTTCTTGTTCAACAATAATTTTAAGATTAGAAGATTCTTATAATTTAGTTTTTTAAAAAATTTATTTACCTAATTGAGAGAGAGAGAGAGAGCGAGAGAATGGGCAAACCAGGGCTTTTAGCCACTGCAAATGAACTCCAGACATATATGCCACCTTGTGCATCTGGCTTACGTGGGACCTGGAGAATCGAACCAGGGTCCTTAGGCTTCACAGGTAAGCGCTTTAACCGCTAAGCCATCTCCTAAGCCCTCTCTATGTTTTTGGCTGCTTGGAAACCTAGAGGCTGTTGTCTACCTCTCTTTAGCAATTCTGAAAAAAAAAATGTTTGTGTTTCTGTGTGCTGTTTAAATTTGATGAATGAATTAATCTGCCTTAACCCTGATTTCTTCAGCTTCACTTTCTAATAGTGCATATTTATAATCCTTTTGAAATCCTGTTTTGCATGAGTGAATACTAATGAAAATAGAATGATAAAATGCCTATGATTTGATAAAAACATTAGCCAACATATAATTCCAAGAAATAAGTTATCATTCTGTTATATTAAAACAGCTAATCATGGAAGACTTTGCAGATATAGTTATTTTATGATTCTTTTCAATAGATAAAAGGATAGCTGTGTAATCCATTATCTCCCTTTGTCCCTCCAGGTTGTCTTTTTATAGTATATTTGGGAGGAAGTGAGGAAATAGTTCAATTTTTGTTTGAGTCCACCCTACTTGCTTCTAGATGGTGGCTTTCTTTACCTGTCTCAGCTGAAATTTGATTTACATGTCAGAACTTTTTGAAATTTTTGGTCTCCAGTTTATTCTTTATAAAGTGTTCCCAGCATGTTGCCTTCACAAAAGAGGGAGAGGCAAGGCTGGAGAGATGGCTTAATTGTTAAGGTCTTGCCTGCGAAGCCCAAAGACCCATGTTTGACTATCCAGGTCCCATGTAAGCCAGACACACAAGATGATGCAAGCACACAAGGTTGCACAAGTACACGAGGTGGCATACACATCTAGAGTTTGATTATAGTGGCTGGAGGCCCTGGTGTGCCAATTCTCTCTCCCACCGCCTCCCTTGATTACTCAAATTTTAAGAAGGCCAGTCTATTGGGATTGCCTCAAAAAAAAAAAAAAAAAAAAAGACCTTGAGAGCTTGTTTGGAGGTTCTAGCAGGTGAGTACAGATACTCGTATACTCTTGACTGAACACCGGTCCTCCTCTGTTCAGGGAAGGTTGTCCTCTTCAACCGAGGAAAAGACAGCTACTATACTTTACTACTAACTGTCTTAACTCTCTACAATACTACTGATAGGGGTTGTTCTGATAAGAGAGTTGGAACTAATATTTGTTCCATCTCTCTGGGTTCTACCTAGTAAGCAGTACGGTTTTATCCTTATTGTAATTAGAAGCCAAAATTAAGCATATTTATATGTTTTCCTGGGCCTGATGCTTTATTCAACCTCTTTCTGTGGACCACTGTCTCATCAACTCTATCACATTATATGGTCATGGTAGTGTATCTCAAGAAGGCATAAAGGTCTACTAGAAAGATAAAGTATGCATCTATAACATACAGGATATTGGTTTTGATAGTTTTCTACATGAGGCAGAATGGTTTCACTATTAAGCTTGACTTGTGAGATTGCTTTTACAATGTCTCCTCCTATAATCTCTCTTCATATCTTTCCAATTTCCATTAAATGAGAACTGCCTGAAGGTAATCTAGTCTTGAACCTTATTTAGGGCTTACTACTAGCAGACTAAAAATATTAGTCATCACAGGCAGACTCCATTAAATAATGTTCATATATGCTGGACTAGCTCTGTGGTTATTTTCATTGATGTTTTTCAGAAGAGATAAAAGCTTGCAATATATGACACTGTATCCCAGGAATGATATGTTAACCTTCCGAAAATAGCTGATAAGTAGAACATTTGCAAGAGTGGATGAAAACCAAATATTCTGATACCCAGTGAAAAAATTATTTTTCTCTCTGCAAATGGCTATTAAATATTCTTATGTGGAAATGCATTATTGAGGCAGTGGAACACTTGTGTGATGTGAAAACAAATCTTTTTATTTAAATGCTCATGATATAATTTTAGCCAATAAGAGAAAATAAAATGATATGCCTAGGTTATTTAAGCTGTGTTTTCACTCCCTTATATTTTTTATCTCCTTAAATTTATCTTTATCATTCCTGACTATAAATTGGGTAGCTGATGCTCAATATAGTAAACCTGGAAAATATAATTATTAGAATTAGGAAAATGGTGCCATGAATTTGTGTATATATACACACACACACCTATCATCTTACTGCTTTCACTCAGATGGTAGTAATTTTGAACATATTTTCTATGTGCATATGTTTTCTGTTTCATTTTTGGTGTATAATCATTTTGTGCTATATGACTTGTACATCTTGCTTCGAAGATCCTAAACATTGTTGCAAGTAATTTTCTTATTAAAATCTTGTGTATATGGTTAATAGCTGATTATTATAGTGCTGTTTCCTTATTCCTGGACATAAAGATTATTTCCTGTCATATATCATGGTAAAAAATACTGTTGTGAACATCTTTATGCAGGAAATGCTTCCCAAATTTCAATTTGCTTCTACAGCACAATTTCATGTAAGAGACACTAATGCCCAAATGACACACACATTTTAGAGAACCTTTATGCATATTCCTGAACTATTGCCCACAAGGTCTTTTAATATTTGTATTTATTTATCAGAGAAAGAGAGAGAGAGAGAGAGAGAGAGAGAGAGAGAGAATGTGTGCACCAAAGCCTTTTCCCACTGCAAGCAAATTCCATATGCGTACATCACTTTGTGCATCTGGCTTTGCGTGGGTTCTAGGGAATCAAATCCGGGCCAATAGCTTTGTAAGCAAGTGTTTTTAACCACCGAACCATCTCTCTAGTCCCATGCCCAAAGGATTTTGCTACTTAGTTTTCCTGTCAGCAGTGAATGAGATGTCTTCTATTGGATTTCTTGCACTCAGTTGTTTTATACACTCAGATATTCATACATACAGAATTGTTTCTTTTTTTACTTTGAAACTTTACACAGGTAAGTGGTTGATTATGGATATCTCAGCCCTCTAATCATAACAAAATTAATTGCATTCCCACAGTAACATGAGAGAACAAAACAAGTCCATTTACTAGTGTAAGTTTTTCTTAATTATTCCTGGTATGTATGGTGTGCATGTATATGTGTATGTTTGTTCCTATGTATATGGGTGCACATGTATATGTGTGCAGGTGCATGTATATGCATATACATGTGAACAACCTTAACTATCACCTGAAAATTATGTTTTTAAAATAGCATGCTGATTTTTTTGCTAAAAATTATCATGTGGCATAAAACACTTCATAACACTTTCATTTACTGTCATCTATTTAAGCAATGATACTATGAAGTAAGTATTATTATTAGATAAGAAAAATGAAACTCATAAAGGCTAAGTGATTAACTAAAAGCCTAGGCCAGCCACCTATGAAATCTTACCATTCTTCCACATTGCTGTGCTGTTTGCCTGTCAGTCTCTATGTGCCCCTTTCTTAGGACCTTGACACTCTTCATGTTAAAAAGTAATCTCTGTTTCTATAGATGAAATATCTGAGGTTCATATGTTAAACTGATTGTCATAAAGTCATATATCTAGTTTATGGAAGAATTGACCTCAAAGTCAAGGCCTCTTGACTGCAATGCTAGTTCTTGTGCCCTTTCATTAAGTTATGCTATGATTTTTAATTTAAATCTGATTTACCCCTTGTTTTTGTCCTTCAGGGACCTTATTGTTAATTGTCCCACATATAATTATTGGTGAATACTTTTCACTTTCAATAATTAGTGCATCAAACCCAATTTCATAACAAGGTTTCACTTGTATCATTGATTCTGTTGTTCTAGTGAGTTCTGTTAAAAGAGTGTAGAACAATTAAATGACCTTTGGTGTTGATATCCTATTATTTGTCATCATAAATTATTATAGTAAAATTTTCTAAATTAATTTTGATATCTAAAATAATTCAAGTATTAATATGACATAGGAGTTTAATTTATAACACCTACAATAAGTACCTAGATTTCATTTCATTCAGGAATTTCTTCTATAGCATAGAGAAATTTTGTATTAACTGTGTCACCGAAAGAAAGTTCTATTCTGCAAGTGCACAGAATCAATGACAACCAAACATGGAAGTATTTGTGCTTTTGTTTTATTATCTTTTCCCTTTTCCCTAAAAATGAAATGTTTAATCTATAAAACATAGTGTTTATCTGGTGAGCAGTATTTTATATTATGTTATATTTTATTTAAAAATTCATGTAGCTGATTGAATGTTCCCAATTGCTCAGTTTCTCTACAAAAGGATAAAAGAAAGTTGGTAGCACAGAAACTGTAGTCGTTCCCTCAATGATTTTAGCTATTTTAAACAAATACTTAGGCAGCAACAATTAAACAAGAATAGAATCAGTCTTTTATTGTTTGAAATTAAGTACTAATTATATGTTAAAGTTTCTATATACTATTTAATTTTACATTTGAGGTAGTTTTTTTTCTCAATTTTTATTAACATTTTCCATGATTATAAAAAATATCCCATGGTAATACCTTCCCTCCCCCCACTTCCCCCTTTGAAATTCCATTCTCCATCATATCCCCTCCCCATATAAATCATTCTCTCTTTTATTTTGATGTCATGACCTTTTCCTCCTCTTATGATGGTCTTGTGTAGGTAGTGTCAGGCACTATGAGGTCATGGATATCCAGGCCATTTTATGTGTGGAGGGAGCACGTTGTAAGGAATCCTACCCTTCCTCTGGCTCTTACATTTTTCCGACACCTCTTCCGCATTGGACCCTGAGCCTTAGAAGGTGTGATCGAGATGTTACTCGGTACTCCAGTCACTTCTTTCCAGCACTATGATACCTTCTGAGTCATCCCAAGGTCACTGCCATCTGAATAGAGAAGATTCTCTACCCAAAGTGAGAGTAGCATTAATATAAGGGTTTGAATATTAAGAGAAGTGCTTACTGGGCAGTTTGTAAGCCTAGTATATACATTTATCCAGACATCAGCAGATGTTACACCCCTAGGGCTCATGACTACCCCTGTTTTAATTTTTCAGTATCAGGGATGTATTCCCCCTCGTGGAGCGGGCCCTCCAGTCCAATTGGAGGGCACTTGGTTTCCACCATGACAGATGTACCACTATTGCACCCGTTGGCTCATTTGGCCTGGCTGGCCAATTATAACGCTTGCAGTGTCCACTATTGAGTATCTTCACTGGTGGTATCTCTTTCTCCCATTGAACTGCGTGCAGAATGGCTTCTTCCAGCTTTCTGTCAGCTGGTCTACATGGAGGAGGTTATCAGCTCAGTTCCAGCAGGATTTCTCAGAGGCCTTGCAGCCCAGGTATGTGGAGTCTTCAGCAATAGGGTCTTATCATCTATTCCTGGTGGAAAACCAAGGGCCTCGGCAATGGCCTATAATGTTTTGGGGGCATCAGGGACCTCCCTGGCCAACAACTCACTGGAGGTATCCCATCCCTGGCACTGAAAATTTTCTAGCAACGATCTACAGCTCCTGCGTTGTGAAAAACCGGAGGATTCCATATGATTTATTTGTATCCTCTCAGATTTTGATTAGCCCTCCCTCCACCTTTCCTTTACTCAGTCTCTTCCTCTGACCTCACTTTGGGCCTTTTCACCCCTGTTAATCTACTTTCCTACTTAATATACAATGGAGTTCTACTCAGTGGTAAAGAAAAATGAAGTTATAAAATTTGCAGGAAAATGGATGGCTCTGTAAAGGATTATACTAAGTGAGGTAACCCAGGCCCAGAAAGCCAAGCGCCACATGTTCTCTCTCATATTTGAGGTAGTTTTTGATGCTGTTTTTTTGAAAAAATATTTATTCATTCATTTATTTGTGAGAAAAAGAAGGAGAGAGACGAGAAAAAGGAGATATACAGAATGGGCGTGCCAGGGTCTCCAGCCACTGAAAATGAACTCAAAATTCATATGCCACCTTGTACATCTGGCTTACTTGTATGCTGGTGAATCAAACCTGGGTCCTTAGGTTTCACAGGCAAGTGTTAACTGCAAAGCCATTTTTCCAGCCCTGCTCCTAACTTTTTCATAATTACTTCTATTTGTTTTTAATAAGCAGACAAAATAATAGGTTTGGTTGTATTTTCATACATGTTTGTTATGGTTGTTCCTCCATACCTGCTCCTCTCCCTCACCACCCCACACCATACCCACACTTCTACCCTTCTGCTCCCAGTGGTCTCCTTTCCACTCCTATGTTTTGTGCAATTTATTGCACTCCCTACTTCCTTACAATTTCTTTTTCTCTTCTTGTGATTTCTTTTGTAGTATCATAATGTATACCCACCCTCACACTACATAAATACATACATATAAAAATCAAAAGCTATAATCCACATATGAGAGAGATCTTGTGTTACTTGTCTCTCTGAGTCTAGGTTAAGAAGGTAGTTATTCAGCACCTATAATATAAATAAACCACTGAAAATATAACATAAACTGTTTCTATGCTCCCTATTGGTTATATTTTTATGGGGAAAGCACAGAATGATGAGCACATAAACATAAAAATATTAATTTACCTTAATATTAATATTTATGAGGTGAGTAATCTTTATCACTAAATTAAATTAGTAATTTTATGCTAACATAGTAACACTAAGTTTTTCATATATAGTCAGATTCTACTGGCATTTTGACCAGTAGAGAATATTACTGCTATACCTATTGAATAAATAAATTAGTGTTGATTACAAATATAATAGGGCTACAAAGAGTAGATTCATTTATTCAGTACATATTTTAGAGATTCACTATAAATCAGCATATTACTTATATCAGTCATTCATAGAAAATGCTATCAATGAGGAGAGTCCAGGTATCCACAAAGACACTATAGTCCAATATATTAACAGTAACACAAGAAATGTGACTAAATTATTATTTGCATTCTGTACTTATAGTTGGGCTGAGTATCAGAGAATGGGTAATGGAAGGCTTCAAAGGGAGCACATTACTTGGATTAGGCATTAAATCTAGTCTTTTTTACAGGAAAAAAAATCATCATAGTTAAATGAACACTATAGACCTTTTTTGCTTAAAGCCCTCCCATTCTGGTTTGGTACAACTCCTATGCTGCCATCTTACCCAGAAGACTATAAACCTTTTTTGACAACCTAAAGCTTGAATTTGATAGAAACTTAAATAATTAAATCTTATATAATGGTTCTACATCATGTAAAATATATCTTTGCATTTTCATTAATACTATAAAGTTAATAGCACAATATAATTGTTATATTTCACTATTTGTATTTTAAAATAATCATTAAATTATGTGATAAAATATAGAGAAAAAATTGAGAACAATTAGGATGATATTCACATAGAGGAATTCCATGATGGATTTTTACTCTTTGTGTTTGGTTTTAAAACTGTTTAACAATTTAAAAAGACCCAAATTTAGACTAGAAGCTTATTGTGACATAAACTTATAAATATTGCTGTTGCAATATAAATAAAACACAGATGTAGAAAGTGAAAAAGATCGTTATGCAAATGAAACTGTGGGTACTAGAAACAGAACATCTTAGGCTAGAGCAATCCTAAACTCTGGGAATTTGGCTGATCTGCTGCCAGAGAAATGAGAGATTGATATTTAAATTTTATGCAAAATTTCATGGGTATAAGCATTGCTTTGGCAGAACAAAAGCAATAAAATCATGACAAAAAGATACTGAAACTTTTACAGGCTTTGATTTGCTGAATATATGGAACAACCTATGGAGGCAGACTCATTTTGCTCCCTCATAAATCCAGAGTGGCCCAGAATGATTGGATATGTGCTCTACTTTTGTGTTCAACATTTGTGTTCAGGTAGCTTTCTTATGGCATTCAATGAGGTGACAGGATAAATGCTAATGACCTCTTAGGCCTAAATTCTAGTTTCACCATAATCCATCTTTATAATTTCCTACCTCAAACTTTCCTAATATTGAGCAGGAACGTTTGCTTAAGTTTCTGTCCTTTCCTTGCAGTCTTTAACATGCCACTAGCTACATATTTAGTTATACAAACTAGAAATTTGGGTTTACTCTTGATGATTCATTGATTTCTTATTCATATCTTTTCTATTTGGAAGGCCCTTCTTTGTATCTCACTTTGCTTTTCCCAAGTCCTTGTGAGTAAGGTATGAGTAACGTTTCTTCTGGGAAGTTTGTCCTAACTACTATGCTATGCTCTCTTGGCTTTCATTACTGATGCTAGCACAAAATGGTTCCCACATGCTGTTGTAATTGATGAATTGTATGTTACTTCTCATCCCCTGAACTTTTTGCTACTTTATATTAGAGACCAAGATTTGTTGAAGTCTTATTAAAATTCTATAAAATAAAGCTTGTTGCAAGGAGGGGGAATTACTGGGATGAGTATAGCATATTGTATGTACTTATGACCATTAGCTACTACTATTTATTATTGCTGTTATTTTAGTTTCCTCGATGTTTTAAAAATATGTTCATAAAAGAAATATGCTTAATCCTTTGCAGTGGCATCCTAGTACTAATTCTTTGCACACATCAAGAATCAGTGTTTTGGCAGATAACTAGGTATCCATTCCAAGCTGAACTGATTCTCTAGTTATTGTCTTTCCTGACTAGATTGAATTTGTTCCAGGACCAAGAGAACTAGTATATGAATCAATCTCTCTCTCTCTCTTTTTCCTTGAGACTGTGTAGGCCAGTTTGCTTGGAATTGGTTATGTTGTCTAGGCTGGCCACAAACTCATAATCTTCCTTTCCCCACCTCCTGAATATTGGTATTATGGATATATACTACCTTTACTTTATTTCTCCCTTTCTAATCCAAAGTATGCATAGAAATATTACAAAGTATGCATAGTATATGAGAGGATGACTTTTCTTTAGCAGTATAGAGAATGCCATTTAGTGATCTAGAAGAAATATCAGCTGAAGACTTCCTGCAAAGTTTCAAACTCAGCATAGTCACTATGAGATAGAAGCTTTCTCAATCATAACTTCGTACATGATGATGAAAATTTTCCTTCTCTGTCCTAAGACTAAAACCGTCTTAAGAGTAAACTTACTTTCTAGATAGCAGATGTGTAATTAATTTAGTAAGCTCATTAATAAATGAAAATGCATGCCCTCATGTTAGGATTTATGAAGAATAAAAATGACTACCATCAAAGCATTAAATTAACCATGAACTCTATGTACAAATCACAAATGTGTAATATTAGCCCTGCCCACTATCCTAGTTATTTGCTCTAATATGTGTAGTAGGGTTGGTGAATGAGTGAATACATTAAAATCAGAGATACTGAAATATCTATGATATGAGGGGACAATGACAATGACTTAAATTTCCTAAGCATAAAATATGAAAGGCCAGGGCTGTAGAGATGCCTCAATGGTTTAAAGGCACTTGTTTGCAAAGCCTGCCAGCCCAGGTCCAATACTCACAAAAAGACAGATGCACACAAAGTGTCATATACATCTAGAGTTTGTTTGCAGTGATAATCTCATTCTCTCCTCTCTTTCAAATAAATGAATTTTTTTTCTTTGGTTTTTCGAAGTAGGGTCTTACTCTAGTTCAGGCCAACCTGGAATTCACTATGTAGTCTCAGGCTGTGATCCTCCTACCTCTGCCTCCCGAGTGCTGGGATTAAAGGCATGTGCCACCATGCCCGGCTTAAAATAATATTTTTTAAAAAATGAAAGGCCAAAGTATTTTTGATAGTTTTCCAATATTGATTTATTAATTCCAATAATTGGTTAACTCCAATAAATGACTAATGCAGTCTATGAACTTTATATCCTGTTTTGTTTTAAACAAAAGTATGCAGAATATTAACTTAATAAATAAATTCATGTTATTGGTAGCATTAAGACACTTATTTTATTTGGATACCTCCTTTAGTATTCAGAGGCCCAAGTAAGAGAAAGCAAAGACATTATCTGGATTTATTTGTTTATTTTTAAATTCTATTTATTTATTTGTTTGAGAGAGAGAGAGAGACGCAGAGGGAGAGAGAAAGAGGGGAGAGAGAGAGAGAATGGGGAAACCAGAACCTTTAGCCACTGCAGACAAACTGCAGATGTATGCCCCACCCTGTACATTTGGCTTTATGTGGGTACTGAGGAACCGAACGTGGGTACTTTGACTTTGCCAGCAATTCCTAAACCACTCCAGCCCCTTTATCTGGATTTAAATGAAGCTGTTGCTTACTGGTAGGTTCTCACTATTATAATATCAAAAAAATTTCAGGGAAAAATTTCTACATTAAACTCACATAAAATTTGTTTTATTACTTTGAAAAACCCAATCCAGTTATTAGCACAAACATATTTATGATGACAAAGTGAATAAAGAATCTTTCACAGAGGTGTATAGGTAGGCCATAAAAGAGCTATCCCCTTAATTTCTCATATGTATACTGTTTTCTTATACCCTTATGTTGTTAAAATAAAAATGTTAGAAAGATATAATAGACATATTTCCCTCTTTCTCCACTAGATACAATGAAATCCCCAAGCATTATATAAAAAAAAGAATTTTAAAGACTCATGGAAGGTAAAGAAGGTACTCCAACTAGGGACTTTAGGACTTGAGGGATGATATGACAGTGGGATGACATCAGTGGGGAAGTTGAACTCACTATCATCCAGAAGTGGTGGGGTCCTTCTGTCCCTATGGATATTTATGAAAGACAAGTTGAGCATTTGGAATTCAGTCATAACCTAGAAGTAATGAGATGGTATCCCTAGCTCCGTCCTAGAACAATGAAAGGAGAGGAGTTCTAAAGTGCAAGATTTATATAGCAGAAGAATATCACAAGATTACATAAAAATGTTCTAATTTCATTTGAAAACCACCTGTATGAGTAAGAACCAGGAAAGTCTAATCTTGAAAGACCAAAAGTTATTAATAGACAATGAGGCGACATATATTAAAGTTATTTGTCATGATTATTAAAGTAGGTGTCATAATTATTTTTCAACAAGCCAGGCATGGTGGTGCATGCCTCTAATCCCAGAATTTGGGAGGCAGAAGTAGGAGGATTGTCACGAGTTCAAGTCCACCCTGAGACTTCATTGTGAATTCCAAGACTGCCTGGGCTAGAGTGAAACCCTACCCCAAAAAGCCCAATCACAGAAAGATAATTGTCACGTAGTCTCACTCATCTGTGGCTCCTAACCTGAATCTACTGAAGATGCTGCCATACCTAATAAGCATCTCAAGGACCGGACAATAGGGTGGGTGGGCAGGAGGGGAGGGTAATATTGGTAGTAGGGGACAGAAAACTGGACACAAATGGCAATGGTACCATAAAATTCTACATCCTAAAAGACAGACTAAAAGGTTGAACCTTCATCAGGATTTAGAGGGAACACCTGAATCACAGGGCCCTGGAGAGGATATGATGAAGACTAACCTCAATCTTCTCCTGTTTTTCTCTCTATCTCTCCCTCTTCTCTCTATCTCTTTTATATTATCTAACTTTTCCTTCCTTCTTTTCCTTGGTGCTGGCCTGTAAATCCCTGTAATATCATGTGGCTAACATCTACAATGAGTTGTTGATCAGACCTACAAGGTTTCCCAAAAGAAGAAAGATTTATGTCAGAGTACTTGATGACCCACCAAGGGTTAATGGTAAGACCCTACTGCCAAAGACACCCTATGCTGTTGAACATGGAATGACCTGGCTGAAATCTGGAAGAGAGTCAGTCCCCAGACAGTTAGCTCCTCTAGTGCCAGAAGGTGCTACATGAGCAACTAGGAGAAAATGCCCAACATCTGTCCAAGCAACTCATGGTCTAAGCTACTCAGCAGCAAAAAACCTGACATGCTACTCACACAAGTGCACTAGTGGCACACGGCCATAGTGGGAAACCATCTGCTCTTGATTTGGCTAATTGATCCGCTCAGTGGAACAGGACCCATAGCTAGAGCTGGGAAACAAGTTAGAACCATATCCAAAAATGAGCCCACTCTATATTATCAAGCTCCCACCAATCATGGACTACAAGAGGGCCTACACCTATTCTCTCTAAAAAAGTATTGGTTATCCCATATATCTGGTGCTAACTTTACTCTCCGTTGGAAAATCTGCTTCTCTTTTTCAGACAGACAAAGATCCTAAGGAGAGAGCCACCCCATCATACCTCAAAAGGGCCCCAACTGAAACTAAGAATAATTGGGGAAACAAGCAAGGGTGCTGTTTTCTTGGTGAACTAGGTACCAGCACAAGGGTAAAGGAGATCGACACAGAGAACAATTAACTCCTACCAAATCAGATATCCAGAGACACAGAGGCTCCCAAGACCTCATCACTGAAGCAGACCTAAAATGAACCCTAACATGGCTCAGGGAAATTTGCAGAAGAGGGGACAGAAAGAATGTCAGAGCCACATGTTGGGTCATGATACACAGAGACATTTCCTCCTACCCATAACTGAGGGCTAACTCCACAATGCATGACCCATATATCCCAACAAGGAGGGGCCAAGGGGAGGAGGGAGGACAGGGAGGAGGCTAACAATAGTACCAACTTGACTGTATTCACTGAGTACAAAACTAATTTTAAAAAATTATGAAAAAAGGAAAAAGAAAGAAATTAAATAAAACAGTGCTAGTATCACACTTCAAACATATTTAATAAATAAAATTTAAATGGTTAAAAAAAGTCAAAATGGAGTAGGCTGCTCATCACAGATCCTCAGTGAGCCCATGATAGGCTTACCCCTGCACCCAACCCAGATGACATGTAGACCACACACCCTTGCCTACCCTGAGAACAGATCCTTGCCCCTGACTCAAGCAGACCACCTAGATTAATCTAGGCCTCATCACATATTGAAGTCTTCAACAATGACTATTTAGAGGAAATTCTGGACTCAGAATTCCAACACACAATTAGGATAAACATATACAACAAGCTTGAAGAGTGCATGAACAGATGGCTGAATGAAATGTGAGAGAATCAAAAGAAATCAAGAGACACATGAATGAATTTATATTAAAAAAAAAAAACCACAGGTAATCAACTAAATGCAATGAAAAAGTCAAACCAAGAAAGGAAAATTGAACACAATAGATAGAGATGTTGAAGGGAAACCTAACAGAAATCAAAAATGACATTAATCAATTAAAAGGCTTATAGGAAAGCCATACAAATAGAATATATCATGTGGATGGAGGACAGAGGTGTGTGTTTTCATTTTCACAAGGGATATGAGCAAACTATAGTAATTTAAATACAGGAAGGGTAAATTAGTTCTGACCATTTGAAGGGTTGATATTATTGCTATGAATAAACTGAAACTTTAAATTATCTTCCCTAGGTAGAAGCCTTTTCAAGGCCAGGTGAAGAAAGTCTAGATCAAAATTTGAGTTATAGTTAGATACTATTTAAGACTACACTGAAAACCTGGGCAAATTTCAGACCATACATGCTCTCATGAAATTGTTTTATGTTACCCATTCCTGGACTACTCACTAAAGAGTGATGGAGATAAATTGAGTCATAAATTGGAAACTTTTTGTTTTCTTCTGAATGAAAATAACATACTCTTAATGGAAACATAGAAAGTTCAGATTAATTAATAGATAAATTTGGTAACTGGTTTCAGGTTCAAAATTTTTGAAATGCAGGTTTCCTTTTGCCAAACTTTCCTTATGATACTGGGAAAAGCATTGCATCTCCCTGGATCTTAGTTTCTGTAACTATAAAATTGGAATGGAAGGGCTGGAGAGATTGCTTAGTGGTTAAGGCCTGTGCAACCTAAGGACCCATGTTCAGCTCACTAGGTCCCACGTAAAACAGACAGATAAAGTGATGCAAGTGCATAAAGTTGCACATGTGCACAAGGTGGTACATGCATTGAGTTTGATTATAGTGGCTGGAGGCCCAGGGTTGCCAATCCCCTCTCTCTCTCTCGCTCTCTCTCTCTCTCTCCCCCCTCCTCCTCCTCTTCCTCCTCCTCCTCCTCTTCTTCTTCTTTCATTTAAAAAAATTGGAATGTTAGTCCTTGGCAAGCTTAACCACAAGGTTATTATATGCATAAATGAGATGATGGACACATGATCTTTTTGCAAGCCAGCCAGAGCTATAGTTGTGCAGGGTTATTTTTACTAGAAGTACTCACATCTAACCTTTTGTCAAAAAAACAAAAGTCAGTTGATAGCTAGCACTGCCACTGATTTGGGGTAGGAATTTGTGCATGTAGCTCAGTGGTTTGTGAAATTAGGTGACTCTTCTAAATTAGTAATACCCAACAGGATAATGGTTGCTTCCTAGAGGATGCTCTTGAACTCCCATGTTCCATTCCAATGAACAGTTTGATGCATACTCTATTGTGAAGGTACAGTGTTAAATGAGAACCTTAAGTTCTGAATGACCAATCCTGTAAAGCAACAAAGATCACCTTTCTGAGATCACTGGTGAAATGTGGACTAATGGGGTAGACTTACTACTATTTACTGAAAATTTTAACACCTAATTTATAAATTTTTACATGGTTATGCCATGGAGCTCATGGAAAATGACAATGTGGACTATTTTTGACATTGGTAATCTTGGATGGATTCCAGCCTACTTCCTTTTAAGGATCAGAATGTTTTGTTTCTTGAATTGAAAACAAAATGACATTCCCAGTATTAGATGATCCATAAAGATTTACTACCTCAGGACTGAATCTTAAAATCTCTGTGAGATTTAAAAACATTTGAGTTGCCAATAATTTGCAATTCCAGTTTTAACAGTATGCTTTGCTTTGAAAAAGCTAATATTCATGTTCTCTAATTTCTTATCTTAGTGTCGCTATCACTCAAATGTCAAAAACTCATTATAAATGTCCTAAACAAAACCAGTATTGAGTTAAGAAGATCATGATATTAACTGAAGGTGTAGTACTGTTTTCTGACTTGACAGTATTTTGGGTTTCTGCTTGACATATTTTCATTGTATAAAGTTGTGATTAATCAAATCTTGTGGTGACACTTGACTGTCACTCAAAGACTGATTTTAGCAGCAGTTTGCAGAGGTAGGTATGTAGATTGGCTCTTACCAGGTAATGAGTTTTTTTTCTCATGCTAAAAATATGTTCTTTTTTTTTTCTCATGTTCTCCCCTGTGAAACTAAACACATGAACTAGGGTATTTGTGTGTTTGGTGAACTTTTTAATATTATTTTTTATAAGTCCTATAGGACCTTGACTGTAATTACTAATTTTGTAAGGGCATATTTTCTTCCTTCTTTGAATTTTTAGCTAAAGATTTATCATTTTGACCCAAATTTTATGTTAGGCAGTTTTTTATTTTATATTTACTTTTACTGATTTCCATTCTGACCTTTATTATTTCCTTTTTCTATTACATGGACTATGATTTGTTAATCTTGAGTTTTGAAGTAAATGCTTTAATTTCCACTTTTAAATTTTTAATGAAACTGTAAATTTTCTTGAAAGAACTACATTAGCTCCATTACATTTTTTTTTCTTAGCCTGGCTCTCTCTACATTATCTCTGTCTACATTGCTTAATGGTCAGGCAGTGATTTGTGTATTACTTATGCTCATTGCCTCCATCTTTACAGATGGACAGTCCTCAATATAGACCTTAACAGTAACTATGAATATACATGGGCAGTGTAATTTCTCTAAATCTTAGTGTACATGTTTAAAGTTGATGTAGTTCAAGTTTTGACATTGGTAATATTAAATGAAAACACATTTAGTTTTCTTGGTATAATATCTGCCACATAGTAGATAACCAGGAATTCACAGTTTCCTTTTCTATCATTGTAATTTCCAATGCACATATATTATGTGAAATGTTATTTTTGGTTAATAGAACACTGTTAAGAGCAGTAGGGAGGATCAACATGTTTGGGGCCTGTGAGGTCACAGTGGGTGAGGGGTTTCTCATGGGGGTCTGTCTCTGTGGTCCCTGGTGGGTGAGTAGCTCAGACTGTGTGATCCTGGCTGGTGACAGTCTTTGTGTGTAGGGTCCTGTACTTTAAGAGAGCCTGAGTGTGTGGGGCATGGCTGGCGCCTATATTCTCTGGGCTGCTGTGAGGCTCTGTGTAGCTGGTGCCTGTGTACCCAATTGTGAACTGCAGCCAGGTCCCTGGAGCCTGGTGTGCACCAGGCATCCCTCACCAACCCTACCGCCCCCTCACACTGCTGGCATCTGCCTACCAGTGCCCCCTTGATGTATCTCTTCTGCCCCATTTGGGGAAAACAGGAATATCATGCAAACACCTGCTCTCAGGTATTCCACCAGCTCCTGGAGATGGAACAACACACTTTTAAACAACAAACAGGTTGTGGAAGACAGTGTAAATTTATAGAATTGAATAATGAAAACACAACTTACCAAAGCTTATGGAACACAATGAAAATAGTCTGAAGTGGAAAATTCATAGCACTAAATGCCTTCATAAAAAGATGGAGAGATACCAAGTAAATAACCAAGCCATCCACCTAAAGGTGTTGGAAAAACATGAAAAATCAAAATAAGACCTCCAGATGGGAAGAAATAGTAGAGATCAGGGAGGAAATTAATGAATTGGAAACTAAGGAAACAAGAAAATTAATGAAACAAGGACCTGCTTGTTTGAAATAGTAAACAAGATTGATATACCCTTGCCTAATTTGATCAAAAAGAAAAGTCTCAAATTAACATAATCAGAAAGGAAAAAGTAGAGATCACAAAAGACATCAATGAAATTGGAAGAATCATCATTATATACTTCCAAAACCTTTAATACACAAGATTGGGTAATGTTAGAAGAAATGGATGAATTCCTAAACACATACCACCTATCAAAACTAATCTCAGAACAGATTTAGTCTTCTAAACAAACCTATCACAGTCACTGAGATTGAAAAGGTAATAAAAACCTGCCCCCCCCCACAAAAA
The DNA here is from genome assembly GCA_036346955.1 of Dipus sagitta. Lineage (NCBI taxonomy): Eukaryota > Metazoa > Chordata > Mammalia > Rodentia > Dipodidae > Dipus > Dipus sagitta. The sequence goes on from CM070773.1 coordinate 87,956,187, forward strand.
AATCCAGGACCAGATAGATGGCTTCTTGGCCAAATTCTATCAGACATTCATTGAAGAACTGAAAACAATTTTTCTCAAACTATATCACATAATCAAAGAACAGGGAATGCTCCCCAATTTCTTTTATGAAGCTAGCATCACCCTAATACCAAAACCAGACAAAGACAAAACAAGAACAGAAAACTATAGACTATATGCCTGATGAACTTAGATGCAAAGATCCTAAACAAAATCCTTGGAAACAAAACTGCACAACACATCAAAATCATTTGCCACCTTGATCCAGCAGGACTCATCCCAGGAAGGCAGGGATCATTCAACATATGGAAATTGGTCAAAGTAATTCACCACATAAATAAACTTAATCACAAGAACCGCATGATCATTTCAATAGATGCAGAGATGACCTTTGACAAAATACATCAGCTCATAATCAAAATGCTGGACAGAATAGGTGTGGATGGTTAATATCTCAACACAATAAAAGCTATATATAAAGCACCTAAAGCCCAAACAATACTTAATGGGGAAAGACTCATGGAGCTCCCATTGAGATAGGGAACAATACAGGGGTGCCCACTCTCCCCACTGCTCTTCAACATAGTAATAGAAGTTCTAGTCCAAGCAATAAGACAGGAGAAATAAATAAAAGGGATACAAATTGGAAAGGAAGAAGTCAAGTTAGCCCTATTTACAGATGACATGATCCTATACATAAGTGATCCAAAGGTCTCCATTTCAAAACTTCTAAAAGTGATTAATTCCTTCAGTAAACTGCCAGGATACAAAATCAACACACAAAACTCAGATCAGTAGTCTTTCTATATGCAAAGGACAAATACACAGAGAAAGAAATTAGGCTGTCCCATTTTCAGTAACCACAAAAAAAAATCAAATACCTTGGAATAACAATAAGGATATGAAAGAGCTATATAATGAAAACATAAAAACAGTCAATAAAGAAATTGTGGAGGACATGAGAAGATGGAAAGCCCTCCCATGCCTCTGGATGGGTAGAATTAATATTGTGAAAAGTAGCAATTCTACCAAGAGCAGTATACATATTTACTGAAATACCAATAAAAATTCCAACATCATTCTTCTCAGATAGAAAATAAATGATCTCAAAATTCATATGGAATGGCACCAGGCCTGGGATATCCAAACATATTCTCAGCCACAGAAACACTTCTACAGGTATAACCATACTGATCAAGAGCTATATTACAAAGCCTTAGTAACAAAAACAGCCTAGTACTGTCATAAGAACAGACATTTAGGCAAACGGAACAGAAATGAAGACCTGACCCTTAGTTCAAGTAACTACAGCTATGTGATCTTTGAGAAAGGAACCAACTGGGTACACTGGAGAAAAGACAGCATCTTCAACAAGTGTTGCTGAATAAACTGGACAACCACAGGTAAAATAAGGAAACAAGACCCACTCACCTCACTGTGCATAAAAATCAACTCCAAAAAGCTGGGCGTGGTGGCGCATGCCTTTAATCCCAGCACTCAGGAGGCAGAGGTAGGAGGATTTCTGTGAGTTCGAGGCCACCCTGAGACTCCATAGTGAATTTCAGGTCAGCCTGGGCTAGAGTGAGACCCTACCTCGAACCCCCCCCCCAAAAAAAAAATCAACTCCAAAGAGATTAAAGACCTTAAGATAAGACCTGGAAGTCTTAACCTACTGGAAGAGAAAAGGACGAACTCTCCACAGTATAGGAGTGGGGAAAGACTTCCTGAACAATATCCCAGTAGCCCAGGATTATTAAACAATCACTCAACCAGTGGGATCTCATGAAGCTAAAAAGATTTTGCATAGACAAACATAGCATAGACAAAGTCAATTGATTACCCACAGAATGGTTAAACTTTGCCAGCTATACTAGAGACAGGGGCCTAATACTTAAAATCTACAAAAAATTCAAAAAAGTAAACAATAAAAACCCAAACTCACTCAAAAAATGTGACTGAGAAATGAATTGGGAGTTCTCAAAGGAACAAATATAAATGGCTAATTCACACTTAAGGAAATGTTCAGCAATCTTAAGCACTAGGGAAATGAAATTAAAACAACTTTGAGATTTCACCTTATTCCAACCACTATGGCAATTACTAAAAAATACTGACAACAAATATTGGCCAGGATGTGAGGAAAGATGAACCCTCATTCACTGTTGAGGCCAGGGAATGCAAACTTGTACAATCTCAGTGGAAATCAAAATGGAGGCTCCTGGGCTGGAGAGATGGCTTAGCAGTTAAAGCATTTGCCTGCAAAGCCACGGACTTTGGTTTGATTCACCAGGACCCCCTAAGCCAGATACACAAGGTGGCACGTATATCTAGAGTTCAATTTCAGTGACTGGAGGCCCTGGCGCACCCATTCCCCCCTCCCACCTCTGTGTGTGTGTGTGTGTGTGTGTGTGTGTGTGTGTGTGTGTGTGTATCTGCCTCTTTCCCTCTCTCAAATAAATAAACTTTTTTTAAAAAATGAAAAACTGGAGACTCCTGAAAAAGATGAAAATAGAGACACCAACAGACCTAGTTATTCCTGTACTGGGCCTTTATCCTAAAGGCTTCACACTTCACTGCAGAGATATTTGCTCAACCATGTTTATAGCTCCTGAATTCATAATAGTTAAGAACTGGAATCAACCCAGGTGTCCATGATTTGAGGAATTGATCATGAAGATGTGGTACATAAATACAATGGGATTCTACTGTGCAGTAAGAAAAAATGACATAATGAAATTTGTAGGAAAGCAAGAGGACTTGTAACAGATCAGACTCAGCAAGTTTATACAAACATGGAAAGACAAACACTGTAGGTACTTGCTAATCTATGGTTTCTAGCTTTTTACAGCTTGAGTTGCAGGCATACCTGACTGGCAACTCCAGGGCCAGACAATAGGGATGGAAGGGCTAGAGGAAGTGAAGTGAGATATTGGGGGGAAATACACACAAAACTAAACCCAAAATGAGCTAGTACCATAAAAATCTTTCTTCTTGATAGAAGAGTAAAGGATGTAATCCTCAACAAAAATATGGAAGGATCATCTGGTAAGAAGGGCCTGGGAGGGGGTGGGATAAAACCTAAACTTAAAGTATTTGGCTCTTGCCTGTAACCCCCTGTACCAGAAATTGGTTGCTACCCACATTCAACTGGGTTCCCAAAGCAAGATAGACTTCTTTCAAAGCACTTGGTTACCTTCCTGAGTTAAAATGTGAGACCCTGTTGCTGAAACTACCACATGCTGCTGACCCAGAACACCAAGTGACCTTACTGGAATCCAGAAGGGAGCCAGTTCCCAGATTATTAGCTCATGTTGTGCCAGAAAGTACTATATGAGCTATTAGGGAAAAGTGGTAAATAATCTTGTAAGCAAGCAGGGGTCACAGCTACTCAAAAGCAACCAGCCCTACAAGATGTACACACCTATACAATGGTGGCACAAAGCCTGTGTGGGTAACTGATGGCTTTCTGATTGGCAAAGAGATCCACTCAGTGGAAAGTAACCCATGGCTGGAACTGGGAACTAGGTCAGAATCCCATGCAGACCAAGACTATAGTTTCCAGTGACAAGCTCCCACTAGTTTTTGGCCAAAGAGGGACTACATTCATCAACACCCTCTAAATTAATAATGCTTATCCCATTTAACTATGAAGACTTCATGTTTTTTTTTTTTTTTTTTTTTTTTGGTTTTACAAGGTAGGGTCTCCTTCTGGTCCAGGCTGACCTGGAATTAACTATGTAATCTCAGGGTGGCCTCGAACTCTCGGTGATCCTCCTACCTCTGCCTCCCGAGTGCTGGGATTAAAGGCGTGCGCCACCATGCCCGGCTGAAGACTTCATTCTTATTGAAAATTTGCTGTTCTTTTTCAGAAGTTAGAAAACCCGAGAAGAAAAACCATCCCCTCTTACTTCAGCCAAGGCCCCAGTGAAACCACAGATGATATGGTGAGATAAACAAGAGTGCTGCTTCCATGGCAAGCCTGACAATATGCACCAAGGTGAAGGAGATAGATGCTGAGGACAATCAACACATACCAAAGCCTAAATTCAGAAGCTCCTGAGAGCTTAACACTGAAGTAGACTTAAAACACACCTACCTGACATGGCTCAGGGAATTTTATGGAAGATGGGGCAGAAGGATTATAAGAGCCACAAGTCAGGCAGGGCAAACCCAGAAGCATTCCCCCTACCAAATGACTGACTTCTGCTCTCACAACTTATAACCCACAACCCAAGTGGGATGCCAGCATCCCCACTGAGGTGGGCCCTTAGCTGATTGGGAGCAGCAAGGAGGGAAATGATGATACCAACACATGATATGTGCATACAAGGCATGTTCTTAAAACAAACAAACAAAAAAGAACACTAGGATGGGACTGGAGAAATGGCTCAATGGTTAAGGTGATTTTCTGCAAAGCTAATCAATGTGGGTTTGATTCCCCACTACCCATGTAAAGCCAGATGCACAAAGTGGTGCATGTATCTAGCATCCCTGTACAGTGGCTAGAAGCCCTGGCACACCCATTCTCTCTCTTTCTTTGTCTCTGTTATCTCTCTCTGTCTCTCTTCATTTTGTTCTCTGCATGCAAATAAATAATAAAAATTTTTTTTAAAAAGAAAACCTGTAGGAAACATATTGAAAAGGTTAGTCCCTTTGGGATGAGTATTAATACAGAAATACAATATTATGCCCCACAGTTTGGGACTGTGGGGTTGTGACAGTATGAAATAACCCAGGTATTGACATTTGTCCTCATTTTTATCATAACAACCAACTCATGTGCATTTGGTGAATTATCAACTTCTAATCAGACCCTCAGGGTAAAATCCAACCTTCTCAAAATAACATACAAGATACTTCATAAATTGAGCTCTGTCTCTGTACTTCCATTGTCTGTGCTCCCAGTAGGTTTTCACCCTATTGTGTGCCTTTATTTCTGTGATGATGCCAGAACCTTTCAGTACTCCATTGTATTTGCTCCTATAAGTCTTTTGTCATGTACTCAAGGATCCCATTCTCATCACTTAATCATTTTCTGTTCATTTTCCATATAACCATCTTCTCAGCAACTTCTATGAAGTCTATTGTGCCTCTCTGTTTTCCATTAGACTGAGAACTGCTTCTGGATAAAAGGAATCATCTTATTCAGTACATGAAGCTCAATTGCGTTGATCAGAGGTTGCTACAACAAATGAGAAAAGCCTAGCTGTCTGTCTAGATATAAAGATGAGAAGGTGTGTAACAATCTAGACAAGAGTTTTGACACAATAATTTCCTAACTCCCAAATCCTTTTTTTTATTTGGACAAAAAAAAATTACCAAAAGAAATACCAATTTTGACTTCTACTATTATGAGAGGAAGGAAAAACAATGTATGCTTTAGCTTAGCAACTTTGAGGTTTATTCTTTGAATCCCCAATAAAAGTACTGATAATTGTGCATTTAGTCAACATGGAAGTGGGATTGAAGTTGAGGGAATCTGAGTTTCATAGCAAAGCCATTTCATTGTTTTGTTTTATTGTGGTGAACTGTTGACAACAGGTGATGTGATTATATACAGTAGTTTCCTGTTTAAAGGAAGCATTAGTCAAGTTAGTGTAGAGTTCTGACACATTATTATAGAATGCTTCCTGTTAGCAGGTAGAGAAAAGAGCAAAGGAGGTAAACTTATTAGTATCAGAATTACATGACCAACAGCTACAACAGAGTACAATTATTGCTATAATATGCAAAGCTGACATTGACTGGACAATTATGTCTACTTCTACTGCTTATGTTTTTTTTTTTCTGAGATGAACATTCTGATATTAAATCAACTTGTTTGAGCATATTTCAGTAAATAACAGCCTATGCAAATTAAGACTATATGATGGAGATAAAATCAAACTTTCTTAAGAAGGAATGAGTATTTTATGTTTCTCTGGTAAAGAAAGAACACAAAGTAGCATTATTTTAAGGAAATAAAAAATGCTAGAGTAATATTTTAATGATATAAGTTCTAGACTTATTTCTTGCATATATTAATTATAGGACCTTGAACAATTTATAACAACTTGAAGTTTTAATTTGCTTTATTTATATGTATTTGTTAGTTATTTGCTTTAATTTATATCACTACCATTTATTGACTTTCTAAAATGGGTTTGTTCTATAATGTATCTAGCATAAAGTATCTTACTGTATATTTATAGACCATTAATTACTGATATTTTCCCATTTTACACACAAGGAAACTGATATTCAGAAAGTAAAATAATTTCCTGAGTGTCAACAGAGAGTAAAAGGCAAAGCAGCTTCCATGTCTTTTTCTTTGATTCCTTTTTCATAATCTTCTTGATACTAATAGTCATTCTTACTGTGCTATGATACTTAACTAGTGGTTTTAAATGAACATAGGGATTTAAGACATCATTATTTTTATTTCCAGTTCAGCTTATTATCACAAACTTACGTTAGAATTTTTTTCTATTAATGTTTACAGATAAGCTTATTTTTTGAAGATGTGCAGATATTTAGAAACTTATTCCTGTACCTTTTACTAAATGGTATTTTTTCCACTATGCCTATAGAATTATGTGCCATAGTATTATTTCCTTATAATATGTATGCTTTCTTATCTATTTCTCTACTTGTGTGAAATTTCCTTCATATCTTTGCATAAAAGTTCAGAGTAGAAAATCTTTGCAATTTATTTATTATTTTGATTACAATGATGTTTTTATTAAAGGTTGCTTATTATGGGGCACACATATTAATCCTTATAATCATGATGAGTTAAATCATATTATTTATTCTGAACAGATAGAAGACCTTAACCCTAAAGGGGCTGAAGAACTTGCCTAGCAGTCTGTAGTTGGTAGAACTGAGCATCAAGTACAGGATTGTTTCCAGAGTCTGTGTTGAAGTTTGAAAGCCCTTGGATATTTTGTATCACAGCTTTAAGCTTTGATTTAAGTCATTGTATTAGAATTCTACTTTGTTGGAAATGTAGGATATCACAGAGAGAAAAAAAATCACTTTTGGACTGGATTAGGGTTATATTTAGTCCATTTTACCAGGGCATATTATAAAAGGTAACAAGGGTATAATTTTTCTGGCATTCTTTTTGACATTAGATAAGATATTTCAAAGAATAGACTACATAATTTCTGAAATTATGTTGGCCTTCACTTATCGGTATGAATGCTTACAAGTTACTTCTCCTACCTTAACTCTTATTTGCCAGTTCACCAAACTTTCCCTAAACATGGAGGATAAGATGGCTTTGAATTTACATTTTCATTAGATTTGGTAATTAGTACCTAGTGCTATAAATTTGTTTTTAATTTTTAAAATTTTTATTAGTTATGGACATACTCATTTAAACAACACATGTTGGTAACATTCTTTCCCTCATCCCTGCCCCCCCCCAATAAAGGGACCCTCCTCATTAGGGATGCAAGTCATCCCTATGGGGATTGTGGGTCGTACATTGTGGGTGTACCTGTCAGTTATGGGGAAGAGGCAATGTCTCTGTGCATAATATCCCAATTTGTGGCTCTATGTTTCCATCCCCTCTTCTGCAAAATTCCCTGAGCCATGTTGGGTGCATTTTAAATGTACTTCAGTGATGGGCTCTTAGGAGCCTATGCATCTTTGGTTTGGTAGGTGTTGAGTGTCCTCAGTGTCTGTCTCCTTTGCCCTTGTGCTGATATCAGGTTCACCAAAAAAGCAACACTCTTGCTCATTTCCCCAATTCCTCTATGGTTTCAGCTCGGACTCTGGTGAAATGTGTTGGATCATTTTTCAGGACTCACTTCCCTCTGAAAAAGAGAAGCAGATTCTCCCATGGAAAGTGAAGTCAACACAGATTAAATGGGATAACCATTATTAGTTTAGAGAGAATTTAATGAGTGTAGCCCCCAATTTGTGGGAGGTTAATATTGGAAAGCAAACTCATTATCTGAATGTGATTCTAACTTGTTTCCCCATTCCAGATATGGGTTCCTTTCTATTGAGTGGATCTGTTAGCCAATCCAAGAACAGTTGGTTACCCACCATGACTGTGTGTCACTATTGCACTTGGGTGGGCATCATGTCTTCTGACTAGCTTAGACCTCAAGTTGTTCAGACAGATGGTGGCTACTTTCCCCCAGTAGCTCATGCAGCACATTCTAGCACAAGTGGCTATCTGAGGACTGGCTCTTTTCCAGATTCCAGCCAGGTCTCTCCATGTTGTGTACTGACAGCATATGGTGTCTTTGGCAGTAGGGTCTTACCATTAACCTCTGGTGGGTAATCAAGTGTTCTGACAGAAGTTTGTCTTGTTTTGGGAAACCTTGTAAGGTCTCTGGTCTCTGTGATCAACAGCACATTGTGGTTGTTAACTACATCCTGGTACTGGGAGTTACAGGCCAGTGCCAAGGGAAAAGAAATAAAATATTAAAAAGAAAGAAAAAAAAGAGAAACAGGAGAAAATTAAATTAAGGTTAGGCTTTATCTCACCCTCTCCAGGGCCCTTCAATTCAGGTGCTCCCACCAAGGTCCTTTTAGTCTGTCTTCCAGGATATAGGATTTTATGGTACCAGTTCCATTTGGGCTTAGTTTTGTGCCCCTCCCTTACTGTCCCCTCATCCTAAAAAAAAAAAAAAGATTTTTTAAAAAAATAAAAACAAAGGGCTGGAGGGATTTCTCAGTTGTTAAGGCACTTGCCTGTAAAGACTAAGGACCCAGGTTTGAATCCCCAGTACCCATGTAAGCCAGATGCACAAGGTAGCCCATGCATCTGGAGTTTGTTTTTAGTCACTAGAGACCCTGGTGTACCCATTATCTCTATCTGCCTCTCTCTCAAATAAATGAAATGAAATGAAATGAAAAAAAGTTTTTAAATAAGTTTTTAAAAATTCCATAAGTATTCCATCAGACTGATTTTTTTTGCATTATACTGCTCTCAGATTTGTTCATATATATCTCTGATTTTTACAAAACAAGCTGCATTGTTTCTATATAGTAAGTTGCTCAGAAATGTGAGACACATAGAATATGAGTCCAAGATATCAATCTCACAGATGGCTTTTGAAGAAAGGTATCACTATGCACTGCCATGTTTAGATTATTAGCATGTTCCCTTGAATTGATGAAAAAAATAAAAGATGGCATATTGCAAGTTGCTAAGGTGTTATTCACAGTAATACTGGATTGGTTATGTTCTTGAACTATCAACCAGATAAAGTAGTAGATGTATTTTTATGACTTTCTTTTAGCAATTATAAAATTATTAGGAAGTAAAAAGAATTTTATATAAATATGCACTACTTTTATTACTAAATTCAAAATGTTATACATATGTTGATATATTGTCTTTTGTAAAACCAAAACCTCTGCTATAATTATTACCATTTTAGATAAGTCAGCAAGTTAGAGAGAAACAAGAGATGAATGTTTCCAATAATGTTATTTATTACTTCATGCACTATTTTTATGACATTTCACTGAAAAAAGGGCAAACTTAAAACCCTTGCTTTATTTATTCCTATGTAGGCAACCTGTATTTTTCTCCCTGAACATTTGTAAGCATTTTTTCTTTTGTTACTGTAGTTTAAAATATTATTAAAATGTTTCCATGATGTCTCACCCATTAATTCTATAAGAAACAAGTTGTATAGCTTGGGATGGAGATAGTGGCAATCTTTGTATAGCTTTTACAGGGCCTTGGGTTTGATCCCCAGCATTATAGAAAAAAAGTTATGCCTGTGATTTTCTTGTGTTTTGGCCTGTGCCTTTAATATATTCTCTCTCATTGCTTATAGTAGTGCCAGTAAATACTATATCTGATATTTCTATCTCTACTCACTGTCCATTTACATGGAAAAATTCTATACCAATGTTCAGTTGTGTAATAAATAGCTATAGCATATTTATTTGCCTGAATTTATCTTTATCTGTTAAGGATTTTTTGGAGAGGGTAGATAAAGTTAAGAACCTTACCTAAATGATTCATTCTTCAAATGAGCAAAATGTAAAGAATGTATCCTATATTTGCCAATGCATATGGAGTTTTAGAAGTTATCATTTATTATGGTTCATGGCTATTAGAATGTCTGTAATTAAAATTTTTTGAATCTGGCTGGGTTGGAGAGATGGCTTAGTGGTTAAGGCACTGGCCTATCAAGCCTAAGGACCTAGTTTTGATTCCCTAGTACAACACTCATTTGTGGTGGCTAGAGGTCCTTGTGTACCCATTCTCTCTCTTTCAGATAAATAGATAAAACATTTTTAAAATATTTGAATTTATGTAGAGTTTGAGGTAAAATGCATTTTATTTCTTTCTGCCATTTTGCTTATGAAATTTATAGTAAAACCGCTTTGAGATATCATTTTATCCCAGTCAGAATAGATAACATCAAGAAAACAAATGACAACAAATGTTATAGGGGATAGGGAGACATTCAAATTGATTCACTGTTAGTGGGAGTGTAAACTGGTGTGGCCATTATGGAAATCAATATGTAGAATTAAATGAACTATCATATGATACACCTATATAATTCCTGGGGAATTCCAAAGTATTCTATATTCTATCACACAGACACTTTTATGTCATTCTTGCTGTATCTACAATATCTAGGAAATGGAATCAGCACAGGTGTTCATCTACTGATCATTACATAGTGATAATGTGACATATATGCATAATAGAATTTATTCTGCTATAAATAAAAATGAAATTTACAGGAAAATAGATAGAGCTTGAAAAGACCATATTAAATGAGGTAACCTAGGCCCCCAAAGACAAAATTATATGTTCTCTTGTGTGTTTGTAAGTAAGGGGATGTGAGAAAAGTCCTAAGATATGAAGATAGGAGACGACTAGAAAGGAAGAAGATCTGTGGAGGAAGGGGAAAGAACAAAAGTCATATGTGATAGGAAAGGTAAGAAAAATTATGAGGAGGAGTGGCTATAAGAGGGAGGGGGAGAAGAAGACTGTAAAAGAAAAAAGTTTATATGAAAATAACAGAATGAAAACAATATTATATTAAAATTGAATAAACAAAAATATTTTAGAAAGTATATTGCACATAGGAAAAGGGAAGCACCAAGTTACACATAAACAAAGGCCCATCAGAATAATAGCACATTTCTCAACAGAAACTTTAAAAGCTGTGAGGGCTTGGAATGATGTCTTTCAAGTTCTGAAAATCAGCAGCTGTCAAACCAGATTAATATATCCAGCAAAGCTACCCATCATAATTGAAAGAGAAGGAAAACTATTCCATGATATAAACAGGCTCAAGAAATTTATAACCACTATGGAAGGTCTCCAGAAGTTACTGGAAGAAATTTTCCAGACTAAAGAGGAAGACAAATACATCCACAAGGCCACAGGGAATAATAAACCATGATTGAACAATGGTTAAGCACAAGAGGAATAGAAGAAAAAAAAAAAACACTGCAAAGTCAGCACAGTGACTGAATATTAACAGTTCCCTATTCAAAAGACATAGCTTTGCTGATTAATTTGAAAGGCAGGATTCATTTATCTGTTTTCTCTGAGAAACACACCTTCAATATAAAAGACCTAATGCTACCTTTTGATGAAACAATCGAAAAAATATTTTTCAAGCAAATGGAACTTGGAAACAGGCAGGTGCTATTATTCTAATATCTGACAAAATTGGCTTTAAACCAAAACTAGTTAGAATGTACTAAATGTGAGTGTACTCAATTTTATAAAACAAACAATCCTGAAAGTAAAGCCACAGATTATCTCTAGTACAATAATAAAGGGTAACTTCAGTAGCCTACTATTGCTAATGGGCAGGTCATCCAGGAAAAAAGAATAGAGAAACATTTAAATGGAGTGATTCCATAGACCAATTGGACTTAACAGAGATCTGAATAACATTTCACCCAAACATGGTATAATACCCATTCTTCTCCCCAGCCCATGCAACTCTTTCTAAAATAGATCATATATTAGGGCACAAAGCAATTCTTAAGAACTGTAGGAAATTGAAATAATTTCTTGTATTATATTTTATCACAATGCAATAAAATTAGAAACCAATACCCAAGAAACTATATACATATTTTAGAGATTAAACAATAGCTATTAAATATTGAATGGATCATTGAAGAAATAAAAAAAATCAAGAAATTCCTGAAAGCAAATAAAAACTAAAACTCAACAACCAAAACTTATAGGATACAATGAAAGCAGTCCTAAGAGTGTGTTGATAGCTATAATTATCTACATTAAGAAATCTGAGAGATCTTAAATGAACAACTTAATGAAACATCATGGGGAATTAGTAAAAGACCCAGTATAAGTTGGTTGAAAGAACTAAAGATCAGGACAAAAATTGATGAAATTGAAATGAAAAAGACAGAATAAAGGAAATAAAGATTTTGCTCCTTCAAAGGATTAATAAGATTGACAAACTCCTAGCCAAATTAACCAAAAATAAGAGAGAGAGAGAACGCAAATTAATAAAATTAGAGATGAATAGGAGGTCTATTATGACACATAGTAATGAAATTCATAAAATCAATAGGACATACCTTAAAACATATATTCCACTAAATTGGAAAATATGAAAAAATAGATCAATTTATAGGTGCATATGACCTCTCCAACTTTAAGTAAACATAAATAATATAAACAGTTCTATAACAAGCAATGAATTTGCAGCAGTAATAAAAGTTCTGACTAAAAAGAAAAAAGGCCCAGAAAGTTTGATCACTGAATTCTACCAGATCTTCAAAGAAGATATATCATTGATTTTCAAACTATTTAATAAAATAGGAAAAGAAGGAACACTGCACACTCATTTAAAAAGATTAACATTAATCTGATACCAAAATAGGAGAAGACAAAAGAAAACATTATATACCAATCTTGCTATATAATATACACACAGAAGCTCTCAATAAAATACTTGCAAATAGAATTCAGTAACACATCAGCAAAATCATCCATTATGTCCAAGTTGGTTTTATTCAAGAGAGACAGGGATTCTTCAACATAAAGCAATAAATGTAATGCATTATATAAGTTGGCTTAAGGATGGAAATCACATGATTATCTCAATTGACATGAAAAATGCTTTTTAACCAAATCCAGTATCCTTTCATGATATAAGTCCTAAATAAACATGGAATAGAAAGGAGAAACTCAAAGTATTTCTACTAAAACCAAGAACTACACAACAATTCTTCTTTCTCCATTTTTAAAATTTATTATAGTGCTAGAAGACTTAGCTACAAACAATAGGAAAAGAAAGCAAAGAAAAGGAATACAAATGGTAAATAACACATCACAATATCCTTATTTGCTACATAATTTCATATATGATAACATAAGAATTCCAAAAGAAAACTGAAAACTGATCAATTCTTTCAGGAATGTGGCACATTATAAAATGAACATGCAAAAATCTATGGCCTTCTTATATAGACCAGTAACTCAGAAACTGAGAAAGAACTCAGGGAACCAACTCTGTTCACAATTACCTCAAAAACAAAATACCTAGGAATAAATGTAACTTAGGAACTAATTTCTATAATGAAATTATAAAACACTTGAGAGAGAAATAGAACAACACATTAGAAGATGGAAGGATCTCCCATGCTCATGGACTAGAAGAAATAATAAAGTGAAAATGACTATTTTACTAGAAGCTAATCAGATTCAGTGTCATCCTTATCAAAATTTTAATGCCATTTTTTCACAAACACAGGAAAATTAATCTCAAAAGTCTTTTGCAGCCACAGAAGACCATGGATAGCCAATTTTCAGTAGCTGAAGGCCCTGGCGTGCCCTCTCTCTCTCTCTCTCTCTCTCTCTCTCTCTCTAATAATTTATTTTTTACTTTTTTATTTTCTGGATTTTCAAAGTAGGGTCTCATTCTAACCCAGGCTGACTTGGAATTCACTTTGTAGTCTCAGTCTCGTCTCACCCTGGCAGTGATCCACCTGACTGCTGGGATTAAAGGTTTGCACCACCACGCCTTGATTCTATCCCCAAGAAATAAATCAATAAAATAAATAAAGCAGGAAGAATGCTCAATATATATATATATATATATATATATATATATATATATATATTGTGAGTAACAACATATCTGATTTCTAGCCATACAATAGATTCCATAGTAACAAAAACAGTATTGTACTGGCAGAAAAGCAGACAGATCAATATAACACACCAAAAGATCCTAACACACACAGCTATAGACCTGATTTTTGACAAAAATGCAAAAGTACTCATTGAAGAAAAGACAGCTTCTTTCTCGGGAAAATGGAATGCAGAAGAGTGAAACTTAAACCTTATCTTTCACCTGGCATAAAGATCTAGAGTTGATTTACAAAATCAGCAACAGGAGACCTAATACTCCAAGTCTGCTAGAGAAATAAACATAGGAAAAGCTCTTCAAGATGTAGGAATGGGTGGAAATTTTCTGAATAGGACTTTAGCTGCATAGGAAATAAGATTAACAATCAATAATTAGGACCTCATGAAATTAAAGTTTCTTTTCAGCAATGAAAATAGCTATCTGAATCAAGAGAATGCCTGAAGGCCTGGAGAAAAAGTTTTCTTGCTATTCCTTTGACATAGGAATAATATCTAGCATTTATAAGGAACTCAATAAATAAATAAACAACACCAACCCAGTCAAAAAGGTCAAAGAACTAAGCAGAGTTCTCAAAAGAAGAAAAATGGCCCATAAATATTTTAAAGTGTTCACCATCTTTAGCCATTAGATAAATGCAAATCAAAATTATTGTGAGACACACTCTTACTCTTGTCTGAATATCTTTCATCAAAACAAAAAATAGTAATACTGACAAAGGTGTGGGAAAAGAGAAACCCTTATTCACTATTAGTTGGAGTGTAAACTGGTACAGCCACTATGGAAGTAGAAATATTTCAGTAAGCTAAAAATTGTATTACCCTATGACCCAGCCATACTACTTCTGGCCATATTCTAAAATGACTCTAATGAATTAGAGAGATATTTGTTCATCAATATTCATTGCATATCTATTCACTAGAGTGAATAAATTTTATCAGCCTACAAATGTCCATCAGCTGAGGATCATGAAAATGTAGTACATACATGCACCGTAATTCTGTTCAGTGATAAAGAAAATATATATATATATGTTGTTTGTTGCAAAATGGCTGGAACTGGAAAATATTGTACTAAGTAAGGTAACTTGGGTAAAGAAAGACAGATAGCCACATGTATGTTTTCTCTCATATGTGGAACCAAATTAGAATAGTTGTATATTTGTGGGGGTTTGTGTGTGAGAGAGTATGCAGACACCAGGGAACTAGAGAGGAGCCCATGAGAGGCCTCAAGGGTTAGAATGGTAGGGAAGATAGCAAGTCTTAAGAGAAAGTTGAAGGAGGAATTCCCTTTTTCTTATGAGAGGCTGAGCAGAGTATTATAGTTTGTATGTGAAATATACCCTATAGGCTTTGTTGCAGTTACATTCTTATTGGTAAAAAAGCAACTGATGGCATGAAAGTTCATTTGCCTTACAGTCTCAAGGGGAAACTCCACTGTGGCAGGGGAAAAAATGGGGTGAGCAAAGGCTGGACATCACTTCTCCCACAGCAGGCAAAGCAGGGCAGCATGAGAGTGAACTAAGCATTGCCAAAGGGAAGCTGGACATAACACCCATAAATCCCACCTCCAACAACACACCTCCTCCAGCAAGGCTACAATTCCCAAATTGTCACCAGCTGGGGACCAAGCATTCAGAACTTACCAGTTTATGGGGGACATCAAATTCAAACCACAACAGGCTCATACGTTTGAACATTTGATCTCTAGCTGGTCACACTGGTCTTGGAAGGATGTGGCACCTTAAAAGGTTATGACTTCTGGGAGGAAGTAGGTTGCTATGGACAGGCATTATGGGATACAGCCCTGCCTTGATTGTTGCGGCTCATTCCTTCTGCTATGTACAGGAACCCATCCAACCACCATGCTGTCCCCATCATGAAACTATCAGCCAAAATAAAATTTTTCTCTGCTAAGTTGCTTCTGTCTGATATTTTGTCACAGATGTGAAAAAATTAATTAATGTAACTAATGGTGTTGAATGTTCTGTTTATCTACCATCTTTATGTTCAGCTTGGTGAAGTGTCTTTTCTAAGCTTTTGCCTATATTCAATATACATGTTTATTTTCTTAATATTTATGCTTGAACATTCTCTATAGAGTATAGATAAGATACAATAACTTTACCAGATGTATGACTTTCAAATACTTTCTAGCCATCTTTGGGCTGTCTTTTTTTTTAAGTACTTATTTTCAAGTGTAGTCCCTAGAAAAATTGAGCTAAAGATAGAAGTATTTCCCATAGTACTCCATGTCTACTATGTGCATAGTCTCTTCAGTTTTCAGTATCTTCCACCAGAGTTACAGGACATTGTTACAATTCCTTAGCTTTCATTGTATGTTTCCATGTTATTATCATTATCCATAAATCCATGAACTTTAAATACTTTACATTGGTTTTTATCTCTAGTATTATATATTCTGTGGACTTGGACAGATGTATAAAACATGTGGTTTCCAGAATAGTCTCATACTGAATAGTTTCACTGTCTTAAAAATCTTTTTTTCCCAGAGAGGAGTCATCCTTATCTCCTCCTAATTCCTGGCAACTATTAAACTTTTTAGTGTCTCCATCACTGTACATTACCAGAATGTCACATAAACTCATAGTATATGGGCTTTTAGATTGGCTTCTTTCATGTAGAAAAATACATTTAAGTTTTCTCCATGATGCCTCATGATTTTATATACCATTATTGCACTGTATACAGGATAGTTTGTTTATTCTTGGAGCTCCAGTGGCACAGATGGTTAGTATGTGAGATATATATATATATATATATGTAAAATAAAAATTATATATATATAAACAATTTGATTCTTCCATGTCTCCAAAATTTTATAATTATGAATAAAGCTGGTACATTTCCACTCAATATTTTCAGGCTACATTTGGCTGTAGGGAAGTGAAAACCCCAGAAAATGGAATCAAGATGAGAATGATGGACTAGTGTATAATTAACAGTCTAAGAACTAAGTAGAAAACATGCTAGAGTAGATGAGTGATGGAAGCAGAGAGATGGAAACTCTAAGACCCCAAAAGAAAAAAAAAAAAAAGCTGGTTTGAAAAATGCTATAACTGACATAGACTATGCCTGACTTCTAGGAACACAAGTTTTCATCTTTTTGCTAAATATCAAAGATTATGATTATTCAACTGTGTTCTAAGAGTATGTTTCATTTTGTTGGAAACTGTCATACACACTTTCAAACTTATTTCACCATTGTGCTGCCCCTATGAGTGAGAGCACAAATTTGTTCAGATTGTTAAAGGTGAGGAATCCAGCTTCTAGAATTTTGAAGGAAAGACTAGAAAGTACTGACAAAATCCTGATGTTCTACTTCCACACTGGAATTTACAGTTTAATAGTTGTGTAGTGTTATCTCATTCTTTTAGTTTGCATTTGCCTGATTAGAAATTATCTTGTTTAGTGTTTCTGAGCCTCCTGGATTATGTAATGTGTGCTCCTGGCATTTATCTGGGGAAATTTGAAACCATCATTTTATGTATTTCTTCTATTTCTCTATCTTTCTTCTCCTTCTGGTTGTCTGATTATGCATATGTTATGCTTTTATTATTCCTTCAGAATCCATGGCTATTCTGTTCTCTCTGTTGGTCTGCCTATCTGTTAGTCTCTTTTCACTTTTCAGTTTGGGAATAACTACTGAGGTATCCTTTAAGCTCAGAAATTCTAATACTTTATTAAATTTTAATATAGAAATTTGTATCTTCAGCACTTCTTTTAGGTTATTAAAATTTCCATTTCTTACTTTAAATTGCACATCTTCCTCTTCTATGTTTTTTACTTTGTTCATTGGAGGCCTTTGCATATTAATAATACAATAGTTGTCTTTGTATCCATGGTTTCAGTTACCAGTAGACAACTTAGTATGAAAATATTAAATGGAAAATTCTCAAAATAAATTTGGTTTATATTACACATTATTCTGAGAAATGTGAATTGGACCAAGCATGTGAATCATTCCTTTTTTCCATGTTGTATATAATTTATTTCCCATTAGTGATTTAGTAACAATTGTGGTTATCTGATTTTCTGTTGCCGTATCACAGTTTATGTTTCATCTTATTTTCTTTCTTTTTTTTTTTTTTTTTTGGTTTTTCGAGGTAAGGTCTCACTCTAGCCCAGGCTGACCTGGAATTCACTATGGAGTCTCAGGGTGGCCTCGAACTCACAGTGATCCTCCTACCTCTGCCTCCCGAGTGCTGGGATTAAAGGCGTGCGCCACCACGCCCGGCTTTCATCTTATTTTTCTTAACAATGGCTCCAATGTACAAAGGTAGTGAGGCAAAGGTGTCATCAGAGGTTAAAAACAGAATTTAAATTTTAAATTCTTTACATAATCTGTATATTATACTCTGCCAGACGAAGAGTTAGCAAATAGTTTCTCCCATTCTGTATATTGTCCCTTCACTCTGACGATTCCTTTGTCATACAGAAGCCTTTTAATTTCATACAATCCCACTGGTGAATTTATACTTTTATTTATTATAGTTTTGTGAGTCTAAAATATGGTAAGTTAAGTTCCTGAACTTAGTTCTGCATTTTCAAAGATGTTTATCTAGTTCAGATGCTTTCATTTCTTTGTGAGTTTCGGAATTAGATTGTTTATTTTTACAGTAAAGCCTATTGAAATATTGGATCTATAGCTCAATTTAGACAGAGGTAATTCTTTTCTTTGTTTAAATATATTTAATTTACTTATTTATTTGAGAGGGGTCAGACAAAAACAATGGATTGCCATGGCCACTAGCCACTGCAAACAAACTCCACAGACACATGTGCCACCTTGTGCTTCTTGCTTTACATGGGTACTGGAAAATAAAACCTGGGTCCTTTGGCTTTGCAGGCAAGGGCTTTAACTGCTGATCCATTTCTCCAGCCCCCCAAAATAATTTCTTAGTAATAAAAAAATCTTCCTTTTTATGAGCACAGTATGTTTATTTAGGTCTGTTAAATTCCCCTAAGATATTTTATAATTTTCAAGGGATTCTCTTACATCCTTTTCACATTTTCCTGTTAAATTTTTGATGCTTTTCTGATAGACATTGTGTTTTAAATTTCAATTTCTAATTGTTTATGCATAGAAATCTAGTTTATTTCTACATATTGATCTGGTATCTTATACTCTTCCTCAACTCACTAATTATTATTAGTGACTTTTTCCATAGATTCCATAGAATTTTCTGCATGGACAATAATGTAATCTAAAATAATGCCAACTTAGAGTACTGTTGAAGGTGTCACTGTACCAGATTTTAAATTATACTAAAATCTCATGGTAATAAAAATAGCATGGTATTAACACAAAAACAGAAAAATAAAAATAATGTACTTTTGACTTTCAAGCTCTAAGCCTGTTTGAATTGACATTTCATTGATAAAACCTCCTATATAATGTTGAATTGAATTAATAACAGTCTTGTCTTTATTGTACAGAGAAACCATCCTATATTTCATGAATAAATGTTATTTTAAATATAAATGCTTTTTAGATGCCATTTATATATCTAAGTAATTTCTGTTCAATTTCAGTTTATTGAAGGATGTTATCAGGCTACAATGTTGTGTTTACGCAAATTCTTTTTGTGTGTTTATATAAAATCATGTTATATTGTTCACTCTTCTTTTGTTAAAATAGTGAATAACATTAACTTTTTTTCTCAGTGTTAATGCAACCTTACGTTTCCTGCTGTCATTGTTTGATAGCATTTAAATGTCATTGAGTTTGATTTGAGAAACCTTGATAATAAGGTTTTCCTCTCTGTTCATGAGGGATATTTGTGTGTGTGTGTGTGTGTGTGTGTGTGTTTACAAATTACTTTTTTTTTGGTTTAGGCATCATGGCAACATTGAAGTTACATGTCATGACATTAGGTCTTTATTGATTTATTTAGTAATTTATTATTATTATTATTAGTTTTTCTTTATTTCTTTTAAAAATGTATTAATTAGTTTTGTACTCAGTGAATACAGTCAAGTTGGTACCATTAGGTTCGTCCATATCCTACCCTCTCCCCCTGGCCACTCCTTGTTGAGGTGTATGGGTTGTGGAGTTAGCCAACAGTTATGGGTAGAAGAAATGTCTCTGCATATCATGACCCAACGTGTAGCTCTGACATTCTTTCCACCCCCTTTTCCACAAAATTTCCCTGAGCCACATTGGGTTCATTTTGGGTCTGCTTCAATGATGACATGTTGAGAGCCTCTGTGTCTCTGGATATCTGATTTGGTAGGAGCTGATTGTTCTCTGTGTCAATCTCCTTCACCCTTGTGCTGGTACCGGGTTCAACAACAAAACAGCACCCTTGCTTGTTTCACCAGTTATTCTTAGTTTCACCCGGGGCCCTTTTGAGGTATGATAGGATGGTTCTCTCCTTAGGATCTGCGTCTATCTAAAAAAGAGAAGCAGGTTCTCCAGCAGAGAGTAAAGTTAGCACCAGACAAATGAGATGACCCATACTTTTTTATAGAGAATTTAATAGGTATAGGCCCTCTTGTAGCCCATGATTGGTGGTAGCTTGATAATGGAGAGCGGGCTCATGTTTGGATATGGTTGTGACCTGTTTCCCAGCTCCAGTTATGGGTCAAGTTCCACTGAGAGGATCAGTTAGCCAAATCAAGACCAACTGGTTTCCCAAACATGGCTGTGTGCCACTATTGCACTTGTGTGAGCATCACAACAGGTTATTTGCTGGTATGTATGTTAGACCATGAGTTGCTTGGACAGATATCGGTCATTTTCCCCCAGTCACCCATGAAGCACCTTCTGGCACTAGACACGCTGACTGTCTGGGGACTGACTCTCTTCTAGCTTCCAGCCATGTCATTCCATTTTACGTGTCAACCACATATGGAGTCTTCAGCAGTAGGGTCTTACCACTAACCTTTGGTGGGTCATCAAGTGCTCTGACAGAAATCTGTCATTCTTTTAGGAAACCTTGTAGGTCTCTCTGATCAAAAGTTCATTGTGGATGATAGCCACCTGCTGGGACTGGGAGTTACAGGTCAGTGCCAGAGAAAGAGTGAGAGAGCGAGAGCGAGAGCGAGAGAGAGAGAGACAATGGGCGCACCAGGACCTCCAGCCACTGCAGACAAACTCCAGATGTGTGCACCTCCTTGTGCATCTGGCTAACATGGGTCCTGGGGAATCGAACCAGGGTCCTTTGGCTTTGCAGGCAAGTGCCTCAACCACTAAGCCATCCCTCCAGCCCTAAGAATATATTATTTAATTTCAAATTTTAAGTAGTTCATATATATAGCTCAGTGTAACCTTGAAACTCTTATCCTCCTGCCTTCATCTCTTTTGAGTGCTAAGATCATGGTCATATATGACAATGTCCAGCATTAGTCAATCTACTTTTTTTAATAATATGGATTTTGTATATTCAATATAATTATTCTTAAATAGGTAGAAGCAACATGAACCTGAAATTTTCTTTGTGAGAAGGCATTTAACTACAAATTAATTTTCTCTAATAATACAGGGATATTTAAGTCATCTATTTCTAATTTAATGAGCTTTCATAGTTATATTTTTAAAGAAGTTTGTCCATTTCTTTAACTTTTTCAAATTTATTCGCATATTTTCATTCTTTTGATATTAAGTAATTGTTGTGGTTTGATTCCGGTGTCCCCCATAAACTTAGCTGTTCTGAATGCTAGGTTCCCAGCTGATGGAGATTTGGGAACTAATGCCTCCTGGAGGCAGTATATTGTTGGGGGCGGGCTTATGGGTGTTATAGCCTACTTCCCCTTGATAGTGTTTGGCATACTCTCCTGTTGCTATTGTCCACCTTATGTTGGCCAGGGGGTGATGTCCACCCTCTGCTCATACCATCATTTTTCCCTGCCATTGTGTAACTTCCCCTCAAGTCTGTAAGCCAAAATAAACCTCTTTTTCCCACATGCTGCTCTTGGTTGGGTGATTTCTACCAGCAATGCAAACCTGACTGCCATAGTAATTGTGGTTTCTCGAGTATACTTGATATTAATAATTTATGTCTTCTCTTTTTTATTAAGGGCATATTTTTGCCTTCAGTATTGTATTACTCAAATTTCTATATTGTATATCCTATTTAATTTATTTATTCATCTTAGGTCTCTATTATTTCATTTCTTCTGCATTCACTGAGTTTAACTTTCTCTTGTATTTCTATCTGCTAAAATGTAAGCCAATGACATTGTAATCAGACTTTATTTTGATTCTCATATAATTGGAATTTGGTACTTTGTGTTTAGTTTTATTTGTTTTTAATTATATAATTCTTTTCAATTTTGCTCACTTAAAAATACTAATTTTATTTGTAAATTATTTTGACCCATTGACCCATGTGTTCTTTAGAAATATGGTATCTAGATTCCTAATACTTTTTTTTAATTTTTTTGTTTATTTTTATTTATTTATTTTGAGAGTGACAGAGAGAGAGAGAGAGAGAGAGAGAGAGAGGCAGATAGAGAGAAAGAGAGAGAGAGAGAATGGGCACGCCAGGGCTTCCAGCCACTGCAAACGAACTCCAGATGCGTGTGCCCCTAGATTCCTAATACTTTTATATTATACATGTTTTTGATTAATGATTTATATTTAAATTACATTATGATCAGAGAATATGTCTCTTAATTTGATTGCCTTGGAGTTTGTTGAGATTTATGTTATGGTCTGGTATATATTTTTCTTTGACAGTATTGATTCTATCATTATTGAGACAAGTGTTAATGTTGGACCAAAATAGTTTGTTGATGTTTCTTGTCATTGGTATGCTTACAATTTTCAATCCAGATATTCTACCATAGTTTAGAGTTGTGTGCTGAAATGTATTCTTAGATTTCCTCTAGAAGAGCTTATTAGTTGCACCTCAGGTATCAAAACTGTTAAGTTCATAATCCTGTATGATTCTCATAACTTTTTCACCCACCAGCTCCGTCAAAACTATAAATGAGCCAGGCATGGTACAACACACTTTTAATCCTAGCACTTGGGAGGCAGAGGTAGGAGGATGGCCATGAGTTTGAGGCCACGCTGTGACTACACAGTGAATTCCAGGTCAGCCTGGGCTACAGTGAGACCCTACTTCAAAAAAGCAAAAAAAAAAAAATATTATAAATGAATACTCTTCAACCTTGTGATATTCTTTCCTTTAAAATTCTACTTTGGGACTGGAGAGATAGCTTAGCAGTTAAGGCATTTGCCTGCAAAGCCAAAGGATCCCGGTTTGATTCTCCAGGACCCATGTAAGCCAGATGCACAAGGGGGCGCATGCATCTGGAGCTCGTTTTCAGTGGCTAGAGTCCCTAATGCACCTGTTCTCTCTCTCTCTCTGCCTCTTTCTTTCTTTGAGATAAATATATTTTAAAAAGTAAAATTCTAGGGGCCAGAGAAATAGTTTAGCGGTTAAGCGCTTGCCTGTGAAGCCTAAGTACCCCAGTTTGAGGCTCAATTCCCCAGGACCCACGTTAGCCAGATGCACAAGGGGGGTGCATGCATCTGGAGTTCATTTGCAATGGCTGGAAGCCCTGGCGTGCCCATTCTCTGTCTCTCTATCTGCCTCTTTCTCTCTCTGTCTGTCACTCTCAAATAAAAATAAAAAAAGGTAAAATTCTACTTTGATATTATTATGGTATCCATAATATTATTATGTTTTCTTTTGACTTTATAATGGTGATTTTTTCTCATTTTCTGTGCTTGAATTTCATTGTACGTATGTAGCTATGTTTAAGTAGTAGGAAGCATGTAATTGAATCCTAATTTTTAATCCAGCTTGACAATATGTGCATTTTAATTAGAATATTTAGACATTTGCATTTGTTGTGACTATGGATGGATGTACATTAAAATTTTGCTTTTGTCAACTTTTTAAAATTGGGATCTCTTTCTACTCTGTTTCATATTTCTCTCTTTTGCTGCCTTCTTTTGAAAAGAACTTTTTCTTCTAAAAAAATATTGTATATATTTATTTATTTGAAAGAGAGAGAAGCATAGAGAGGCAGAGAGAAAGAGAGGGGGGAGAAAATGAATGAATATATGTGTTCACCAGGGCTTCCTGCCACTGCAAATGAACTCTAGATACATGTACCACTTTATGCATCTGGCTTTATGTGGGTACTGGGGAATCAAACTCAGGCTTCAAGGCATTGCAAGCAAGTGCTTTTAACCCTGGTATCATCTCTCCAGTTCCTGAAAAGTGGAACATTTTAATAACTGTGTCATCTCTCTTTGTTAAATCATTAGCTATAACTCTACTGCATTATTTTAGAAGTTATTTTAGGACCTAGGCAGCTTTAATTTAGCAATAAGTTTCAGTGATGTTATAATCTTGCATCTGTAAGATTCTCATAGCAGTATCATTCCATGTCTTTGTTCACTCTAGCCTTTGTGATATTTTAGTTATAATTTTATCTTTTGTTATGAAGTTGACAATGCATTGTTAAGACTTTTGCTTTCAAAATAATCTTTTGAAAACTCTTAAGAACAAGGATGGAGAAAGGGCTTAGTAATTAAGGCACTTGCCCGTGAAGCCTATGGACACGTATTTGACTCCCCAGATCCCATGTAAGCAGGACGCACAAGGTGATGGATGCACAAGGTCGCACATGCCAACAAGGTGGCACACGTGTCTGGAGTTTGATTGTAGTGGCTGGAGGCCCTAGCATGCAAATTTTCTCTCTCTCTTAATCTCTTTTGCTTTTTCCCTCTCATAAAAAAAAGCCTCTAAGAATAAGCAAAGATTTTCTGCCTGTGTATTTCCCATTTTAGTACTGCTCTTCCTGATTCGATACAAATTTTTATAATTTTCTTTTTTGAAGAACTTTCTTTTGCACTTTTGTAGTCCACTTAGTGTTAAATTATTGCTAGATATATATGTCTGGTAAAGTTTATTATGAAATATTTTAAAGATATTTTCTCTAGGCAGAAAATTCCAGGTTGAACTTTTTACTTTCATTTTTTTAAAAATGTACTTCATTTCCTTTGGCTTGAATTGTTTCAAAGAAGCAGTTTGCTGATATTTCAATACTTGTTATTTTCACAGTATCTCTTTTGTCCTCTTTTAAGGTATGCCCTTTATTGTTTTTTCAAGCAATTTGCTTACATATTTTGGTATCTTATGTGTTTCTTTTGATGTGTTTGATGAATTCCATAGATTTATCGATTTATTCTTATATAATATTTCTATAGTTTTCTTTAAATATGTCTCCTATCCTATTTTATTTGTGCCCTCTATTTACCTGAATATTTGAAAATATCCCCCAGTGATCCTAGTTATGCTCTCTTCCCTTTTTGCTTTCTTTTCTCCTTGTTTAAGTTAAATGATTTTCTTATTTTTTTTTTTTTTACTAGATATGGACATACTTAGATGTAAACAACACATGTTTCCCTCCTGCAGGCCCCTTTTCTGAAGAGTCCTTTCTCATTGGGGATTGGGGATTATGCATTTATTTTGTATTATTTATTATTATTATTATTATTTTGTATTATTTATAATGTATTTATTTTGTATCCTGGTATGTTACTAAAAGTGTTTATCACCTTGAATAGTTTGCTGGTAGAGTTTTTAGGGTCTTTTATGTATGGAATCATATCATCTGCAAATAGTGATAATTTGATCTCTTCGTTTCCAATTTGTATCCCTTTTATGAGTGTCTCTTGCCTTATTGCTATAGCTAAGACTTCCAGTACTATTTTAAATAAAAGTGGGGGCAGTGGACACCCTTGTTTTGTTCCTGAATTTAGTGGAAAATCTTCAAGTTTTTTACCTTTTAGTATTATGTTGGCTGTAGGTTTGTCATAAATAGCTTTTATTATGTTGACATATGTTCCTTCTAGTCCCAGTTTCTGTAATACTTTTACTGTGAAAGGATGTTGGATTTTGTCAAATGCCTTTTCAGCATCTATTGAGATGATCATGTGATTTTTGTCCTTCAGGCCATTTATATGATGTATTACATTTATTGATTTGTGTATGTTGAACCATCCCTGCATCTCTGGGATAAGGCCTACTTTGTCAGGGTGAATAATCTTTATGATATATTCTTGTATTCTGTTTGCCAATGTTTTGTTGAGAATTTTTGCATCTATGTTCATGAGGGAGATTGGTCTGTAATTTTCTTTTTTTGTTCTGTCTTTGTCTGATTTTAGTATCAGGCTGATGCTGGCACCGTAGAAACAGTTCAGTAGAATTCTTTCCTTTTCTATTTTTTGGAAAGGTGTGAGAATCAGTGGTGTTAATTCTTTGATGAAGATCTGGTAAATTTCACCAGGGAATCCATCTGGGCCTGTGGGGATTGAGCCAAATGAAAATACTTTATAAAACCAAAATCCCTAAGGGTGTGTGTTGCTCTACACTCTTAATCTTGTCCCCAATAATGACAGAAGAAAAAGACAAAGGCCCTATGAATCTGAAAGCATCAAAGGCAATAATAGTTGACCCACAAATACAGCTTGATTGAGAATGGTAAAGCCAACCAAGAATATGTAACCTATAACCTGTCCTGACATGGAAAGAAAGATTTGCACTTCCAGTTCAGGCCTATGTACTATTTTTTTTTTTTTTTTTTTTTTTTGGTTGGCCTCATTACCTTTTGGGATGGCTTCAAATCTCACCAATGCTGTGTGCCCACATCAATCCCTTTGTGATGTGCTGTGGACTTCATTTTCTGATCAGCTGTGCTGGATGCACTGCTGCTGGGGGCTGAATGTGTTCTCCAGAGGGTTGTATTGCTGTCAGTTGGGGGATGGGAGAGTGTATGAAGCCTAGAATTGTACAGAACTGCTCAGCTGGCCCCATCTGTGTCCCTTCAGCAGCTCCTTAGCTATCTCCGCTGTCTCTTCTTCAGGTTTCTTGACTTTGTAAGGAGGCTGATGAGGTTGGAATATCTCTTTGTTTCGTCTCTGCTCCTGCAGCTGGGTGCCAGGCAGGCATGCATAGATTGGGTCTGGCTATGCAAGTGCCTTGTTGGTGTTCTGGCTGGTTTCCTCCTTTCTAATGGATATTAGTCTCTCCTGCTTCTCCACTGTGGCCCATAAAAACCTATACACCTTCACTTTTCTGACAAAGAGTGTATTTTGCTGTGGTTTTGCTTAAATCCCTCCCTAGACTGGATTGGTATGACTCCTATGCAGCCATCTTACCCAGAAGATACTCTGCTTTTCCATCTTTAAATGTCAATGCTTTTTAGATTTCTAGTATGTAAAATGATACAGGAGTAAGCAGGACAAGAGATATGGCTTCAAGAACTGTATATAAAACTTAAAGCTATACCCTACAGGTAAGCAACCCTGTCATGCAAAACAACCTGAAGATCTCACTCCCCACTGCATGATGATGAAAGAGTTCTCCTTACCCAAAAGAATTTTCTCAACTATTTCAAAGGCCCTGTTTTCTTTTCCAAAGGAACTTGCAGTTGGTGTCTTCTTAGAATATGCTTATTGCATTTATATTTATATCATTGTTTGTCTCTATCACCTTGGTGACAGTATTTTATTATAAGAACAGCACCTGCAACTTGCTGATAGCTACCTTAAAGTAAGGTGCCTAATAAGTAAGACTTCAGTTATAGTGTTTGGCTAAAATATAATTTTTTGAAGGTTCATTAATTAATTAATTTTTTTATTAAATCATGCTTTGTATGGCTACATCATGTGTTGGTACCATCTTTTCCCTCCTCCCTGCCCCTATTCTTCATGGAACTCTCCTCAGTAGGGTTGCTGGAATTTCCCATCAGCTGTGGGTTATGCACTGTGGGAGCAGTATTTAGTTATTGTGGGGAGGCAAAGCCTCTGGGCATGACATCCCAACCTATGGCTCTTACAATCTTTCTGCCCCCTCTTCCACAAAATTCCCTGAGCCTTGGTGGGTATGTTTTAAGTCTACCTCAATGATGAGCTCTTGGGAGCCTCTGGATTTCTTCTTTGGTATGTGTTGAGTATGCTCAGCATCTGTCCCCTTTACCCTGGCATTAATTGTCAGGCTTACCATTGAAGCAGCACTCTCACTTATCTCCCCAGTTCCTCTGTGGTTTCATTGGAGGCTTGACTGAGATGCAAGGGTGTGGTTTACTCCTTGGTTCTCATTACCTTCTGAAAAATAAAAACAGTTTCTCCATGGAAAGTAAAATCAGCATAGGATAAATTGGATAAGCATTATTAATTTAGGGAGAGTCTGATGGATTAGCCCCCTTTTAGCATAAGAATAGTGGGAGCTTGACATTGGAGAGCATAATTTTGGTCTCCATAAGATTCAGATCTAGTTCCCAGTACCACATATGAGTTTCTTTCCACTGACTAGATCTCTTACCCAATCAAAAAGCCATTGGTTACCCAACAAGGCTGTGTGTGACCATTGCATTGGATGTTCATCTTGTCAGACAGGTTGCTTGTGAGTCGCTTAGACCCCTGCTTGCTCACACCATTGTTAGCCACTTTTTCCTAGTAGCTTGTGTAGCCACTTTCCAGCACTAGATGGGCTCACTGTTTAGGGACTGCCTCTCTTCTCCATTCCAGCTGAGTCTTTCCATGTTTTTGGTTTGTAGAGTATGATGACTTCAGCCATAGGGTCTTATCTTTTACCTCAGGCAGGTAATCAAGTGCTTTGGCAGAAACCTGTCTTGTTTTGGGGAACTCATAGGTTTCTCAAACAGCTCAATATGGGTAGCTCCTATTTTCTGGTACTGCAAGTTACAGGTCAGAGCCAAAGTTTTTTTTTTTTTTTTTTTTTTTGAGATTATAGCACAGTTAACATATTTTTATTTTTATTTATTTTGTTTTTTCTTTTTTTTTCTTTATTAGTTACTTTTGTATTCAGCAAATACAGTCAGTTTGGTACCATTATTAGGCTCATCCGTGACCTACCCCCTCCCCTTTGCCCCACCTTGTTGAGGTATATGGGTCATGCATTGTGGAGTTAGCCCACAGTTATGGGTAAGATAAATGTCTCTGCATATCATGACCCAACATGTGGCTCTGACATTCTTTCTGTCCCCTCTTCTGCAAAATTTCCCAGAGCCATGTTGGGTTCATTTTTGGTCTGCTTCAGTGATGAGGTGTTGGGGGCCTGTGAGGCTCTGGCTGTCTGATTTGGTAAGATTAGGCTTCATCCCACTCTCTACAGGGCCCTCCTTTTCTGGCATTCTCCCTTTACTCATTTGACAGTTATATCTTTTAGTATCACTTCAAGGAGAAAGGTTTCTATGGTACCAGTTCATTTTGGGTTCAGTTGTGTATTTTTCTCCCCATACACTCCACTTGCCTCCCCCCCCACCCCAGATTCTTCCATCCCTATTGTCTGTGCCTCAAGTTGCTTATCTGGTATGCCAGCAACTCAAGTTGATCTAGGTTAGGAACCACAGATGAATGAGAACATGAGGCATCTGTCTTTGTGATTATGCATGTTTGCTGAGTATGATCTGTTCTAAGTCCATCCATTTTCCTACTTCATACTGCTGAGTAGAATTCCATTTTTCATATGTACCACAACTTCATTTCCATTCATCCAATGATGTGCACCTGGGTCAATTCCAGTTCTTAACTATTATGAATTAAGCAGATATAAACATGGTTTTGCAAATATCTCTGTAGTGAAACATGCCACTTTAGTGTAAATACCCAGTAAAGGAATGACTGGGTCTGTTGGTAGTTCTATATTCATCTTTTTCAGGGATATCCATATTGATTTCCATAGTTGTTATACAAGTTTTCATTTCAACCAACAGTGAATGAGGGTTCTTCTTACCCCACATCTTCACCAACATTTGTTGTCATTTGATTTTTTTTTTTCTAATGATTGCCATCCTTACTGGAATAAGGTAGAACTCATAGTTGTTTTAATTTACATTTCCCTTCCGGTTAGGAATTTTGAACATTTTCTTAAGTGTGTGTTATCCATTTATATTTCTTCCTCTGAGAACTCCATATTCAGTTCTTTACCCCATGTTTTGAGTGAGTTGTTTGATGTTTTATTGTTTAATTTTTTTAGTTCTTTGTCGATTCTAGATATTAGGCTTCCATTAGTGATATAGCTGGTGAAATTTTTCTCCCATTCAGTGGTTAATCTTTTGGGTCTGCTTATGGGATGTGTGTCTGTACAAAAGGTTTTAGCTTCATGAGATCCCATTGGTTGAGAGATTATTTAATTTCCTGGGCTTCTGGAGTATTGTTCAGGAAGTCCTTCTCTACCCCTATATGCTGGAGAGTTCCTCCTATTTTTTCTTCTGGTACTTGAAGTTTTAACAAGTCAGTAAATCTTCATGTGTACCACAGTGATACCTTGTGAAGAATGGATTTCATTTTACAGTTATGTAAAATTGAAATCTTTTCATTGTATATCATATATATATATATATATATATAACTATATATATATGTGTGTGTATGTATATATATGTATGTATGTATGTATATGTATATATGGTCTTCTGTATCTCTGGAATGTCCTTCCCCATTCTTTGAGGGCTGCTTTTACCCTGTTGATTTTTCAAAGCTTATATAGAATCCTATTAAGAGCTTTCTTTCTCTGCCACAAATAAACATGTTCCTGTCTCTAAACAGTATGGCTAATTCCCCTGTTTTTAGTATTTTCCATGTTTTATATATTTGCTCCATGATTTTACCACTGTGTAAAAGCAGAGGCTCTTTTATTCGTGTTTGCTGCAGTCTTTATCTCAGTGCCTTGCATTTGGTAGCTACCTAATGATGCCCATGTAATAAGAATAAATTGAACCTCCTTTATCAAAACTCAGACTTCCTTTATTTGAATCCTTCCTCTATGGCCTTGAGCAAATCTTCAAACTCTCTATTCCTCATTTAAAAAACTTTTATCATTTTACAAGGATTTAATGTATGTCAATTCTCCCTCCCATTCTCTCTCTCTCTCTCTCTCTCTCTCTCTCTCTATATATATCTATATATATATATATATATATATATATATATATATTATATATATATATATAATGTCATATATGAATGTCATATATATAAACATATATGACATTCATATATGTGTCGCAGTCAGGTTTGCTTGTGGGAAAAAAGGTTTATTTTAGCTGACAGACTCGAGGGGAAGCTCCATGATTGCAGGGGGAAAAGATGCATGAGCAGAGGGCAGATATCACCTCCTGACCATTATCAAGTACACAATAGCAACCAGAGAGTGTGTCAAAAACTGGAAAGAGGAAGCTGGCTCTGTAGAGTTGAGCTTTCATTAAAAAAATGATGCTATGCCTTATCTTCCATGGGGAGAAAACTACATAATAGTAGAATACTGAAAAGGTTATTCATAGCTACCCAAAAATGCTGTGTATGAAGTACTTTGCTGTGGAAATGTAAGAGAATCTAAGGAGCATGTACAGATCTTTATTTAAAGGGCACAAAATATAGAATAGCAAGGAAAAGATAATAAGAACATTTTTGAGAAGAGAATGTTTGATTTCTTATCCTTTTCTTATTATCTTTGGAGAAGGTATGACTTGTGCTGCTTTGGGTCTAGTAATAGAAAACTAATGCCTGAACATGTTCAGGAAATTTCAGCAAGCTCCTATGGAAGGCTTCTTGGGTCTCTTGAGTTGTGTTTCTTCTATAAGCCAACAAAGAGATAAACATATAAATGCTTTACTTTCAGAATTTGCTGGGATGAACTATGTCTTTAGCCTAAAATATCAAAGAAACAGGATTAAAGAGAGGATTATACCTTAAAATAATCTTTTCTGAAATTCTACATTCAGTAAAATATGAAAGACAAGAGATGATGGGGGAGCTAACACTTTGTAAATATCTATTTTATGTAAATCACTATGCTAGGTGTTTTATGTGAATTACACATATTATGTGATTTAATTTCCACATATACCCTATTGAATGACATTATGCCAGTTCTCTGACAAGAAACAAGTTGCAGAGCTTGTAAATCCTGAGCCAGGGTTAGTACCTAAGTCTCTCTGACTTATAAAACCCACACAAGTTAATGATTCACTTAGTCTACAGTGTACTTAAGAAAGGACTAGAGAACAATAGAAAATAGCTTAAAAATAATCCAGCACTCAGGAAGGCAGAGGTAAGAGGATCACCATGAGTTCCCACGGTTAGACTTACTGAATTTCAGGTAAGTCTGAGCTAGAGCGAGACTGTGGTGGTTTGATTCAGGTGTCCTCCATAAACTTAGGTGTTCTGAATGCTAGGTTCCCAGTTGATGGAGATTTGGGAATTAATGCCTCCTGGAGGGAGTGTATTGTTGAGGGCAGGCTTATGGGTATTATAGCCAGTTTCCCTTTGCCAGTGTTTAGCACACTCGCCTATTGCTATTGTCCACCTGATGTTGGCCAGAGGTGATGTCCACCCTCTGCTCATGTCATCCTTTTTTCCTGCTATCATGGAGCTTCCCCCTCAAGCCTATAAGCCAAAACAAACCTATTTTTTTTCCCACAAGCTGCTCTTGGGTGATTTCTACCACCTGTGTGAACCTGACTGCAACAGTAAAGTGGTATGGAGGAGTATGGTTGCTGCTAGAACCTGACTGTGTGACTTTGGCCTTTTGGAGCTCATTTTCATGAGGAATGTGGAAGGATTTGAAACCTTAGTCTAAGAGATGCCTTGCAATGCTGTAAGTATAGCTTGATGGACTATTTTGGTCAGAGTAAAAAGACCTGAATGCAGTAAGAACTATGGACTGTGAGGTTTGGCTTATGAGGATGAGAAAGAGCTTTGCTTGGACTGGGCTGGCAGTTCGAGTGACAAGCTTGCTGTTATGACCATGTCCTAAGAAGTTGTACAGGGTTGCTTTGCATAGAGCAGACGGATATGGCTGAGAAAATGATGAAATCTTTGGGTGTAAACTGCTGCTTGTTCACCTG
Organism: Dipus sagitta; assembly: GCA_036346955.1. Taxonomy (NCBI): domain Eukaryota; kingdom Metazoa; phylum Chordata; class Mammalia; order Rodentia; family Dipodidae; genus Dipus; species Dipus sagitta. The sequence continues at coordinate 87,989,179 of CM070773.1, forward strand.
CAAATTGTTTGAGAGATTGCAATCTTTGAGATTAGGCCAGCTGACCTGCATTGGGGCAAAAGGAAGAATGTAGACTCTTTTAGAGGGGCCTGAGTGCTCAAGAAGTGTCCTGTTCTTCAAAGTCTGCTTTATTCTCCCCTGGATTAAAAAATTGGCACCCTACCTGGTATTGTGAAGTATAAGTAATGCAGGAAAAAGAGTTACTGAGTTTTCAACATGGTCTTGTGTCTTGGAAATGGCCATGGGTAGTGTGAAGCAGGCTTGCTGGTTGCCTGCATGAAGACCCCATAGGGCCATGAGGATGAACCGTGGAATGCAGTGGAGACCCAGTGAAGTTGCTTGGACCACAAGATGGCTGCTAAGGAAAGCTTCAGGCCCATATGAAGTTTTCCAGGACGATGAGTAGCCTAGCTGGAGGGGTGGAATTGGAACTATAGAGACTTGTTGCTGGTTAGAATTATTGGAATTGGGGATTTATCACTGGCTAGAGTCATTGGACTTGAAGCTACAGAATTTGATGTTTGCCCTGGTTGTTTTAAATCTTGTATTGTTTGGATATTTCTTTGCTATGCCCAGTGCCATCTTTTGCAGTATGAATGTTTATTCTGTGGCATTATTGTTTTTTTGGGGGGGGGATTTTTTATTTTTTGATATTATGGCTCAGTTAAAAGACCTTGGACTATGGGGATTTATGAACATTATTGGAATTGATAAAAACTATGGGGACTTTAAAAGTTGGACTAAATGCATTTTATTTTATATCATGTATGGATTTCAGTTTATGGGGGCCAGGGACAGAATGTGGTGGTTTGATTCAGGTGTCCCCCATAAACTTAGGTGTTCTGAATGTTAGGTTCCCAGCTGATGGAGATTTGAGAATTAATGCCTGCTGGAGGGAGTGCATTGTTGGGGGTGGGCTTATGGGTATTATAGCCAGTTTCCCCTTGCCAGGGTTTGCCACACCCTCCTGTTGCTTTTGTTCACCTTATGTTGGCCAGGAGGTGATGTCCACCCTCTGCTCATGCCATTGTTTTTTGCTGCCAACATGGAGCTTCCTCCTCTAGCCTATAAGCCTAAATAAACCTCTTTTTTTTCCTACAAGCTGCTCTTGGTTGGGTGATTTCTACCAGCAATGTGAACCTGATTACAACAGAGACCATACCTTGAAAAACCAAAAAAAAAAAAAAAAAAAAAAAAAAACCAATAAAGTAATATTAAAAGTTGTGTCTTTAAGGTAAAGGCTACAGTGGTTTAGAAAGGGAAATAAGGTCTGGAGAGATAACTCAGAGTTTAAAAATGCTTGCATAGCATGACAGCCTGGGTTCAATTCTCCAGTACCCATGTAGGGCCAGATGCACAAAGTGGCACATGCATCTGGAGTTCATTTGCAGTGAGGCTCTGGTGTTCCCATTCCCATCAGTTACCCCCTTCTCTTTCTCTCTCTGCTTGCAAATACATTTTAAAAATATTTTTTGAAAGAAGAAAAGGAGGCCTGGAAGATAGCTTAGCAGTTAAGGTGCTTAACTGTGAAGCCTATGCACTCAGGCTTAATTCCCCAATATCCACATAAGCCAGAAGCCCTTGGTGGCACATGTGTCTGGAGTTTGTTTATAGTCGCTAGAGGCCCTGGTGTGCCCATTCTCATTTTCTCTTTATCCCTGTTTCCCTCCATCACAAACACACGCACACTCTATTTCTTTATCTTTGTCACAAATAAATAAATAAAAATATTTTAAAACAATATTTTTAAAAATAAAGGGAAATAAATAGTTGATGAAATGAAAGAGCCAGGACTTGTTAATATTAATACTAGCCTGATAAGCTAATGCATAGAAAAAAATAGCAACAACAAAACTTATCAGGTTATCTTCTATAAGAATAGATTAAGCCATAGCACCGGTGTCACTGTGGAATTCATTTCTGTAGAGTATAAATCACTAGGGGAAAAATTCTCACTTATGCTATTGCAGATCTGAAGGTAAACATGTTAGCTGAGATTGAGTTTGCCTGTACAGAAGCCAAAATAGTACTTACTCAACAAGGGTTAGAATTTCTTTTTCTCTAACATGAAATGTAGACAATTGAAAGCTGTGATGCTCACCTTATGATGTCATTAAAGATCCAATCTCAGTTTCTCTTTTTCTGTTCTACTCTCACTGTTCTTGTCTATATCCTTTAGAATCACTTTATGGTTTAAACCCAGAAAGAGAGGAGAAGCAGCTCTACCCATTCTGTTCTAGTTTCAGGTAGTAGGAAGGAAAAAGAGAAAGGGTACACCTTTCAAGTGAATCAAGCTTTAACAAGATTTTACCTACAAAACTCATCCAATGGCTCCCTCTTACATTTGTTTACACACTGTTATCTGGTAAATAAAGTTTCTTAATGTTTTAGTTGGAAATAGTGTTACTCTGTTAGTAAAGATGAAAAGAAGAGGGCTAGAGAGATTGCTTAGCAGTTTAGGCATTTGCCTGCAAAGCTGAAGGATCTGGTTTGATTCTCCAGGACCCATGTAAGCCAGATGCACAAGGGGGCACATGCATCTGGAATTTGTTGGCAGTGGCTGGAGGCCCTGGCATACCCACTCTCTCTCTCCCTCTCTTTCTCTCTGCCTCTTTCTCACTCTCAAATAAATAAATAATAAAATATATTATAAAAGAAGAGATACTGAACAGGAATAGCAGACTCATTTATTTGCCTCTTGAGATTCCTGTCAGCACTTTTGAGATTAAGAAATAACTATGAGGCTTCTGGTCAAGATGACGTCAGCCTAACCATGCCGCACCTCCTGGGAAGGAGAGGCAAGGAATCAAGGGGTCACTGGGACTTTTAGGGGAGAGAAATCTCTAATAGATTGGCACTGGGAGGGTTCAGAAAGTCAAACAAGGAATCAGCTGATTCCCATGCTCTCAGGTAACCCACCAGTCCCCCAGTCACCCGAAAATGCTGGCCTAACCAGAGTCCCAGCCTCAGGCTACTCTCGCAGTAACTTTAGGGAAGGAGACCCAGGCCAGTAGTTCCACCTGCGCATTGTGCCAAAACTTATGGGATACAATGAAGGTGGTCCTCAGGGGAAAATTCACAGCACTAAATGTCTTCATAAGAAAGACAGAGAAATCCCAGATCAATAACCTAATCATTCACCTAAAGGCACTGGAAAAGCAAGAAAAATCCAACCCAAAAAGCTCCAGGTGGAAAGAGATAATTAAGATCAGAGTAGAAATTAATGAATTGGAAACTAAGAAAACAATTAAGAAAATTGATGAACCAAAAACTTGGTTCTTTGAAAAATTAAACAAGATTGACAAACCCCTGGCCAATTTGATCAAGCAAAAAAAAAAAAAAAAAAAAAAAAGGTGCTTCAAATTTAAAAAAAAAAAAGGAAATGAAAAGGAGAGATCACAACAGACATAAGTGTAATTGGGAGAATCATCAGTTCTTACTTCAGAAACCTCTACTCTACAAAATTGGAAAATATAGAGGAAATGGATAAATTCCTAGACACATACCATCTACCAAAGCTAAACTCAGAGCAGATTAATCTCCTAAACAAACCTATCAAACCCATCAACGTTGAAAAGGTGATTTAAAAACTTTCCCAAAAAAGAAGAGTCCAGGACCAGGTGGCTTCTCAGCTGAATTCTATCAAACCTTCATGGAAGAACTGAAACCAGTCTTTCTCAAACTGTGCCACACAATTGAAGATTAAGAAAAGCTCCCCAACTCCTTCTATGAAGCTACTATCACCCTAATACCCAAACCAGGCAGAGATGCCACAAGAAAACTACAGGCCTATTTCCCTGATGAATTTAGACGCAAAGATCCTGGACAAAATCCTCGCAAACCGAATTCAACAACACGTTAAATCCATTATCCACCTTGATCAAGTGGGCTTCATCCCAGGAATGCAGGGGTGGTTCAATATATGGAAATTTGTCAATGTAATACACCACATTAACAAGGCTAAACACAAAAACCACATGATCATTTCAATAGATGCAGAAAAGTTCTTTGACAAAATACAACATCACTTCATGATCAAAACATTGGAGAGAATCAGCATGGTCAGTTTATATCTTATCACAATAAAGGCTATATGCAAAGCTCCTAAGGCCCAAATAATAATGGGGAGAGACTGAGGGAATTCCCATTGAGTTCAGGAACAAGACAGGGGTGTCCACTCTCACCTCTGCTCTTTGATATAATACTGGAAGTCCTAGCTCAAGCAATAAAAAAGGAGAAATAAATAAAGGGGATACAATTTGGAAAGGAAAAAGTCAGGTTACTGCTATTCACAGACAACATGATTCTATATGTAAGAGACTGGAGAGCCTCCATTCCAAAACTCTGAAAGGTGATAAACTCCTTCAGCAAAGTATCCGGATAAAAAAATCAATGCACAAAGATCAGTAGCCTTCATATATGCAAATGACAAAGATACAGAGAAAAATAAGGGACAGGGTCCCATTTTCAATAGCAACAAAAAAATTAAATAAAATACCTTGGAATAACATTAACCAAGGAAGTAAAAGATCTGTACAATGAAAACATAAAAACACTAAAAAAAGAAATTGAGGAGGACTTGAGAAAATGGAAAGACCTGCCATGCTCCTGGATAGGCAGAATTAACATTGTGAAAAATGGCAATCCTTCCAAAGGCCATCTACAGATTTAATGCCATTCCCATCAAAATCCCAACTTTATCTCAAAATTCATATGGAAAAGCAAAAGCCCTCAGATATCCAAGAATATTCTCAACAAAAGAAACACCTCTGGAGGCATCACCAAACCTGATCTAAAGCTATATTGCAAAACCATAGTAATAAAAACAGCATGGTACTGGCATAGACCAATGGAGTAGAATTGAGGACCCAGACTTTGGGTCAAGTAACTACAGCTACTTGATATTTGACAAAGGCCCTAACAATACAGGCTGGAAGAAAGGCAGCATCTTCAACAAATGGTGCTGAACAAACTGGATAACCATGTGCAAGAAATTGAAACCTGATCTGCACATCGCGCCATGCACAACAATCAAGTCCAAATGGATCAAAAACCTTAATATAACACCAGAAACTCAGCTACTACTGGAAGAAAAGTTAGGAGGAACATTCCATGATTTAAGAATGGGAAAAGACTTCCTGAACAAAACCCCAGTAGCACAGGAACTTAAACAATCACTCAACCAATAGGATCTTATGAAGCTGAAAAGTTTCTTCACAGAAAAACATACAGTAAGCAGAGCCAATAGATTACCCACAGAATGGGAGAAACTGTTTGCTGAATATCCAACTGACAGAGGCCTAATTTCTAGAATCTACAAACAACTCAAAACCCTAAACAATAAAAGCCAAACAACCCACTTACAAAATGGGGCAAGGAACTGGACAGGAGAAGAAATAGAAATGGCAAACACACACCTAAGGAAATGTTCATCATCCCTAATCATCAGGGAAATGCAAATTAAAACTACTGTGAGATTCCACTTACCCCAGTAAGAATAGCAAACATCAAAAAAATCAAATGAAAATAAATTCTGGTGAGGATATGGAGAAATAGGAACCTTCATCCACTGTTGTTGGGAATGTAAGAAGGTACAACCACTTTGGAATGCAATATGGAGGCTCCTATAAAAAGTGACTATAGAGTTATCAACAGACCCAGTTATTCCACTTCTGGGCATGAACCCTTAAAGCTCCATGACTCAGTCCGGGGAGATTTGCTCAACCATGTTTATAGCTTCTCAACTCATAATACCCAAGAGTTGAAATCAACCCAGATGTCCATCATTAGATGAATGTATAACTAAGATATTGTATATCTACACAATGGAATTCTACACAGCAGTAAGGAAAAAATGACACAATGAAATTTGAAGAAAAATGGTCAAGCTTGGAACAGATTATTCTCATTGAACTCACCCAATCACAGAAAGATAATCACTGCATAGCCCCACTCATCTATTGCTCCTAACTTGAATCTACCCAAGTCGCCAACATACCTACCATCTCGAGGACTGGACAATAGGGAATGTGAGGAGGGAAGGGAAGGAGGGATACAAAACTGAACCCAAAAGGCAATGGTACCATAAAACTCTACATCCTAAAAGACATACCAAATGGCTGAACCTCTACCAGGGCCTTAGAGGGAATACCAGATTTACAAGGCCCTCAAGAGGTTACGACAAAAACTGTTCATTATCTCCTCCTATTTCTTCTTCTTCTCTCTCTTTTTCTCTCTCCCTCTTCTCTCTCATCTCTCTATCTCTTTTATATCACTTATCCGGTTCTCCCTTCTTCTCTTGGCTGCTGACCTGTAACTCCCGGTACCAGCAGGTGGTAATAATCCACAATGAGTTTTGATCACAGAGATCTACAAAGCTTCCAAAAGAAGATAGACACCGTACACTGTTGGTATGTATCATGGAGCAAAATGGCTGAAAGCTGGAAGAGAGTCAGTCCCCAGACAGTTAGCTGGAATGTGCTACGTGAGCGACTGGGGGATTAAAGACCAATATCTGCCCAAGCAACACATGGTCTAACTTACTTAGCAGTAAACAACCTTATGTGATGCTCATACAAGTGCAATAGTGGTGCATAGCCATGGTGGGAAACCAATTGCTCTCAATTTGGCTAGCTGATCTGCTCAGTAGAAGAGAACCCATAGCTGGAACTGGTAAACAAGTCAGAACCATGTCCAAAAATGAACCCGCTCTCCACTAAACTCTCTCTAAAAACTAATGGTTATCACATTTGCTTGATGCTAACTTTACTCTCCATTGGATAACCTGCTTCTTTTTATGAGATACATGTAGATCCTAAGGATAGAGCCACCCCATCATATCTCAAAAGGGCCCCAGCTGAAACTAAGAATAATTGGGGAAACATGCAAGAATGCTGTTTTCTTGGTGAACCAGGAACTAGCACAACGGTGAAGAAGATAGAGACAGAGAACAGTCAACCCCTACCAAACCAGATATCCAGAGACACAGAGGCACCCAAGATCTCAACACAGAAGCAGACCTAATAATAACACAACATGGCTCAGGGAAATTTGTGGGAGAGGAGGCGGAAAGAATGTCAGAGCCACACAGTGGGTCATGACACACAGAGACATTTCCTCCTACCCGAAACTAAAGGCTAACCCCACAATACACAACCCATATACCCCAACAAGGAGGGTCCCTGTGGAGGGGGGAGGATAGGGAGGAGGCTAACAATGGTAGCAACTTGACTGTATTCACTGACTACAAACATTAAAAAAATATAAATAAATAACTATGAAATAACACTTCTAAACGTGTGGTATGCAGGCATTTTAATAAAGGATAATAAAGAAACCTGATAAACGATATTCACCCTTTGAAGAAGGAACATTTAATTTATATTTACTTGGTGTTGAAAAAGATAGTGACAGTGATTAAGACTGTGTTAATTATTAATGTTCCATTTATTTAATTAACATGGTATAGTTGCTGCTATGATGATGACTTAAATTCATGAACAATGCTACCTCATCCCCACACATGATGGTATTCTCCATGACTTGGAGATTCATTGTTTGCACTCTGTGTGAATAAAGGAGCCTGGGATTATGTGTGTAGCCCAAAAAGTTCATAGCTACTGAGAAAGCCAGAATTATCATAAAGCATACCTGAAGAAAAAGCTTTTTGATTATTGTGCTATACATAGGTCATGTGCAAGCCATGGGGAGAGAGTCTGAAAGTAATAGCTGTAGCTCATGTCCTTGAAGAGCTTACAGTGCAGCCAGTTGGCAGCTATATTATATAAATCATGTAAACAATTGAACTGACACTTCATAATGGTATATTTTAGAGTTGTCAGTTGTCAGAGATCACAGCACTTAACTGGACTATTCAAGGAAAATGGATTTATGGCCTTGGTACTTGGACTCAACTTAGTAGTAGAGCTACTCAGGTAAAAAATAAAATAAAACGGAGCATTAATCCAAGAAACATTCAAAACTCAACATAACTCTATGTCTAAACATCTAATGAGGCAGCTCAAATAAAGAGGTAAAATCATAGGGAAAGGCTATAGAGACATGTGACAACACAGAGATAATTTACTCATGAGCAAAGGCTTCAGTGACATGTGATGACACAGACATTATTTAACCACTCCTGAATCTAGACTCTTCTTTATGAAGCTGAATATGGTGCTAGAACCAAGAGATCTTGATGTTTGCGCAAGTTTCTTTATAATTGAAGTGCTTACTTGTCTTTCATGTAAGTTCTTCCAAAATTGAAATTCAATGAGTGAATATGAAAAATGGCAGAGACAGTAAGATGTCAGGAATTTGAGTGACTTTTTTTTCCCATTTTATCAAGACTGAATCATTATGAAGTTACCACCCAACAGTTGTATGGCTCCTCAGAGAAATCAAGGGGCCAAGAAAGACTTGAGAAAAATAGGGTGCATATGTTTTTCTTACCCAGTGTGCACTTCTATACTTAAATGAAGCTTTACAATTATCAGTAACTAATTAGATGGACTCCAGTGTCTCCCTCTTCAGTAGAAAGTCAACATCTCTCTTCTGTTTCTGCTGTTGAGTTCCTCATTATCCCTGATTTGTTCTCCAGCTTATCAATACTCTTGTAAATAGGTATTCATGAAACACTGCTTATCTTTGTGTATGCTTTTGGTTCTTTGAAAGACCTGAAGGATGTGGCTGACTAGGTTTTGCTGTGACTGAGATATGTCTTAGTATTGCCAAGTGCACACACACACACACACACACACACACACACACGCACAAAGCCTTAGACTTGGTTAGTGATGAACAACAGAAACTGTTTGCTCATAGTTCTGGAGGCTGGAAATCTATGGCATCTGATGAGGGCCTGTTTATTAGAAACATTAAGTTACTATATCCTCAAATGGCAGAAGGGCAAAAGACTTCATCAAGCCTATTCTGTAAGGATTATTCCCATATATGTAGTCAGGCACCAGTTCCTAATATCACTGTGTTGGGAATTAGATTTTAACATGTGAATGTTAAAGGGATACACACATTCAGACCGTACCATTGTTGTTTGGTGTCAGTCCTGCTCTTTCTTTATTATCCAGTTTGATTCACTTACAGAATATGTGTTTTGAAATGTAAAAACTCTGTATGTGAGTCAAAATACTAACATTTCTTGCCTATGTGACTTTGGGTGGATTTCTTCATTTTTTTGGATTTCAATTCTCTTGTTTATGAAATGGGAAAAAATGTAACCTACTACAAAATCATTATAGCTATTGGGTTATGATTTTCAAGTTACTGAAACTGAATAGTGTCTCAGTAATTGTTATTTTTTTTCCTTTTCCTCTGAACATCTATTTTGTTTTCCTTATTGTTTCCGTGAAGTTGCTTGCATGTTGGATCGATCTATTTTCTCATGTGTATGTATGCATGTACATATGTGTGTGGGTACATATGTGTCAGATTTCTTTCTAAATCACTCTCCTGTGGGTTCCTGGGTCCTTGCTCTGGGAGCCATCTGTGGTCCCCCCCCCCCCCCGCCCCAGGAAGGTGCCCAGGAAACTGGGGTGGATGAGTGCATGAAAGTAAAAGACTTTTGGAAGGAGTTTCGGTGAATAGCTCTCTCAGTTTATTTTCAGAGAAATGGGTTTATAAGCATCTGAGGGTAGAGGGGAGTACCCTAAAGGGATTGGACGTACCAAGTTCATTTCTGATGCCTAGTTAGCATAAGGGGCCATTCATTCCAGCATGTAGGCAATGGCAGGGGGGTCAGGTGATCTAGGGTCTCGGGGGACGGGATGTGTGAAGGCTGATAAGGAGTTTCCTAGGCAACTGGCCAAAGGTTACAGGGCTATGGGCACAGCCTAAGTTCAGGTGTACTAGGCTTGGAAAGGGAGTGGGCTCCTGTAGCCTAGGGGTCCTTAGCCATGCCAGGAAGCTCAGGCCCCTCTCCTGAAGGCTCTAGCCTGTGCCTGGCAGTGCCCAACACTCTCCAACTTAATTTTTGAGACGGAGACTCTCAGTGAACCTAGAGTTCATCAATTCTGCTAGACTAGCTGCCCAGTGAGTCCCAGTTTTACTCCTGTTTCTAGCTCTTCATTGATGGGATTATAGATATTCACCTCCATGCCCAGCTTTTAGGTAGGAGCTGGGGATCCAAAGATGCTCTCATATTTGTGTGGCTAGCACTTTACCAATTGAACCATTTCCCCAAACTCTGAACTTTTTTCTAGTTTTGCTTTTCTCTGAAGTTTTGGGGACAATAGGTCATAGAAAATAGTAAGAATAATAAAGATTTGTGTTTTATAGAATCTATGCTTTTAACTGTTACTTTTATTCTTAATCCTTGTACAAAGGAAGAAATTTTCATTTCTCTCAATTTTCAGATGAAGAAGTGAGACTCAAAGAAATTCAATTAGGGCTGGAGAGATGGCTTGGCAGTTAAGGTGCTTGTCTATGAACCCTAAGGACCCAGGTTCGGTTCTCCAGGTCCCACGTAAGCCAGATACACAAGGTGGCACACATGTCTGGAGTTTGTTTGCAGTGGCTAGAGACCCTGGTGTGCCTATCCTCCCTCCCTCCCTCCCTCCCTCCCTCTCTCTCTCTCCCCCCCCCCCAATGTCTGTCCCTCTCTCTGTGTCTCAAATAAAAATAAAAAAATTAAATTAGTTGTCTAATATCACAGGGCTAAATGCTTGTAAATTATGACTCAAATACTGGTTCCTAGATTTGATTCTTCATGTTTTCTGTATACCATAATAGTTTTTTCCCTTGTCTTGAGTGCCTTTCCTTTGTGTTACTAAGATGTGACTATATATATATATAAAATATCATATTGAAATTTTTCAATAAATTGAAATAAATATATCTAAAATTATGTTTACTATTATTTTATCATTAGCAAGAGTCTTTTAAAAAGACTTTTGTTTGTTTTGAGTTCTTCAGGCTACTAGATACATTTAGTGATGAACAGAATAGTTACCAGATTTAGATTTTGGTCTAGCCATTGTCAAACAGATGTCAAAAGGCACAGAATATCAGAGATGCTCATTGTGAAAAATCTCTCTTGTTCTTTCTGTTTGACTTCCTTTGTGACCCACAATCCTTTCTGCTTGGGTACTGCCATTGACTGGATATTTTAAGGCAATTTGTTGGATTAAGCCTTTCAGTGTGCCACATCAGGGTAAGGCCTAGATGGGTCTAATAATAATGCAGTCTTTCTCCCATGGAGGCTGAGTCTTACCTAACAATATCTCCAGGCTCTCTAAGTCCCTTTTTTGAAGAATACAAAATGCTATAGGCTTACCATAAATGAAGATCATCTGGTGCCAGGACTTTATAATTCATATATTTTATTGATGTAAAAAATGAAAATAGGATATAGAAAGATGTAGCAAAGAGTATATTTTAAAATTTTTTCATTGCTTAAGGAATATGGGCAGTATATTAAAGTAGATACGCCCTCCTAATCTCTGTGTCCTATACATATGTTCCTTCTCCCCTTTCTCTGCCTAGAGAAATCCTTCCTTTATATTTCTTTTGAAACCTTCATTACACTATGAGCCCTATGGAAGCAGAGATGTCTTTCTCATCTTTTTATCTGCCCCACTAATACTGAATGTGGCATATTAAAATTCATTTAAAAATATTGCTTCCCATATGTTTTTTATGACATTTGAAGATAATCTCATTTCTCATATGTATTCAATTACATTGTTTTCTGACTTCTAAAAAGACTGTTCTGGAAAGATTGCTAAGCTTGTCTTAAGATTCAAGTAAAAAGCAATAAAACATCATAGTAAATTCTTGGTATACCAAGGGAGTCTACAAAAGAGAAATCTTTCCTGGACTGAAGAACTCAAGCCAAATCAATTATGAATGTGAACAAACCTTCCACAGTGCCTGTAACCTTAGGAATGAGTGACATGCAGATAATCTTCCCCTTGTTGGGATCATAGTCTTGCTGTATACTAAAGGCACACCAACAAGTAGACTGCATTTAAGGCAGACCATATTTCAGTATGAAAGAGATGCAGTAGAGTTGCAGGAGCAATAGTGATTAATAGAACCCAAAACGCCATACTTCCTGGAGGAGGTAAGACTCCAACAAATATTGAAAGGATATATGGAAGACCAAAGGCAGAAAACTCCAAATGAAGAGCAGGGTGCCTGTAGGGGAGTGTTCATTAACATGCTCATTTTGAGAGCTCAGTGATGATCTCACTATTTAGAAGACATGAATCACTTAACAAATAGTAGAAAGTACAATTATAAAAAATTCAGTGGCTGAATTCAGATTGAAGAGTTTGGATTTATCCTAAATAGCAGCCATTGGAAGATAAACAGATAGATTATCAAGATAAATGGTGGGGTGTCGTAATGTTTTGGAGAAGGTGGGAGAGCCAAATGGTGGGAATGTTGTAATTCTTGGGTCTCTCTCAAACATATAATGACTGTTAAGGGAAAGTGAAGAACTGATATGTTAGGGGAACTTCGTAATCATATTCAGTTCTCTGTTACCCCAGCACCATAGCAAAAAGACCACTTGAATTGAGTTTTGAAATTTGTGTAAATGATCAGGCTTATGAATTTTTTTTTAACACACAGGTATGTGGTGGGAAAGCTGAGTGTAAGAGAATATAAAATGGATTAGAAGGGCTATAGACCATATATATCATAGGTCTCTACCAAGTTAGCTTTATCTGCATGTTTCCAGGAATGTAATAAGTATAGTTAAATCTCCTTAAGTGAAAATATGTAGAATTATAATTAAAACCTTCAGGGAAAGCTGGTTATCAGGGTCCTTGGATTGGGAAACACTGATTGAGAATCTTGAGTCATGTTCTTATTTTTTGTTGTGATCTTAGATATGTCACTTCACCTCTCTGGACTTTATTCCAGATACAGTGTTAATAATGCTTAACTGATGAGTGCATTATAAGATTTAAGGGCACTTATTTGTGAAGAATATGTCATTCAAAGTTTGTTCCCCTCAGCAGCATGGGGAATAAAGACATTCAGGACAAGTCTGGTCTAAGGAAGTCTTCAAGGACTGAAGCAACTTCAGGCCACATACTGTGACTGCTCTCATCAAATGCTGCAAAGAGCCTAAAAACTCATGTAAACAGAACCCTGTAAATATAGATCAAAATAACCTCATTGACTGTCAAAAATAAGATTGCAGCAGCATTAAGGCACCCAGATGAAACACACCAGCACTTATCCATGGTGAAATCTATAAAGTGCTTTTGATTGCTTAGGGGATCTTTAGATATAGCATCATTTTCTCTGTCTTATGGATGACTTGGCCACCTCTGCTATGAATTTTTCATGAATTCCCTGACCCAGCAGCTCTTGCCTGTGGAGAGAGTAATACAGTATTGATTTCAGAGTTAGGTTTCTGCCTTTTTCGCCACACCAGGATTTTTGTAGCCTAGAAATCCCAATCCCCTATTACTCATTAGAGACTAGGGAAACTTTTCTTAGATCTGGAATTCAGAAGGCAAACCAGTTAGCTGCTTGTGTCAAAGATAGCCTTTATAGTAGAATTTTAACTGGTCTCCATAATGAGAGTAACTGCTACTATCCTAATTGCACCAGCAAAGGTGTGATTATAGATATGCCAGGAAGACAATATTTAACAATTAGAATGTTTTTCTAGGCATACCTTTCTGAATGAACCTACTTAAGCTTAAGAAAGAATAAAAATAAATCCAACAGGGAGTTTTAGTTCATCTGGTGATATTTTTTCTTTTGTATAATTTGGAATAGATGTCTAGGTGGTTATTATTTTAGTGGTCCTTGGTCATATAAGAGAAATGAAAGAGGGCATACTATTAGTAGTTTTTATTCAAACTGCTTTTAAGAAATAAAAAAAAAATCATTATCTTATATCCTGTGAAAACTCATTTGGCATTGCCATGGTAACAAGACTTTTAAAAGGGAGTTAACTGAAATTTAGCTGCATATCTTATTTCTTTGTGATTCATAGTTCATAAAAATGCAAATGTCACACTAATACATGTTTTACCTTAATGTTTTATACCACCATTTAGTCTTAATTGATTTAATGCTTTCCTTAATTAAATTTTGTGCTTCTTTGAATGGTTTTTCCCCTCCTCTCCCTCTCAATCCTCTTCTCTGTTGTCCCATCAAACTATACATTTCAGTAGGCGACATACAATTTAGGAAAGTGTCACACAGGAGATCAATTATTCCAATCTAAGAACTCAACAAAAGACTTTTGGAAAACTGCATGTTCTTCTAGAAATTCTTTACTCTTGTGTACTCTCTCACCATTTGGCTCCTTCTACCAGATTCCGAGACAGGGCACCCTGATGGAGAAAGCCCTGCCAGGATGTTCTGGAATATAATCCAGGTTTCATTCTCCCTAGTCTTGTGACATTGGGCAAGTCATTTTACCTTTTACACTTAAAGGCATTAAATAGTACATTTACCATAAGACTTCTGTGAAGACTAAATAAAACAACATATATAAAGTACCTGGTATGGTACCCTCAAGAAGACATTAGGGGGAGCACCTGAATCAAAGGGCCGTGGAAAGGGTCAGACGAAACCTAACCTCAAATTTGTCCTGTTTCTCTTTCTTCTCTGTTTTTTCCTTTTTTCTTTTCCCTTGGCACTGGCCTATAATACCCTGTACCAGGATGTGGTGTATATCCACAATAAACTGTTAATCAAAGAGATCTACAAAACAAACAGGACAGACCTCTGTCAGAGCACTTGATTACCCATCAGAGGTTAATGATAAGACCCTAATGCTAAAGACACCATAAGCTTTCTGCACAGACCATGGAGAGACATGGCTACAATCTGGAAGAGAGCCAATCCCCAGGCAGTCCAATCTAGTGCTGGAAGGCACTACGTGAGCTACCAGGGAAAAGTGGCCAACATCTGTCCAAGCAACTCAAAATCTAAGTGACTCAGACGCAAACAACCTGATATGATGCTCACACAAGTGAAATAGTGGCACACAACCATGGTGGGTAACAAACTACTCTTGGATTGGCTAACAGATCCACTCAGTGGAACGAAAACCATATCTGGAACTAGGAAACAAGTCAGAATCATATCCAGATAATGAATCTGCTTTCCATTGTCAAGCTCCCACTAACCTTAGATTAGAAGAGTGTCTAAACACTTTTAATTCTCTCTAAATTCATAATGGTTATCCCGTTTAACCCGTGATGACTTCATTCTCCACTGGAGAATCTACTTCTCTTTTTCAGATGGGACCTGGACCTGAGGAGGTAAACAACCCGTGCCCTCCAACCCAGCCCCAGCTGAAACCACAGAGGAATTGGGGAAAATGAGCAAGAGTGCTGATTTCTTAGTGAATCTGATATCAGCACAAGGGTGATGTTGATAGACACTGAGGAGACTCAACACCTACCAAACCAGAGATCCAGAGGCTCCTAAGTGCCCATCACTGAAGTAGACTTAAAATGCTCCCAGCATGGCCCAGGGAATTTTGTGGAAGAGGGGCTGGAAAGAACGTTAGAGCCCCAAGTGAGGGCATTTTTGCACAGACATTGCCTCCCCCCCCCCCACTCCATAATGCATGGCCCACAATCCCCATGGTGTTGTCCTGCATCTCCAACAAGGAAAGCCTCTTCAGAAAAGGGACAGGGATGAGGGAAAGGATGGTACCAACATGTGTTGTTTGCATACTAACCATGTCCATATCTAGTGAAAAAAAATACATTTTGGTTTACAAAAAGAAGAGAGACTGTTGGAAAGAAGAAGGGATTCAATGGAGGGAGGATTTGTGAGGGGAGGAATAAGGGTGGTGGGAGGGAGTTATAATAGTTTGTTGTCTATTCTTATGGAGGTTGTCAACAAAAAGTTTATAAAGATAAAAAAATTACCTGGTACACAAGATATACTCAATAAATATGCTATTACTTCTATTATAACAACATGTATAACAAAGTTTCATAGACATATCTGTTTGTATCTAACATTCTTACAGAAATAAAGATTAAAACTCCAAGGAGAATGTATTATCCATGAGAAGAGAAGACAAATTTACCTTTTCAATTCAGAGGGCAGAAGGGAATTAGATATGGAGGTTAGTGAGAAAGACAGAGAGAGAGAGAAATAGTTTGGTAAGAGGAAGGAAGGCTTTGCACTACCTGATATACTTCCTTCTAGCATCTTGCTGGCATTTTGTATTATTGGACAAATCCATAAAATGATTTACATAAGTGGAGTATATATGTGTATGTGTGGGAGAAAAAAGTGGTAATGGAACAGAGTTTTACTTTCTGCTTCATACAGACTAGATGCACCATGTGCTAATATAGCTGTCTGGTGTGTGTGTGTGTGTGTGTGTGTGTGTGTGTGTGTGTGTGTGTGTTCATTCATGTGTGTATGTCAGATAACAACCCTGGATCTGGGTTTTGTTTCTCAGGTTCCAACAACCATTTTTTAAAATTTATTTATTTATTTTTATTTCTTATTTTTTTATTAACAACTTCCATGATTGCAAACAATATCCCATGGTAATGCCCTCCCTCCCCCCCACTTTCCCCTTTGAAACTCCATCATATCCCCTCCCCCTGTCAATCAGTCTCTCTTTTGTTTTGATGTCTTGATTTTTTTCACCTATTATGATGGTCTTGTGTAGGTAGTGTCAGGCACTGTTAGGTCATGGATATCCAGGCCATTTTGTGTCTGGGGGAGCACATTGTAAGGAGTCCCACCCTTCCTTTGGCTCTTACATTCTTTCCTCCACCTCTTCCACAATGGACCCTGAGCCTTGGAAGGTGTGACAGAGCTATTGAAGTGCTGAGCACTCCTGCCACTTCTTTCCAGCACCATGATGCCTTCTGAGTCATCCCAAGGTCACTATCATCTGAAAAGAGAAGGTTCTCTACCAAAAGTGAGAGTAGCATTAATATAAGGGTATGAACATTAAAAGAAATGCTTACTGGGCACTTCCAGCAACCATTTTTTTGAGAACAGTATATCTCATTGGCCTGAAACTCACCAATTTGAATATCTCTCCAGAGATTCTCAGGGTTCTGTTTGTCTTTGCCTTCCCAGAACTAGGAGTACACATGTATGCCACCATGCCTGGATTTCTCTTTTTTTTTTTTCACTTGTGGGTTGTGGAGTTATAACTCAGGTCCTCATACTTGCAAGGCAAAGGCTTCATTGAGTGACCTCCCCAACTGCTGACACAACCCTTGACATGAGAGTGTGCCTTAAGTATTCAAGTTCTTGAGAGTTCAGAGAAGTGTCACATATATTCACATAGTTTGAAAATAGAGGCTTTATTTAGGGAGATTGTTGTGCAGTATCTCTAGTGTTTAAGATAGGGATGCTTCAGTTAACAACTTGCTGCACATAACCCCAAAGGGCAGCCATGTTTAATGACCTTCTTCCTAGAGGCCTTTTAGGACTTGCCAGTGTAACAACAAAAAAGTGTTTTACTTTTCCAGGCTCAGATATTTCTTGTTTGTTTTCATTTCTTCTAGAACATATTGGCTTGTCAAGATCAGAATGAACTTTTGATTTCCTATAGATGTATCTTCCTTGGACAGTTCCTCCCCAGTATCTTTTGCCTCTGTTCTCTTTTGTCTCACTGCTTCCAAACCAGATTCCACTTCTCTTTTCAATATTTTCTTTTTTTTTTTAATTACAGACACACTTAGTATGGATATATCATGTGTTGGTATCATTCTTTCTCTCATCCTTGCCCCATTCTGCTGGGCACCCCCATCAGTTGGGTTGCTGGTATTCCCTCTGGGGTTGTTGGTTATGTGACGTGAGAGCAGCAGTCAGATATTAGGTTGGGGGCAATGCCTCTGGGCATGACATTCCCAACCTCTAGCTCTTATAGTCTTTCTGCCCCCTCTTCCATAAATTTGCCTAAGCCATGGTAGCTGTGTTTCTAAATCTACCTAGTGATAGAAACTGGAACAAACCCAGGTGCCCATCATTGGGTGAATGGATAACCAAGTTGTGGTACATCTATACAATGGAATTCTACTCAGTAGTTAGAAAAAAAAAGATACCATGAAATTTGTAGGAAAATGGATGGACTTAGAACAGATCGGACATGGATGAGCCTAATAATGGTACCAAACTGACTGTATTTGCTGAATACAAAACTAACTAATAAAGAGAAAAAGAAAAGAAAAGAAAAGAAAAAAAAGAACAGATCGTACTCAGCGAACACACACAATCACAGAAAGACAAACACTGCATGTTCTCACTCATCTGCAGTTCCTAATCTGGATCAGCTTGCATTGTTGGCATACCTGACAGGCAACTTGAGGCCCAGACAATAGATAGGGAAGGGTTTGGGTGGAGGGGAAGGGGAGGGTTGTGGAAAATAACATGAAACCCAACAATGAACTGGTACCATAAAAACCTTTCTCCTTGAAGATAGACTAAAAGATTTAACCCTCAACAGGAGTATAGGGGAAGCAGCTGAAAATAAAGGACTCTGGAGGGATGAAACAGGCTCTGGCCTGTAACTCCAAGCACCAGAAACTGGTTGCTACCTACAATGAGCTGTTGATTGGAGAGACCTATGAGTTCCCCAAAACAAGACAGGCTTCTGTCAAAGCACTTAATTACCCTCCTGAGATAAAAGGTAAGACCCTATTCCTGAAGACACCATATGCTACATACACATAACATAGAGACCCAGTTGGAATCTAGAACAGGTTCCACTTTTCTTTGCCTCTAGCTCAAGAACTATCTGCTAAAGCAGGGTTTGGAAGAATTATTTGTTCTCACATACTGGCTCTGACACTTCTACTGACTAACTGCATGTTCTGAACCCAGTCATATTGACCATCTTTTGGATTCTGTAATTCCTAGCTTAAAAATAGTATAATAATTCTACCTGCAAAGATTTTTCCAAAGAGCTGCGTGAGGTAATATATATGATGCTTTCAGCACAAGGCTGGACCCTTGTTAGGTACTTAAAAGTAAAAATTTGTTTCATTTTCACTCATCTGGCCTTGGAATTACAGTTGTCTTCCAAGCTTCTTAAGTGAATGATGCAAGGACTAGTTTGTCTTTGCCATCTTTGTAGTGACTGATGTCATGCTTATCCCACAGAGAGATAGTAGATGTATGGTCTTATTTCATATGTGATGCCACTTTGTCTTTCCTTCTGTATACTCCAGTCATGTTGTACCTACTTCAACTTTTACAATGCTTTCCTTATAGTAGGTCTTCTTCCACAGTGTGATTCTGTCTACTGGGGGATATTCTTTCTTTTCTTTGCCTAGCATATTTGAGCTGGGGCAGCAAATGTTTAGGTTGACGTCTTTCTTCCTGAGAAAAGTATTTGGTGATTCCCAGACTTTGGATCACATTTTACAGTTTTATTATACATCTTACTTTACAGCTATTTCATCCTTACAATCTTTTAATTAATTGAAAGTATTTATTTTATATCTATATTTAGTATATGCTTATAAATGATTAAAAGAGATAAGATACTTCATACAGTGATTTCTCAAATATGGTGCCTGTAATGAAGTTAAGAACTATCTGAATAATTCTTAGCTGTTTGAGTCTGTCTCTTTGTGTGTGCATTTAGAGGTCAGAGGTTGACATCACAGCTCTGCCTTTATCAGTCTCCACTTTATTACTGAGGCAGTGTCTCTTCACTTGAGCCTAAATCTCCTGATTCAGTTACTCTAGATAGCTAGCTTGCTGGAGGTATTTCCTGTCTCTGCCTCCCAAGTGCTATTCTGGAATTATAGACTTCCATACCGATCTGGCATTTACCTGGGTGATGGTCATTGTGCTTGCATGGCAAGAGTTTTATTGATTAAGCCATCTCTCTAGCCTCTATGTTTGCTTATTAACATTACTTGTGTCATGTGAAAAGGGTGGTAAGCATACACTCTGGCTTCAGGGCAGTTAGATGTCTCATATAATAGCTTGTGCCTAATACTCACTAACCTATTACCTAAATATTAGTTATTAAGAAAAACAAGAACACATGCACTATAACATACATATAGTTTTCATTGTAAATGCTCTTTTTGTTTTATTAGGGAATTATTGTTGCTTGCAATAGAACCCTAATCTGAGAGCTGCTAACATTTATGAAAGCACTCTCTGTTCCCCTCTGGGAGAGTCACAATGTATGTTAACATTTTTTAAGTTTTGAGAATTCTGATAAAAATTAAAATTAGCCCTGTTACTTATCCCAGTATTTAAATATTTGTCTACATGCCTGTTAATGTTTGGAACAATACAAACTGTGTAGCAAATACTTAAGGACAAGCACACTTTTCTCCACTTTTACTATAAATGATAAAATATACAGTAAGGATATGATATGTAGGAGTTCAAAACTTTTAAACAATCAATGCCCTCTCCCTATCATACTGTTACCTAACAGACACTTGGTAGGATTATTAAAGTTATCATCTTGGAAGATCCTTAAAGTTCATGAAGCAGATGTGTTATGTGACTTCCAGGCATATAGAGGATGAGAACACCAGGCTTCCTGCTGGAGTATGCTGTACACGCTAAGGTCACAAGATCTCAGTACAGACTTTCTGGAGACAGTTTTGGCTCCACCACTTGTCATCTGTGGGATTTTCCCCAAATTCCCATCCTTTTTCTGCTTGACACATGCCCTTCTGGTACAATAATGGTCTGAGCTAGATCTTTGCTATAGAGGCAGTTGGTGGGTAAAGATGATAAGAAGAGAAGTTCTAGGAGGGATTGCACTAAAAGACCGTCTGTCTGGGAATGAGAATCTTGCTGTAAGTCCCCTGGGCTGCACTCCTGTGAGACAAAGCATTGAATATGGAATACATGTTTGTGATGCTGCTTGGCATATGACACATTGCAGATTAATACCATATCTTGTAGAGGACAAAAGCTGTATTTGTGTCTTTGGTTTTATTTTCAAAGCAAGCATTTATGTTTTGTTCTTGCTCATTCATGTTATAAAATAATTGCATTTCAGACTTAGATATCCAAAGAGAGAAGCTACCTATCATGTCCCAAAGAGAACACCACTTAAAAAGAGGGAAAGATCCCGTATCTGTTTTCTGAATATAATATTTTTTCTGAAAATTTCAATGGCTATCTATAGCCCACAGTGTTTTCAAAATGGTGTTTTTAGGTATATTTGATGTTTTTTACATGTTCCTTGGAAAAGGGTGCTTTACAGAAAAATAAATAGAGAAAATGCAAACGTAAACAAAGTTAAAAGAACTGTTATACTATAAATGTTCTTAAAATGCCCACTGAATAGAATTTAGAAGACCAGAAATAGCATATAAGGAAAAATAAGTTTCCTTCCTCTTCTGTTCTATATCTATGCATTTCCTCTCTTTGGAGACAGCCAGTGATATTAGTTTCTTATTCGTCCTTCTAAATATGTTCATATATAAGTATTCACACCTATTTTTCAACCATATAATATTAGCATATTCTATATTTTACTTTTCATCCTTGCTTTTTTTTTTAACTGAGTAAGGCATGTGAAATATCTAATATTTTTAGACTACTATGTGCCACACATACTTTGAAGGACTTTATTTGTAAACCTATCATGACTATATGAAATATCATAATTTTCTTCATCCTTAAGATGGAGAAGTAAAAGAACCGAGGTTATATAGCTTGCTATAGGTAAGAATGTAATTGTTAGGGCTGGATTCGAGTAGTGTCAGGTGGTTTCATGGGTCATGCTCTCAAACCACAATATCTCCATTATTGTATGTAAGTAAATTAGTTCTTCCTTATTTTTATAATAACTACTTTATACTTTGTCATATAGGTATAGTTCAACTTATTTAGCCAGATTTTTCATATTTGGACTTCATTTATGTGAATTTCAACATTTCACATTATGAAAGGTTCAATGATGAATCCTTTTAAATTCTTATCAGTTAGAAAGTAGTGAATATCAACAATTCAACCTAATGATTTTTCATACTTCTATCAAGTAGGAAATCCAAGATGAGATCTATTGTAGCAGCCCATCTTGACTAAGGCAATAAAGGGATCTTATAAAGAAAAATTTAACACAATAAAGTGTGACCTAAAGTCATGTTTTATTCTCAAGTAAACTGGTAATTCTGAACCTACTTAGTAACAAAAGTGTTCATTTCTGAAAAGGATGAAGTAAACTATTTGTAATAAAATTTTATTGAGTGAAAAAGTTATATTAGGGTTCAGTGGCAGTTTGATTCAGTTGTCTCCAATAAACTTATGTGTTCTGAGTGCTAGGTCCCACTGGTAGCAGTTTGGGAATTGGAGTGTCCTGGGGGTGATGCAATGTTGGGGGTGGGCTTATGGGTGTTAAAGCCAGCTTCCCCTTGCAAGTGTTTGGCACACTCTCCTGCTACTGTTGTTTACCTGATGTTGATCAGGAGGTAATATATAGCCTCTTCTCATGCCACATTTTCCTCTGCCATCATAGAGCTTCCCTTCAAGTCTGTAAGCCAAAATAAAATCTTTCCTCCTATTAAGTGCTCACAATTTGGTACTTTCCTCCAACAATGAAAAGCTGACTGCACTAGTAGAATCGGTACTGAAAAGTGGGGTCATTGCTGCTAGGAACCTGACTTTGGCATTGGACTTTTTTTTTTGTATTGTTATTTTTAGAGAGAGGGAGGCAGGGAGGGAAGGAGGGAGGATAGGAGCACCAGGACCTTCAGCCTGCTGTGAACACCAGATGGGTGTGCCCCTTTGTGGCATATGTGCAACATTGCACACTTGTATCATTGTGCATCTGGTTACATGGGACTTGGAGATTTGCACATGAGTTCTTAGGCTTCTCAAGCAAGTGCCTTGACCACTAAGCAATCTCTCCAGCCTGGTTTAACCTTTTGAAGTTGATGTGCAGAAGAAATATAGAAGTATTTGAAACCTTAGACTATAAATGCCATGCAATGCTGTAAGTACAGCTTAATGGACCATTGTAGTCAGTGTTGAAAGACCTGAATGCATGAAGAACGATGAACTGTGATGTTTAGCATATGAGGGTGAGAAAGAACTTTGTCAGGACTGGGCTAGAAGCAGTTTGTGTGAGAGACTTGCTGCATTCTGCCTTTTTGTGTCCTGTGAACTTGTGCATGGTTGCATTGTATAGAAAAGGACTGGTTAAACAGAAGTATTTGGTGCAGAAAAAAAGAAAATCTTTGGCCAAAATTGTTGCACATTCAGCTGAAATTGTTTGAGAGATTACAATTATTGAGATTGGGCCAGCTGATCTGCACTGGGGCATCCCAGAGGAATGCAGACTCTTTTGAAGTAAGGGTCCTGAATGCTGAAGAAATGTTTTGCTCTTCAAAGTTGGATTAATTTCCCCACTATATTAACAAATTGGTAGCCCACCTGGTTTTATACAGTATAACAAATGCAGAAAAGAGAAAGAAAAGGTAATTGGATTTGAAACCTGGATTTGTTTTTTTGGAAATGTCCATGGGCAGTGTGAAGCATGCTTGTTGGATTACCTGTGTGGAGGCCCAGTGGAGCCATGAGAATAAACTGTGGGTTACAATAGAGACTTAATAGAAATGCCAGGAGCATGGGATGGCTGCCAAGGATAGCTGCCAGTACCAGATAAAGTTTTCTAGGACAGTAAGTAGATACCTTGAGGGGGTGGGATAGCAGAATTGGAACTCTAGAGACATATTACTGGTTAGACTTATTGGCCTTGGAAGCTTGTCCCTGGTTAGAGTTGTTGGACTTGGAGTTACAGAGTTTAACATTTGCCCTATTTGTTCAAAATCTTTCATTAGTTCAATATTTCTTTGCTATTCCCACTGTCATCATTTGCAGTGTTCTGAGCAATTATTATTATTGTTATTAGTTATTATTGTTTTTTGTATTACAGCTCAGTTAAGAGGCCTTGGACTGTGGGGATGTTTCAACAACATTAAGATTGATTTTTAAAAAAAGCTATAGAATTTTTTTAAATTTTTAATAAATTATTATTATTAACAACATATTTTGTATGGATACCTCATGTGTTGGTACCCTCTTTTCCCTCATTCCTACCCTGATTCTGCTGGGGACCCTCCTCAGTGGGCCTGCTGCTTTCCCTATGGGGTCATGGATTATGTATTGTGGGAGCAGCAGTCAATTATTTTGGGAGGAAAGGAATGTCTCTAGGCATGATGCCTCAACCTGTGGTTCTTACAATCTTTCTGCCCCCTCTTATGCAAAATTCTCTGAACCTTGGTGGGTGTGTTTTAAGCCTACTTCAGTGATGAGATTTTAGGAGCCTCTGGATCTCTGCTTTGGTAATGTTGAGTATCCTCCACATCTGTCTTTTCACCCTGGTGCTGGTTATCAAGCTCAGGCATGGAAGCAGAATTATTGCTCATTTCCCTGGTTCCTCTGTGGCTTGGCTGAAGTGCAAGGGGTAGATTCTTTCCTCGGGTCTCAGTACCTTCTGAAAAAGCAAAACAGATTCTCCAAAGGAGAGTGAAGTCAGCATAGTTGAAATGGGACAAGTATTATTGATATAGGAAGAATTTGTTGTATGTAACCCCTCTTTTAGCCAAAGACTAGTGTTAAACTGAATGCATTACATTTTGCATCATGGATGGTTATCAGCTTGGGGGAGCCAGGGGTAGAATGTGGTGATTTCATTCAGGTGTGCCCTTTATACTTATGTGTTCTGAATGCTATGTCCCCAGCTATTACAGTTTGGAAATTGGAGACTCTAGCAGGTAATGTATTTTTGGGGGCAGGCTTATGGGTGTTATAGTCAGATTCCCCTTTTCAGCACTTGGCACACTGTCCTGCTGCTTCTGTCCAAGTGATGTTGGCCAGGAGGTGATGTACAACCTCTGCTCGTGTCATGTTTTCCCCTGCCATTAGGGAGCTTTCCCCTTGAGTCTACAATTCAAAATAAACCCTTTACTCCCCAAAATTGCTTTTGGGAGGCTATTGTCTGCCAGCAATTCAAAGTTGACTGCAATAGGGGTTTATGATGTGATTCAGTTAGTAGAGTGCTTGCCTAGTATAGATGAAGCCCTGGGTTTTATCCCCAACATCTCATATACCAAGTGTGGCAATATAAGGCTTTACTCCTAGACCTCAGGAAGTAGAGGCAGGAAATCTGAACTTAAAGGTTCTCATCCTGGACTGAAACTGTTTCTCAAAAAAAAAAAAATGTGATAGAGATATATTTTATATACCATAGAACTAACTTACTTAAAATATGTAATTCATGATATTTTAAGTAAATTGACAGAGTTCTTTAGCCATTACCAACACTTGTTAATGCATATGTCAATGGGAGCTACTACCCAAAATTACCAAAGTGAACAAGATATATCACCATTACCAACATAAGAATATTTCTGCCACTATACCAAAGTCTCTGTCTCCACGTCCCACTTGTATGCTCAGGTCTGGGAAGCTGAAGTTATTATTACTTATTGTTTTCAGGATTTAGTCTGCATGTCATAGCATCTATTGGTAGTTATTTTTGTTTCCAAATAATATTGAATTATCAGTATATACCACATTTGGATGCCCGTTTACAAACTGAGGTACATATATGTTGTAATTTGTTTGGAGCTAATATGAATACTGCTATCAGAGACATGAAGAGTCTGGCTCCAGGGCAAAGTCCTATGTCTCACCTTTCTGCCTGGCATTCTCACTGATGGAAAGTGCTTTTCCCTTAGCAGATATGGTACATACCCCAGGTATTGTAGGTTTCTAAAGTAAAACACAACCAAGAGCCCAGATATCCTTGTTCTTCTGTGCCCTGATTCCAGGCCTTGGTTAGCTGAATTTGTAGTCCAGAACATACCCATTCAGGGGCCTCCATCTTGGAGGACTTCCAATGCCCTTCCTTGAGACTAGTTCAGTACCAGCCTAGATAAGCACTCAATATCTTCCATACCCAAGTATTCCCAAATTTTTGTTATTTTTTTTCTAAAATCAGTATACAAATTGGTATCATCTCCAGGTTTCATTATGGCATTTTCCTCTTTTGTTCTGCATAATACACATAAATATGCATGTCTGTTTTTATACAAAGCATCAAATATTGGTGGAATAGTTAATTTTGCAAGATATAGAGCACTTTAAAAAGTTGATTACAATTTCACTTTTATGATCGTCAGCTCTTTTTTTTACGATTATTTTTTTAAATTAATTAGTTTGGTACTCAGTGAATAAATGTCATTGAGTTTGACTTGATAAACCTTGATAATAAGATTTTCCTCTGTTCATGAGGGATATTTATGTGTGTGTGTATATTTACAAATTACTTTTTTTTGGTTCAGGCATCATGGCAACATTGAAGTTATATATCATGCCATTAGGTCTCTATTGATTTATTTAAGAATTTATTATTATTTAGTTTTTTTTTATTTTTAAATTTTTATTAATTAGTTTTGTACTCAGTGAATACAGTCAAGTTGGTACCATTGTTAGGCTCGTCCATGTCCTGCCCCCTCCCCCTACCCCTCCTTGTTGAGGTATATGGGTCATGCATTGTGGAATTAGCCCACAGTTATGGGTAGGAGAAGTGTCTCTGCATATCATGACCCAACGTGTAGCTCTGACATTCTTTCCACCCCGTCTTCCACAAAATTTCCCTGAGCCATGTTGGGTTCATTTTGGGTCTGCTTCAATGATAAGGTGTTGGGAGCCTCTGTGTCTCTGAATATCTGAGTTGGTAGGAGTTCATTTTTCTCTGTGTTGATCTCCTTCACCATTGTGCTCATACCCGGTACACCAAGAAAACAGCACCCATGCTTGTTTCGCCAATTATTCTTAGTTTCAGCTGGGGCCCTTTTGAGGTATGATGGGGTGGTTCTGTCCTTAGGATCTGCGTCTATCTAAAAAAGAGAAGCAGATTCTCCAACAGAGAGTAAACTTAGCACCAAACAAATGGGATAACCCTTATATTTTTATAGAGAATGTAATAGGTGTAGGCCCTCTTGTAGCCCACGATTGTTGGTAGCTTGATGATGGAGAGTGGGCTCATGTTTGGATATGGTTCTGACATGTTTCTCAGCTCCAGCTGTGTGTCACATTCCACTGAGTGGATCAGTTAGCCAAATCAAGAGCAGTTGGTTTCCCACCATGGTTGTGCGCCACTATTGCACTTGTGTGAGCATCACGGCAGGTTATTTGCTGGTAAGTAGGTTAGACCATGAGTTGCTTGGACAGATGTTGGTCATTTTCCCCCACTCGCCCATGTAACTCCTTCTGGCCCTAGACACGCTGACTATCTGGGGACTGACTCTCTCCCAGCTTCCAGCCATGTCACTCCATGTTACGTGTCAACTACATAAGGTGTCTTCAGCAGTAGGGTCTTACCACTAACCTGTGGTGAGTCATCAAGTATTCTGACAGAAATCTGTCATTCTTTTAGGAAACCTTGTAGGTCTCTCTGATCAAAAGCTCATTGTGGATGATAGCCACCTGCTGGTACTGGGAGTTACAGGCCAGTGCCCACTAAGAGAAGGAAGGAAAAGATAACTAATATAAAAGAGTTAGAGAAAAGAGAGAGAGGGAGAGAAAGAGAGAGAGAGAAGCTGTAGAAGATTGAGGTCAGTCTTCATTTTACCCTCTCCAGTGTCTTGTGACTCAGGTGTTCCCTCTCAGGGCCTGGTGAAGGTTAAACCATTTGATTTGCCTTTTAGGATGTAGAATTTTATGGTACCATTGCTGTTTAGGTCTAGATTTGTGTTTCTCACCCCTCCGTTGCCCTCCTCTCCCTCCCCACCCATCCTATTGTCTAGTCCATGACATGCTTGCTGGGTATGTAAGGCATCTTGGGTAGATTCAGGTTAGGTGCTATAGATGAGTGAGACTATGTGGCAATTATCTTTCTATGATTGGGTAAGTTCATTGAGAATGATCTGTTCCAGGTTCAACCATTTTTCTTCAAATTTCATTGTGTCATTTTTTCTTACTGCTGTGTAAAATTCCATCGTGTAAATATACCACATCTTAGTTATCCATTCTTGTAGTGATGGACATCTGGGTTGATTCCATATCTTAGCTATTATGAATTGAGCTGCTATAAACATTGTTGAGCAAATCTCTCTGGACTGAGGCTTGAAGGTTTTAGGGTACATGCCCAGTAAGGGAATAAGTGGGTCTGTTAGTAACTCTATTGTCAGCTTTTTAGGAGTCTCCATGTTGCTTTCCAAAATGGTTTTACCATCTTACATTCCCACCAACAGTGGATGAGGGTTCCTATTTCTCCACATCCTCGCCAGCATTTTTTTGATGTTTGCTATCCTTATTGGGGTAAGGTGGAATCTCGTAGTTGTTTTAATTTGCATGATCCTCAGCTTTTTTTTTTTTTTTTTTTCTTGGTAGGGTCTCACTCTAGCTCAGGATGATCTGGAATTCACTCTGTAGTTCCAGGGTGGCCTTGAACTCATGGCGATCCTCCTACCTCTGCCTCCCAAGTGCTGGGATTAAAGGCAAGCGCCACCACACCCCGCGATCCTCAGCTCTTCTAATGCCTTTTCATACAAATTTGTATCATAACATGACAGAGTTATGGTTAGAGTTATTTCATAAATGGTTTGAAATTCTGTCCTAATCTCAAGTGACAATGCATTTAACATGATTTTCTATCTTAAGAAGTAACTTTATATGGATGCATCATGTGTTGTTACCATCGTTTCCCTCCTCTCTGTCTCCACTCCACTGAGGGCCCTTCTTAGTGTATTTCAGGTATTCACCATAGAGATGTGGGTTATGAGTTGTGAGAGCAGCAGTCAGTCATTGTTGGGGGGTAATGTCTCTAGATATTCCCTCCCACCCTGTGCCTCTTATATTCTTTACACCTCCTTTCTGCAAAATTTGTTGAGCCTTGGTAGGTATGCTTTAAGTCTACTCTAGTGTTGAACTTTCAGCAGTCTCTCAATTTCTGCTTTGGTGCATTTTGAGTATCTTCAATGTCTGTCTCCATCATCCTGGCCCAGGTTGTCAGGCTTGCATTGAAGGCAGCACTTTTGCTTTTCTTGCCAGTTCCTGTGTGGTTTCACCTGGGCCCTAGCTGCTGTGCAAGGGGTGGCTCATCTCCTGACAGGGAGTCAGCTATCCTTATCTTGTTGATAGATTTTGGTTGTCCTCAGTTCTGGCTCCTTTCTGAAAAAGAAAATAGATTAATGATGTGAGTGTGTCGCTGCTCACAGCCTCTTGCACTGGTCCATTATGGCATTTTCATCCAGACTTTTATTAATCTTCCTTCACTCACCTTCTGTAGCACCCTGACTGCCGCCTCCTATTCCCCTGTGTCCTTCTACTCATTCCATTTCTGCTGTCATGTCATGTGTATTCTCTATTCCTCTCCCCCTATATACTTTTTAATTCTTGACCATTCCTCCATCTCTTTCTTATGACTCTTGCACTCATAAAAAAGCAAGGAGCTCTTGGTAGTGAAAGAAACAATTCCCCAGTCTATGCTGGGGCCCAGAACCACTCCTTTTGACCTCATTTAAATAAATGTAATTTTTTGAGAGAGTGTGTATATATATATATATATATGTATGTATGTGTATACATATGTTTATATATATATGTTTTCACATATGTATAGAAGTGTGTGTGTGTGTGTGTGCGTGTGTATCTTTAGCACACACACCAGAGGTTAAATTGGTTATCTTCCTCATCAGGTTACTCCCAAATCATGCTCCACTGTATTTACTGAGACATGGTATCTCACTTGAACCCAAATCTCACTGATTCAGCTAGTCTATCTAGCCAGTTTGCCACCAAAGGTCCTTGTCTGTGCCTCCCAAGCACTGGACATTTATTTGGTTACTGGGGGATCTGAACTCTAGTCTTCACACTTGTGAGGCAAGTGCTTTAGCCACTGAACCATCTCTCTATCCTTCCTTTTGGCCTTATTGCACTTTTGTAATTAGAAAATAAAGCTTATTACTTTCATTTTGTCCTAATCAGTACTGGGAAGTTGCACACACTCATGGACATATATTTATGAGATTATTTTTTGTTACATTAGGTGGGAATCTAGAAGTAGAATTGATTGGTCTTTATATTTTACTTAAAACTGCCAAAGTGGTTTCTTATTATTACATTTTAATGAATTAGGTAAAACAAATTAATTTACTTATTTGAGTTACATTTTCTTAATTATTGATTGTGACCTTGTTTTCGTGAGCTTATTACTCATTTCTTTGAAATATCAGAAACCTTTGCCTACTTAAATAGATTTGTCTTTATATATTTTGGATCCCAGTTCCATATCAGATAGTTGATAAATGATTTGCAGTTATTTTCCCCCAGTTTTAACCTATTTTCATTTTTGTGATAGTACCTTTTGAAGAATAATAGCTTTAAATCTTGATAAAATTTATCTAGTTTTTCTTTTATGAATGTTACTATGGCATTATGTTTTAAAGTTATTTCCTAGCCCAAGTTTATGAAAGATTTCTACTAAGATTTTTTTTAAATTTTATCTCTTATATTTAGGTCTTTGATCAAATTTGAGTTGACATCATATGTAATATTAAATAAAGTTCTAAAATTATGTGTGTGTGTAGACATTTATTCTGTCACCATTTGTCAATGACTTGCCTTTATAAACTTTAAGACAGTTTTGGTAAAAACAATATTTATATGTATGGTTTGAATTCTGAACAATCATTCCTATTTCATTGTGGGTCAGTAGCACACTGACTTAAATTATAGTAGCTTAAATTTTGAATTATAGTAGCATAAGTGCCTCAAATTACTATTTTTGAAATTTGTTTATGCTATCTCAATTCCTTACATTCCAATACAAATTTTATACTAGCTTGCCATTTTCTACACAAATGCTGGTAGATTTTAGATAGGTGTTTATTTGCTTCTTGTGTAGGAATGGTACTGGCCTCACAGAAGAAGCTAAAGAGCTCCTCCTCTATTTTATGAGAAAGTTTGTGATCAGTTGTTCTTATTCAATAAGAGCTATCATGGCCTGAGGTGGTTTTGGTGAGAAGTTTTAAAATTAATAATTCAAACCAGGCATGGTGGTGCATGCCTCTTATCTCAGTACTTGGGAGGCAGAGGTAGGATTATTGCTGTGAGTTCAAGGCCACCATGAGACTACATAGTGAATTCTAGGTCAGCCTGGGCTTAGAGTGAGACCCTACCATGAAAAAACATGAAAAGATTTATAATTCTGTGACTTCCCATGGCACTGTATTTATTAGGGTAGTTTTTTTTTTCTTTCTTCCTTTTTTTGATCTTCTTCATTTTTCATCTAGTTGGTTTAGTTTTAAAGAGATTTGTCAACTCCATTTAAGTAATTTGTGGACAAAAGTTATTCATAATATCTTTAATTCTTTTAACTTTTGCAGGCTGATATTTACATTGTGTCTTTCATTCCTCACTTTTCTCCAGTGTCTTCACCTTTTAATCTAAGTCAGTCTCCCTAAAGTTTTGCCTATTCTGTTGGTACTTTCAAAGAACTTTTTGTTTCACTGATTTTTCTGTATTCTACTATTATCCTTGTTTTTGAACAATTTGAATTCACTCTATACCCAGCCTCTCTGTATTAGTTTCCTTCATTGGATTTAGTTTGCTTTTGGGGGTTCACAAGGCAGAAGATTAAGTCACTGATTTGAAACTCTTCTTTTATTCTGATATTGTCTTTTAAATCTATACATGTCCCTTTAGGCAGTTTATGCTGAATATCATAAATTTTATGTTTTGTTTACATTTTTATTCAACTAAAATATTTTCTAATATCCCGTGAGACTTACTTTTTGACTCAAGTTATTTAGAAGCATACAATTTCAACTTGGGATTTTCAGAATTATCTGTCATTCATCAGACCAAATGGCTGATACTAATTTAATGTTAATGGCTCTTTTATCAATGAATATTTTTATTGCATGAATGAAATTTCATTCATTAATTAGTTAATACTTACTTCTCCTTTTAATGGGAATACTAACTTATATATAGAGAATAGTAGTTATGGGAACATATGAAATAGAATGAGGTTTCTTAAGAATATTAAAATGATGGCTTGTCTTCATTGTGTTAGTATTTATTCCTGTATTGCTTTTTCTATTGACTAGTTTTGATTATACTTTTTCAAAGTACAGGTTTTGAAAAGTATTGAGAAGTGAAAACAAGGACTAGCATTTCTGAATTTCTTTTTTTAATATTTTATTTTTATTTATTTATTGGACAAAGAAAGAGGGAGAGAGAGAGAGACAGGGGGAGGGAGAGAGAGAGAAAGAGTGAGATTGGGTGCGTCAGGGCCTCCAGGCACTGCAAATGAACTCCAGATGCATATGCCCCCTTGTACATCTGGCTAATGTGGGTCCTGGGGAATTGAACCTGGGTACTTTGGCTTTGCAGGCAAATGCCTTAACCACTAAGCCATCGCTCCAGACCTGAATTTCTTTTTTTTATTGACAACTTCCGTACTTGTGAACAATATGCCATGGTAATTCCCTCCCTCCCCCACTTTCTCCCTTAAAAGTCCACTCTTCATAATATCCCCTCCCCGTCTCAATCAGTCTCTCTTTTATTTGATGTCATGATCTTTTCTTCCTATCTTCCTATTATGATGGTCTTGTGTAGGTAGTGAAGTCATGGATATCCAGGCCATTTTGTGTCTGGAGGAGCATGTTGTAAGGAGTCTTACCCTTCACCACTTAGAAATTATTGAGCTTCTTTCTTTTCCTTCCATCTATTCCTCCCTTCTATTCAAAAGCAATTTCTTGAATAAGGGGGTTGCTTGACACAAGAGCATCTACCCACTTTTCTTTTCCCTTTTGTACATACACTTATACAGATATGATTGTATTTGGCATGTAATTTCATATTCAACTTTTATTGGATGTATTTTGAATTTTCCTATATTTAATATTTTTGTGATTTTTTGTTAGTAAATGCATTTAATTTGTGAATATTTCATTATTTATTCATTTTCCTAATGGTGAACCCCTGGATAGTTCCCAAAGTTTTGCTACTATAAATAGTTTTACAGTTAAAATCTTGCCCTCTAGGTAGGCCTAATTTTATCTTATCTCTCTATGATAGTTCCTTAACATATGAAAGGATATATTGATTTTTAACACATTTCTAAAGACATTTAAAAGTAATTTGAGGCATATATGCATTTCATATGAATTGCTTTAGAATATAGTAAAGGGGTATAATTTTGTGTCTTAGTCAAGATAAATCTGTAGACCTACAAAGAAATAACCCATTAACTGCCACTAAAGCATGAATTCTGCCAATGAAGAGTCAAGACAGGCAATTCATGAGATCCACATTTCATAAGAACATGGATGGATTAACTATTTCCTTTAAAGTCGATTTAAGTATTTACTGCAACACACGACTTCCCAATCTTGTAAAAAAGCCTCAATTAACCTTAATGTAGGCAAGAGTCTTAGAGTTACTGGGACTGATTCCAATCATTTGTGTCAGTAATAACTAGCATGTACCCTAGCATTTAGACAAACATAAGTAACTGTATTCCCACTTTCATGTAATTGTAAATTTTACTACATGAAATATTAAACAATTGCCTCTTTAATAGATACTGTTTCTGTTGATGTACATTTAGAATGATTTGCATTTATTTTATGAGTGTTTTCTTCAAACGCCAATAATTTAAAATTTAAGAACCTGGTAAAAATAATAAATAGTCTGCTGTTTGTCTGTGGATTTAAAATTTTATCAATTATGGACTGGAGAGATGGCTTAGCAGTTTAGCACTTGCCTGTGAAGCCTAAGGCCCTGGTTGGAGGCTCGATTCCCCAGGACCCACGTTAGCCAGATGCACAAGGGGGGGCATGTGTCTGGAGTTCGTTTGCAGTAGCTGGAGGCCCTGGCGCACCCATTCTCTCTCTCTCTCTCTCTCTCTCTGCCTCTTTCTCTGTTTGTTGCTCTCAAATAAATAAAAATATAAACAAAAAATTTTATCAATTATGCAATTTTCATTATATGCTGTTGTATTAAAACAGTATTGATAGCAAAAGGATAATATGCATCTATTGAAGAGTCCAGTAGCCAATTTCAAGTTTTTTCTAAAGCACAATGACACTTTTTTATTTATGGTTTTATTTTCCCTTAGTCATAATGAAGATTAGAAAGTCATACCTACATGTGTAGGTATTGGAAATAATGAATGAGTGGGCCTCACATCATGCTTGCATTTGAAACATTTTATGGTGAACAAGAATGGGCAATTATGTGTAGTTTATACTGGATTTCTCTAATTTAGGATTTGAGATATAAGTCATGGCTGATAAGAAAACATTCTCCCCCTCTTGGCTGACAATTTTCTCCTGTGCAGATGCTTGGACTCTTGGAAAGGAGTAATTTATTGAGGACAGAACTGAGGATCACCTCATACTCCTGGAAAAATTGCTGTCTTAAAGACATCTCAAATTCCCTCATATTTTAACATAATTGAAATGTAGTGAAACATAATTGGCAATATCTTTATATCATAGGCTGGTCTTGCAAACTTATTATGTGGTCTTATGTTGATAAATTCCCATGATTATTGGTGTCCTGAGATTATATCAGGCATTTTAGTGATAGCCTAATGATATAACCCATCTAGTAACTCCTTCAGGTGACAGATTCTATGTTGCTCATTGCTAAATTTTCAGTAGCTAGTATAGGAGGTAGAGAATATGGATGCTCAATGAATGCTTGCTGAATTTTGAACTAAAAAAGATAGAAGCACAAATAAGGGGTTGATTCAGAATGCCTGAAGAGGAAGTATAAGTGAACAGGCATCAAAAAATTTTTAAGAGTGTCTCACATTACAGTCTATGGGTAAGGCAGTAACTTTGGAGTACTGTCTTTAGAATATGAAGACTATAGATTTGTAGTGAATCTTGGGCAGAGAAGCATTCCTGATATCTCCTAGATCTTCATAAACTGTCACTGACTGTTGACTCAAGGACTGGTTTATACACATCCTGTGAATGTATGTTTGTTCCCTAGTATTTGTAGAGTACACCACTATAGGTGGTGCATCCAATCTTTATCCTTGAGGAACTTGATGTAGAGATTACAACATCCACAAATAAGTGTGCCGTTGTATCACAGAGCTATAAAGGTAATATAATTGAGCTCAACATGTCCAAATGTAGAACTGATAATTTATTACTCAGGAGAAGAAATGAAGGAATATTTAAGGAAGGAATATTTTTTTGGACTTAGATAAGGAGTGTAAGGACATACTATGCTAAAAGTAGACTTTAAGGAAATATATAGAGACTTAGAGTATCTTTATATGCATCAGAAATCAATATTAAGTCACCTTGACTAGATTATATGGAGTGAAAGAGGAGTTATGAAGTCTGGTAAAAAGTAAGACATGGAGTAAGAATCAGACATTTATTTATTTTCAGTGGGATAACATTGAAAGATTTTAACAAATATTTTATTTTTATTTATTTGGGGGGAAGAGGAGGAGGAGAGAGAGAGAGAGGGAGAGAGAGAGAGAGAATGGGCACACCAGGCCATCCAGCCATTGAAAATGAACTCCAGACACATGTGCCACCTTGTGCATCTGGCTTATGTCAGTCCTAGGGAATCACCCCTGGGTCCTTTGGCTTTGCAGGCAAGAGCCTTAATCACTAAGCCATATCTGTAGCCCCAAGAGATTTTTAAAAGGTAAATAATATGGCCAGAATATAATTTTAGCAAGATCCTATTTTATTTTTGTTTGATTTATGGTGTTTTTAAGACAGTTTCCCTATGTGGTTAAGGCTGGTCTAGAACTCACCAGGATGTCCTATAACTTGCAGCAGTCTTCCTGCTTCTGCATCTTTAGTCCTGGAATTATAGACGTGTGACACTAGACTAGGCCTTTATTTTTATACTGAGATATTTGAAGGCCTCAGAAATTTACTCTTTGATTGTTTTTGGCTGTCAGAAAAAAGAATGAAGAAGAGGAGGCAAGGAAGGAGAGAATGGAAGAATAAGAAGGGGGAAATAAAAGAGAAAGAACTGGGGGGGGGATAAAATAAACTAGAAGAATAAAAAGAAAAAAATCACTACCATGTGAAAGCCTGGGCCTGGGGTCCGGAAGGAAACTGACAGAGCTGAGATTTTCAAACAGTTTGTTCCTATGATTGGGACTAGTATGTTATAGTCTATTGTTTGTGCTACTTTTCTCATCATATATACCTGTTATATGTCCAAGAAACTGTTTAGCAGCATGATGCCTTCAATTCTTATATTTGTTCTTTACTACCCTTAAGATTAGTACCAAGTAACAAAGCCTTTTTTATATAAAGTTCTATTCTGGAAGTTTTAAAATTAATCCAAGAAAATATTCACATATTATTAAGTATTTTCCCCTCAACTATTAAATGAGGTTAATAGAATGTATTTAATAGGATTTTGTGTGAATTATACAAAACTATCTAAAATAAATACATTGTCTCAGTATTTAGTAGTCAAAGTACTTTTCAATAAATATACATATTTAAGTATATATGAGAATAACTGTCTGTATTAGGTATAAAATAGACCAATATATTACTTTGACAGAGTACCTATTCTATTAATGCCTATTGAACATACACTGTGAGAGCTGGTAATTATGAATTAGGATATTAGCCAGAAAATAGTACCTAGCATAGACAGGTAAAGTAAGTCCATTTCCTTAAACGTTTCATGAGATAGTTATATAATTCAGTAGTTTTATGATCTTGAGCATGTCTCTTAACCATTTAAAAACTTTATTTTTGAGACTTCCTGGAAAGATGGCAGCTTAGGAGCCATGCAAAATAAGCCTAGGAAAGGATTTAAGCAAAACCCCAGTAAAATACAATCTTCTTCTGAAAAGTGAAGGAGTATAGGTTATTCTTAGACATAGCGGAGAAGCTGGAGAGAACAAGACCCACCAGAAAGGAGGAAAACGGCCAAAGTCCCACTGAGGAGATCATGGGGCCAGGTGGGCCAGGTAGGCCAGGCAGCAGCAGCAGCAGACACAAAGCAACAGATTTTTCAACTCTATCATCCTTCTTGCAAAGTTAAGAAATCTGAAGGAAAGACAGCTGAGATCAACTAAAGAGCTACTGAAAGTGCATACAACTCCAGAAATCTGAACTGTCCCATCCCCCACCATCAAACCCACAAACCTCCAGCATTCAACCCCCAGTGGCAGTGCAGCCAACAGAGTAGATCAGAGGTAGAGCTGCACAGAACAACATGGAGGGATAGAGGTGGGCACTCAGCATTGGGGATATTGGAAGCCACCCCAAAAGGTAACGAGGCTGATTGGAGAAAAAAAAAAACAAAACAAACAAACAACAACAACAAAAAAAACAGGTACACAGTCCTGTAAGAGCTTATATCTCTTTCCTTGTCGGGACAGGTTGTAGGCTATATATTCTTGGTGGGCTTTACCATTTTCAAATAACCTGTATTTGGGAATTGAATTTTATTGCCTTTGGTGTTTTCAAATATATAGGGCCTATGTTTTTTTTGCTTCTGTCATTACTGGAGACAGGGTCTGATCCAGATCCAGGTTGACCTGGAACCCAATTCAGAAGAGAAATCTCTACCACCCAGTTGACAAGATTAAGGGTGTAGAACAACACACACCCTTAGGGAATTTAGCTTTTTATGACTATCTATTTGTTTTAATCCCCATAATTGTATACTTTGTGCTGGTTTTTATTGATTATATATGTTACTCAGTTGCAGTTTAGAATTTGCCAGTAAATTATCCCACCCAGTCTACTAGAATACTTGCTTCCCAAGCAAAAAAAAAAAAAAAAAGAAAGAAAGAAAGAAAGAAAGAAAGAAAGAAAGAAAGAAAAAGAAAAAAAGAACCACCTAGGATTACTTCTGTGGATTGATTGGTGGACAAGAGCTACACTTGCCATCTTGAACTCATATCCTGAGGGTATGTATATAGAGGTAGATTGCCATATCTGAGAACACTGTACATAAGTAGAAAGCCCAAGCATCAAATCAATTCAGGATGCAAAAGTTGCTACAAAATAATACAATAAATTCAAAGAATAAAGACAATACAGTCACACCAAAAACAATAAATCCATCAGAAATGATCACCAGTGAGACTGTTTTAGAGGAAATGCCTGACAAAGATTTCAAGAAAATGATGGTATCTGTGCTTAAAGAATTCAGAAGGAAATGAAGGTAATCAAAGAAGAAAACAAACTTCTGAAAGAGAACACAGAATACCAGCTTAATGAAATAAAGAGGTCATTACAAGGCATGAGTAAGGAAATCAAAATACTGAAAAAAACCAGGCTAAAATCCTGGATCTGAAGAATACAGTCAATGAAAATCCTCTGTGGAAAGTCTCACCAGTAGAATGGATGAAGGAGAGAACAGAATATCTAAAATAGAAGACCAGGTGGCAGATCTAATACAGTCTAACAAAGAGAAAGACAAGCTAATAGCAAGGTACGATTGGGAATTTCAAGATATCCGGGACACTATGAAAAGATCAAACATGAGAATTCAGGGTATAACAGAAGAGAAGAATTTCAATCCAGAGGC
The DNA here is from genome assembly GCA_036346955.1 of Dipus sagitta. Lineage (NCBI taxonomy): Eukaryota > Metazoa > Chordata > Mammalia > Rodentia > Dipodidae > Dipus > Dipus sagitta. Next base: position 88,027,651 of record CM070773.1, read on the forward strand.
TTAGTAGGTGTTTTCAACAAAATCATAGAAGAAAATTTCCACAAATTAGGAAAGAAATGCTAATGCAGATACAAGAAGCTTTTAGAACACCAAACAGAAAAAATCTGAAAAGAACCTCTCCTCACCATGTTATAATTAAACTACAAAACATAAAAACCAAAGAAAATACATTGAAAGCAGTTAGAGAGAAGAAGCAAGTCACCTACAAAGGAAAGCCCATCAGAATAACTACAGATTCTCAACACAAACTTTAAAAGCCAGAAGGGCTTGGAATGATGAATTCCAAGTTCTGAATGATAACAACTGTCAACCAAGATTACTTTAACCTGCAAAGCTATCTATCCAAATTGATGGAGAAATAAGGACATTCCGCAATAAAAACAGGCTAAAGGAATTTATGACAACTAAACCAGCTCTACAGAAAATACTTGAAGGAATTCTTAATGCCAAAGAGAAAGCAAAACACACACAGGAGGAAATAGGAAAAAATAAACCACACTCAAATAACAGTTAAAACAAACAAGTAAAGGGAAAACAGGAATCAAAATAAAAATACAAATCAAAATCAAAATACAAAATAAGAAAAATGATGAGAATAAATGCATACCTTTCAATAATAACTCTTAATACCATTGTCCTCAATGCACCATCCAAAAGACACAGGCTTGTAGACTGGATTAAAAGGCAGGATCCTGCCATTTGTTGCCTTCAGGAAACTCATCTCTCAATAAAAGATAGATACCGCCTTGGGGTGAAAGGATGGAAAATGGTAATTCAACCAAATGGGCCTACGAAACAAGCAGGGGTTGCTATCCTAATATCTGACATGGTAGACTTCTAACCAACATTAGTGAGGAAAGATAAAGAAGGTCATTTTATACTGATTAAAGGAACACTCCAGCAGGAGGACATTACATTCCTAAACATATATGCACCGAACATGGGGGCTCACCAAACAAACACTATTAGACTTAAGGTCACAGATAACATCAAATTCAATCATAGTGGGTGACTTCAATACCCCACTGCCATAAATTGACAGGTCATCCCAGCAAAAAAAATAAACACAAAGACATCTGGATTAAATGATGTCATGGAAAAAGTGGACCTAACAGATGTCAAAGGAACATTTTATCCAAATGCTGCAGAATATACATTTTTCTCAGCAGCACATGGAATATCCTCTAAAATAGACCATATGTTAGGCCACAAAGCAAATCTGCACAATTACAGGAAAATTGAAATAATCCTTTGTACTCTATCTGGCCACAATGGACTTAAACTGCAAATCAGCAACAAGGAAAGCTACAGAGCATACAGAAAATTATGGAGAATAAACAGTACACTATTGAATGATCAGGGGTCATTGAAGAAATCAAAAAGGAAATCAATAAATTCATAGAATCAAATTATGATGATAACACAGCATACTAAAACCTTTGGGATACAATGAAGGCAGTTCTAATAGGGACATTTATAGCTCTAAGTGCCTATATTAAGAAATTATAGAGTTCACAAATAAACAATTTAATGCTCTACCTTAAAGTCTTGGATAAAGAAGAAAAAGGCAAACCAAAAAGCAGTAGGTGAGAAGAAATCATAAAGATTAGGGCAGAAGTTAATGATATAGAAACTAAAAAAAAAAAAAAACAATCCAAAGAATCAATGAAACAAAGAGTTGGTTCTGTACAAGGATAAACAAGATTGATAAACCCTTAGCAAATTTGACCAGAAGAAAGAGAGAAGAGAAAAAAATTAATAAAATTAGAGATGAAGAAAGCACCATTACAACAGATACCAAAGAAATTCAGACAATTATAAGGATATACTTTAAGAATATCTATGCCTCTAAATTTGAAAATCTGAAAGAAATGGATGATTTCCTTGATTCATGTGACCTACCAAAAGTAAATCAAGTTGAGATAAACCATCTAAATAGACCTATAACAAGTGTAGAGATCCAAGCAGTTATAAAAAGTTTCCCAACTAAAAAAAGCCAAGGTCCAGATGGATTCACCTGCAAATTTTACCAGACCTTCATGGAAGAACTAACACCACTGCTTCTCAAACTTTTCCATAAAATAGAAAAGGAAGGAATTCTACCCAACTCCTTCTATGAAGCCTGCATCTCCCTCATACCACAACCAGGCAAAGATGGAATAAAAAAGAAAATTCCAGACCAATCTCCCTCATGAACATAGATGCAAAAATTGTGAACAAAATATTGGCAAACAGAATACAAGAATATATCAAAAGGATTATTCACCCTGATCAAGTTGGCTTTATCCGAGGGATGCAGGGATGGTTCAACATATGCAAATCAATAAATGTAATACCTTATATAAATTGTCTGAAGGACAAAAATCACATGATTATCTCAATAGATGCCAAAAGGCATTTGACAAAATCCAACATCCTTTCATGGTAAAAGTATTACCAAAACTGGGACTAGAAGGAACATATGTCAACATAATAAAAGCTATTTATGACAAACCTACAGCCAACATAATACTAAATGGTGAAAAACTGGAACCATTTCCACTAAATTCAGGAATAAAACAAGGGTGTCCACTGTCCCCACTTTTATCTAATATAGTACTGGAAGTCTTAGCTATAGTAATAAGGCAAGAGACTCTCATAAAAGGGATACAAATTGGAAAGGAAGAGATCCAATTATCACTATTTGCAGATGATATAATTCCATACATAAAAGACTCTAAAAACTCTACAAGCAAACTGTTACATCTGATAAACACTTTTACCAACATAGCAGGATACAAAATACACAGAAATCAGTAGCAATCCTATATATTAACAAGAAAAGTGTGGGGGATGAAGTCAGGGAATCTCTCCCACTTACAATTGCCTCAAAAAAAAAAAAATAATAAAGTACATTTGAATAAACTTAACTAAGGAAGTGAAGTAGCACTACAATGAGTACTTTAAAACACTCAAGTGAGAAATTGCAGAAGACACAAGGAAATGGAAAGATATCCCATGTTCTTGGAGTGGAAGAATCAATATTGTGAAAATGTCATTCTTACCAAAAACAATCTACACACTTAATGCAATCCCCACTAAAATTCCAATGGCATTCTTCACGGGAATAGAAAAAAAATCCTAAAATTCATTTGGAAGCACAAAAAAACCTTGAATAGACCAAATAATTTTGAGCAACAAAAATAAGGCTGGTGGTATCACCATACCCGATTTTAAGCTATGTTACAAAGCCATAGTAACAAATACAGCATAATATTTGCACAAAGACAGACATGTAGATCATCAGAACAGAATAGAGGACCCAGATGTTAATCCAGGCAGCTACAGCCATCTGATTATTGACAAAAATGCCAAAAATAATTCATTGAACAAAAGACAGCCTCTTCAACATGTGGTGCTGGGAAAACTAGATATCTATATGTAGAAGGATGAAAATAGATCCTTGTCTTTCCCCATGCACAAGAATCAAATCCAAGTGGATCAGGGACCTTAATATCATACCTGAAACTCTGAAATTGCTAGAGGATAAGATCTCAGAAATCATTCAACATATTGGCATAGGTAATGACTTTCTGAATATAACCCCAATTGCTCAGAAAATAAAACCACTAATCAACTACTGGGATCTCATGAAATTACAAAGCTTTTGTACAGCAAAGGTCACTGTGAATAGAGCACAGAGACAACCTACAGAATGAGAGAAAATCTTTGCAAGTTACACATCTGACAGAGGATTAGTATCCAGAATATACAAAGAACTCAAAAAACTTAACAATAAGAAATTAAACAACCCAATCAAAAAATGGGCTATGGAGCTAAATAGAGAGTTCTCACTGGATGAAATACCGATGGAATATAAATATCTAAAAAAAATGCCCTACATCCTTAACCATTAGGGAACAGCAAATTAAAACTACCTTGAGATACCATCTCTCTCCAGTCAGAATGACTACCATCAAGAAGCAAATGACAATAAATACTGGCAAGGTTGTGGTAAAAGGGGAACCCTTCTGCACTGTTGTTGGGAATGTAATCTGGGACGGCCATTGTGGAAATCAATGTGGAGGTTCTTGAGACAGCTAAAAATAGATTTTCCATATTATTCAACTATAGTACTCCTAGGCATATATCCTAATGACTCTTCTCACTACCTTAGAATTATTTGCACAACCATGTTTATGGAACCAGCCTAGACGTCCATCCACAGATGAATGGATGATAAAGATGTGGTACATCTACACAATGGAGTTCTATTCAGCAGTAAACAGAAATGAAATTATGAAATTTGCAGGGAAATGGATGGATCTGGAAAGGATTATACTAAGTGAGGTAACCCAGGCCCAGAAAGCCAAATGTCACATGTTCTGTCTTATATGTGGATCCTAGGTACAAATGTATAGACTTGTGTGTGATCTGGAACCAATAACCAGTAGCAGAGGCCCATAAGCTAGAACAAGGCTATAAGGGAGGGAGGGAGGAGAGGGAAAGACTTAAGAGAATGGTATTGTATATATGTAAGTATAAGAACAGATTACAGTGAGGGCAAAGGCCTAAGTGAGGTCAGGGGAAGAGATTGTATAAAAGAAAGATGGGGGGAGGGTCAATCAAAATTCAAGATATTCTGAATAAAACATATGAAAATCTACCTTCCTTCTTCCCTCCCTCCCTCCCTCCCTTACCCCCTCTGTCTTTCTTTCTTTCTTTTCTACCAGCTTCCATCATAAAATGTACTGTAGCATATCTAAAATTGCCTCACTATATTAAAAGAATTTCATGTCACAAAGGAAATTCAGTGAGATTTAGATCCTGTGTATCAGTTAATCTGAAGTCAAAGACAAAATAATGAAACAACAACAACAAAAAATGCTTTTAGCATCTTTACCACTTAGGACATTAGTAATTAGTACTTAGTAATTCTTTATGAACTCTCTACCATGGACTAGTTGAAGACCAAATATTTATTGTCATTATCTCACATTATCACAACCTCTAAGGCAGTAACCACTTTTTCTCTAAACAGTGATTATTACCATGAACTAAGAGCTTACATTTGGTTCTGTAAAGTGGCACTTTAAAGGTGTTTCTGGGTTGGAAAGATGGCTTAGTGGTTAAGGCACATGTCTGTGAAGCCCTAGGACCCAGGTTCAATTCCCCAGGTCCCACATAAGCCAAATACATATCGTGGTGCATGCATCTGGAGTTTTTTTTGCAGTGGCTAGAGGCTCTGGCATGCCCATTCTCCCCCCCCCTTTCTCTCCTCACCACCCCTCTCTGTCTCTAATATATAAATAAAAATAAATATTTTAATAAAGAAAAGAAAAGGTATTCCTTTTATTTTTAATTTTTATTATATTTATCTTAGATCTAGAGCCTGGTCAATAGGTAATACTTATAAATTATGTATTTTTTATTTTTATTTTTATTTTTTTGGTTTTTCAAGATCGGGTCTCACTGTAGCTCAGGGTGCCCTAGAATTCGCTATGTAGTCTCAGGGTGGCCTCAAGCTCACAGAAATCCTTCTAACTCTGCCTCCCAAGTGCTTAGATTAAAGACATTCACCATCACACCTGGATTCCTTTTACTAATACTAAGTTTCTGAAAATATTGAGAGGCATTCATAACTAGGTGTTCAGGTACTGGTAAGTGGAACATGATCATTTGCCTAGAGGGCTAAAAAATTGTTATTTCCAATTATTTTATTACTGTATCTCCAAGAGGGCAGACTGAAATAGTATGGGACTTTGAGACTTTGAACAAGTGTCAAAACTTACTCAAATTTAAGTACTAATAATATTTATAAACAGTGGTAGAGAATAAAGCATCTTCCCCAAGGCGCATCATAGGAAAGCTGTTTTCACCCCTCCTTGGTGACTTTGGAAAGCCCACTTCTTTCTTATCCTTTGTCACAGCCTTTGATACTTATTCACTCTAATTTTCCACTTCTCATTCATGAGCAAAATGATATAATTCCAATGCTTTGGAGATTAAATGACTAAAAGCAAGTTAAAGTGATATACCAAACCACAAAATGTTAATTATGACCAAGAGTTATTTTTATTCTTAAGAGCTACTAGTAAATTTATAAATAAAGCTCCAGTATTAAAACAGTGATATAATTATTAACAACTTTGTGTTAGCAAGGGACATTTTGACTTTTTGTAAATTTTATAACCAAAGATAAGTTGAAAAGAAGTTTAATGATACAAAACTGAAAGGAAATATTGACTGGAGTTGTTCAAATTTGCCTTTCACTTTCTTCTTGAATTATCCTTATAGGATTTAGATGCCAGTTATAGTTGCAAGATCTGTGCATCATTAAAAAGCCTTGTGGTAACAATACTTCAGCTTTGAGGAAGATGAGATTAAGAGGTCAATATAAGAACCAAGGAATCTCATGTAGTGATTAAAATTATGAACTGCCTTTCTCTCCTGCTCTTCTCATTAATAACTAATATTGAGTGATGAGTTAGAGTTTTCAATTTTATTTTCTCCTGAGTTTTAATGAATGTTATTATGGATATAGTTTAAAATGTGAACTATGACTTCTAGTATCCAGGTCATAGAAATGGAACAAAATATTTTGTATGTAAAAATGCTATTGATTTGTGAATAGTTAATAAATTATCTACTTGATCTACGGTACTTTTTGTCTCAGAATATTGTCGTATGTCATTAATGAGCCTTCATCCACTCCAATAATGCTGTTCTATCTCTAAAAATGGTTTCATGTAGAAAATATAGTTCATAGTTTAGTAACTGGGACCTGAGTAAAGGAGTTTGAGAAAGTTTACAGATAGGCCAAATCAACCTCAGCAAAGCGATAGGAAGAAGTATGTATTTTTGCATGACAAAAGAAATGTGGTATGAGTAAGCAAAAATAAATTCCATAAATTATGTAAATAGTATGCTGTGTTTCCTTGGCCAAGTATTTTCTCCTCTCTGAGCTTTAATTTCTTCTTCTTCTGTTCCTCCTCCTCTTCCTTCTCCTCCTCCTCTTCCTCCTCCTTCTCTCTCCCTCTCTCTCTCTCTCTCTCTCTCTCTCTCTCTCGCTCACTCTCTCGCTCGCTCTCTTTGTGGTTTTTTGAGGCAGGCACTTGCTCTAGGCCAGCCTGTCCTGGAATTCACTTTGTATTCTCAGGGTGGCCTCAAACTCAACGGTGATCCTCCTGTCTTTGCCTCCCGAGTGCCGGGATTAAAAGTGTGTGCCACCACGCCCAGACTAATTTCTTCATTTTGGCTGAGGGAACTGAATTATGTTATATATGGAACTGTTATAGACTCAAGTCCATGGGTTTTGAAGCTAATCAAATCTGAACTTCAAAGCTAAGTCTACATTAGACTTACCTACATATTTTTCCCAATTTATTATAAAACATGAATGAGATATAAATAAAAAAGTATACAAAGTGATTGTGAATTAGCAGTTAAGGCACTTTCCTTCAAAGCCTAAGGACCCAGGTTCAATTCCCCAGTACCCACATAAGCCAGATATATAAGGTGGCACATGCATCTAGAGTTCATTTGCAGTGACTGGGGACCCTGGCATGCCTAGTTTTCTTTTTCTATTTGCCTATCTCTCTCTCTGTCTGCCTTTCTGTCTGTCTCTCTCAACTAACTAACTAACTAACTAAACTTATTTCATAAAAAGTATTTTAAAATAATAACTTAAAGAAAAATGTTTTTCTTCCTCTCACACTCTAATAGTAGAACTCTCCTTTTGCTCATTTACAAATAAGAAAGACACACACAAAAAGAATGTGGCTGTTCATCCACATCCTATCTGTTCTTAAGAAGTCACCATAACACTTGCCAATTAGTAATTACATTAAGCAAGGGTGGAGACAATGCATGAATCAACTAATTTACAAACATGTGGCATTCTGAAGGAAGGCTGCAATCTCATTATCTAAGCAAGATGATACATCTTACCTATGCTGTGGCTTTAATCAAGGTAAATGTTGCCACAAAATGTCTATTATGTTTCAGGGCACTGGTGCTATTATGTTAGCTTCTTTACTGTCATCTCTGTTCCTCCTGTAATAGGTAGTTAAACATTACCAAAAGGGCTGAATGTGCTTGGTGTTCTGCTCACCTTATTTTCCTCAAAGCTTACTACTTCAAACCATGTACTCCTCTGCACAAACCATCTCACATGCTCCTTTCCCCTGTCTCCATGATTTTTTTTTACTGTCTCTTATACTTATGGCAAAAAGCAAAGTCAGAGAGATAAGCATTAGAGCAAGCACTATTCAAGTTCATTGATAGGCAGTTCATCTCTCTTCCCACGATAATGATGCCCGTCCACGCCTTCACAAGAATGGTGAGTTGATGTTATTTGTGACTAGCTTGCTGAGGAGAATAGATTATTGCTGAGCTGACTTGGGGGTGGGGCATAGATTCTTTGAGTATAGGCGTAGACCAGAGAGGGACATGCTGCCAGAGGTCCAAGGGTTAACAAGTATGTGAAGCTCTGTGGCTGGATTATGGTATAAAATAATCCATGCCCACTATGTATTTTCTGTGTTTTGTGAGGAAGTATCCCTTCTTAGGTAGACAAATGCAAAGTAGGTGGTTTCTTGGCACAAAGGGAGCTAAAATTCAAGCCACTTGGCGTTGGAAAGCTCTGGCTCCTAGAATTGTTGAGCTGGGTTCTTAGGTAATAACAATGGCTCTTGCTACTTGAGAATACATTGTGACTCCAGCACACTTAAAGATATTCTGTATGCATTGTCCACTTGATGTTCTTGGAAAATACTTCACGATTTTTTTCCTGTTTTGCTGGCTGATAATTACATTTTAATATATTTTGACTTATCTGTTGTCTTATATGAGGCAAAGCAATTTTTGATAGGTTGAATTCTTTGATTATTTTCTTCAAGCTTAAGTTTTTCTGTGCCTTGATAGAGTATAATTATTATATCATAAACTTGGACCTCCTTTAGTAGCGTTGATTTAATAAAAGAAATGAAGCTAATTTCCTTATTATGCCAAGGATTTAACTGATTTATGAAGATTGGGTTTGGCTTAATGTTATAAAAGGCTATGAACTTAAAAGGCATTTTTAATTAAAAGAAATTCATTTGAATGATTAAAATGGTACTTAAATGTCAGTGTATATTAATGAATAATGCTCACTCTGGGTACAGAAAACAAGGTATCACAATTGAAGTTGTTCAATTAGAATACACATTTATTTTTGTTAAGTTTCCTTAATAGAAAGTTTCTAATTCTTTCATATTTTTACTTTCAAATATTTTGTATATTTGAATTTCTCTTCTCACTCATTTATTCTCCTCCTAATTTTGGGTTATGCATTTAACAATTTAAAAAATTTTTTGTTTATTTTTATTTATTTATTTGAGAGGGACAGACAGAGAGAGAAAGAGGCAGACAGAGAGAGAGAGAAAGAATGGGCGCGCCAGGGCCTCCAGCCACTGCAAACGAACTCCAGATGCATGCGCCCTCTTGTGCATCTGGCTAACATGAATCCTGGGGAATCAAGCCTTGAACCAGGGTCCTCAGGCTTCATAGGCAAGCGCTTAATCGCTAAGCCATCTTTCCAGCCCAACACTTTTTATAAAGCATTCACTTTGTGTTTAGGATCTAAGATACAGGGAAGAATAAGAAGTTATCCTGATTATTTAGTAGGTAGTGCACAGGTAGAGTGAACAACATATCCACAGTAACAGTAACAAAATGCCAAGTGCCGCAGTTATTGATTGGGAAGACTGCAGGAGACATAGGGACAAAAGTTGTTATTTTTGCCTGGAGAGATCAAGGACAGAATCTCATAGAGAAGGCTTTGAAGAATAAATACCATTTTTTACTATTGTCAGTGTACTAAAAGAAAAACAAAAAGAAATCCAGACAAAGAGAATAATATGTAAAGTCATAGAAGAATGAAAAAAATATGTATGTATTTAAAGGCAAGCTCATCATACCACAGATAGCATTTATGTAGAAAACAAAAGAAGATTGATCTAGAAAAAGCAAACTTGAAAAGGATTTTAATTGCATACATATTATTTATGTATAATTCAAAAACATTTTTCTCCAATATTTAACTTTCTTGTGATAGTTGGTTTTCTTTTATTTTCTTTTAATGTTTTTTCTCTCAACTCAATATTCATAATACAGCTCAAAGTTTAAATATTAAATCATGTGAAATTCACCTTCAGGTAGGTTTTTTTTTTGACACAATTATGACTTCCCTCCATATGAATCCTCTATTCCCAGTGGCTGTATAACCTGCTGTCTCCTCAATGAGTGTGCTTCTCTTATTATGCCTGGTTCATGCTGCTCTGCATACCTGAATAGTTTTTCTTCCTATATCCCATCTTTCCATCTCCTCTTTACCTCTAGTCTATGTCAGGTGGCTTTCTTCAGGCCACTACATAGCCTATACTCATTTTTCCTTTGTTGAAATCTGCTGAAGGCCATGAAGAATAGCAAGGCTCTTGGGACTATGTCCAAAGATCTTTTTAAGCAGACTCTGACAGGAGTACAGAGGAGGAATTCAAGAAGCAAAGCAGAAAACACAAAGGCTAACATAATTAAAGGTACACATTTATGGACTGAGGGCAAAGCCATCGCACAATAATGAACAAATATGTAAAAGGGACTGCTAGGTAGGAGTCTGAGGTATATATAGGTAAAGATGAATCAGGATCTGATAAGAAACAAAGTCCACATGCACTGATGTTTCTTACACTTGTATTCAACAATGTGTTCTTAATATTAATTTTTGAAAATAGATCAATATATGTTGTAGAAAGTTAAAAATACAAATAAGCCATTATAAAGCTGGGCTTTGTGACACATGCCATTAATCACAGAACTTGGAATTAGGAAGATTGCCATGACTTCAAGGCCGCCCTGAGACTACATAATGAATTCCAGGTTAGCCTGGTCTAGAGCAGGACCCTACCTCAAAAAAATTTTAAAAAGGCAATTTTTAATTCTCCTTAATCCATTCCAACAATATACTATCATTGACACATTCATAAATATTTTTCTAGATTTAGATATGAAAAATGGTTTATAGAAGCCAGATCAAATTTTTTGTCAGTGACCATTTGAACTTTACAGTAGGTTATTTATATTTTTATATTATTGTTGCTAAAAGAAATATTGCACTAAATCAGTCTTATCAAGTGTTTTTATGCTGATCCTTAATTATTTCCCTAAAATAAATTCTGCAAATGTAACTACTAGGTCAAGTTATTTTTTAATTTTTTAATATTTAAGAAATATATATTGTCAAATTTCCATTTAGAAATGTTTCACATTAATGTAAGTTATTATCTTACATCTTTATCAATTTATTAGATGGAAAACATTCTTTTTTGTTGTTTTCATTTATTTACTTGTGAGTTGGGATGGTTTTGCATCTAAGTTTTATACTTTTGGTAAATTAACCATTTATGATTTCACTGATTTTGTTACTTATGGTGATTACTAGTTTAGCTTCACTTTTTCTTTGCAAGGAAAATAAAAATAGTCTAATATACCTGTGCTTGCTAAAAAATTGTTACTCATATTTGTCAGAGAATAAAATATAAAAGTTATATCCAAAGACATACTTTAATGACCCTGAAAACTGCTATAATCAATCAAACAAAGCCATATGATTCACATATGAAACAACTTTCAATTCTCTGCTGGTATGGTGTGTTTGTGGTTTAGGTAACACAGACCTTGTAACTCAAAGATTTCTTGTTGCCAAAGTGCTGTTGCTGGAGTATTAACTGTCCTTTTACTTTGTTTACATTTTTATTCTGTTTATGAGTTTAGCTAGGCCCCAAGAGACTCAGACATGAAATATTCTTAGAACATGATCTAATGAAAGCTAAATTAAATATTTCATGAATTCTAATTAGTGGAAAATTGTGAATTTAAAAACTGATCAATAAAATTTGTTCTTCTAAAAGATAATTACATGAAAATAGATTAAATTGTTGGATGAATTAATAAAAGAAAATTAAGGGGGCTGGAGAGATAACTTAGCAGTTAAGGCATTTGCCTGCAAAACCAAAGGATCTTGGTTCAATTCCCCAGGACCTATGTAAGCCAGGTGTACAAGGTGACACATGAGTCTGGAGTTCATTTGCAGTAGCTAGAGGTCCTGACACGCCCATTCTCACTCTCTCTCTTTCTGTGTCTACCTCTTTCTCTCTTGCATGCTCTCAAATAAATAAATAAATAAATAAAATTTTAAATAATTTTTAAAATGTTAAAAAAAATAAAAGAAAATTAGTACTAAAAATTCAATGGTGGGTAAAAAGATAACACATAATTTTTATGTAATCATTTGTTATTTTGTATTTCTATTACTTTGTTTGATTTTTCTATTTTATGCATTTCTGGGTGATATGTACAATATTTTTAGTAAAATCAGTTAATTTTTTTTGTTTTGGCATTACAGTTGGAATTTTTCCATGTAATTATAAGAATAGTCAACACACTTTTCTAATACTTCCTTAGTTATGTTTTTACATTTAATTCTTTATTATACTGGTAGTTTATATTAATGTATAGAATATGAGGATATTGATATACTACATAAAAATACAATATTTCATAAATATATAAATAGTATACTAAGTTATGCTATTACATATATCAACATATGAAATTGAGAAGAGTTCTAGCATATTTTCCTCATGTGTATTCACATAGTCTTAGCCATTATTGACTAATCTATCCTTTACTATTGATTTCAAATGCCAACTATTTTTTGTTTGGAAATATTTTTTTTATTTTTTATTAGTTATGGACATACTCAGTATGTAAACAGCCCATGTTGGTACCAACCTTACCCTCATCCCTGAGCCTCCTCCAAAGGGACACTCCTCATTGAGGAGTTTGCTTCTGACTAGCTTAGACCTCATTACTCAGACAGATGTTGTCCACTTTCCCCCAGTAGGTCCTGCAGCACCTTCTTGCACTAGATGGGCTGTCTGGGGACCAGCTCTCTTCCAGATTCCAGCCAGTTCTCCCCATGTTCCTTACTGACAGCATATGGTGTCTTCAGCAATAGGGTTATAACATTAACCTCTGGTGAGTAATCAAGTGCTCTGACAAAAGTCTCTCTTGTTTTGGGAAATCTTGTAGATCTCTATGATCAACAGCTCATTGTGGGTGTTAACATCATCCTTGTACTGGGAGTTACAGGCCAGCATGAAGGGAAAAGAAAGAAGAAAGAGACATAAAATATTTAAAAAAGAAAGAAAAAAAGAGAAACAGGAGAAAAATTATTAAATTAAATTATTAAATTAAAGTTAAACTTTGTCTTGCCCTCTCCAGAGCGATTTGATTCAGGTGTTCCCTATAAGGTCCTGATTAGGGTTTAACCTTTTAGTCTGTCTTCCAGAATATAGAATTTTATGGTACCAGTTTCATTTAGATCGAGTTTTGTGTTTGCCTCCCCCCTACACACACCTTTACCCTCCCCTCCCTATTGTCTGGTCCTCAAGTTGCCTATTAGGTATGTTAGAATCTCAGGCTGTTCCAGGTTAGGAGCCATAGATGAGTGAGACAATGCAATGATTGTCTTTCTGTGATTGGGTGAGTTTACTGAGTATGAATTTGGTTATCTGTTTATCCAATGATGGACATTTGGGTTGATTCCAGTTCTTAGCTATTAGGAATTAGCAGCTATAAACATGGTTGAGCAAATATGTCTCTGAACTGAGGTGTGGAGCTTTTATGGTAAATGCACAGTAAAGGAATAACTGGGTCTGTTGCTAACTCTATAGTCAACCTTTTTATGCTTCCCATAATGGTTATACCATTTTACATTACCATCAACAGTGAATGAGGATTCCTGTTTCTCCACATCCTCACCAGCATTTGTTTCCACTTTATTTTTTAATGTTTTCTATCCTCACTGAGATAAAGTAGAATCTCATAGTTGTATTAATTTGCATTTCCCTGATTGTTAGGGTTGTTGAACATTTTCTTAGGTGTGTGTTTTCCATTTGTATTTCTTTCTCTGAGAACTCCCTGTCCAATCCTCTGCCCCAGTTTGTGAGTGGGTTTTATTTTTGAGTTCTTTTTAGATTCTATAAATAAGGCCTCTGTCAGTTGTATGGATGGCAAAATTTTTCTCCCTTTCTGTGGGTAATCTATTGGCTCCCTTTATGGTATAATTGTCTGTGAAAAACTTTTCAACTTTATCAGATCCTAATGTTTGGGTGATTGTTTAAGTTTCTGAGCTACTGGAGTTTTGTTAAGGACATCTTTTCACACTCTTATATCATGGAAAGTTCCTCCTCTTTTTTTTTCTTCAAGTAGTAGCAGAGTTTCCAGGCTTATGTGGAGGCCTTTGATGCATTTGGACTGATTTTTGTGCATGGCAAGATGTATGGGTCTAGATTCATATTTTTGCATATGGTTATCCAGTTTGTTCAGCACCATTTGTTGAAAATGCTTTCTTTTCATCAGTATATATTATTAGGGCCTTTGTCAAAGATCAAGTAGCTGTAGTTACTTGACTTAAAGTCAGGATCCCCAATTCTGTTTATCATTGGTCTATAATCCTGCTTATATACCAGTACCATGCTGTTTTTGTTACTATGGCTTTGTAATGTAGCTTTAGATCAGGTATGGTGACGCCTCCAGAGGTGTTTCTTTTGCTGAGGATATGCTTGGATATCCAAGGCCTGCTGCCATTCCATATGAATTTTGAGATCATTTTTTTCTGTCTCTGTGGAGAATAATTCTGGGATTTTTATTGTTATTGCCTTAAATCTGTATATTGCTTTTGGTAGGATTGTTATTTTCACAATATTAATTCTGCCTATCCAGGAGCATGGGAGGTCTTTCCATCTTCTCAAGTCCTCCTCAGTTTCTTTCTTGAGTGTTTTTATGTTTTCAGATCTTTTACTTCCTTAGTGTTATTACAAGGTTTTTTGTTTGTTTGTTTGTTGCTATTGAAAATGTGACAATGTTTCCAATTTCTATATCTTTGTCCTTTGGATGTAGAAAGGCTACTGATTTTGTTCATTGATTTTGTATCCTGATACTTTGCTGAAGGAATTAATCACCTTTAACAGTTTTGAGATGGAGGCTCTTGGGTCAGTTATGTATAGAATCATGTTTTCTACAAATAGGGCTAACTTGACTTCTTCCTTTCCAATTTGTATCCATTTCATTTCCTTCTCCTGTCTTATTGCTTGGGCTAGGACTTCTAGTACCATGTTGAAGAGCAAAGGTGATTGTGGGTATCCCTGTTTGTTTTGTTTCTGATCTCAATGAGAATTCTTCGAGTCTTTCCCCATTAAGTATTATTTGGACTTTAGGTGCTTTAAATATAGCCTTTTTATGTTGAGATATAAACCATCCATGCATATGCTCTCCAATATTTTTTTCATGAAGTCATGTTTTATTTTGTCAGAGGCATTTTCTGCATCTATTGAAATGATCATATAGTTTTTGTGTGTGTGTGTTTAAGCTTACTGATGCGTATTACATTGACAGATTTCCTTATGTTGAACTAACCCTGCATTCCTGGAATAAAGCCTACTTGATCAAGGTGGATAATGCTTTTGCTGTGTTGTTGAATTTGGTTTGTGAGGATTTTGTTCAGGATCTTTGCATCTAAGTTCATTAGGAACATAGGCCTATAGTTTTATTGTTGCATCCTGTCTGATTTTAGTACTAGGGTGATGGTAGCTTCAGAAAAGTAGTTGGGGAGCTTTCCCTGTTCTCCAATTATACAGAACAATTTGAAAATAATTGGACTGCCTGCATTGTGTCACATAACTTATGGTACAATGTGTTATCATTGTCATTCAATTCTAGAAATTTTGCAATTTCATTTTTTATTTCATCCACTAAACATTTATTGTTTAAAAGTGTGTTGTTCAGTCTCCAGGAGCTGATGGAGTTCCTGGCATATCTCATGTGGTTAATTTCTAGCTTTACAGCATATGATCTGAAATCATGCAGGAAATTATGTCAATTTTTCTAATTATATGGAGGCAGGCTTTATGGCCCAATATATGATCTATTTTGGAGAAGGTTCCATGGGCTGCTGAGTTTGGGTAGAATGTTGTCTAGATGTCTGTTAGGTCTAGTTGATCTGTGGTAATGAGTTCTCATACTTCCATGTTGATTTTCTGTTTGGATCATCTATCTATTTCTGATAGTTGAGTATTAAAGTCCCCAACTCTGAAGTGTTGGTGTTTATTTCTACTTTGTTGTCAAGTAGGTTTTGTTTTATGAATGGTGGTGCATCTGTGTTTGGTGCATCAAGATTTATGATTGTGATATCCTCTTGTTGGACCATTCTCACTTGATGAGTAAGAAGTATCCTTCTTTGTCCTTTTTGATTACTTTTGGTTTGAAGTCTATTTTATCCCATATTAGTATAGCAACACCTATTTGTTTTTGTTTTTATTTCTATTCACTTGGAATATCATTTTCCACCCTTTCATCCTGAGGAGGTGTCTATCTTTAGTGGTGAGTCAGATTTCTTGAAGACAGAAGACTGAAGGGTCTATTTTTCTGATCAGCCCTGTTAACTTGTGTCTCTTGATGGGTGAATTAAGGCCATTAGTGTTTAGGGTAATGACTGTGAGGTTTCACTTAATCCTTGTCATATTGTTGTGTTTTGTGTAGTTTGGTGTTTTCTTGGCCTTTGTAGTTTTTCTGAGCCTTCTCTGGGTTTGGTTATTGTGGTCTGCTTCTTATAGGCTCTTGAGGTTGGTTATGGAGAATTCTCTGAAGTACTCTCTGTAGGTTTGGCTTTGTGTTCATGTAGTTGTAGAGCTGACTTTTATTTTGGAAACTTTTTCCTTTGTCATGTATTATAAATAGTACTTTTGCTGGGAAGAGTTATTTTGATTGGAAGCCATAGGTTCTTAGACTTTGGGGTGTTCCATTTCAGGCCCTTTCTGGCTTTCAGTTTCCATTGAGAAGTCTGAGGTAATTCTGATTGGGTTACTTTTATATGTAATGTGTTGTTTCTCTCTTGCTGGTTTTAGGACTTTCTCTTTGTTTTCATTGTTTAGAGTCTTAATGATAACATGTCTTGGAAAGTTTCTCCTTTGGACCAGTCTATTTGGAGTTCTATTAGCTTCTTATATCTTGACAGGACTCTCTTTTGAGAGGGTGCTGAAGTTGTCTTCAATAATTTTGTTGAATAAGCTCATGCCTTTGGTCTGAATTTCTTACCCTTCTGGTATACCCATGATCCAAATATTGGGATGTTTAAGGGTATCCCACAGTTCTCTCATGTTGTGTCCACAAAAAGTTTTGAACTTGTTCAAGTTTTTGGACTCACGAACTGTTCCTTCTGCCTTGTTTTCTAGTTCTGAGGTTCTGTCCTCCACATGACAGACTCTGTTCTTGAGAGCTTCTGTTCTATTGGGTTTGTATTTTCTATTGTCTTTTTATCCCTCTGTAAAGTTCCCTTTTCAGGTCATTTTCTGATTTTCTTTTAATTTTATTTAATTAATTAATTTATTTGCAAGGAGAGAGAGGAGATAGACACAGAGAAAATGGACACACCAGGACCTCTAGCCACTGCAAATGAACTCCAGATGCATGCACCCCCTTGTACATCTGGCTTATGTGGATACTGGGGAATTGAATCTGGGTCCTTTGACTTTGTAGGCAAGCGGCTTAACTGCTAAGCCACCCCTCCAGTCCCATTTTCTGATTTTCTTAGTGCTTGTTGGCATTCATCCTTCATTTACTTATGCCTTCATTGAGCTTAGCCAACTGATTATTGAGGTCCTCTTTTTTTTTTTTTTTTTTTCTTTTTTGCTCTCCTTCAGATCACTTATCTGTCTTTGGAAGACTACCTGTTTTGTTTTGTTTTGTTTTTATATTAAGCCCAACCTAGCAAGGACAGCATTCATACAATTGTTCTTTTGTTGATTTTCTGCAAGTCCTGCCAATTGGTTGGTCAGGGTCACATACCTTGTGTCTTCATTTTGGGGTTCTGATCCTGTAGTTTCTTCAGTGTTTTTGTTATTTCATTTTTATTTATTTATTTGACAAAGAAAGAGGGGGAGAGAGAGAGAGAGAATGGGCACACCAGGGCTTCCAACCACTGCAAAAGAACTCAAGACACTTGCGCCCCCTTGTGCATCTGGCTAATGTGGGTCCTGGGGAATTGAACCTGGGTCCTTTGGCTTTGCTGGCAAATGTCTTAACTTCTAAGCCCCTCTTCTGTATTTTGACTAGAGACTTCCATTGTGGGACTAAGCAACCTTGTTAAGGTTAATTCCATTTGATGTTTTGTGTTATTCCTTTTGCACTGTGATCTGTCCTTCACAGTGTGGGAATATTATTTAATTCAGGAAGAAGCTGTAGTCTACCTTTGAAGTGCCTTCAGTAATTGTTCCCTTTTATGTTTGACTAGATTAGGCTTTTGATGGCAAGAGGGCATGTATGCTCAGCAGGAAGAGTCAGCGCAGCCCTGGTGAGGACCTGGAGACCTGGTGACAGGGACTGTTGGCTGGTGGCAGGGCAGGAGGATTGGACTGCACAGTCCAGTGGTATAGCATGGTGGAGCAAGGGGGCAGAGTGGCACATTCCAGCAGCACAGTAGGGCTGGGGTGGAGCAGGGTGGCACAGTCCAGTGGCATGGCAGGGCAGGGGGTGATGGGGCAGCATGGTGGGGCAGGGGAGGGGTTGGGGGGCAGCAGTCTGGTGGTGGGGAAAGGGAGGAAATATGTGGGAGGGAAGGAGGAGGGAGAGCTGGTTGGTGCAGAGAAAGGTGAGAGGCTCCCAGCCCAGGTTTGCAGAGCCTGCAGATAGTGCAAGAACAAACCTAGTTTCCAGCATAGTTTCTGGGACTGCTGCTTGAGGTATTTGGGGGACTGGTGAGCTACCTGAGAGCATGGGAATCAGCAGATTTCTTATTTGCTCCTCTGTGCCCTCCCACTGGAGGTCTGACACAATCTGCTGACTCTTAAAAACTCATAGATATTGCCTGTTATTGCCCCATGAGGAGAAGTGTGGTTATGTGGATGCCATTTTGACCACAAGTCCTCAAATGCCAATTTTTTAATACAGAATATTTTTCTGCTCTTGGATTAATTTAATAGATTTTCCACTCTGTCCTAATTAATTGTTTGTTTGTTGGATAAAATGCATTCCTTTATATACTGACATTTCATAAAAGTGTCAATATCCAAAAAGGCAAGACACCAAATAGGATATATTATGGTGTTTGATTAATTCTAAACTGCTTCATTTCTTAATAATACTAGTCACTCATGATTAGTAGCAGACAGTAAAAGCATTAGCTAGTCAACCAAGATATGGCATTAGATGATTTTTTACCTGGTATCTTAGGCTAGAAAATGTTGTAGGACTAGAATGTATGACATGTTTTTTTTTCCATGTTTTTGAAGAATGGACTTCTAGTCCAATCTTTGACAATAGGAAATATACATCAGTAATGACTTTCATTTATAGAAAAGAAATCAGCTTACTTGTTATCACAGTAAATTTTTTCTTGGTTTTCCTTTTTGAAGTAGAATCTCCCTATGTGCTTTGGAACTTCATACAGAGTATAGGCTGGCCTCAAGCTCACTATGTTATGTAGTCCAGGCTGACCTCAGACTGGTGATCCCCCAGCCTCAGCCTCCTCAGTTTAAAAAATAAAAAGGAGGAAGAGACAGGAGACTGATATCTGCTTGATTTTGGAGTGGTCTTTCCTTGCCCACTGTCTTTTATGATCAAGTGCTACCAGAGAATAGACCCCCTTTACATAGAAAAATCACCCTTTCTGAACACTTATTCTCTTGGAGGTAAAGTTGTCACCTTTAACTAAATATTTGCCTTTGAGGAGGAACGATTTTCCATATCATCTCAATAGTAATAAATTGTATTTGAAGGATATTGGTACACAGATTTGTATTGTTTTAGAAATCTCTGGATGAATTTTTGGTGTAAATCTGTTTTGCTTGTGGTTGTTATTAATTTCAGTGTCATCAATTTATAGAAATACAGTGCATGGTGGGTTCAAGAGATTGCTTAGTGGTTAAGGTGCTTGCCTGCAATGCCAAAGGACCCAGGTTCAATTCCCTAGGGCCCACATAAGCCAGATGTACAAGGTGGTGCATGTGTCTAGGGTTCCTTTGGAGAGGCTGGTGGCCCTGGTGCACCTGTTCTTTCTCTCTCTCTCTCTCTTTCTCTTTCTCTCTCTGTTTCCCTCTTTCTCCCTCCTTCCTTCCCTCTTTATCAAAAAAATAAAATATAGAATATTAAATATTAAAATAAATTTAAAGAAATACAGTCTATTATGTTCAAGAAGAATTGATTTTAGTTATGTCTTAGCATTTTTACTTCTTTTCTGTACTCATAGATACTTTCTGCAATATGATTTACTTTTTATAAAATTGGGATGATTCTCAAAAGGCTGTGAGAATTTTATGAAATAGCAAAGTAAAGCAACAAAAATACCTTTCATTTAATGTTCAAGAGGTATTCATTAAATCTGTGGTTGAACTTAGGAAGTTGCTGTTTTGTATAGAAACAGGAGATATCTTTGGATACCCTGTATCCTATCCTTTAATCAAATCTCAAACCTCATTGTATGTTTCACATAACTCATCTCTAAGCATGGATCATATTCTGACCCCATGCTTGTGTTCATACTGGAAACAAGGTACATAGATTTATATTGATGGTCAAGGTGAAATAGATCAGAAAACCAGTTGACAAACAGTTAAAGAAAATGCATGGATGCTAAATCAGGCAGGCATATGTTCAAAAGTTATAGAATCCTAGAGAAATCTCTAAATTCTGTCATCCAGGCCCATAAAAATATGATAATAGTCTTAAGCATTATCATGGTAAACATTAGGAGGCAAAGAGGTAAGAGCAAAACTAGAATAGATTGGAGACTTCAAGAATATTTCAGCTTTATCATCCAGAATTGGAATATCTATGGAAGAATAAACAACCTTAGTAGCTGAGCTTCTAAGAGAAGACAGGAATAAAGAGAACAAGAACAAATGAAGCCACTTGAGTTCCCTGGAAAATGGATGTTCTTTTGATTTGGAGTTGAGTTTAGATAGTCGTCTTGATTAAGGATTCCTATTTGTGGCTTTTAAAAAAAATGACCAGGTTAGGAACATGACAAGCTTGAAAGACACATTCAAAGTTCAGAGAACCTGAGTCAGAAGGGATAATTACTGAATGTCAAGGTCCCAGATGGAAGAAGATTAAGAATTTGGGTTGCCTATCTGGGAGTGTGTCTCTGTGTGCAAGCACTAGCGAATGTGCATGTACAAAAGAGGCTATAAACCACTGAACATATTAGAGAAAGTAAAAAGACATTAACTTTGGAGAAAACTAGTTTATAGATCTATAGAAACTTCTATAACCTTTACATAGGATAGGTTGGGGGAGAGTGAAAGTTGGAAAAATGGTAGAACTTTGTGGTTAAAAAAAACAAAAAACAGAAACAATCTAACAATAGTACTTGCTAGAGTATTCTCTAGCAAGTTTGAGGATTACACTAAGGGAACAGACAATCTGCAGTGGATTGAACTGAACTCCCAACACTATATAAAGAGCACCATACTCATGCAACATGGAAAGGGAATAGCAAAATACATATGGACTTTAAAATGTACAGACTTAGGTTTGAATATCTATGCCACAGCTTAATAGATATGTGATCTTGGGAACAGTGGGAACTACATGAATTAATCTTGTTAAGACTTCCAATACAATGCCTGGAATAGTATGAGTTCTCTTCAAATAACAATTCTTGATTCTTCATTATATATATATATATATATATATATATATATATATATATATGTATATATATATATATAGTATTAAATTTATTTGAAGGAGAAAGCATATACTAAAGTAGCCCAAGAACTTATTTTCTGTCTTGAAATGTACCAAAAAAACATAGTCTTAAATGAGAGTAGTATGCTATTCAACTGTAATTTATGAGAGCCTAAATCTAAGTATTGAATGCTAAGGATGAGTGTTTCTGAGCATCAAAAAATTCACACTGAACTGACTTGTTCCTTAGTGAAAGAATGACTTTTGTTATCATGAAAATGTGAATTTGAATCATTTTGTATTCATATGATTTAGGACTCTGTAATAATAAAGACAAGCTAGGCTACTCTGCAGCACAAACTCAGAATAAATATTAAGAACACGTTCTATGTGCTGGACATGGTTTTATGCACTGATCAATTAGTATTTATCAAGATTGAAAGGGTCCTCCCTACATTTATACACCTGAAAGATGAGGAAAATTTGCAAACTGAATAAAAAATAGAGGCTACAGTAGAAAGAAAGTAACATATGACCATAGCCCATTCTGCAGAGGCTGGCTTTGCTTTCCCGAGCAGTAGCAGTATGCCTTGGTAAAGTCAAAGTTTACAGTGTATACATATTTATCCATAAATTATAAAAGTCAAAGTGTATGTAAGGTTTTTATTTACTTTTAAAGATATTGTAAAATCATGCTTGCATGCCCTCTTTGTTTATACTCTAAAAGTCATAACTTCTTTGGGAATAATATAGGTAAAAACTGGGCTGGAGGGATGACTTTAGCAGTTAAGGCATTTGCCTGCAAAGCCAAAGGACCCAGGTTCAATTTCCCAGGACCCACGTTAGCCAGATGCATAAGGCGGTGCACATGTCTGGAGTTCATTTGCAGTGGTTTGAGGCCCTGGAGCACACATCCTCTCTCTCTTTCTCTCTCTCCCTCTTTCTCTGTTAAATAAATAAATAAATAATGTTTTTTAAAAAGATAGGTAGCCGGGCATGGTGGCGCACGCCTTTAATCCCAGCATTCGGGAGGCAGAGGTAGGAGGATCGCCGTGAGTTCTAGGCCACCCTGAGACTACATAGTGAATTCCAGGTCAGCCTGGGCTAGAGTGAGACCCTACCTCCAAAAACAAACAAAAAAAATGATAGGCAATAATCAATAATAGCACTGTACTGTTGATGGAAAGCCATGGGTGTTTGAATAGCATACACTTACATTAAAAATCTGCCTTTCTCTTAATAGATATATGTCTAAGAAAAATTATAGAACTTGTTAGAACTTCTTAATCTTAATCTTAATTTTAAACTGGGATAATACCTATATCACAAAGTTACTGTGAGAATCAAAATATCATATCATTATTATATCTATAAAGCAGAGGAGAATGATGTCCATTACCTAGTAGGTTCATTGAATTTCATTAATATTTCTTATCTGTAAAAAGTAACACTTGTTTTAAATTTGTGACTGTCGCTCAAAAGTTCTTTGATTATCTTTTTTTTATTCAATTTTAGGTACAATGCTTTAATAAGTTGCACAACATCTACAAACCTTTACTGAATCACAATTACAACAGGACAAATGGAGGAAGATTAAGTATCTGTAGCCACATAAATTTAGTGGGGAAGCCAGATGTGGTGGCGCACGCCTTTAATCCCAGCACTTGGGAGGCAGAGGTAGGAGGATCGCCGTGATTTAGAGGCCACCCTGAGATTCCATAGTATAATTCCAGGTCAGCCTGAGCTAGAGTAAAAAAAAAAAAAAAAAAAAAAAAAAAACTAGTGGGGAATATGTATTTCATTAAGTTTATCAGCTGTCTGGGATTAAACTCCTAGTGCTGTCTCAGAATTCCCAATTCTTAGATACAAGATGCCCAAAGTCCCACGGTTACAGAGGTTAAAACATACTAGTCTGTTACTTTGCAAGTCTCATGTGAATTAAAATTTATAAAGCTTTTCCACCACAAATCGCACTCCTTAAATAAGTATGAATTGCTTCAAAAATAAAACACAAAATGTTGATATTGTACGCAAGGAAAGCCAGGTATGTGTATCCGAAGTGACAGCAACCCGAGGGTATTACAAAGGTCTCTACAGTAGGAAGTAATACTACAACATTAAATTTAAAAACATGACCACAGAAACCTGTACATGTCCGTCATAAACCCGTTCAGGTTATGAGCGATGAATACAGAACACCCTTTTCTCCTTCCCCCGCACAATACCGACTTCCGGCCCAGCGTCCTTAGTTCAGTCTCTGTGGTCACTGTAAGGCACATCCTGGGCTCCAGGCCACCCTTCCGTCTGCTGGGATCCTGCCAGCAGCTTTGGCGGGCAAGTTTAGACTCCAAGTACTCCGCAGTTCCAGTCTTTCAGCAGTCACGCTGCAGAGGCGAGGGTTCGCACACGCACCCCGCCTTCCTAACTCCGACCCACCTCGGGAAGGGGCGGTGTGGCGCCGCGTGCTGCTCGCCACGCACATGGCGTGCCGCAGCGCCCACTTCTTTGATTATCTTTAGAGTTTCATCTCTAGACCTAAGAATTTGAGAGTTTTTAGAATATAGTTGCATATAAAAAATTAAATGTCAGAGATCTTTAACTTTTATGTATTTTATTAATTTATTTATTTAAGGGTGAGAAAGAAGAATGAACAGGCAAATAGAAGATGCGTGCACAAGGGCCTCCAGCCACTGCCAACTCTAAATGCATGTGCCACCTTGTGTATCTGGCTTACATGGGTGTAGTTTATTAATTAGTATCCCTTGCTTGCACATGATTGGAATCACCTCAAGGTACTTTGAGTTTAAAACAATTGCAAGATTCATAATAAGTATCTCACAAACACCATTGGTAGTCATGAATCATAAGGGATTTTGAAACTCACCAGACACTCTGGTCTTCCCTCTGTACATGCATACATACTTGTCTTTTCTTAAAACAGAATGTGGAACACAACAAATCTTTCTGTCTTACAATCTCCCCTCCACATCATATCATCCTAAAGTCCCAAATATACTTCCTCATAAATTCTAAAATGAATCTCTGTGAGGCTTTCATACCCAAAGGCAAGTTGTCAGTTTCACAGTGCAGACTTGCTGCCAAAAATTTGCCCCTTTGGCTCAGGTGCTCATCATCAGTCTTCACTCTTAATAAAATAAGAGCTAGTAGTACATCTCACATGCTTCATATATGCTAAGTAGTAGAAATCCAAAACTGTTTCTTCATTAAGACAAAGTTAATTGCATAGTTCATAAGTGTCTTTGTACTGGCATGGGTTATACATTGGAAAAATCCCAGCAAGCAGATGAGAAATAGGGAATGGTGGAAAATTTCACAAGGAGATGACATGACCAGAGTTATAAGAATTGAAACCAGCCTGTCAAGTGATATGGAGGTTAAAGCATGGAGATTCTTACTGCTTTCTGAAGCAGATACCAAGAGTTTGGGCATATCTTGAATGCAATGAATTGGGCCCTTGTGGGGGAAGTAGAAGGGAAATCTGTAGGCAAATGGAGGTTCAGAACCCAGCTTCAGGTAAAATTGCATTTAATTTTAATTAAACATCCAATGAAGTGCTCTGTGCATCCAGACATGGAGGAGAAACTGGTGGAAACACAGAGTTTAGGGTTTTTAAGTCATATGGACAGGAATTTTCATGTATGTATGTCATGTTCACGATGTTTATGACTGGGTACAACACATTTAGGTCTTCATTCAATGGTATTTTGTAGGGACATGACCCTTGGACAGTAATCATTGAAGAGTACAGTGTGTCACATTGTGCTTGGATCTTTTTCTTGAGGGCTGGAAACTCTGAATTATGCATATGCGATACATAAGGCATGTGAGCATGTCCACAAAGTATATTGTGAGATCTTGGAACCTCCCTTGTCTTGCTTTATTTCCTGGGACATGAAGTCAGTGGTTTGCTCTGTTATGTGCCCCCACTATGATATACTTCTTTTTAAGAAGTCCAAAGCAAGGGGTCATTTGAGCATGGGCTGGGATCTCTAAAGCCATGGTCCAAAATAAACCTGTTTTTCTTTATGTTAGTTGCTTTAGGCATTTTTATAGTGAAAAATCAAACAATATCTCTCATCTAATACTTTCTTCTCAAGCAATGATCAGTTCATGTATACCTGTTACATCATATATCTGTGAACTACATTGTTTATTTTTTTAAGTGCACGTTTGCTACTGCTTCTACTTCTAAGTTACTCTGAGATTGCACAGCAAATGCTATTACTGGTCACTTAAGTCAAACAGAGAACAAATGCTTTTCTTCCAGACAAAGGAACTGCTGCCCTGTTATAGTTGATGTTCATGGGAAGAACTCTGTAATGCTGTATGTTCCAAAGTCTTTGTCATCTTCTGCTGAACACTCATTTGACCATATTTCTATAAAATGACTTGTCACTTGCCATGAGGATAATTTATTTACTTTCATTTTATTTTTTGAGGCAAGCCCAATAGACTGGCTTTTTTATGTGAGAGAGAGAGAGAGATAATTGGCACACCAGGGCCTCCGGCCACTGTAATTGAACTCGAGCTGCATGTGCCACCTTGTGTGTATGTGCGACCTTGTGTGTTGCATCACCTTGTGGATCTGGCTTACATGGGACCTGGAGAGTCAAACATGGGTCCTTAGGCTTCACAGGCAAACACCTTAACTGCTAAGTCTCTCCAGCCCAGGATTTTTTTGTTTTTAAAGATGCAATTAAATTTAATACTTCATTCAGGTGCAAAAGCACTGGAGACTGGCTTATTTAGTATCCACTGATACAGTTCAGTGTTTTACTAATCAAAGAGGAGAGATTCCTAAGACTCAGTAAACATAAATAATCAATTTATCATCTTTTGCTTTCTTTGCTTAAGAATAGGCAATTTATATTATATAGCTGTTTATTGTATCAAACCAATCAAAATTGGAAAGTTCCTGTTTTGTAAGCAAGTGCCTTTAACTTCTGAGCCATCTTCCCAGCCCTTCTTTTTTTTTATTTATATGAAATATCTCTGAAATAAACATCTAAGCTAGACAAAGTACAAATATGGGACTAAAAACAAAAGTACAAAAATGGTGCACACTCTGCAAATTTTATAGTTTCTTTTTTCTGTATCTTTTTATGCCATAACAGAATTTTCAGTAATTCCTGTCTGCCATGTTTCCTGGGAGGCAGAAAAGCAGAGACAAACCTGGCTCAGTGTTCTCTTCCATGATAGCCTTTATTATCATGCTCAAAACAGAACAGAGTAGAACTGGCCCAAGAGAGGCTGTATGTTACAGGTAGTAGAGCTATAGGGACACAGCTACCCAAGCTCTTTGGAGTCCAGATGATTCCTTTGGAAATGCAGCTGAGGTGCAGAAATTTGTATTTGCTCTTCTCTTGGGCTGTGGTCTAATCTTCCATTGCTATTTGGAATGAGGATGTGCCATTATATGTTGGATGACTGTAACTTTATTTTATTATTCAAAGCGTCGGTAGTTAAGAGATTGACTAAGTCCCAGAAGAGATACTTATGAAGGTACTAGAACTGTTAAAGATTATGGAGACTTTGAACTTGAACTGAATTCATTTTGCCTTATGAAATGGCCATGTTCCTATAGGGACAAAGGGTAGAAGATTATACCTTAAAAGTGATGTGTTTGAGTATCACATGGTAAGCTTGTGTTGGCAAGTATTGACTGTCAACTTGACAGGATGTAGAATAATGAATTTTGCTAGAAAAGGGATGGATTTAGAAAATATTATACTAAGTGAGGTAATCAAAGTTCAGAATGACAAAAGACTACATATTTTCTCACATATGTGAATCATAACCTCAAATTCTGGATTGGTATGCAAGTAATAGTTAAGAGTCAGTATTAGCCAGAAAGCCATCTTTCAGTTTTATACTTCCCTTATTTAATATCAAACCTCAATTTAATGGAACAGTTTTGTCCTGTTCTGCTCATCCCTGCTTTGAATATTCATTCTAAAAGATACAACTTGCCCTAGTGTTGGGAAGTTGGGAGGTGTAGTAGACAGCTTCAAGTTCACTGAGATGAACTTCCAGACCAGGCAGAGTTATGGAGAAAGAGATATTTATTGAATCTCACAGATCCAGGAGAAGTTCCATAATGGTAGAAGAAGTTGGTCCCCTCTTAAAAGACCAGGTGGAGAGAAAAAAAGCCAAAATCCAAAAGCAAAACCACACCATACAGTTCAGTAACTCCAGGAGGAATTTAGGCACTTTGTATATCTTTAGAGTGGATTGTCAAATCCACCACCACACCTTAGGACTAGACCACCCAGTGATACCTCTTCCAGCCAGGTGGCTGGAAATCCAAGAAGTTTCAATAAACTCCTGAATGTACTAGGGGGCATTTATTCAAACTACCACAGGAGGTCTCCCTACTTCAACCTCCTAAACATTGATAGTGATGTAGGTTACCTGACTGCATTTTGTTACCTTTTGGTTCATTCTACCTTAAGCTCAAGCTGCCTTAGCTCCTTCCCTTGTCTTTATTCTTACCCCTTCTATTTAGTTTTCTCTTTTGTACTTTTTCCTATGTTGCCATAATACTAATAGTTAATTATCCTTTCCATTCTTACCCTTAGTAACTAATAACAAAGCACACACCATGCTATTCTGTTCTTTACTCCTAACAAATTTTTGGAGTTCAAAAGGCAATTATATTTAATTTGATATTTCTATATTTTTATAATGGGCATATTGACTAGTTATTATTTCTTCTGGAGTTTGTAACAAAACCCAACTGAATAAAAGAAGCAACTCAATATAGACTATAAAAGAATACTAAACTAAAAAGATATGAATACTAAAAAACCTAAAAGTGAAATTTTGAAAATGAAACGCTCAGTCAGTTAAATAAAATCCTTAGTGGAAAGCCTCACCCATAGAATGGGTGAAGAGGAAGAGAAAATGTCAGGGTCTAAAGACAAAGTAGATTATTTAGAACATTTAGATAATGAGAAAGATAAAATAATAAGAATGTTCAAGCAGAGTGTGACATTAAAAAGTAAAATCTATGAATCTTGGAATATAAGAAAGAGACTCTCAAGCTAAAGGCATAGAAAATAAATTCAATAAAATCACAGCAAAAAGCTACCCAAATATGGGGAAAGAGATACCCATTTAGATCCAAGAGGCATTTAAAATACCATGCAGACAAGACAACAAAATAATTTTTCCACATCATGTTATAGTTAATACAATCTTGAATGATGAATGATCATGAAAGAAATCAAGAATGAAATTAAGCATACCTAGAATGATATGCAAAAGAAAATATTACAACCCAAAAGTTGTGGGATACCAAAAACAATACAAAATACAACAGATATACACAAATACAACTTAAACATACCAAAAGCTATGTAGTAAAAATAGTTCTAAGATGGAAGCTTGTAGGTTAAAAAATCAGAAAAATTTGAATAAATAACTTAATCAAGCCCTTTAGGGTCTTAGAAAAATGAACAGTAGAAACCGAAAATCAGTAGGCAGAAAGGAATAATAAGGCTTACAGGGAAAATTAGTGAAATGGAACTTAAAATGATCCTAAGAACCAGGGAAACAACAGTTAATTATTTGAAAAGATAAGCAATATTTTAAAACCCTTAATCAAAATAGAAAGTTCATCATAAATAGTACAGATGAAAAGGGAGAAATCGGACTAGGACAGAGCTCCCATTCCTTCCCACATACCAGTTCCCTGGACCCTAATATCCCTGCTGCTGACTTGGGCAGCCTGGTCTTTGCATGTGTGCTGTGGAAACAGGCCTCTTGCTCTGATTTCCTGATTGACAGCCCCTAGGTCTGCAAATACCCATTCTCCTGCTTCAGAGGGTGTGCACAAAGTGAATATGCCAGAGCTCCCAGTTCATTCCTCCCTTTCAGTTCCCTGACCCTAGTATCCCTGCTGCTGGCTTCAGTAGGCCTGGTACCTGCTTGTATGCTATGGAAGCAGGTCTTTTGTTGGGGCTTCCTAATTGATTGCCCCCTGGACCACCAAAACCCTGTTCCCATGGGCCAGAGTGTGCACAGGCCACTGTGGGACCTAGCCTCTTGCCCCTGAATCCCCAGATTCGTGGCTCTTGGGTCCCCAGCAGCTAGTCCACTTGTGCTAAAGAGTGTGCACAAGTAGAGTGTGTACATTATAGCTCCCAGTTCCCACCTCCCAGTTCCCTAGGTACCTTTGAAATACTTACAATGTCCACAATCTGTGAATCTGTGGTTATAACACAATCATACACCAATCCTGTGCACATTTAAAACAGAACACTCATAGAAGATTCTACAAGGACAAATACTTGCTTCCCCTCAATAAAATGAAACTTTTTCCCAAGATTGGTAGACCACAATGCAGTAAAAAACAACAGGAATCAGAAACCTAAGAAATCACCACCAATAATGCCTATCCCACAATGGAAGCCTCCAATGAAATCATAAAGAAAACTAAAGAAATAGAATAGTAAGATATAAACACAACAAGCAATGTAACCTTGATCAAAACAATTGCTGAAAAGGAAGCAAACCGTCATAAAACCAAAAATCACATGAATTAAATTGAGCAGTATTGTCTCTTAGAGCATGCAGCTTTTATCACTAGGCTTAACTTAATTGAAGAAAACCAGAGAAGCCTCAAAAGAGATATAAATGAATTGAAGGTGAGTCAACAAATAGCAGATCTCAACAACAGCTGATTAACTTTAATGAAGATATGATCAAATACAACAATGAAATCCAGGAAACATCAAGAAAATCAGACCTTGAACTGAAATCATACCTCAAAAAAGAGATAGACATGATACAAAATAACACAACAGAAAATAAAAATCAAATAGAGCTTTTAAAAACCTCACTACAACCATTCACTAACAGAGTCACTCATGTGTAAAACAGAACTTCTGAGCTGGAAGACAAGACAGAAGAAATTGATCTGGAGTCAAAAACCTTTGCTAAATACAAACAAATCATGTGAACAGAATACAAGGAACCTTTGGGATACCATAAAGTGACCAAAGATCCAGATCATGGTTATGCCAGAAGGAGAAGAAATCCAGGCAAAAGGCATAGCGAACATATTCAACAAAATTATTGAAGAAAATTTTCCTAATCTCTCAAAAGAGGGGCCCTTTCAGATACAAGAAGCTCACAGAACACCAAACAGACATGACCAAAGAAGATATTCTTCAAGGCACATCAGAGTTAAAAATTTAAACAATGGAAACAAAGAGAGCGGGCTAAAAGGAGCACTATATACAAAGTCAATCCCATTAGAATTACCTCAGATTTCTCAATGGAAACCCTAAAAGCCAGAAGGACTGGGAATGGAACACTTCAAAGTCTAAAGAAACTAAAGTTACCAACCCAAACTACTTTACCTAGTGAAAGTATCACTTATAAAAGATGATGAAAGGAAAACTTCCCATTAAAAAAAGTCAACTCTTTGATTATATGAACACAAAGCCAAACCTACAGCAAATGCTTCAGGAATACTTCACACAGAAGAGTCAAACAATTAATCTCAAGAGCCTACAAGAATGTGACAATAATCAAAACTAGAGCAACTCAAAGAAATACACAGCCCAAGAAATCACCAAAACCCATAAAGAAGCCCATCATGGCAGGGGTTAAGTTGAACCTCATAGTTATAACCTTAAATATCAATGATGTTAACTCACTCATCAAAAGACACATGTTAACAGGATGGATCAAAAAGATGGACCCTTCTATCTGTTATTTTCAAGAAACACATCTCATCACTAAAGACAGACACCTCCTCGGGGAGAAAGGATAGAAAATAATATTCCAAGCAAATAGAAATAAGAAACAAGCAGTTGTTGCTATCTTAATATCTGATAAAATACACTTCAAACCAAAAGCAACCAAAAAGGACAAAGAAGACCACTTATTACTCATCAAGGGAATAATCCAACATGAGGAAATCACAATCATAAATCTATATGCACCAAAGACAGGTGGACCATAGTTTCTAAAACAAAACCTACTTGACAACAAAACAGAAATGAACACCAACACCATCATACTTGGGTACTTCAATACTAAACCATCATCAATAGACAGATGATCCAAGCAGAAAATCAAAAGGGAAACAATAAAGCTCAACAACACCATAGATAAACTAAGCCTAATGGACATTTACAGAATTTTCCACCCCCATTCTACAGAATACACATTTTTCTCAGCAGCCCACTAGGCCATAAACATGTCTCCATAAGTTGAAAATTGAAGTGGCTTCCTACAGCATATCAGATCACAATTCTTTGAAGCCAGCAATTAATAACAAGAGACACATCAGAAATTCCACCAGCTCCTGCAGACTGAACAATATACTTTTCAACAATGAATGGGTCTAGAAGAAATAAAAAAAATTGTAAAATTCCTAGAATTTCATGATAATGTAAACAGAACCTATCAAAACTTATGGGACACAATGAAGGAAGTCTGAAGGGGAAGATTTATAATGCTAACTGCCTTCATTACAAAGACAGAGAGATCCCAAATTAATAACCTAACTGTCCACCTAAAGGCACTGGAAAAACAAGAAGAATCCAACCCTAAGAGGTCCAGACAGAAATAAATAATCAAGATCAAGGCAGAAATTAATAAAGAAAACTAAGAACAACTAAGAATATCAATGAAATGAACTGGTTCTTAGAAAATATAAAGAAGATTACAAAACCCTTGGCCAATTTGATCAATGAAAAAGTGAGAATTCTCAAATTAACAAAATAAGAAATGAAAAGGCAAGACCACAAAAGTCATCAATGAAATTGGCAGAATCATCAAAACATTTTTCTAAGGTCTCTACTCCAAAAAATTGGATAACCTGGAAGAAATGGATGAATTCCTAGCCACATGTGAAAACCAAACCCAGAGCAGATTAATCTCATAGGCAAACCTGTCACATGCATTGAGATTGAAAAGGTTATCAAAGACCTATCCCAAAAGAAAAGTCCAGGAGTGATGGCTTCTCAGCCAAATTCTATCCATCTTCAGTGAAGAACTGAAACCAAATTTTCTCAAACTTTTTCACCAAATCAGAGAGCAGGGAATCCTCCCCAACTCCTATTATGAGGCTAGCATCATCTAATACCCAAACTAGGCAGAAGTACAACAAGAAAAGAAAACTATAGTTCTACATCTCTGATGAATGTAAATGCAAAGATTCTGAACAAAATCCTCATAAACCGAATTAAACAACATATCAAAAGCATTATCCACCTTGATCAGGTAGGCTTTATCCCAGGGATGCAGGGATGGTTCAACATATGGAAATTGTGGCAATATGCCACATAAATAAACTTAACTATAAGAACCACATGATCATCTCACATACTCTATGCCTTACCTTCTCTCTCTCAAATATATAAATATTTTTAAAAAAATATCATTCACCATGACCCAGTAGACTCCATTACTTCTAAAATGTGGTTAAACATATCAGTGCTCATATTAATTTTCCATATTTTTAATAATGTAATTTTAGCCTTGGCACTGGATATGATAGTTCAATACTCTCATTGTCCTCATGATTTTTATGGTCCAAACTGTCCTTCAAGTGAAACTCAGCTTTGTAATTTATGCTTGTGGTAATATGTAAATTATTTCACTCTCTTCCCTACCTGGCAAGGCTAGATTCCCTTTCCAGAATCACTATCATATATAATGTCTTATAAAGATAGTATGTAAATGGAATCTTTATATGACCTATTGTATTAAATTTGTGCACCAAGCTTAAGTTTTATAAAATCATCCAGCAAAGAGATTTGCATCATAGATAAGTGTATCTTTCCACTGGGTATATATGTCCTATTTTGTAAAGTGTGACTCAGGAATATTTCTAAGGGTGTCATTTTTGCCTTCTCTAGTTTGAAAATCCAAACTGAATAATTTAACAAATAATCATAATATTTCTAATTGAGTTCCAAGATTTCTCATTTTCTATGTCTATGCCTTTGGTAGGCTTTACTAGGGCTGGGTCAATTGGTACTAACCTTCTATATGGACTATTGGAATACCACATTTCCCAGTTGGTTAGTAGTTGAGCTGTATTAGGTCAAAAGCAAAGTATATAGTGAGGGCCTTCAATCCAAGGTACTTTCACTACGAAGCCTTTATTCTTGCTGTCATTACCTCTTAGATTTCCTTAGAAAACAGTATCTTTATGCATGTTATATTACAGCTCAGATACTATGGTATTACCTTTCAATTTAAAAATCCAGATTTTATATCCTTACCTTCAGCAGGTTTATTTTTACTTGTAATTCTTATTTGTCATGATTTGGAAAAAGTTTTCTTGAGAGTAACAGATACATAATTTTATATCTAAATCCTCAATTACCTTCCCAAGCCTCTAAAGTCCAAGGAGAATAAAACTTTTCCTCAACAAGTAAATAAAATAATGATTATAAGAGAAACAATATTATTTAAAAATAATTACTTGCCTTCCAGCTAACCATGATCTGCCCCAAAATTTCCTCCCCCTCTCCCTTTGTATACAGTTTCCTTTTTCCTTGTATGCTTTACCTCACTCTGTCAAATTTGACCCTTCAATGCCTCTTTTTTTTTCTTTTATTTTCTTTTTTATTAATTAGTTTTGTACTCAGTGAATACAGTCAAGTTGATACCTCTGTTAGCCTCCTGCATGTCCTGCCCCCTCCCCCTGGTCCCTCTTTGTTGAGGTATATGGGTCATGCAGTGTGGATTTAGCCCACAGTTATGGGTGGGAGGCAATGTCTCCTCATATCATGACCCAACGTGTATCTCTGACATTCTTTCCACCCCCTCTTCCACAGGATTTCCCTGAATCATGTTGGGTTCATTTTAGGTCTGCTTCAGTGATGAGGTCTTGGGAGACTCTGTCTCTGGATATCTGGTTTGGTAACAGTTGATTGTTCTCTGTGTCGATCTCCTTCAACCTTATGTTGGAACTAGGTTCACCAAGAAAACATTCTGTTTGCTTGTTTTGCCAATTGTTCTTTGTTTCAGCTGGGGCCCTTTTCTGGTATGATGGGGTGGTTCTCTCTTTAGCATCTGCATCTATCTGAAACAGAGAAGCAGATTCTCCAGTGGAGAATAAAGTTAGCACCAGATAAATGGGGTAATCCTTTTTTCTTTTATTTAGAGAGAGAATTTAATAGGTGCAGGCCCTCTTGTAGCCCACGATTGGTGGTAGCTTGATAATGGTGGGCTCATGTTTGGATATGGTCCTGACATGTTTCCCAGGTCCACATATGGTTCCCGTTCCACTGAGCAGATCAGTTAGCCAAATCAAGAGCAGTTGGTTTCCCAACATGGTTGTGCACCACTATTGCACTTGTGTGAGCATCATAGCAGTTTACTTGCTGTTAAGTAGATTAGACCATGAGTTGCTTGGGCAGATATTGGTCATTTTCCCCCAGTCGCCCATGTAACACCTTCTGGCACTAGACATGCTGACTATCTCTTCCAGTTTCCAGCCATGTCCATCCATGTTACGTGTCAACCACATATGGTGTCTTCAGCAGTAGGGTCTTACCACTAACCGTTTGGTGGGCCATCAAGTACTCTGACAGAAATCTGTCATTCTTTTAGGAAACCTTGTAGGTCTCTCTGATCAAAATCTCATTGTGGATGATAGACACCTATTAGAACTGGGAGTTACAGGTCAGTGCCCACTTAGAGAAGGAAGAAAAAGATAACTAATATAAAAGAGTTACAGAGAACAGAGAGAGAGAGAGAGAGAGAGAGAGAGAGAAGCTGTAGAAGATTGAGGTCAGTCTTCATTTTACTCTCTCCAGTGCCTTGTGACTCAGGTGTTCCCTCTAAGGGCCTGGCAAAGGTTAAACCATTTGGCCAGCCTTTTGGGATGTAGAATGGGGCAAAGAGCTGCTGGACAGGCAGTTCACAGAGGAAGAAATCCAAATTGCAAACACACACTTAAGAAAATGTTCACCATCCCTGATCATCAGGGAAAAGCAAATTAAAACAACTATGAGATTCTACCTTGCCCCAGTAAGGATAGCAAACCTCAAAAAATCAAATGAAAATAAATGCTGGTGAGTATGTGGAGAAATAGGAACCCACATCCACTGTTGGTGGGAATGTAAGATGGCACAACCACTTTGGAAAGCAATATGGAGACTCCTAAAAAAGCTGACTATAGAGTTACGAACAGACCCAGTAATTCCCTTACTGGGCATGTACCCTAAAACTTTCAAGCCTCAGTCCAGAGAGATTTGCTCAACCATGTTTGTAGCAGCTCAATTCATAATAGCTAAGAGCTGGCATCAACCCAGATGTCCATCACTAGAAGAATGGATAACTAACATGTGCAATATCTACACGATGGAATTTTACACAGTAGTAAGAAAAAAATGACACAATGAAATTTGAAGAAAAATGGTTGAACCTGGAACAGATCATTCTCAATGAACTTACCCAATCACAGAAAGATAATCACCGCATAGTCTCACTCATCTATAGCACCTAACCTGAATCTACCCAAGATGCTGACATACCCAGGAAGCATCTCGAGGACTAGACAAAAGGTTGGGTATGGAGGGAGTGGAGGGTAAGGGAGGAGTGGGGGACACAAATCTAGACCCAAATGGCAATGTACCTTCAGTGCCTCTTTTATGGGTAACTTTTTGAGTGAATCTTTCTTTGATCTCTATTTTCCTCATTCTAATGTGTGATCTCCCTCCCCACTCTGTAACTTTAACACAGTTTGGTACCCATTCTTAAGGTACACGTCATGTTTGCCTAACTTGTGGATGTTTGTACAACTGGTCCATGTTCTCCATGTTCTCTCTGGATTTTAAATATGTTGAGTGAAGTCCTTGTCTTTTTCCTTTTTCTTTTCTTTTTTTTTTTTTTCTGTCATCCTCAAGCCTTTGCAGAAGCATTGGCTTTGTTAACCGTGCAACTGAATTAAGTTAATTATATCATCATGAGCTTGCAATTCCTCAGAATTATAATCCCCAGAGCAAAGGGGAAAATGCATGTCTGATGCTTATGTACTTCATGTCTTTTAATATTCAAACAGCAATATGGGATAGTCATTGTTATTCTAGTTTACAGATGATGAAATTTAGGCTTAGAAAGATAAGTAACTTGCATAAATTTACATAGAAGGTTTTAGGGATTTAAACTCCTATGCATCTGACTTTCTGCTTCACTGGTAAGGTTGCTATTTACTAAGGAAAATATGGACCATTTGATTCATTATTTTTTGTAGATTTATTGAAAGTCAGAGTACACAAGACATTTTCTAACAAATTCCCTCATTTTACACATGAAGAAATTCAGATCTAGGAAGAACAAAAGACTAGTTCAAAGTCATTCAGTTAATAAGCCAAATGAGGTCTGGGTTCCAAGCCAGCTCTAAATATAGTATTTTTATAAGCAACCCAGATGTCTCATTGTGGGCCAATAAAATTTGTCTCTCTTCTGAACTTCTGCCCTTCACCTGTGTCCTTATCTATCACCTTCACAATCAGAGCCTACTTTATTTTTGTTAATTATACAACACTATTAATTTTTTCTAATATGAGTCATACTTAAGGTCAAAAATACTGAGCCCAAGCTGTGTTTAGTTTCTAATTAGAAATGCTGGAGCATAACATCTACTTAATATTTCTTGCATGGAATTGCATAACAATAATTTGCCACTTCTCAGTTATTTGAAACCTTTTAAGAAAATATATTTTAGTGTTTTATATACCTCTGAAGAAGGTATTCAAGGTTTGTGCTATATGATCTCAAAATTACTTCTTTTTCTAGATTTGTGTGTGTTTGTGCATGTAGGTATTGTGCACATTCATGTGTATGAATGTGTTTGGAGGACAGAACACAATCTCAGGTGTCATCCTCAGGTGTACTGCCCACCTTCTTTGAGATAGAAACTCTTCTTGCCTTGGACTTGACTAATTTGAATAGACTTTTTGGTCAGCAAGGTATGGGGAACCACCTGTCTCCATCTCCTCAGCATCTGAATTGTAGGCATGCATCACCACACTCAGCATTTCTAAATGGATACTAAGGATTAAACTCAGGTTCTCATGCTTACAAAACAAGTGCTTTGCTGGCTGAGCTATCTCACCAGCCCTATCAAAGGAATTTTTTATTATCTGAAGTTCTGATTCTACAATTCTGATACTCATAACTTTTTTCTTTTATTATTTGATAATTATTTGCAAAAGATTTATTTACTGAAGTGGCATTTTACCTTTCATTAATATCTGCATTATAGTGTAAATACCATGTGAGCTGACTGCTCACAGTTGTATTTCTAGCACCAGATCATAATAAGTATTCAGAAGACCTTTAAGTGACCAGTTAAGTGAACTTGTAGGGGCTGTTAGCACCTCCATTTGGTAGTGTACTCAGCCAAGAAACCTGGTGTATTAGTCAGGGTTCTCTAGAGGAACAGAACTGCTAGAATGAATTATTTTAAAAGGGGATTTATTGGATCAGCTTACAGTAGTCCAATAGCAGTTGCAGGCCCGAGAATCACCGAACCTGGTAGTTGCTCAGTCCTCGTGGCCAGATGCCTCAGCAGTCCCGACCCGCACTGCAGATGGTGCAGGAAAGCCTGGAGGCTTCCTGAGGAGCCGCTGGGCTTCAATCCACAGGGGTCTTCAGTTGATGCTGGTCTTTCATCCGCACTGGTCTTCAATCCACGCTGGAAGGTAGCAAGCAGCTCCGGCAGCCAAAATGGAATGGAGGCAGGAAGGAAGGAAGGGACTCTTTTTTCCCAGAGCTCCCTTGCATCAAGTCCCCCTCTGGGCGGGACCGCCCATCCTGGGGGAAGGGCTCAACCTTGGGGAAAGACTTCCTCCTCTAGTTGATCCTTCCTAGAAGCAACCTATGGATTACTAAACAGATCAAGTTGACAACACCTTAACTATCACAAGTCCACCCCTTGTCAACTTGGCATCAAATCATGTCTCCTTACATCATACTTAATTTTCAAATGAAAACAGTAACAAGCTCATAATTCCGCCTAACATGGCATAACTATCTCACGTACAACTGGAACCGCAAAATCTTCCCCCCAACACAAAGCTTAGTCTCTAGTATAATGGGTCTAATATAAATTCAACAGTTAGCTAATGATATAATCGTAATATTGGTGTAGATACATACAAACACTCTGTTATCAAGGCAGGACAGAAACATTGCAATCACAGTCCTCGTTTCTGTAACTGGTCACGTGGCCTTAGCTGGTATTTGTAACTGCCTTCTTCTACTACCCATTCTGTATTTCCTCCACCTTCAGCAAGCACCTCACCAGGTCTTGGTTCTTTACCTGGAGGGGTAACCCATACCTTCATTCCTGAAGGATCTGGGCCATTTATCACACTACTTCTATTGGGTTGTTGCAGTCGTCCGTTGACTTTGACAACAGGACATGGTAACACTAGCAGACGCCCTAAAGGATCTCCTACACTCCATGCATACTCTTCCTTACCTCCATTGTAGAGAAGCAGTCCAATTTCCCCCTGGTAATCTGGATCAATCACCCCTGCTATCACTGTAACTCCTTTCTCAGCCTGTTTACTCAAGGGCATTAGGAGCCCAAAGTGACCAGGGGGAAGTCTTAGCTTCCAGTTCAATGGAATGTTCTTTGTGTCTCCTGGCAAAAGCACTCCCCCCTCTGGGACCAAGACTTGTAATCCAGCAGAGCATAAGGTTGCGGGAACAGGAAGCAAAAATCTAGCTAATGGGTCACTTGGAGTGATGGTAAGTGGGACTATTCCCATTTCCACCCCTTGATTCCTGGACCCGTGAATCCGGGCTATAGGAGAAACAGTACCATATATAGGACGCTGATTCAGAGCATACACAGCCTGCTGGAGGACACTCCCCCAGCCCTCCAAGCTATTGCCACCTAGTTGGCACTGTAGCTGTTTCTTCAAAAGGCCATTCCACCGTTCTATCAAGCCAGCTGCTTCAGGATGGTGGGGCACATGGTAAGACCAGTGAATTCCATGATCATGAGCCCACTGCTGTACTTCCTTGGCGGTGAAGTGAGTTCCTTGGTCAGAAGCAATGCTGTGTGGAATGCCATGACGGTGAATAAGGCATTCTGTAAGCCCACGGATGGTAGTCTTGGCAGAAGCACTATGTGCAGGAAAGGCAAATGCATACCCAGAATAAGTGTCTATTCCAGTAAGGACAAAACGCTGCCCTTTCCATGATGGAAGCGGTCCAATATAGTCAACCTGCCACCAGGTTGCTGGCTGGTCACCCCGAGGAATACTACCATATCGGGGGCTCAGAGTTGGTCTCTGCTGTTGGCAAATTTGGCACTCAGCAGTAGCCGTAGCCAGGTCAGCCTTAGTTAGTGGAAGTCCATGTTGTTGGGCCCATGCATAGCCTGCATCTCTGCCACCATGGCCACTTTGTTCGTGGGCCCATTGGGCAATGACAGGGGTGGCTGAGGAAAAAGGTTGACCACTATCCACAGTACGGGTCAGCTTATCTACTTGACTATTAAAGTCATCCTCCAACGAGGTCACCTTCTGATGAGCATTAACATGGGACACAAGTATCTTTATATCCTTTGCCCATTCAGAGAGTTCTATCCACATGTACCTTCCCCAAATGTCCTTTTCACCAATTTTCCAATTGCGCTCCTTCCAAGTCCCAGACCATCCAGCCAAACCATTGGCCACAGCCCATGAATCAGTGTATAACTGCACATCTGGCCATTTTTCTTTCCAAGCAAATTGCACAACCATATGCACTGCCCGAAGTTCTGCCCATTGTGAAGACTTCCCTTCACCACAGTCCTTCAGAGTTGTCCCAGAAAGGGGCTGTAATGCTGCAGCTGTCCACTTTTGGGTGGTGCCTGCATAACGTGCTGAACCATCTGTAAACCATGCCCTAGACCTCTCCTCCTCAGTCAATTGATCATAGGGCACACCCCATGATGCCATAGGTGCATGCTTGGGGACAGAAGGCATTGCAACAGGAGTAGCAACCATAGGCATTTGGGCAACTTCCTCATGTAACTTACTCGTACCTTCAGGGCCTGCTCTAGCCCGATCACGTATATACCACTTCCACTTAATGATGGACTGTTGCTGTGCACGTCCAACTTTATGGCTTGGTGGGTCAGATAACACCCAGCTCATGATGGGCAGCTCAGGTCGCATAGTAACTTGATGGCCCATTCTCAAACGTTCAGTTTCCACTAAGGCCCAATAGCAGGCCAAAAGCTGTCTCTCAAATGGAGAATAATTGTCTGCAGACGATGGCAGGGCCTTGCTCCAAAATCCCAATGGCCTCCGCTGTGATTCACCTATGGGGGCCTGCCAAAGGCTCCAAACAGCATCCCTGTCTGCCACTGAAACCTCAAGTACCATCGGATCTGCTGGATCATATGGCCCAAGGGGCAGAGCAGCCTGCACAGCAGCCTGGACCTGTTGAAGAGCCTTCTCTTGTTCTGGGCCCCACTGAAAACTAGTAGCTTTCCGAGTCACTTGGTATATGGGATGGAGTAAGACACCCAAGTGAGGAATGTGCTGTCTCCAAAATCCAAATAGGCCCACTAGATGTTGTGCTTCTTTCTTAGTGGTAGGAGGGGCCAAATGCAACAACTTGTCCTTCACCTTAGAGGGAATATCCCTACATGCCCCACACCACTGAACTCCTAGAAATTTCACTGAGGTGGAAGGTCCTTGAATTTTGGATAGATTTATTTCCCATCCCCTGATGCGCATATGCTGTACCAGCAACTCCAGAGTGGATGCCACCTCCTGCTCATTTGATCCAGTTAGCATTATGTCATCGATATAATGGACCAACGTGACACCCTGTGGAAGGGACAAGCGATCAAGGTCCCTGCGAACTAAGCTATGACACAGGGCTGGAGAGTTAATATAACCTTGAGGTAAAACAGTAAATGTGTACTGCTGACCTTGCCAGCTGAAGGCAAATTGCTTCTGGTGGTCCTTATGGACAGGTATGGAGAAGAAAGCATTTGCAAGATCAATAGCCGCATACCAGGTACCAGGAGATGTGTTAATCTGCTCAAGTAAAGAAACCACATCTGGTACAGCAGCTGCAATTGGAGTCACCACCTGATTAAGTTTCCGATAATCCACTGTCATTCTCCAGGATCCATCTGTCTTCTGAACAGGCCAAATAGGAGAGTTAAAGGGAGATGTGGTGGGAACCACCACCCCTGCATCCTTCAAGTCCTTTATAGTGGCATTAATTTCTGAAATCCCTCCAGGGATGCGATACTGTTTCTGATTCACTATTTTCCCTGGTGGTGGGAGCCTCAGTGGCTTCCATTTTGCCTTTCCAACCATAATAGTCCTCACTCCACAAGTCAGGGAACCAATATGAGGGTTCTGCCAACTCCTAAGTATATCTATCCCAATTATGCATTCTGGCACTGGGGAAATAACCACAGGGTGAGTTTGGGGACCCACTGGACCCACTGTCAGTCTAACATTTGCCAAAACTCCATTGATCACCTGACCTCCATAAGCACCTACTTTAACTGGAGGCCCATGGTGCTTTTTGGGGTCTCCTGGAATCAATGTCAATTCAGAGCCAGTGTCCAGTAGGCCCCGAAAGGTCTGATTATTTCCTTTCCCCCAGTGTACAGTTACCCTAGCAAAAGGCCGCAGGTCCCTCTGAGGAAGGATAGGTGTAAGTTTAATATTGAAACTTTTGGCAGTTGCAGGACGGTCCTTCCTCAAGGGGACCCGGCCACCCCTTCAATCAAGGGGCTCAGGGTCTGTAAACTGGCTCAAATCTGGAAACTGATTAAGAGGTCTTGATTCTCTGTCGCTATAATTCAAAGTGGCTTTATGTTCCCTTGCTCTGGAATTTTTCTGCTTATACAGATCAAGAAGAAATTCAGTAGGCTTCTTATCTATTTGACTTCTGGGAACACCATGATTAATCAGCCAATTCCAAAGGTCCATACGAGTCATACCTTGATGTGCATAATTTTGCCTACGCTGTCTATTATGAAAAACACGTTCACCCCGCCTTTGGCGATTCAGTGCTGCCACTTGGCCCTTGTTACCCCGAGATCCAGTTATGCCCATTGCATCTAAATCACCTAATGCAGCAACTGCAGCTCCCACTGTGAGGTCTTCTTTACATAAAAGAGCAATGATGGAAGACTTTAAGTATGCTGGCGCTCCCCTCACAAATCTGTTTCTTATAGTCTTAGTGAAGGGCACATCTTCTGGACGCTCCCATTGTGGGGGCAAAGATGAGTTTACATGGCAAATCCACTCCAGCATTCCAAGTTCTCTGAGCTTTTTAATCCCTTCATCAACATTAAGCCAAGGGATATCAGGCAGCTGGAGCTCACTCGCAGTAGGCCATCTTTGGATCCATACTTCAGCCAACCAATCAAATAAACTCTTGGCACCCTTTCCAACTGCACGAGCTGCATTGTTAAATCTAAAATCTCTGCTCAATGGGCCTATTTCAGTAAATTCAGCCTGATCTAATCTTATGTTCCTTCCTCCATCATCTCACACCCTTAAGATCCATTCCCACACATATTCCCCATGCTTCTGCCTGTACAAGTTAGAAAACTCCTGAAGTTCTTTAGGGGTGTACCTCACTTCCTCCTGTGTCACACTTTCTATCTCACCTTTAGTGGCCTGCCTAGCCTTCCATCTGGTTATAGGCCTAGAGGCAAAAACGGGCGGGAACTGAGAAGCACCAACACTTCCTGCTGATTCCCCAGACAAAGAGGGATGAATTCCCTCAGGCAAGGGTGGGGAGGATAATACCTCAGGATGTGGGGGTGGGGATACAACTGCTGCTAAGGGAGGGCAGGCCATATTTTCATCCAAAACATCTTCTTCAGAATCTAACACTTCGATGTCCCCAGGTTCTTCAGGGTCTTCCCACACATCACCATCCCAAGTCACAGGATCCCACTCTTTTCCAATCAGTGCCCTCACTTTAACTTCTGATAGTTGGTGAGGCTGGGATTTGTATTTACGTTGCAAATTAGCCAATCTCACAATGAGAGCTTGGGTTTGGTTTTCTGCAATCCGAGCCCTGTTCTGGCTAGAGAGGAGACTCTCCTCCAGGGCACCCTTAGAAACCTTGAGATCATGTATGTGGGTCTTAAGCTTAGAATTTTCCTTTTTGAGCTTCTGCTGTTCCCTTACTAGTTTGTCCAGAGATGCCAAAAGCAACCAACCAGCCTCATCGTTGGTCTTACTTTTCCACAAATACTCAAATGTTTTAAATACAGAGTTACTAAATTCCTCGCTCTTCACAAGACATGACTCAGGGTCATCAAATACATCTATCTCACGTAGTTCTTGAAATAGTGCACACCATGGATTATTAGTGCCCCCCTTATTTCCAGGAAAAGCGCTCTCCTTATCACCAGTGGGGCCTTTAGCAGCATTGAAATTGGAGAGCCAACCCCAGATAGCACTAAGCCCACTAGAGAAACCCATCCTTACAATTCTGTTTCTCTAGAACCACTTCTGGTACCAAATTCTGTATTAGTCAGGGTTCTCTAGAGGAACAGAACTGCTAGAATGAATTATTTTAAAAGGGGATTTATTGGATCAGCTTACAGTAGTCATAGCAGTTGCAGGCCCGAGAATCACCGAACCTGGTAGTTGCTCAGTCCTCGTGGCCAGATGCCTCAGCAGTCCCGACCCGCACTGCAGATGGTGCAGGAAAGCCTGGAGGCTTCCTGAGGAGCCGCTGGGCTTCAATCCACGGGGGTCTTCAGTTGATGCTGGTCTTTCATCCGCACTGGTCTTCAATCCACGCTGGAAGGTAGCAAGCAGCTCCGGCAGCCAAAATGGAATGGAGGCAGGAAGGAAGGAAGGGACTCTTTTTTCCCAGAGCTCCCTTGTATCAAGTCCCCCTCTGGGCGGGACCGCCCATCCTGGGGGAAGGGCTCAACCTTGGGGAAAGACTTCCTCCTCTA
Organism: Dipus sagitta; assembly: GCA_036346955.1. Classification (NCBI taxonomy): domain Eukaryota; kingdom Metazoa; phylum Chordata; class Mammalia; order Rodentia; family Dipodidae; genus Dipus; species Dipus sagitta. Next base: position 88,072,373 of record CM070773.1, read on the forward strand.
GTTGATCCTTCCTAGAAGCAACCTATGGATTACTAAACAGATCAAGTTGACAACACCTTAAATATCACACCTGGCATGATTTTATTTCAAAGCAACTATTATTTACTGGCAGAGCCGCTTGGAAATCCTTATGTCTTAGTTCTTGAGTTGTTGGAATGAGTAGAAAAGCAGTGAAATTCTGAATCCTCCTAATTTATCTCATGCCTATTCCTGAAGTCTTTACTAGCTGGGAGAATTAAGTTTTTAATATTTAAAATAAGACTCCTTAGAAATGAGAGATATAAATACATGGAGATTCCAACTACACTCTAAGAATTAATACTTTTAAATTTTGACATAACTGAAAGAATCTAAAATTAAATATAATTTCTGTCCAAGCTCTATTGACATTTTCCACATTAATATTTAAAAAGTCTAGAATTTGGATGAAACCATGGGAGAGTCTGAATAGCCAAAGCAATCTCAAACAGCAATCAACTTATTTTAAAACATATTACAGAGCTATACTAATAAAAGCTGATTGGCACTTATATAAAACAGAATCTCTGACCAATGGAATAGGATATAAAATGGCTCATTGGTCTAGGAATATGATTGTCATGTAAGCATAGTATATAAAAATGAAAATTATTTCTTCTTTTGCAAAACTGCCAAAAAACACAAAAGTGAAAGGGCAGTCTTCTTAATAAATGGTGTTGGAAAAACTGCATTTTGGCATAAAGGACAATGAATATAGTCCCATATTCACACTGTATACAAAAGAAACTCAAAATTGGAAAAACCTTAAATGTAGAACTTAAAATTGTAGAACTAAAAGAGAACATAGAAGCACCATTAATGGCTCCATATCTAAGAAATGATTTTGCTTTTAAATAAAAAACCCAAAGTACAGGCAAAAAGAAAATAAAGGAAAGAAAAACAAAAAAAAAAAAAGTAAAAATAGATGAATGTGTTTTCATCAAACTAAAAGATTCAATATAAGAAAAGAAAAAAATAGTTGTGGAAAGACAAACTACAGAATGGGGGAAATATTTATAAACAACATATTTGATAAGTGGTTAATAGCCAAAATATGTAAAAAAAAAAAAAAACTGAAAACAGAATGAGAACTATTCACCATCTATCTGATCACTGATTAATATCCAAAACATATAAATAATTCAGCCAACTCACTAATAAGAAAACAATAACCTAATTAAACATGAACAATGTGCCCAAGTAAACATTTGTCTAGAGAAAGCATGTTAGTGGCTAACAGGTAAAGAAAAAAAGTTAGTCTGCTATACAAAAAGAAGGTTTCTATGGTACCAGTTCAATTTTGATTTGGTTTTGTCTATATCTCTCTTCTCCTGTTCCCCTACCCCCAAACCCGTCTATCCCTCTTATCTGGCCCTCTAGTTACTTGTCAGATATGACAAGTTTTAATCCAGTTTAGGCACCACAGATGAGGAAGAACATGCACTGTTTTTCTTTCTGTGCATGTGTGAGTTCACTTAGTATGATCTGTACCAAGGCCATCCATTTTCCTACAAATTTAATTATATTATTTTTTCTTACTGCTGAGTAGAATTCCATTGAGCCAGGGTGGTAGAGACAAACACTAAGGATACTCAAAATGCATAAAAGCAGAAATATAGAAGCTTCAGAAAGAGAGAGAGAGAGAGAGAGAGCGCGCGCTAAACACTAAAATAGACTTAAAGCACACCCACCAAGGGTCAGGGAATTTTGTGGAAGAGGGGGCAGAAAGAATGTAAGAGACACAGAGTGAAAGGGAATTTCCAGAGGCATTAACCCCCCCCCCCACACACACACACAATTACTTATTGCAGCTCTCACAACTCTAACCCACAACTACATGATGAATACCAGCAATCCAACTAAAAGGGGCACTCAAGTGGAGTGGGGGCAGGAGGAGAGGATTACTGGTACCAACACTTGATGTATACATACAAAGTTTCCACTTAATAAAAAAAGAATATATTAAGCACCCGAAATCTTCAGGGAAATGCAAATTAATACTAAAATAAGGCATCCTAGTTATAATGGCTGTTACCACAAAGATCAAAGACAATGTGAAGATTTGAATGTAAAATGTCCCCCATACCCTCACGTGTTTGTACTAAGCTTTGTACTTAGTACTTAGGTGGTGGAGCCTTTGGAGGTGGAAACTTGCTGAAGGTGGTATGTTGCTGGGTGTAGAATTTGAAGTACAACCCACTAGAGGTTGAGGGCTAGCTTGTGCTGACTACTTTCTTTCTCTGTAGTTTGATGAATAAAGGTGTCGGCCTTGTACCATACTTTCTCCAACGTGAAGCTTCCCCTCAAAATTTTAAGCCTGAAGTAAACTTTTTCCTCCCATGTGCTGTTTCTGTTTGGGTGTATTTTTCAGCAACAAGAACCTAACTGCTACAGAAAATTTGTAATGAGTGTCATCTTCACTGTAATGAATCTGAACATGTGATTTTGGTCTTTTGGAACTTGAGTGCAAGAAGAAGAAGGAAGAATTTAAAACTTTGGAATACAGAAGTATTGCAGTGCTGTGAGCACAGCTTGATGGGCCATTCTTGTGAGAGCTTAAAAGACCTAAAGGCAGAGAGAAATCTGGAGTGTGAAGGCATGGCTTATGAAGAGGTTTCAGAGAGGAAATAAAAGATATTGGGGGGAATTCCAGGTAAGATGGTGGCTTAGGAGTCACACCAAACCAGCCTAGGGAGGATTTAAGCAAAACCCCACCAAAGTACACTCTTCTTCTGAAAAGTGAAGGAGTATAAGTTATTCATAGACACAGCAGAGAAGCTGGAGGCCTGAATACCCACCAGAAAGGAGGAAAATGGCCAAAGTCCCACTGAGGAGATTGCGACCTGTGATTCGAACGTGCCCTTCTGGGGCAGTACCACCAGGTGCACCAGGCAGTGGCAGAAGAAGCAGAGAATAAGCAACAGATTTTTCAACTCCATCAGCCTTCTTGCAAACTTAAGAAATCTGAAGTAAAGACAGCTAAGATCAAGTAAGGAGCTACTGAAAGTGCGAACAACTCCAGAAGTCTGAACTCTTCCATCCCCCACCATCAGAACCATGAACCTCAGCATTCAGCCCCCAGTGGCAACACAGCCACCAGAGTAGACCAGAGGTACCGCTGTACAGCACAACACTGAGGGATAGAAGCGGGCACTCAGCATTTGTGAGATTGGAAGCCATGCCAAAGGTAATGGAGATGACTGGAAAAAAAAAAAAAAAAGTACACAGTTCTGTAAGACCTAAACTCTCTTTCCTTGTCAGGGCAGGAAATGGGGTATATATTCTTGGTTGGCTTTAACATTTTCAAATAACATATATTTGGGGGTTGAATGTTATTGTCTTTGGTGCTTTCATACATATATAGGGACTTTGGAAAATAAAAAGCAGTAGATGAGAAGAAATCATAAAGATTAGGGCAGAAGTTAATGATATAGAAACTAAAAATAATCCAAAGAATCAATGAATCAAAGAGTTGGTTCTTTAAAAGGATAAACAAGATTGATAAACCCTTAACAAATTTGACCAGAAGAGAGAAGAGACAAAATTAATAAAATTAAAGATGAAGAAAGCACCATTACAACAGATACCAAAGAAATTCAGACAATTATAAGGACATACTTTAAGAATATCTATGCCTCTAAGTTTGAAAATCTGAAAGAAATGGATTATTTCCTTGATTCATATGACCTACCAAAATTAAATCAAGATGAGATAAACCATTTAAATATACCTATAACAAGTACAGATATCCAAGCAGTTATAAAAAGTCTCCCAACTAAAAAAGCCCAGGTCCAGATGGATTCACAGATGAATTTTACCAGATCTTCATGAAAGAACTAACACCAATCCTTCTCAAACTTTTCCATAAAATAGAAAAGGAGTGAATTCTACCCAACTCCTTCTATGAAGCCAGCAGCACCCTCATTCCAAAAGCAGGCAAAGCCAGGACAAAAAAAGACAATTACATGCCTCATGAACATAGATGCAAAAATTGTGAACAAAATATTGGCAAACAGAATACAAGAATATGTCAAAAAGATTATTCACCCCGACCAAGTTGGCTTTATCCCAGGGATTTAGGGAATGTTCAACATAGGCAAATCAATATATGTAATACATCATATAAATGGTCTGAAGGACAAAAGTCACATGATCATCTCAATAGCTGCCAAAAGGCATTTGACAAAATCCAACATTCTTTCAGGGTAAAAGTATTAAAGAAACTGGCACTAGAAGGAACATATCTCAGCATAGTAAAAGCTATTTATGACAAATCTTCAGGCAACATAATACAAAATGGTGAAAACTCACAGCTTTTCTACTAAATTCAGGAATAAAACAAGGATGTCCACTGTCCCCACTTTTATTTAATATAGTACTGGAAGTCTTATCTATAGCAATAAGTCAAGAGACACTCATATGAGGGATGCAAATTGGAAAGGAAGAGATCAAATATCATTATTTGCAGATGATATGATTCCATACATAAAAGACCCTAAAAACTCTATAAGCAAACTGTTCGAGGTGATAAACACTTTTAGCAATGTAGCAGGATGCAATATAAATACACAGAAATCAGTAGCTTTCCTATATATTAATATATGCCTCAAAAAGAAAAAGTGCCTTGCAATAAACTTGGTTAAGGAAGTGAAGGAGCTCTACAATGAGAACTTTAAAGCACTCAAGTGAGAAATTGCAGAAGACACAAGGAAATGGAAAGATATCCCATGTTTTTGGAATGGAAGAATCAATATTGTGAAAATGTCAATCTTACCAAAAGCAATCTACACATTTAATGCAGTCCCCATTAAAGTTCCAATGGCATTCTTCACAGGAATAAAAAAAAATTTCCAAAATTTCATTTGGAAGCACAAAAAGCCTCAAATAGCCAAAACAATTTTGGGCAACAAAAATTAGGCGGGTGGTATCACCTTTCCCAATTTTAAGCTGTTACAAAGCCATAGTAACAAATACAGCCTGGTATTGGCAAAAAGACAGACATGTAGATCAATGGAACAGAATAGAAGACCCAGATGTTAATCTGGGCAGCTACAGCCATCTGATTTTTGAGAAAAATGTGAAAAATATTCATTAGAGAAAAGACAGCCTTTTCAACATGTGGTGCTGGGAAAACTGGGTATCTATATACAGAAAGATGAAAATAGATCCTTGTCTTTCCTCATGCAAAAGAATCAAGTCCAAGTGGGTCAGGGACCTTAATATCAGACCTAAAACTCTGAAATTGCTAAAGAAAAAAGTTAGGGAAACTATTCAACATATTGGCATAGGTAATGACTTTCTGAATATAACCCCAATTGCTCAGAAAATAAAACCACTAATCAACTACTGGGATATCATGAAAATACAAAGCTTTTGTACAGCAAAGGTCACTGTGAATAGAGCACAGAGACAACCTATAGAATGGGATAAAATCTTTGCCAGTTACACATCTTACAGAGGATTGATATCCAGAATATACAAAGACTCAAAAAGCAGAACAATAAATCAAATAACACAATCAAAACATGGGCTATGGAAGTGAAAAGAGAGTTCTCACTGGAAGAAATCCAGATGGCATATAAACATCTAAAAAAGTGTTCTACATCCTTAGCTGTCAGGGAAAATCAAATTGAAAATACCTTAAGTTTCCATCTTTCTCCAGTCAGAATGGCTACCATCAAGAAAACAAATGACAATAAATGTTGGCGAGGTTGTGGTAAAAGGGGAACCCTTCTGCACTGTTGTTGGGAATGTAACCTGGTACAGCCATTGTGGAAATCAATGTGGAGGTTCTTGAGACAGCTAACAATAGATATGCTATATGATCCAGCTATAGTACTCTGAGGCATATATCCTAATGACTCTTCTCACTACCTTAGAGATACTTGCACAATCATGTTTATTGCTGCTCTATTCATAATAGCTTGGAAATGGAACCAGCCTAGATGTCCATCCACAGATGAATGGATAATAAAGATGTGGTACATCTACACAATGGAGTTCTATTCAGCAGAAAAGAAAAATGAAATTATGAAATTTGCAGGGAAATGGATGGATCTGGAAAGGATTATACTAAGTGAGGTAACCCAGGCCCAGAAAGCTAAACGTCGCATGTTCTCTCTTATATGTGGATCCTAGGTACAAATGTATAGACTTGTGTGTGATCTAGAACCAATAATCTGTAGCAGAGGCCCATAAGCTAGAAAAAGGCAATAAGGGAAGAAGGAGAGGGAAGGTCTTTAAGGGGATGGTATTGTATATATGTAAGAAGAACAGATTACAGGGAGGCAAAAGGCCTAAGTGAGGTCAGGGTAAGAGATTGTATAAAAGAAAGATGGGGGGAAATCAATCAAAATTAAAGATATTCTGAATAAGACATATGAAAATGTACTCTTTAAAATAATGGCACATCCAGAAGCCATGGATTGTTACTAGAAAATTTTCAGTGCCTGGGATGGGATACCTCCCAGTGAGTCATTGGCCAGGGAGGTCTATGTTGCCTTCAAAACATTACAGGGTATTGCCAAGGCCCTTGGTTCACCATGAGAATGAGATGGTACGACCCTATTACTGAAGATGTCACATGCCTGAGCAGCAAAGGCACTGAGAACTCTAGATGGTGCTGAGCAGAAAACCTTCTCCCTGTAGCCCAATCAACTGAAAGCTGAAAAGAGCTGCCCTGTACTCAGTCTTATGGGAGACAGAAATCATCAGCGGTGAAAACAGTGGACAGTGGAAGCCTCAAGTTTGGCCAGACAGGCCAAATTTCTGAACGAGTGCAATAGTGGCATGTCTTCTCTGGGGGAAACCAACTGCTCTCTAATTGGACTGAAGGCCCACTCTATGGGAGCGAATATGTGCCTGGTACTGAAAACCTAATCAAAAGCCTATGGAAGGGGAGGTCATGAGCCTTAGGGGTATAAAGCCTGCTGTTGTCTGGATAAATGCATATATTACCCTCACCAAGTTGCCCTGACATCACACTTAATGTTCATACTCATATATTAATGCTACTGTCACTTCTGGTTAGAGAAGCTTCTCTTTTCAGATGGTGATGACCAATGGGATGTCCCAAAAATCAACATAGTGCTGAGAAGAAGGGACAGAGGAGTGTCCAGCACTGAAACATCTCACACCCTTCAAGGCTCAGGGTCCATTGTGGAAGAGGTGGTGGAAAGAATGTAAGAGCCAAAGGAAGGGTACCACTCCCTACATACAACTGTCCGGACAGAATTTGGCCTTGATATCCAAGATCTCACAGTGCCTAGCAATACCCACACAAGACCCTCATAATAGGAGCAAAAGATGATGACATCAAATTTAAAGAGAGACTAATGGACAGAAGGAGGGATTATGATGGGGACCAGAGCTCTGCAGGAGAAACTGGGTGAGGGAAATACCATGGTTTGTTGTCTGCTAGAAGTTGTCAACAAAAATATATATTAAAAAAAAGGTATAGGGGATGAGGAAACTAGGCTACTGGTAGAAAGACTGGCTGCATTTTGTCCATGTCTAGAGAATCTGAACAAAGTTGAATTTAGAAGTAATGGACTGTTGTGTTTGATAGAAGAAAATAGGGAATAGGAAGATATAAAAAATATGAAATACTGGGTTTGATGGCATGTGTCATCCCAGAACTCAAGAGTTGAAAGTAGGAGGATTGCTGTGAGTTTGAGGCCAGACTGAGACTATTTAGTGAATTCCAGGTCAGCCTGGGCAAGAGTGAGACCATACCTCAAAAAAAAAAAAAAAAAAAAAAACAAAACAAAAAAAAAAAACTTACACAGAAAAAAAATGTAAGCAAGTTTAAAGCTGCAGGCCTAAAGATAAGTGACTTAAGCAGCAATTGTTAATGAGGTTACTGCCAATATAGATAGGCCAACTGTTCTCCATTTGAACAATGGGACAGATTCCCTGAGCACAAAACCTAACCTACTTGATGTTCAAAGTAGTAAGAATGCAAGTTCTTTTGAAAGGAGGTGGCCTCAAAGAAGAATGTAAAAGAAGTTCTGTTCATCAAGGTCAAACTTTATCTTCTTACCTCTTGCTACTGGTTTTAGTGGCACAATAAATGCAGGAAAGAGGTTCAAGGTGATACTAGTGAGGACTGAAAACACTTCAAGGGGGCTCTGTGAGGCCTTTGTTTGGAATTGAAAGATGAACTATGAGCTGCAAAGATTTCAGGATTTTAAAGATGCCAGGACTGTGTGAAGGTCATCATGGAAAGCTGCTTGTTTGCTGAATCTATCCATGATAAGAGCATTGCATTGGAAGGATGGAACTGGGTCATGTGAAACATGAGGACTTCATCATAGGTCTGAAATGCCTGACATGAGCAATTTGGTATTTGCCATTTCATTTTTTTTCAATATTTTATTTTTTTGTAGATATGATTCTTTCTTTTCTTTTTTTTATTAATTAGTTTTTTACTCAGTGAATACAGTCAAGTTGATACCATTGTTAGCCCCCTCCCTGTCCTCCTCCCTCTTCCTGACCCCTCCTTGTTGAGGTATATGGGTCATGCGTTGTAGAGTTAGCCCACAGTTATGGGTAGGAGGAAATGTCTCTGCATATCATGACTCAACGTGTGGTTCTCACATTCTTTCCGCCCCCTCTTCTGCAAATTTCCCTGAGTCATGTTGGGTTCAGTTTTGGTCTGCTTCAGTGATGAGGTCTTGGGAGACTCTGTGTCTCTCGATATCTGGTTTGGTAGCACTTGATTGTTCTCTGTGTCAATCTCCTTCACCCTTGTGCTGGTGCCAGGTTCACCAAGAAAGCAGTGCCCATGCTTGTTTTGCCAATTATTCTTAGTTTCAGCTGGGGCCCTTTTCAAGTATAATGGGGTGGTTCTCTCCTTAGGATTTGCATCTATCTGAGAAAGAGAAGCAGATTCTCCAGCAGAGAAAAGCTAGCACTAGATAAATGGGATAACCCTTATGTTTTTAGAGAGAATTTAATATGTGTAGGCCCTCTTCTAGCCGAAGATTGATGTTAGCTTGATATTGGAGAGCAGGCTCATGTTTGGATATGGTTTTGACTTGTTTCACAGCTCCAGCTATGGGTTCTGTTCCACTGAATGGATCCATTAGCCAAATCAAGAGCATTTGGTTTCCCACCATGGCTGTGTTCCAATATTGCACTTGTGTGAGCATCACGACAGGTTATTTACTGGTAAGTAGGTTAGACCATGAGTTGCTTGGACAGATGTTGGTCATTTTTCCCCAGTCGCCTATGTAGCACCTTCTGGCACTAGACGCACTGTCTGGGGACTGAGCTCTCTTCCAGCTTCCAGCTATGTCACTCCATGCTACATGTCAACTGCACATGGTATCTTTAGCTGCAGGGTCTTACCACTAATGTTTGGTGGGTCATCAAGTACTCTGATAGAAATCTGTCATTCTTTTAGGAAACATTGTAGGTCTCTCTGATCTAAAGCTCATTGTGGATGATAGCCACCTTCTGGTACTGCGTATTGCAGGTCAGTGCCCACAAAGAGACGGAAGGAAAAGATAAGTAATATAAAAGAGTTAGAGAGAAGAAAGAGAGAGAGTGAGAGAGAAAAGCTGTAGAAGACTAAAGTCAGTCTTCATTGTACCCTCTCCAGTGCCTTGTGACTCATGTGTTCCCTCTAAGGGTGTGCTGAAGGTTCAACCATTTGGTCTGCCTTTTAAGATGGAGAATTTTATAGTACCAATGCTGTTTGGGTTCAGATTTGTGTCCCCACCCTCTACCTTGTCCTACCGTAACTACCAACCCACCCTATTGTCCGGTCCTCGAGATGCTTGCTGGGTATGTCGGCATCTTGGGTAGATTCAGGTTAGTAGCAATAGATGAGTGAGACTATGCGGTGATTACCTTTTTGTAATTTGGTAAGTTCACTGAGAATAATCTGTTCCAGGTTCAACCATTTTTCATCAAATTGTATTGTGTTATTTTTTGTTACTGCTGTGTAGAATTCCATTGTGTAAATATACCACATCTTATTTATCCATTCTTGTAATGATGGACATCTGGGTTGATACCAGCTCTTAGCTATTATAAATGGAGCCACTATAAACATGGTTGAATAAATCTCTCTGGACTGAGGCCTGAAAGTTTTAGGGTATATGCCCAGTAAGGGAATTACTGGGTCTTTTGGTAACTCTATAGTCAGCCTTTTTAGGAGTCTCCATATTTCTTTCCAAAGTGGTTTTACCATCTTACATTCCCACCAACATTGGATGTGGGTTCCTATTTCTCCACATCCTCTCCAGCATTTATTTTCATATGATTTTTTGATGTCTGCTATCTTTACTGGGGCAAGGTATGATCTCATAATTGTTTTAATTTGCTTTTCCCTGATGATTAGGGATGATGAATATTTTCTTAAGTGTATGTTTGCCATTTGTATTTCTTCCTCTGTGCACTGCCTGTCCAGCTCTTTGTCCCATTTTGTGAGTGGGTTGTTTGACTTTTTATTGTTTAGGTTTTTGAGTTCTTTGTAAATTATAGAAATTAGTCCTCTGTCAGTTGGATATTCAGCAAATATTTTCTCCCATTTTGTGGGGAATCTATCCACTTTGCTTATTGTATGTTTGTCTCTGAAGAAACTCTTCAGCTGAATGTAATCCCATTGATTAAGTGATGGTGTAAGGTCCTGTGCTACCAGGGTTTTGTTCAGGAAGTCTTTTTCCATTCCTGTAGCAAGGAAAGTTCCTCCTACATTTTCTTCCAGTAGTAGCTGAGTTTCCAGTCTTATATTGAGATCTTTGATCCATCTGGACTTGAGTGTTGTGCATGGTGATATGTTGGATCAAGTTTCAATTTCCTGCATATGATTATCCAGTCTGTCCAGCACCATTTGTTGAAGATGCTGTCTTTTTTCCAGTCTATATTGTTAGGGAATTTATCAAATATCAAGTAGCTGTAGTTGCTTGACCCAAAGTCCTGGTGTTTGATTCTATTCCATTGGTTTTTACTCCTGTGTTTATGCCAGTACCATGCTGTTTTTATTACTATGGCTTTGTAATGTAGCTTTAGATCAAGTATGGTGGTGCCTCCAGGGGTATTTCTTTTCCTGAGGATATGCTTGGATATGTGATGCCTTCTTCCTTTCCATATGAATTTTATGATCATTTTCTCTATCTCTGTGAAGAACAATGTTGTGATTTTGATTGGAATTGCATTTAATCTGTATATTGCCTTTGGTAGGATTGCCATTTTCACAATGTTAATTCTACCTATCCTGGAGCATGGGAGATCTTTCCATTTTCTCAGGTCCTCCTTAGTTTTTTTTTTTTTTTTTTTTTTTAGTGTTTCTATGTTTTTGTTTTTTGTATAGATCTTTCACTTCCTTGGTTAGCATTATTCCAAGGTATTTTATTTTATTTTATTTTTTGTTGCTATTGAAAATGGGAACATGTCCCTTATTTCTTTCTCTGTATCTTTGTCATTTGCATATAGAAAGGCTACTGATTTTTATGCATTGATTTTGTATCCTGCTACTTTGCTAAAGGAGTTAATCACCTTCAAAAGTTTTGGGTTGGTGTCTCTCGGGTCTCTTATGTATAAAATCATGTCGTCTGTGAATACAGCTAACTTAACTTCTTTCTTTCCAAATTGTATCCCTTTTATTTCTTTCTCATGTCTTATTGCTTGAACTAGGACTTCCAGTACTATATGGAAGAGCAGAGGTGAGAGTGGGCACCCCTGTCTTGTTCCTCATCTCAATGGGAATTCCTGCAGTCTCTCTCTATTAAGTGTTATTTGGGCTTTGGGAGTTTTTCATATAGCCCTTATTATGTTAAGATATGAACTGACCATGCCAATTCCTTCCATTGTTTTGATCATGAAGTGATGTTGTATTTTATCAAAGGCCTTTTATGAATCTATCAAAATGATCATGTGGTTTTTGTGTTTAACCTTGTTTATGTAGTGCATTACATTGACAGATTTCTGTATGTTGAACTACGCTGCATTCCTGAGATTAAGCCCACTTGATCAAGGTGGGATAATATTTTGATGTGTTATTGGATTCGGTTTGTGAGGATTTTGTTCAGGATCTTTGCGTCTAAGTTCATCAGGGAAATAGGCCTGTAGTTTTCTTTTCTTATGGTATCTCTGCATGGATTTGCAATTAGGGTAATACTAGCTTCATAGAAGGAGTTGGGGAGCATTCCCTGTTCTCCAGTTGTGTGGCACAGTTTGAGAAAGATTGGTGTGAGTTCTTCCATGAAGGTTTGATAGAATTCAGCTGAGAAGCCATCTGGTCCTGGACTCTTCTTTTTGGGGAGGTTTTTTATTACTTTTTCAATCTCCATGAGTGTGATGGGTTGACTGAGGTGATTAATCTGCTCTGTGTTTAGCTTTGGTAGATGGTATGTGTCCCAAGAATTTATCCATCTCCTCCACATTATCCAGTTTTGTGGAGTAGAGGTTTTTGAAATAAGTCCCGATGATTCTCCCAATTTCACTTATGTCTGTTGTGATCTCAACTTTTTCATTTCAAATTTTGGTAATTTGACGTGTCTCTCTCTTTTTTTTTTTTTTTTTTTTTTTTTTTTTTTTTTTGCTTGATTAAATTGGCCAGGGTTATGTCAATCTTGTTTATTCTTTCAAAGAACCAGCTCCTTGTTTTTGTCAGTTTTCTTAATTTCTAATTCATTAATTTCTGCTCTAATCTTATTTCTTTCTATCTGCAGGTTTTTGGGTTGGATTCTTCTTGCTTTTCCAGTGCCTTCAGGTCAATGGTTAGGTTATTGACTTAGGATCTCTCTGTCTTTGTTATGAAGGCATTGAGTGCTATGAATTTTCCCGTGAGGACCACCTTCATTGTGTCCCATAAGTTTTGTTATGATGTGTTCTCATTGTCATTCTTTTCTAGAAATTTCACAATTTCATTTTTTTTATTTAATCCACTGCCCATTTATTGTTTAAAAGTGTGCTGTTCAGTTTCCATGAGCCGATGGGATTCTTGGTGTTCTTTTGTTGTTAATATCTAGCAGTATAGCATTGTGATCTGATATCATGCAGGGAATTATGTCAATCTTCCTAAAGATGTGGAGGCAGGCTTTGTGACCCAGTATATTATCTATTTTAGAGAGTGTTCCATGGGCTGCTGAGAAGAATGTGTAGTCTGTGGATTTGCGATAGAATGTTCTGTAGATGTCCATTAGGTGTAAGTGATCTATGGTTTTTTTGAGCTCTCTTACTTTCTTGTTGAGTTTCTATTTGGATGATCTATCTATTACTGATAATGGTGTATTGAAGTCCCCAACTATGATGGTGTTTGTGGTTATTTCTGTTTTATTGTCAAGTAGGTTTTGTTTTATGAACTGTGGTGCCCCTGTGTTCAGTGCATAAAGATTTATGATTGTGATATCCTCTTGATGGCTCATTCCCTTGATAAGTAGGAAGTGACCTTCTTTGTCTTTTTGATTATTTTTGGTTTGAAGTCTATTTTATCTGATATTAGTATAGCTATGCCTGCTTATTTCTTATTCCCATTTGCTTGGATATTGTTTTTCACCCTGTGGAGGTGTCTGTCTTTAGTGGTGAGGTGGGTTTCTTGAAGACAACGGATTGAGGGGTCTAATTTTGTGAACCATCTTGTTATCTTGTATCTCTTGAAGGGTGAATTAAGGCCATTAATATGGTTTTTCATGGACTTTGAAGTGTTTTGTGCCTTCTCTGTGTTTGGTTATAGTGATCTGCTTCTTGTAGGCCTTTGGGTTGATTGTTTGATTCTTCTGTGTGGAGAATTTCCTGAAATACTCTCAGTAATTTTGGTTTTCTGCTCATATATTTGTTAAGCTGAGTTTTTCCTGGAAAGTTTTTCTTTTATCATATATTATGGGGGATACTTTTGCTGGGTAAAGTAGTTGGGGTTAGAAGCTGTAGGTTCTTAGACTTTGCAGTGTTCCATTCCAGGCCCTTCCAGCTTTCAGGGTTTCCATTGAAAGTCTGAAGTAATTCTGATAGAGTTACCTTTAGAAATGATGTGCTATTTTTCCCTAGCTGCTTTTAGAATTTTTTATTTGGTGTCAATAGTTAGAGTCTTAATGACAGTATGTCTTAGAGAGGTTCTCCTTTGTTCCAGTCTGTTTGGAGTTCTGTTATCTTCTGGTTCTTGATGGGCCTTTCTTTTGAGAGTGTGGGAAAGTGAGAAGAGCCTGGAGAAAAGTCATCCCCACTGACCTGCTTTCTTCACCTAGGCCCTACCTATGAACTCATTGATGGATTACTCCATTGATGAAATTTATACCTTTATTAGCAATCACATGTACTTTTGGGGGCAAGTGAAAAGGGGACACTTCATATCCAAACCATAATGACAACCTCTGTTATGGTTGTTAAGAATCAAAGGAAAAAGTTCAAAGGAAAGTATTACAGAACTATTATATTATATATATATATATTTATATAATATATTAATATATATATTATATATAATATATATATATAATTATATATATATATATATATATGTATATATATATATATATATATATATATATATATTATATTTTGTCAAGATTTGGGTGAGTGTTATGCAAAAATGAGTTACTATTTTTATAATTATTTTATTGCAGAAAATTTTTATATTCTACCATTCATAAAATTTTGACATCAGAACATCTGAACCTGTTTTCTTTTCCTTCTGAAATTAAATATCTTACACATGTGGTAGAGAAAACCAAAATAACAAAATAACACATTCTAGCATTTAAATTTTAAGAATTTTAGTAGCAAAAGTTCAGTACAGGATTTCTTTATAGTAGATACAATCCTATGTGATCACAGGTATTATGTACACTAATACAATACTGTAATTAGATATCTTTATGCTATGGGGTTTACCCTTTCCATCCTCACCCAGCCCATTTGTGTATGAGTTGACTACTGAGAGTAAGCATACTAAGAAGACAGTAGACATCTAATTAAGTAAATAAATTTTACTCCTTGAAATTTATATATTGATAAGACAATTAATGCCACAGAAATGATAATTAAAGTATATTAGAATTGCACTAAAATTCTCAAAGCAAAGATATTCCCTATGTTAATGTTGAAGCCAAGGATAGACCACAATGTCACAAGCCATAGCTCATATACCCTATTGTGTATTACCACAGGGAAGTTCATTGTGGGCTTATATGGATTTTATTTTGTTAAGATTTGGATGAGGGTTATAAAAAATTGAGTTCCTTTAACTAAACTATACCTCAAACTTTTCTATAAGAACTGAGGTTTTAAATGAGTAAGCTCCAGAGAGAGAGGCCTGGTAATCATATTTTCCAAAGTCATATATTTTCTTTCATAGTTTTCTTTTCTCTAATCCTTATTTCCATCTCAAGGATGTCATTAACTCCCCTAATTTTATTGGGTCTGTGTTAGTATTTTTCTAAACACACTTTAGTTACTAAAGAGGAAATTTCATTTAAGTAAGATAAGTCTTTTTTTAAGTAATTCTCAAAATGATACAACGAGGGCTGGAGAGATGGCTCAGAGATTAAGCACTAGCCTGTGAAGCCTAAGGACCCAGGTTCAATTCCCCCATACCCATATAAGCCAGATGCACAAGGTGCCGTGTGTGTCTAGAATTCTTTTGCAGTGGTTAGGGACCCTGGGTATCTATTCATTCTCTCGCTCTCTCTCTCTCTCTTTTTCTCCCCTTTCTCTCTCTTAAATAAATAAATTAAATAAATAAAATAAAATAGTTAAAAAATGATATGAAGATATGTCAAAAATCATGAAACCATAGCCCAGTCACCAAAATTTAGGAGATTGAAGTCTAATAAATCTGTTGAGAAGAGCTTCTTATGTACATTTCAGTTTTCTTTCACACTGCTTTTTATTTTCTGAACTTCCAGAATGTGTCCTAGACCCAGAGATCTTTGTGCATACTATTCTACCTGAAAAGCTTTCTCACTACCCTTAACAATATACTTTTGTCTGTTACTACTCATATTTCACATCTCAGTGAAATAGTATTTTATTTTTTCAAAAATATTTTTATTATTTAATTGCAAGAAGGGAAAGAGAGAAAGGGTGAGAGAATGAAAGAATGGGTACACTAGGGTCTCTTGCTGCTGCAATAAACTACACACATGCTCTACTTTGTGCATTTGGCTTTATGTGGGCACTGGGAAGTCGAACTTAGGCCACCAGGCTTTCCAAATAAGTGCCTTTAATTGCTGTGTTATCTTCCCAGCCACTGAAATAACATTTTCTGAGAAAATGCTGACTCTACATTCTAAACTATGATCCACCCATTATTGCTTCTTAAATCATCCTGCACTTTTTAAAAATGCACACTAGCATTTATATTTGTGTTATCATACAATTACCTTTTGCACCTCACTAAACAATATACCCCACAAGGGTAAATTCCATATTTTTCTCATATTATGCATACTCCTTAGCACATACTAGGACAGTTAGGAAGTCTGTAAATATGTTAAAGTAAATGAAAACAAAGAAAATAAAGGTAAAATATGTATACTTTAAGATAGCTAAATATACAAAGGATGTTAATGAGGACAAGATAACTATATCATTTTTGCTGATGCCATCTTTACCTTTTTTTTTAATTACCAAAATCTTTTTCTCCACCAAGATGATACAGACTTAAAATTTATGAAATAAAAATCATATCCTGACAAACTCATTGCTTAGTAACAGAGTGTCCATTTATTTTGGAAGCAAAAGTAAAGAAGGCTATTAGTAGTTTTAAGAGTTATTACCTCAAGTATCAGGGTCTCCTAAACATACTAGATAGTTCCTTAAATATCAGAGCCAAACAGAACCAAGTATTACCTTTGGATTTCTGGACCAGTATTTTGACCTTAACAGGACTAGACCTCAACGTTCAGAAAGTAAAACCTGGTTCCATAGTCTCTTTATTACTCATCTCCCCTCCTGGCCCACAGTCATCAAGGTGTTCTGGCCTCTTTTCTTGGTCCAAGATAGCTGATACACTTGTCTTCTGTTTTGTTAATTTGTTCCTGATTATTTTTTTTAACCCTCTCATTTGTTCTCAAGATGTTCTTTCTTTTGATTGTGCAGTATTGAGGTTGACCCTGCCCCTCCCACTATGTGAGTTCTAGAAGTACAATCATTATTGATTGTTCTTTATGTAAGTAAAGTTTCCCATGCAAATTTTCTTAAAGAAAATTAGAGTAACTGAGGAAACTTTCTTATACTAAGGACCTGAGGTTTCTGTAGGGACAGAATCTTGGTGCATGAGAAGGAGGAATGATGGAAAACATTTCACAGATAATCAGTGTGATGGATACAATGAATAATATTACTTGGCAGCACCTTTCAACTCCAATGACTAACATCTCAAGAAATCTGTCTCTTTTTTTATCTTTACAGTTCCCTTTCTGCTCTTAGGCTCTTGCACATTTTGTCCTTGTTGGATACATCTTCCCTTGGAAGAAATAAAGGATAAATTAACTTGCATTTGAAAGGCATAACGCTCTGGCTTTTGATAATATCTTTGCCAATTAGCATGGTGTACTTATAGCCCATTTACTTCTATAAAATGGTGATAGTATGTATTATAAATAACATAGATTTATAATAATTACCTTAGACATTTGTGATAGTAAATATACATAAAGTTCTTAGTATAAAGCTTGTAAGAGCTCAATAAGTTTTAATGTGCTTTTCTAAACTTCTGTGGAATTAGGTCTCTGTGAGTTGTCTCCATAGTTCATTCTAGCTAATTGAAAGATAAATAGAGATGCTAGCAGCTGAACCCTAGCAGGTACAAAGACCTGATATAAAAGCTCTACCTACCTTGGGAAACACCTATAATCTACCCATTGAGCATCACTCATGTACATGGGATCTTAAAGTATTGACAATGCATTAAGATACAGGCATGTGTCTGTCCTTCAGAAGTTCCTCAGAAATTTCATTCAGGTTTACCTACCTTTAAAGTAGATATTATTGTGCCTTCCCTCCTTTGAGTTGTGGAAAGTAGAATTCAAAGAGGTGAAATAATTGGCCCAACATTGCACAGGTAGGAGATAGTTAAACATAAATGAAAATCTGTTTGACTTTTCTCAAGTTGGGTACCTGTGATTATTGTATTTTCTTCCTAATGATATCATGTTAGGACAAACTTAAAATATGTATATAGTATAATATAGGAACAGTTTGTTGTTCCCCTCAAGACCTCTTCTTTCTTCATAGGAATGTCTCTTAGCACTCCAATAATGTGGTTTATGAAGGACGTGTCTAAAAAAGCACAGTTTTTCCTTAGAATTTTTCATATTTAAAGTGAGAAAATGAATTAGATAACTGCAAGGTGAGAGTTTTTGAGTTGTAGGGCATAATAGTTTCAACATGTAAGAGAAGTATATCTGTAAACTAAAACAAAACCACATTCAGTTCCTTTAAGGAAGTTGGTAAAATTGACTACAAAGCCAGACACAGAGAATCCTACGAAAAAAAAAAAATTAAGTCTACCTCCTTTATAAACATAGATCTTAAAAATATGATTAAAGGGCATAGGAGATGGCTCAGTGGATAATGTGCTTGCTTATAAAGCATGATAGCATGGGTATGAGTCCGCCGTATACACATAAAGCCAGATGCACAAAACAGCACATGCATCTGGAGTTCTGTTTGCAGTAGCAAAAGACCCTGGTGTGCCCTTCCTCTCTTTACTCTCTCCCTCCCTCTTTCTCTGATCTCAGATAAATAAATAAATAAATATATTTTTAAATCTTAGTTAAATACATATTTGACCTATATTTAAGCTACAGAAAAATATAGCAATTTGCAGGAAAAAAATATCAAACAAGTAGCATATATCTAAAATATCAAAGACATTTTAATAACTATTAGTTTAATTTACTACATTAATAAATTAAAGAAGCAAATCCAAACATGATCACATCAGTACATGGAGGTAATGCATAGAATTTATTGACTATTTATTATTAACTTGTCTATAAAAGTAGACATGATAAGGAATGTATTTAATTGCAGATTGCCTGTCAACATTCAAAATTGTTAAATCCTTAGAAACAATTCCTTGAAAGAGAAGTAGATAGCTGAGGGCACTGATCCAGAGGTAGAGGCCTGAGTAGGCCATCAATCTGGAATACCGCCAAGAAACATTGAAAAGTAGCTGAGAAGTGCCAGAGACCACAGGTACTGATAAGGAGCGTTGAATGATCAGTTGAAAGAATTTGATAGGCTCATAAATAGAGATGAGATTTTCCCTCTATATCTTAAAGGAGTTTTCTGGTAGATACTTCTTCTAATAAGAGGTAAACTCAAAGTAACAGCTTGCCTAACTTACACAAAACTGTTTGATACAGTGCACAGCAAACAAATGCCAAGCCATGGTGACATCTTTCTTAGATATTAAGGGATATTGGTAGAATTTCTCTGATTTCTGCAAAAGTAGTTAAGATTGAGTCAGCAACATATTTGAAAATGTCTAGGTGAATACTCTAATGTTCTCTGATTTCCAGTTGAATATGCAAACACCTGGAACTGACATATTACAGCAGTGTAAGAAGTGGCAGGACTTACTCCATAGACACACTCTAAAAAAAAAATCACCAGCCTCAGAAATTCTAGTAGCAGAGCCTCCAAGTGCTAATCAAATGAAAGAAATGTTTTCATAAAGTTCTTCCCTCACACTTAAATAAGGAGATTATAATTTTATGCACCAGGTTTTGTGGCGTGATGAAAATCGAGCCGGGAATTGCATGTATTCTGAACTCCTAACAGGCATGATTGACAAGTCTTTTGAGAAAAATTAACAAGTTAATATTAATGTGATCTCTATTAACCTACAAGTGGTAGCACATGTAGTCATGGATTTATTTTTAAATGAGTGCAAATATATTTTCCTAGGATGGAAGAATGGATATTTTGACAATCTCATTGTTTCTGCAGAGAAGTGAAAAAATTTAAAAGACATAGAAGTAAATAAAAATGACCTTTTGCTTAAAAGTAAATCCCCCTCATCCCACCATAGTTAATATAGGGTTAATTATTCATTACTAGTAACTAGTTTTGTCCCTTTACTAATATTTTATTATTTCTTTCTTTAAAAGAAAAAGACACTGGGGATGGTGGCACATGCCTTTAATCCCAGCATTCCGGAAGTAGAGGTAGGAGGATAGCCATGAGTTGGAGGCCAGCCTGGGACTGCAGAATGAAGGCCAGGTCAGCCTGTCCTAGAGTGAGATCCCACCTCAAAAAAAAAAAAAGGAAAAGAAAAAGAAAAGGAAAGGAAAGGGGAGGGAAGGGGGAGGAAGGGAAGGGGGAAAGAAAGGAAATGAAAAGAAATAAAGACAAAGGATATTATGGTAAAAGTTGAAACGGCAAAGGATTTTGGAGTTCAAATCTTCTACCTATGACTTCATAGCTATGTGATTTGAACAAATTTTAATTAAGCTCTCTGAATTCTACTTTATTTACCTTTTTACCTTTTCACTTAAAATTTAGAAAAGCTGTGTCATCTTCAGTTTTTTGTTTTTTTTTTGTTGTTGTTGTTGTTTTTGGTTTTTCGAGGTAGGGTCTCACTTTAGTCCAGGCTGACCTGGAATTCACTATGTAGTCTCAGGGTGGCCTTGAACTCACGGTGATCCTCCTACCTCTGCCTCCCAAGTGAGTACTGGGATTAAAGGCGTATACCACTATGCTCGGCTTTCATCTTTACTTTTAATATGTTCAGCACCTCACTTTTAAGGATGCACTCTTAGGTTTCTGCATATGCAGGGTCAGCAACTGAATGTTAGTGCTTTATTACATTTTGCACTTTTGATATTGTGCTTTTCTCACCCTTTTCCTATCCCAGCTTCAGGTTCAATAAGAGACTTTGTTTCAAGGAAACATGCATATGAGAATAAATGAAGATACCTGATGTTTTCCTCTGGACTTTTCACACATGTGAATGGGGCACACACATTTGCATGTACATGTGCATACAACACCACACCACATCACACTACACACTGCGCCACACATAATACACACACACACATACACACACACGCACGTTCTACAACCTTCCCAAACAAGGTCACCAACTGGAGTCCAGGTGTTCAAACACATGAGCCTATGTAGAACATTTTACATTTAAACCACAAAATTCTGCCTCTAGCTCCATAGGCTGTTTGACCATCTTATTACATGAAATGCACTCAATCCAAGTTTTAAAAATAACCATAGTTGCCGGGCGTGGTGGCCCATGCCTTTAATCCTAGCACTCGGGAGGCAGAGGTAGGAGGATCACCGTGAGTTCAAGGCCATCCTGAGACTACATAGTGAATTCCAGGTCAGCCTGAGCCAGAGTGAGACCCTACCTCAAAAAAAAAAAAAAAAAAAAATCACCACAGTCTTCACAATGTAGACTTTAACATGGGTGGGGTTTCTTATCTTTCAAACTTAGAATAGTGGGCTTCTCTTTAATTGTGTTAAGCTCTTTAATAATTTCAGCCAGGTTAGCTGTAGTCTCCTTGCCTGGCACATTAAACTGGCTCACATTTCTTTCCTTGCCAAACTTCACATTTTTCATGCCTTTGTGTTTTGCATTTTGCTCTTTAGTTGTAGATTTGAATAAGAGCAGTCAACAGGTGACAAATCACAGATGGAATATGTGGCTATCTTAAATTTCTTTCATCAAACAAATTAATCAATTAAAAATTTAATCTCACTCAATTTCTTAGGATAAGTGCAGAATGCAGCCAGATTATCACGTTAACTGCCCCTGCCTGGTTTTGATAGAGTTTTTGTTCCCCTTTGAAGCCTTGTGAGTTTAGCCTCCACTGTCTACATTCTTCTTAGCTTTCTGGTCTTCCAAACTTCCACCAGAATATCCCATTAAGCTCATCTTACAGCAGTCAAGGGTTTTTTTAGCCCAGTGTTCCAATTTCTTCCACATTCTTCCTATAATCAGTTCCAAAAGTTTATGAACCACATGGTCAGATTTGTCACATCAGTGACCCTACTCCAGGTTCTAGTTTTCTATATGTAACTTTTTCATTGCTTTTAACAAATGCTTAAAAAGAAGTAAGTTTTGAGTGAAATTCTTTTTTTGCTTACAGTCTTGAGTGTGTTTCATCATGGTGGAAAAACTCCACTGCCATCTGGAAGCAGAGAACAAGCAAGAAATGGGGCTAGACTATAATACCCAAGACCCACCCTCAGTGACCCACTTCTACCAGCAAGGTTCCACCTCCTAAAGATTCCATAACCACTCCAACTGGTAACCAGGAGATGATGGGGACATTGTACATTTAAACCACATCTCACATGAGAAACATTGGTCAGTACTAATCTTCAGATAATTCTTTCCTGTGTCCCTTATTAAAATGAAATATTCAGACATCCATTTCCTATTACTTAGTTCATAGACTTTATTTTGAAATGTGAAGACACTCCTGTCTACTTCCTTTTCTAAATACTTTCTTCTTATATCAATTCCTGGCTTCTTACTGCAGAGCCCATCTTTCACACTAAACTTTTAGATTCTTTATTCTTTTCTGATCCTGACCTTGTCTTTTCTATTTTACTACAATTTCCATTACCTTCTCTAGCCATGCCAGATTTTCCTACCATATTTCCCTTGACCTTTCCTACTAATTATTATCTTTGGTATGTAAAGGTTAGAATCTCGTAACTGTATGATATCTTCCAAGCTTTCTCAAGACAAACTGCACTGGTATGTTATTGAAGCTAAGGCAACAACATTAATAATGAAAACATTTCTTTGATTTTCTTTTGGAAATTCAAATTTTATTCTAAAACTAAAAAATTTTTTATTTATTTTGTTCACACAAACTATGCTTTTATACTTGGGAAAATAATCAGAGATTAATCAATCAGGAAAACCTTGAATTTGGGTTAATTCAGGAACTTCATGTATTGATATTTTTTGTAATTTATTCCACTTTCATCTTCTTACAACATGTGTTAGCTCCTGCTCTCTACCAGAGACTCTTATGCAATATGTGAGACAAGAAGGGCTCAGTGGTACATATCAAGCCTATGCTGGTCTTAAACTTATTCTTAGGCATGATGCCTGGGGTTAAAACAGCATGGTAATATAGCAAGACCAAAATAATTAAAGCCTTATATTTAAATTCAGTTCTTTTAAATTTCCTAACATGTGAAGTTTGCAGCTCTTTACTTCCCCTACTGTTTTCATCTTTGCAGTACTAGAAATATATGGAATAATGTATGATAAAGCATAGAGTTCCATTCCTGCACACAGAAGATACTTCCATAGGTGACATTTATGCTTCCTTCTTTTTTCTGTCTTTTTCACCTCTATTTTGTGCTTATCCCTGCTAAAAATAAAACAAAAATACCAGACCAAAACAAAACAAAGAAATCACTGACAAGCAATGCAACAGATTAGCCCATAGTAGCCTGGCAGATGGTTTGTGAACAGAGTTGCAAAGGGTATTTATTGTTCATTGTAATATCTTGCACCTTTTCAAACCACAATGACACACGTTATCTCATTTTCTTCTAACATTGATTATGTAAGGGGAAACTTACTATCATATCTTTTAGGTATAGAAACTGAGGCTTGAGACTTTGTGACCTCTAAGACCAAATAGTCAGTCAGAATGGGCAGTTGCTAATTCTAATATACAATTATTTATCTTATTATTTTACACTGAATTTGAGTTTGAAATCTAATATCCTACCCAACCTTGCCATTTCCTAGCTACTGGATGTGTCAATACTATGGGATACTGACAAAACTTTTCTATTTTTATCTTCCCTTTGCAGTCCCTGAAACCCATACAAACCTGAATTTGGATTTAACACTTCAGAGATTAGGCTGTCTGTCTGTGGAATAAAACTTTTAGGTGACTATTGCTTGCCTTAATTTAAACTATCATCATGTCTCACTTTGACCATTGCAATAGGCCTCCTTCCTCTCCTTTACATTCTGATGTGGACTTTTAATATTCTAAAGCTATTCTTAATCCCCCATCTTCAAAAGAACTGAAGTCTAGGCAAGGGAAGCTGCATGAAGGCCTTTCCTTTCCATGCTGATTGTCACTATGTTTTATTTTTACAAGCAATTTTATAATTCCTTGCTAAAGCATTTTTGGAATGGGATGCTTTAAAATCCTTATCATATAATTCTAAATATCTATCAGTTCTGTGTGGGATCTGATTGTGCTTTTTCCTTCCTTTAACTTCTTCCTTATTCTTGGTATGACAAGTGACTTTCCATTGAAAATTGTACACTGTAGGTATTACATTTTTAACCTCTGGGAATATTGAAATAACATGTTTTTGCTTATTTTTTCTCCTTATTTCTACCAAGGTGAGGTCATATGCAGGCATCTCATGTTCCCTGCCTTGGCACCACAAATGGTCTAGGAAGAGGCTGCTTACAATTCAAAAGGACAGTCTCTCTGGCTTCCAACTTAGCCATTACTGTGACTACTGTGATGGTGGACTGGGGACAATTGTTGAGGCATGGAGAGGGTGGAGAAGTTCAAGCTCTTCTCTCAGCTTTTGTTTGTTTGTTTGTGTGGCTAGAATGGGGTCTTGTGCTTGTTTTTGTTTTTTCCTTCTGTGATGATAAGCAATATTAGATATTAGAGAATTTATTTTCTAAAGAGTTTCTGTCCTTCTGTGCTGAGACTTTCCTGGTCTTTTATCTAGAGGAACAGATTTTCCCAGACTTTTATTTGCTTATACCTGTTGTCATTGCAACCCCACATCCACTTTTCTAGCACCCATTCTTGCTTCTATGAAGTAAAAAGAAAACCCATCTCTCACTGCAGTATCATTCTCTGAGTCCTCAAATAACTAGTTACTGTTCTGTTTATGTCCATCCTTAATCTTTTTACATTTGTTCTGCATATAATGCCTAAGAATTTTATCGGCACCTGGTAGTAGAATTAGGGAAACATACATGTACTTTACCTCTCCAGAAGAAATTCAGATTTGTTTTAAAGACTCATGAATGTTTGAGGAGAATAGGAAACTATGTGAAAAGGTCTCAGTGGAGATTGTTCAATTAGGCTGCTCATGGAGATAAGAATAATTTTAACATTGGGTAGCTACTGCATTTAAGTGCTAGGCATAGCTTTGGGCTTCCTGGACCAAGTCAGGGAATATGACATATATTTTTCTTTTTCTGTTAAATGAAACACACTTATTGATTGACAAATGTTTTGCCCCACTGTATGTTCAAGGAGGAATTATTATGTGAATTCCTTTAATGAGAGGCTTTGTTTAAATTCACTGTGGCTATGCTTGAAATAGAATTTTATAAGGATATCGGACTTTTTCTTATAGGTGAACATTTCTTACATTAACATCTATATAAACTACCTACTTGGTGGCTTGACATTTTTTTAAAATTTATTTTTATTTAACAGAGAAACATAAAGATTTCAC
The DNA here is from genome assembly GCA_036346955.1 of Dipus sagitta. Taxonomy (NCBI): domain Eukaryota; kingdom Metazoa; phylum Chordata; class Mammalia; order Rodentia; family Dipodidae; genus Dipus; species Dipus sagitta. The sequence continues at coordinate 88,097,780 of CM070773.1, forward strand.
AAATTAATGCAGTACCATGTAATGTGTTAATACTTATATGCAATGTATAATGTTAAACTCAGGTTTAATCATAATTGATTTCTTCAAACATCATTTCTTCATGGGAAAGTTTTCTTTTCTTTTAGTAAATACTTTATTTATTTGTGATCAGAGAGAGCGAGAGAAAGAATGAGAATGGGTATGCCAGGACCTCTTGCTGCTACAAACAAATAGCATCTGGCTTTATATGGGTACTGATGAATAGAACCTAGGCAGCAGGCTTTATAAGCAAGTTCCTTTAACCACTTACCATCTCCGCAGCCTGGGAAATTTTTCTAAAACATTTCTTTCATCTGTTTGGATTCAAATTTGGTGGAATGTTACCATGCCTTTTCTTGGGAATAGGGAGTGTATTCATGGCTCAGAGCAGAGTGATTTATGAGGGGAGGGGCAGATCAGGGAGACTGGGGAGAGAGACCACAGCTGTGCTGTGGGCAGGTGTAGCAAGGCCTGAAGCAGATTAGGGAAGACAAGTGGAGGGGAGCCAGGTTTGCCCAGGAAGTGGGGGAAGAGAGATAAAAAAGTTAGAGAGAAAAAGAGGTACATGTGTAGGGAAAGGTGCAGATAGAGGCTGAAACAGAAATGGGGGAGAGATACATGGATACAGAATAGTCAGAGACAAAGGCCAGCATTTTACTTCACGAAAGTGGGCTGGGACGAGAGGGAGACTGGGGATATCTGGAGGCTTTTATGTGCATGCCCTTGGAGGAGACTTCCCCGTGAGTGGAAAACCTTGTGGATGTGTGGACTAGTGTTCAGGGAGGCAACTAGGTTGGCTAGATCTCTTATTGAATTTTCATGGGGTGGTAGAGAACAGGGAGCTCTGAGACTAACAGTATCTATTTGAAATATGTAGCATATTATCATTAATTAAAGTCACCCTACTGAGCAATAGAACACCAGAACTTTTTGATCCTAAGTGAAACTTACACCCACCAATCAGCCTTTCTCTGTAGTTCTTCCTTCCCGTTGTCCTTAGCCTGTGGTAGCTAGCACTCTACATTCAACTTTTGTTGAATCAACCTTCTTTAGATTTGATATGTATATGAGTGGGATCATGTAGAACATGGGATTTAAAACGTCGAATGCTAGTTAAACCAATAGAATCTAAGTGAGTTGGGTTTTGATATTTATTATATTGTTTACAGGTCAAAGATCTCAATAAGTAGCTTGACTGTTTCTATCTCATTCAAATCCTGGCTGTTATAACTCAGTGCTAGAAAAAGGCAGAGTTGCTTAGAGCTTTTTTTTGTTGTTGTTGTTCTTTTTTTTTTTTTTGGGGGGGGGGTTTTCAAGGTAGGGTCTCACTCTAGCCCAGGCTGACCTGGAATTCACTATGGAGTCTCAGGGTGGTCTCGAACTCACGGTGATCCTCTTACCTCTGCCTCCCGAGTGCTGGGATTAAAGGCATGCACCACCACATCCGGCTTTTTAGAGCTTTTTGGTGAATTAATGTAGTAATTATATTCAAAATGATGTAGACTGGGTGAAATCTATAGTCCATATTTGGTAAAGGTTTCATTTTACTTATATATAGAACAGGAAATTGAGGTTAAGTTTTTTTTTCTGAAGTATTTATTTACTATGAGAAAGAGTGATAGAGAATGGGCATGCTGTCCCGTCCAGCAGGACTCAGTTATTCAGGGAGCGCGAGGGGGACCAGGCCTGTGAAAAGATGGGTGAGAAAGAAGGAACGAGACCAAGCAACTGGTTGTCAAGGTCTCTAACTTTATTTTTTACACAGTGGTTATATAGGGGAAGAAAAGGGGGGAGTAAGCTGCCTGATGTGATTTAGGGCCGGAATTGTTAGGAAACTAAGAGGAGGTGTAACTGGGTGTTTATCTTATCTTAGGGAACCTAGAGGAGATGTGTCCAGGTGTTTTTCTAATCTTGCCTTAACGGCTTGACATCCTGATCATAAACTGGCCTTTTGCAAAAGATAAGATTCTGCAGGCCACATTCCTAACTGCAAGCTGGATGGACCAGCTTTCTGGTGAATGAGTCAACTTAAGAACAGGCCCAGGCAAAATGGAGAGGCTTTTGCTTTATGGCTCCCGACAGGCATGCCAGAGCATTCAGCCACTGCAAACCAGCTCCAGGCACATGTTCCACCTTGTGCATCTGGCTTGCCTGGATACTGAAGATTCAAACCTGGATCCTTAGGCTTTGTAGGCAAGAGCCTTAACCACTGAACAATCCATCCAGCCCAGAATTTTTATTTAGACAGAAGGTTGTAGGCAAAGGATAGTAAGAGGAAAATAATATTCTGGAGTATCTATTCTATTTTTAGATAATGTACCTAACATTTTATGTATGCTACTCTTAATCTTTAAATTAGTTGTGTTAAATGATTTTTGTCACTATTTTTATAGATTAAGACTAGGAAAAATTTAACCTTTGTCTAAGGAAATACTACTATGAAGTGTTAGAGTTGACTTTCTACATCCATCTCTATTTCTACTACATCAGTTACTTGTATCTGTGACTAAATATCTGTTAAAAAAACAATAGAGAAGAACTTTATTTGGCTCTTGGTTCAGGTGAATAGATTTTATTATAGCAGAGAAGACATGTAGTAGGAATGACACACACCATGACAGCATTAGGGCAGCCAAGTACATTGAGTTGATAGTCAAAAAGCAAAGAGTAGGGCATGTGTCTGCTTATCTTTCTTTCTCTTTTTCCCTTTCTAAAAACTTCTATTTATTTATTTGAGATACAGAGAAAACGTCAGATAGAGAGAAAGTGAGTGGGCATGCCAGGGCCTCTAGCCACTGCAAATGAACTCCAGATGCATGCGCCACCTTGTGAATCTGGCTTATGTGGGTCCTGAGGAATTGAACCTGGGTCCTTAGGCTTTGCAGGCAGTGCCTTAACCATTAAGCAATCTCTCCAGTCTTTTTTTTTCTCTTTTTTATTTAGTCTCAGACCGCAATTTATGAGATGGTGCTTCTCACATTCCAATGAGTCTTTCTCAGTTAAACTTGTGAAAAATCCTTCAGAAGCATACCTTGACATGTGTTTCCTAAGTCCAGTTAAATTGGCAGGATGACACCATGCCTACCATTCTCCTAAATAGGCTCTTTGCTTCAACCACTCTGGTTTATTGAAGATGAAGTTGAAGTAGAAAACGGGTGCTAACAATTTATTTGCTTAGAGTAAATGGGATAAAAACAAATAGATAAACTCAAATCAGTGAATTCCACTTCTCAGCAGCAGTTAAGTAAAAATGATGATGTTGTGGGGTTATTTTTTTTTTTTTTTTTTTTTTTTTTTTTTGGTTTTTCAAGGTAGGGTCTCACTCTAGCTCAGGCTAACCTGGAATTCACTATGTATTCTCAGGGTGGCCTCAAACTCATAGCAGTCGTCTGACCTCTGCCACCCAGTGCTGAGATTAAAGGCATGTGCCATCACACCAGGCAAGATATTATAGTTTGAAAGAGCAAGCTGACTGAATTTAAACTCTCTGTGAGTTTTATTTTTATAATCATTATCTGATTTAGCAAGAAGTAAGAATTACTTGTGATTCTTTGGAGTGATTTGTAAAATGTTAAAGAGCTTTGTCAATTTTGCTTTAGGCATATGTTGCTTATATATGTATTCTTAGTGAATTTATTTAAAAGAATTTGATAATGTAATAGCTAAAATATGAACCTTCTAAAGCTTTACTCTCAAAGATCTATGTTGATAAATAGTAGGCTGACACTCTGAGAAATTAAGTATTTTGACTATGGTCCCAAAGTAGTGTGAAGTAAAACTAGGACTAGAGCCCAGTGTATCTGAATTCCAGTCCAGCATTTCCTATTGAAGAAATCTAAAGGCTTTCCAATCTTTTTTCTAAAGATAATACTTTACCTAATCTTAAATTTGCCATTTAAAAGTTGTTGCTTACTCTCACTAGTTAAATGATTTTCATTATGGAGAACATTTATGAACTTCTTTCTTTTCAACACTTTGTCTTAGAGTTTGGTTGAATAATAATTGAATAAGTGAATGAATAAAACACAATATTATAATGTGTGGGAGTTGAAGAGAATCTTCACAAATCATTTAACCCATCTTAACATTAAACACAAACACAGAACAAAACACAATGCATGGCTTAGTATCATAAAAATTAAAAATACAATGCATTTTGTATTTACCTTTCTATAGCAAAAAAAAAAAAGTTTTCTATTCCCAGACCATAGTCATAATTCAAAGTGATCCTGCCTTTCAAAACTCCAGAAAAGACTGTTCATCTCATAGCTAAAATGAATGGTGTCCACATAATTGTAACTGTACACAGTGGCCTGTTTTACCAGTAAGGATATAACCAGGGAAGGTTACTTGTCCGTGACAAATGATATGTAACAAGGCACTATCTCAGCTTTTGTTCTCTGACAATCCAGTGCTTTTTTCTTGTAATGCTCTGTGCTGACATAGTTCATTAAATCCTTCATGCCTAGCCCCATAAAATCTAAACATGTGTACTACTCATAGTTTCATTTCTAGATTTACCCATACTGGCCTTCAGTCCTTTTCTCCTTTCTAAATTTGCCTTTTTCATATTGCCTGTCTAAATATAACTTTTGTTTCCCTTTGTTCTGTGTCTTCTGTCTATCTTGATTGCCTTGCCAATGCAGTCCCATTCCTTGGGCACCTCCTAACTTAGTTCCTTCTACTCAGTACATGTCTTAACTGTCATGGTTTATTGTTGTATTTATCTTTTGTGGGTATTTTTGTTTGTTTGTTTTTATCAGGAGCTCTGTATATCTTCTGACTTAGTTTCTCTGAGTTTCATTTTGAAATCCTCTGAGATTCATTGTTCCACTTAAGCACATTTTCTGTGCATGTTGCCTCTGGGTGATTCATCTTTGCCTGTCACACAGGTATGCATGCCAACACCTACACATGCAGGTGAATCTGCTCTGGTGATATATTTTAATTACAGATTTAGTCAGAAGTAATTAAGCCTTTCTGTTACAAGAAGGGGAACAGATTTTTTAAAAAATGCTTGCACTTTTAGACATCCCATGTGTAGCTTGTGCCACTCTGGTTTGCAGAGTATGAAGGAGCCCCTAGTGTAGTTAGATTAATTAATACAAAGTTATTAAATTTAATGGACTCAGAGAAGTGTAAAAGATGATGCTTTCCCCCTCCCCCATCTCTCATGCTGATAGAATAGCCATCCTGGGCTGTGATGCAGCAGGAGATGGCAATTGCATTTTAATTACAGGGCTGATGGTTTCTGCACTGCACCAGATGGAAAGGCCTTTTTAGAGAGAGGCCCACTCACTACCTCTGTCAAGTTTCTCTCTGATGCTGGTTAACAAAACTTAACAGAAGATAAAAGTGATGAAGTAGCACTGTGATTCCACAGAATTATTTTTATTACTGTTCTGTTGTTTGACCCGTGAGTACAGTAATCTATTGACTCTCATGAAAAGACACTTCTTCAGGCTGCCCAGCAAGAGAAGGAGCAAGGAAGAAAGGAATTATTTTTCTCTTTTCTCCATCATACCTATGGTTACTTTGTAGCCTACAAAGCACTTTTATTTACTATATTATTTAACTACTATTATAATTCTAAATCAAAGGTATTTTTTTACCATTTTAATGAAAAGGAAATTGAAATTAAAATGCAAACATTTATAACTTGGTAGAGGTAATGAGTGGATTAGTGTTATTACGCTAAAAAAATTATTCTCCAGTTATTCAAAATTACAGACAGGAAAAATGTAATTTTTAGTATAGGATCTGGGTGTCCTATGTTGCCTCATTTCATTTGGTAGAAAAAAACACTTAATCTTAGATAATGGAATAAGAGGGCATTTTGGAAAAGTTAGGAAAGCACGGTTTTTAGTGCATTTTTTATTTTGTATATATGGCTCTCAATTTTCTGCATAAATCTGGGGGAATAGAGTTAGGGTGACTGGTTCCCTGAAGGTAAAAAGGACAAAAAAGTTTTTCTTATCCCTTTCCTAGTTCCAAAGAACTGACATCCCACAGTCAGAACCTCTCCTGGGAGGAGGTCTTTCATAGGATTTAAACATTGTGGTTGGTTAAGATCAGCCTCCAGAACTTGGTGTCAGAGCTAATCTTTTCCTGAGACAGCCCCTAGTCCTAACCTGGCCCTCTGGTTCACCTGGGCCAAAAGACAGCCTGCTTGCCTAAGGTTTATCAATTTCAAGTCATGGGTAAAACATAAAATTATTTTATGTTCATAAAAAATTTTATGGTACGTAAAATCAATTGCTATCAAGACTAAACTGAAAACATTAGTTGTCAAATGGTGTTTCTTTTTTCAAAACAGATTTGTCAAGGGTCATATTAGAGCTTAGCTGTTTTGGTTCAACAAGGACCAAATTCTGTTCTAATATACATATAATTCTGCTCTAATATATATACATAAATATTTCATCTATCTATCTATCTATCTATCTATCTATCTATCTATCTATATACACATACATACTTATAAAGAAGCTGTCTCATTTCTGGTATCTCAAGTCCAGTGCTAATAACAAAATTAAGTCTTAAGACATATTCACTACTTTAGGGTATAGCCTCATGCCGAAACAATGGTCCTTAGCTGATAAAAATAATTCCAAACCCCGTGGTTCTGTTTCCAGTGTTCCCTGGGTAACTGGTACCCCACACAGGTATCTGGATTAATCAAAGATGTTTTCAAACACAGGTGCTAAGACTTGATACTGTCTTACTTGTCCTTTGCTGACACTTTCTAGGTTAAATTAATTTGTTTAGATTTGTATTGTTTTCAAAACTGATAACAGGTTCTTCCTGTATTTTTATAAGTATTAGATATTTAAAGAATATGTGCGTACTTTCTATGCCTCAAATATGGCCTATGCTGCCACAGAATAACCAAATATTAAAAGGTTGGACAAAATAACTTTAAGCTCTTGTGCTATTCTTTAACTAAATCTATTTCAGTAATCAAATGTGGTCTATATGTACATACATCCATGTTGGTGTAACTTTCTTTCTAAGTGTATTAATCATCTATGCAAAAACCAAAGCCAATTGAAAGCAATGGGACAAAAAGACGAATATTTTGGCCTCTGTTCCCAGGTCATAAGGCCACTGGAAATGATGGGACACTTCTACAATGGACCCTTGTAAGTCACCTGTCTTCCTGATCAGGGAGGCTATGGTGACTCAAACAAAAATTGGTATACAGTCTGAGAAACCTACTTGGCCAACATGGCCCTGACTCATCCTAACAGACAGAAAACATCAATAAGCTAGAGGGCTACTCCTGGGTCCTTAAAGTCTCCTTTGTAGAGCCATTAGTGATCTCCAGAATTAATCCTTGATTAAATTTTGGCTATCTGCTTGGTTTTAAACATTCAGAGAAAAATGTATAGCTGAAGATAAATAGATACCTCAAATCTATGAATGGCCTATTAAGTAATACAACAAGAACTTTACAAGTGGTCAAAACTAAACAAGACCTTAAGACATGTTATCTCCAGCTCTTTATAGTTCTAAATCTATAATAAAAAAATAACTATAGATTTCAAAAGGTTATTTTCAAATCTGAGATATATATATATATATATATATATATATATATATATATATATATATATTTTTATTTTACCAAAGGTTGCTTAATTCAAAATATTTCCTTATACTGGGAACAATGGTAAATCTCTTCTGACTTGTGCCAGGACATTCTTAAATAAGTCCTAAGACCAAAAATATATTTGTACAGCCTTTAATGGCACCCAGTGGCTCTATGGTACCAACCTTTGGCCCTAGGTAGCCCCAGGACAAATTTTAAAAGGTACACTCTAGAAAGCTATTATCAAGGCTAAATGTTGTATATATGTTTCTGATAGATCTGCTAATATCTTGGCTGTTTTACAAGCCATAAAAAAATGGATTCAGAACATGTGAGATACTACTGTGCCATTCAATAAACAGTTCTGGGAGAAAATCTCAACCAGCTCATGCTCAGATGGTCCTGAGACAATACAACTCCATCTACCTGTGTTCCCTCAAATGTTCCTCAAGGCCTAAAAGTCCACAAAAAGGATAACCCTAAAGATGACCAGATTGCTCTATATTCACTTCTCATTAACTCCTTACTTTTAGTCTTTCTCCCCAATATTCTCATCCAAGACTATCTTCCTACTGCATTCAGCAAGAAATAGTTAATGATATGAAGTTTTCACCCCTTGTCCTCTAATAGCAGTTAGAGTATCTTTTCATGAGAGGGGGAGGTGGGGGGTGTAGAGTTAGGGTGACTGGACCCCTGAAGGTAAAAAATACAAAAAAAAAAAAGTTTTTTCTTATCTCTAGCCTAGTTCCAAAGAACCATTTTTCCACAGTCAGAACCCCTCTTGGGAAGAAGGTCTTTCATAGGATTTAAATATTGTTGTTGGTCAAGTTTAGCCCTTGAAACTTGGTGGCAGAACTAAGCTAATCTCTTACCGAGACAGCCCCTAGACTTAATGAACAAGCTGGTACCTCTGGTTCACCTTGGCCAGAAAACAGCCTACCACCCTGAGGTCATAAATACCTTTGCAAGGGGAGGGAAGTCTCTCTCTCTGATCATTTGAACTTCCAGCTCTGGGTGAGTTTTTCTCTTGGCTGGACCTGGCCTGACTTGGCCTAGGCCCTAGCCCAGGCCCAGATGGAAGGGCCCCTTAGCCCTTACTCTCCACCTGAGTTCTCTGTCTCCTCCAGCTCCCCACATGGTAGGAGCTCCTTGAACTTTCTTTTCTCTTTTCTTTCCATGCTTTTTTCCCCAGATTTGTATCAGGTCACATGGACTCCTGAACTACAGGTTGTTCATGTGGGCTTTTGGGCTCTATGTGGTGTACTTCTCTTCTCCCCCACTTTATCTTTCCTTACCTCCCATCCGTCCCCTTTCTACACTCCTTTGTAAAATCTGAATAAAATGTAGTATTCTAAAAGTCATTCTCTTGAACCTAAAATTGCCAATTCTTTGTTTAGTTTACAGATATTGTAAAGAGAGCAAAATGTTATATTTCTCTACATTTCTTTATACCTAGCCAAGAGAAATATAAAAGTCAGGAGGCTCTGTTGATGGCAGACAAACAGGAGGCTCTGCTAATAGCAGGTAAACAAAAGGCTCTGCTGGGATGAATAGCATTTCCTGGGGCCTGCATTGTTGAACAAACTCCTTAAGATAACTCTTGGTCACAGGCCTACCTTGCACCCCCAGGTGGCACTTCCTGTACCTGACCAACGGACCTACTTTTCTTTTTTTTTTTTACTTTTATGACTGTAACTGTCACATGTAAATTGTGATTTATCACGTAATTCCCATCCTGTTTCTTTTTTATAAAAATTGACACTCTGAACAGTTCATGGCTTTGCTCAGAATCGAGTGGAGCCCTGGTGTAGCAGACTATCCTCTTTTTTTCCTTTTCTATCAATTTTTTACCCAATAAAACTTTGCCTCACATTCCATGAGTCCATGGTCTTACTTGTGTGACACTGGACCCCATAACATCTTGGGAGCTCACCCTGGATCTACATTTAAGGTCCTCCCTCCCTGACTCTGGGGTGACTGTACCAGGGAAAGACCCCCTAATCTCAGTGCAAGAACCATATCTGCATCCATCTGCATGTTCCTGGTTTGGGAGTTGGTAGCATGCCATTGACAGGGAACTTTTTCCTAGGACTGCTGGCCCCCACCTTTATTGGGTAAGAAGCCTCCAGAGGTGCCTTTCCACTCTTCTTTTTGTTTCTCCTTTTATTCTGGTTTTCTGGTTTTGCACACTTTTTCTGGGTCCAAGAGGGAAGTTGGATGCAGCATTAATTCCCCTGGATGAGTGATCCAAGGGCCGCCTTTGACCCTCCCTGGTTCTGTTCAGAGATTTTGAACAGAGGTCTGTTTCTGGTTCAGTTTTGGTAGCCATGTGGCAATGTCAGGAGAGCCATTATTGCTAGCATATTTATGTTTGGTGTTGTGTTCATTTGTCTTGTCCTCGTCACCCTCAAAGCGAGGACTCCCCCCCCCCCCACGCTCTGACTCAGGAAAGGCGACACCCAAATCACTCACAAGAAACGGTCTTGATGCAAACAGCAAGAGGACTTTTATTCCAGCACACTGGGACCCACAGTTATACGCCACGCAGGAGTAGAGGGCTGTGGACCCTGAGTGCAGGATCAGGACAGCTCTTATAGGGTTACAACAAAGCCCACGCATCGTGAATCAATCATTTCATAACATCAGAAGCCCACGCAGTGCCGACCAATCAATTTGTAACACACCATGATCTTCTTCCTATAGCCTCAGATGTCTGCATTTGCGTGGGCTCCTGGGTGGGGGTGACAAATTGCAGTTAGGATAGGTCACTAGGGCTAAAGTTGAATCAGGGGTTTCTGTGTGTAATCTTTTCTTTTATGGTGCAGGCAGTTTACAGAAGCCAGATAAGCGGCTATCCAGCTCACTTCCTGTTATCTTACTAAGCCCTAATCACGTATTCAAGGGCCTGTCTTACGCCCTTTCACGTAGTTCCATACAGAAAGCAAGTCCTGGAAGAAATGTGACTTTTTACCTATCTTCTGGCAGAGAGCCGTGTCTGGAATTTGAGGTATTTAGGGCTTCTTAGGAGACTGGAGTTAAGGCTCCTTTGGAGTGAGATAGTATTTCTAAACTTGTAACTTTTGGGGGGGTCTTTGGGGGGTTAGGCTGTATTTTCCATCCTTTCATTCCCTACTTCTTCTCTTGTTATTAGTTCTAATCCTAGAACTGGGAGGACTAGAAGTCAGTTTCCTTCTGGTTTGGAAGGCCCCTGTACTGTTGTCTAAGCACCATGAGTTGGACCGCATTCATCCATTCCCTAACAAAAGCAATAAACCTGTTAATTATACAGGGCCCAACTGTAAGCAACAGGAGCAAAATCATTAAGGGTCCCATCAGAGCCGAAAGTAGGGTGGTCATCCAAGGAGACCTGCTGAACCATCCTTCAAACCACCCCTGGTTAGCCTCCCTTTCCCTTCGACGTCTCTCTAGCCTTTCTCTGAGCTTGCTCATGGAGTCTCTGATAGCTCCCGAGTGATCTACATAAAAGCAACATTCTTCCTTTAAGGCTGCACACATCCCACCTTCTTTTATAAACAGCAGACCTAATCCCCTCCTGTTCTGTAGGACCACTTCAGATAAAGATGTCAGGGATTCCTCTAGGTTGCTAACAGACTTCTTTCTCTAAAGCTTGGAGATCTTCAGTCATGGCAGCATGTAGCTCGCCAAGTCCTTTTTCTAAGTGTTGTGGTCCCATGATCAGGGCTGTGGTCCCTGTTCCTACACCCACGGCCACCCCTAACCCAAGCATGACTGCTAGGGTGAGGGTCACTGGCTCTCTTTTAGAGCAGGTAGGTCGATAGTCATACTCATTGATGACTACTTCCTCAGGATGGTAGTAAACTTGGGGGACAAGCCGGACCATGACACAGAAATTTTTGGACTGGTTGAAGACTGAAGTGGAGACACAGGGGGTTAACCCAGTATCGCAGGCCCACCACCTGTTGTAACCTGGTACCAAATACTGATTACCTGAGGACTTATTATAAGCCAAAGTACTATTGCAAAGGTGTTAGTGGGGGGGGGGGGGCTTTTCCTATGCATGTCCCCTTTTCGGAGACTTCAGTGAGGGTGAGCTTATTCTGGGACCCCCATGAACACTGATTATCATGTTCTTTTGTCACATTGAATTTTCCTCCTCTAGCTATTACTTCATAATAGGGTGGTCCCACTGAAAGGCAAAGCCAGCAAGCAGTTGTGGCACCAGGGTTGGTGGTGTTGATGGCCATGAACGCTCCCTGGATGAGGTTAAGGAGTCTCTGACCTGTCTTGTCTGGTGCTCTAGAGGAGGGGGTTGGGGAAGCTGCTGGGGCATGAGTGGTCGGGGAAGCAGGTAGAGGGACTGGGGAAGCAGGAAGTCGCACGGGGACTGGGGGTCCCTGGTCTGCCGGCACCCTGTTGGGGCCTACTACATTGGAGACCAAAGATTCTATTTTTAATCTAATGGTGAAAAATAATCCTTTATCCTTCCTGGTCATATAGAAACGGAGACCCCAAGTTTTTCCTTTTATCCAATCTAGTGACTTTTTCCCTGGGGAGGTGAATGTGATGTTAAGTGGGTCTGCCCCCTTCCCTGTCAAGCTTCTCTGGACAGTGATAAGGTCCCAAGTTGAAGAGGGACTCCAGTAAGCTTCCCCGGTGGTCTCACATCCCCAGTATTTGCAATAATAGTGCTCAACACCCCCACAGCTTCGTTTAGCCCCCTGGGGGCAGATATAGAAGGGGGTTGATTTCAATTTTCGTTGGGCGGCCCTGGTACTGCAGCCAGGGTCATCAGCCACATAGAGACCTTGGGATGTGACACCCTGTGCTAATGCCCGCTTCATCATATGTCCATAATGAGGTCGGGGAATCTCGGAAGGGGTAAGGTCAGGGATGTCCCAGGTATCCAACCTGGCCATTAGGGCGCAAACATCGGGGAGTAAGGTGTGGCCACCAAGTCCAAGGGGGGGCATCTTTAGAGACGCTCCATATTACATCCCCAGTCTGGGAGATCACCTGCCAAGTCAGTTTCAGGGAAGCGTGGGGATTAATAGAGTCACTTAGCTGAAGAAGCAGAGTCCACATGACGAAGCTTAAGTTTAAAGGGGTTGTTAGTCTTTTCGATTCTCCATTCTGGGTCCGGCGGCGGAGCAAGCTTGACATGGGAGGCATGTATCCAAGTGGGGATCCCTTCAACCTTTAAGGCAGTTGGCGTGGTCAGCAGCACGATGTAGGGGCCCTTCCACCGGGTCTCAAGGTTTCCTGCACGGTGGCGCCTAACGTAGACTGAATACCCGACTTGGAAGCGATGTGGGACTTGCAAGTCTCCTTCTCCTGAGTAGGCCTCCCATAGCTGCTTCTACGCTTGTTGTGTCACCCACTCGAGTGCCTTGAGCCTAGAGAACAAAGGCTGGGAAAGCAGCACATCAGCACTATGTACAGAGGCAATTTCTACCAGTGGAGGGGCCCCCCATAGAGCAATTCATAGGGGGTCAGCCCAAACTGTCCAGGGGTGTTCCTAACCCAGAAGAGCACAAAGGGTAAGAGAGCTATCCAATCATTAACACCAGTCTCTGTGGTCAATTTGGTGAGGATCTCTTTAATGGTTCTCTTCATTCTCTCTACCTGTCCTGAGCTTTGGGGTCTGTATGCACAATGTAATTTCCAATCAATCCCCAATGTCTTGGCCAGTCCCTGACTTACCTGGGCAACAAAAGCTGGACCATTGTCTGACCTTATTACCTTAGGTATTCCAAATCTTGGGAAAATTTCTTCCAGTATTTTCTTAGCCACCACGGTTGAGGTCTCCTTCTTGGTAGGATAAGCCTCTACCCATCCTGAAAAGGTGTCTATAAAAAATAATAAGTATTTGTTACCATACTTGGGTGGCTTTACCTCATTGAAGTCCACTTCCCAGTGAGTGCCTGGGTGGCTTCCCCTCAGTCTCTTCCCAGGAGGCATTTTTGAAAGATTCACATTAACCAGCTGGCAAGGTACACAATGCTTGACCACTGAGTCAGCTACCCCCGGTAATCTCAGGACATAATAAGGGGATGTTCTAACCAGTTTCTGCAGATGTTTAGCTCCTAGGTGGGTTAGACGATGTATCTGTTGGACATATTCTAGTCCCTCCTTTTGGGGTAGGATCTCTTTCCCATCTGAGGTATAGCAAGTTCCCTCTGGGGCCCTAGAGAACCAGTCTATCTTTTTTATCTCTTGCCAGTCTTCCAAGGTGTACTGCTGTCCAGGTTCTAGGGTTTTGGACTTTTTCATTACAGGCAGAAGGCTAACACCCTGGGCTGCCTGCTTGACTACCTGGTCGGCCATCTGGTTCCCTTTTGAGATGAAATCTTTAGCCTTCTGGTGCCCAAAGCAATGTATAATAGCTAGTCATTTTGGCAAATGCAAGGCTTCTAACAAACCTAGAATTTCTTCTTTGTTTTTGACTTCCTTTCCTGCTAAAGTAAGCAGTCCCCTCTATTTATAGATGGCCCCATGCACGTGTGCGGTCACAAAAGCATACCTGCTGTCCGTGTAAATGTTTATGGAGTTTCCTTTGGCCAGCCGCAAGGCTTGTGTGAGGGCTATGAGCTCAGCCCTTTGTGCTGAAGTTCTTTCCGGCAGACTGCTGGCCCAGACCGTGTTGGTCCCGTCCACCACCGCCGCCCCAGCCATCCTCTTACCTTCTACTATATAGCTGCTCCCATCAGTGAACCAGGTCAGCGCTTCTCCGGCCAGCGGGACGTCTGTAAGGTCCTTGTGGACCCCGGTCTCCTCAACCAATAGTTGGTGACAATCATGAGTCACTGGTTCATCAGTCTCTTCAGGCAGAAGAGTGGCGGGGTTGAGGGTGGCTGGTGGAGCGAACGTGACTCGCTCGGTGAGAAGCAGGCTTTGGTAGTGGGTCATGCGGGCATTGGTCATCCATCGGTCTGGGGGCTGTCGGACGATGCTCTCCAGTGCATGGGGGGCTATTATAGTTATTTTTTACCCCAAAGTTAACTTGTCAGCGTCCTTGACCAATACGGCCACAGCCGCGATAGCCTTCAGACAGACAGGCCATCCACTGGCTACTGGATCAAGTTTCTTTGACAGGTAGGCAACAGGTCTTTTCCATGGCCCTAGGGATTGGGTCAACACTCCCCGAGCTACCCCCTTATGCTCGTCCACATAAAGGGTAAAAGGTTTAGTTACATCAGGAAGGGCTAGAGCAGGTGCGCTCAGCAGGGCCTTTTTGATGGCATCAAATGCCGTCTGATGCTCAGGTGCCCAGAAGAATTCCCTGTTTTCGAAATTTTGCGGAAGAGGGGGCGGAAAGAATGTCAGAGTCACATGTTGGGTCATGATATGCAGAGACATTTAGCTTACCCATAACTGTGAGCTAACTCCACAATGCAAGACCCGTATACCTCAACAAGGAGGGGCCAAGGGGAGGGGGTAGGTCACGGATGAGCCTAATAATGGTACCAAACTGACTGTATTTGCTGAATACAGAACTGACTAAAAAAAAAAGAATTCCCTGTTTTCTTTGGTTAGCGGGTAGAGTGGGGCTGCCAAGGTCGCGAACTCCGGGATCCACAGCCTGAAAAACCCAGCTGTCCCCAGGAATTCTCTCACTTGCCTGGCCGTGGTTGGGGCCGGTATCTGGACTACAGTTCTTTTCCGTGCCTCCGTTAGCCATCGTTGCCTGTCCCGTAAACTGTACCACAAGTATGTTACCTCTCTCCTGCAAACTTGGGCCTTTTTGGCTGAGGCTCGTTAGCCTAGGTTCGACAATTCCAGTAGCAGTGCTTCCGTACCTTCCAAGCAGTCCTGTTTAGTGGCTCCCGCCAGAAGCAGGTCATCTACGTACTGAAGGAGGGTCACCTGGAGGTGCTGGATCCTGAAGTTGGCCAGATCTTTATGTAGGGCTTCGTCAAAGATGGTCAGGGAGTTTTTGAACCATTGGGGCAGTTGGGTCCAGGTGAGCTGTCCAGTTTTTCCTGTACCTGGGTCCCTCCATTCAAAGGCAGAAAGTGGTTGGCTGATGGGGTGTAATCTCAGACAGAAGAAGACATCTTTTAAGTCCAGTACTGTGTACCAGCTCCATTCAGGCGGGAGAGCACTCAGGAGGTTATAAGGGTTTGGGACAGTTGGGTGTATATCCTGCACCCTCTTATTGACCTCTCTCAAGTCCTGTACTGGTCGATAATCATTGGTCCCAGGCTTTCTAACTGGTAGCAGGGGAGTATTCCAAGGGGATTGAACAGGAACCAGGATGCCCTGCTGGATCAATCTTTGAATATGGGGCCGAATTCGTTCCCGAGCCTCTCTACTCATGGGGTACTGTTTGACTGATTCTGGTTGTAGCACTGGCTTTCAGCTGAATAACCTGTGGGGGAACTTGTTTTGCCAAGCCCACCCCTGCGGTTTCTGCCCAGGCTTGGGGAAACTGCTCCAACCAGGACTGTATGTCTTGATCAGGCTTTACCAGGGGAGAATATAGCTGGTATTCATCATCTAATTTGAGGGTCAACACAGTGATAGGTTTGTTATTTGCAGACACTTCTGGTTTCCCTTGTTTAAAAGAAATTTGAACTCCCATCTTAGTCAGTAAGTCTCTACCTAGGAGGGGTGCCGGGCACTCAGGGATGACTAGAAATGAGTGGGTTACCCATCCCACTCCCAAGTCAACGGTTCTTCGGGTAGTCCATGAATATTGCTGTTGCCCTGTGGCACCCATCACCCAGGATTTTTTGTCCTTCAACTTTCCTAATGGCTGTAGCAGCACTGAATGTTGCTCCTCCACCTTCAAAGTTACCCTGGGCTCGGGGAGGGGGTGCGAACCCCGTCTTTCCTAGTCTTCATCTTCCCCTAGGGCTAGGACATTTGGTCCTCTGTTTCTCTTCCTGGGGCAATCCTTTGCCCAGTGTCCTTTCTCCTTACAATAAGCACATTGGTCCTTGTCGAGTGGGGATCCTGTTGCCCAGGTTCCCTGACTGTCTAGGGCCTGCCCTAAATTTTCTAGAATCTCTCTCTCTCTCTCTCTCTGCTGTTCTTCCCTTCAATTACTGCAGCCAAGATCTTAGTCAAATTCTTCTCCTTCCGTTTATCACGTCTTTCCTCTCTCTCCTCTCTTTCCTTTTCTTTTCTTTGTTCCTTTTCTTCTTCTGTTTCCCTTTTGTAATACACCTTCTCTGCCTCTTTTACTAAATCACGTAACTCAGCCTCCTGTAACCCTTTCAGTCTCTGCAGTTTCTTTCTGATATCTGGGGCCGACTGCCCTATAAAGGCTAGGGCCACTGAGGCTTTCTGAGCTTCCGAGGTAGGATTAAAAGGAGTGAACCATCTAAAGGCTTCCATAAGCCTTTCAAGAAATACCAAGGGAGGTTCGACTGGTCCATATATTACCTCTCTCACCTTAGCCAAATTAGGTGGGCCGTCTTGAGGAACCTCGGAGACCCGCCACCAGAGCCTAGCGATAGATTCTCAAGCTCTCCCTACCTTCAGCCGTGTTGTAGTCCCAACCGGGGCGAGTCAAAGAAAATCCCGTGTCAATCTCATTTTGTAATTGCGTGGGCTACCCGTTGGCCCCAGGAACATTTTTTCTAGCCTCTAATAGAATTCTTTCTCGTTCCTTGGTTGTGAAGAGCGTCTGCAGCAACTCTTGACAATCATCCCAAGTGGGCTGATGAGAGAACATAAGGGACTCCCCCAACCCTGTGAGGCATTGGGGATCCTCTGAGAAAGGGGGATGGTTAGTTTTCCAATTATAAAGATCTGCAGAAGAAAAAGGCCAATAATGGAGGGGCTGCAATTGGCCACCTGGCACGGGAGGGCCAAAGGTGCACAGTGGTAATGTCACGATTTCGTCTGCCCGCTCCGGGGTGGCACCTCTCCGGCTTCGAGTCCCAGCAGCAGGTCCCCCCACCGCTGGTGCTTCAGGAGGGGTGGAGGATCCCCTCGCGGTGCCCCGTGCCGAATAAGGGGGTGGGGAAGTAGGTTGGGGTTCCGGCCAAGCCGGTGGCTCCTCGATCTCGGGGTAGATGCGAGGAGAGGGTTTGGCTTCTTCGGGCAAACATTTCCTTTCACTTTCAAGGGCCAGAACTCGGGAGCCTAGCTTTCTTGGTTTGCTTAGCCATGGTTTAACCCACGGTGGAGGCTTGTCTACCAAATTTTTCCATGTGAGGATATAGGGCTCTTGATCGGGATGAGAGCCGGGTCCAGTCTGAAAAATAATCACTTTAACAGCTAGGATAATTTCAGAACTAAAGGTTCCCTCTGATGGCCATCCAACACCGAATGTCGGCCATTCAGAGGCACAGAAAGTCTTCCAGCATCCCTTCTTAACCCCAACTGACAAATTATGAGCCCGAGATTTAACTTCAGTCCAGTGGTCGAGAGTCAAACTAAGGGGGGGTCGTCACTGTCTGTCCCATGATAAAACTATAAACAAAGACACATAAGACAAAGACACACAAAACAGAAAATAGCAGATCCAGACACTTGCATCCCGTCCGTGTCTTCCACAGGCAGGCAAAAGAATCAGATGGCCGCTGAGGGGGAAGCTTCTGCTTCAACAACAGAACTCGGTCCTCTGACCAACAGTAGGAGAACACCAGGCATCCCTGGCTCTCCTAACCTCCCGGGGTGTCCCCCACGTCAGCAGCCTGTGATCCTCCTAGCACGTCTGCTGATCACAGTCCTCTGGTCCTTACGGTCCAAGAGGACGGCTGCAAACTGAAAGCGTGCATTTCAGTAAACAGACACTCAGAACAGAGACACCGGCCAGTACGCACACATTCCAGAGGGGATCCCCTTACCTCCAAGTCGTGTCTTGGGTGTGAGTGGTGGTCGCAGTTTCCCGGCCAACGCACCAATGAAAGACCCGTGAAGCGAGGCCCCCCCCCCCCACGCTCTGACTCAGGAAAGGCGACACCCAAATCACTCATGAGAAACGGTCTTGATGCAAACAGCAAGAGGACTTTTATTCCAGTGCGCTGGGGCCCACAGTCATACGCCATGCAGGAGTAGAGGGTTATGGACCCCGAGTGCAGGATCAGGACAGCTCTTATAGGGTTACAACAAAGCCCATGCATCGTGAATCAATCACTTCATAACATCAGAAGCCCACGCAGTGCCGACCAATCAATTTGTAACACACCATGATCTTCTTCCTATATCTTCAGATGTCTGCATTTGCGTGGGCTCCTGGGTGGGGGTGACAAATTGCAGTTAGGATAGGTCACTAGGGCTAAAGTTGAATCAGGGGTTTCTGTGTGTAATCTTTTCTTCTATGGTGCAGGCAGTTTTCAGAAGCCAGGATAAGCGGCTATCCAGCTCACTTCCTGTTATCTTACTAAGCCCTAATCATGTATTCAAGGGCCTGTCTTACGCCCTTTCACCTAGTTCCATACAGAAAGCAAGTCCTGGAAGAAATGTGACCTTTTACCTATCTTCTGGCAGAGAGCCGGGTCTGGAATTTGAGGTATTTAGGGCTTCTTAGGAGGCTGGAGTTAAGGCTCCTTTGGAGTGAGATAGTATTTCTAAACTTCTAACTTTTTGGGGGGGGGGTCTTTGAGGTGTTAGGCTGTATTTTCCATCCTTTCAGCCCTCGTCATTGAAGATATGGGTCAAAATCATTCTATTGAAAAATCTTATTTAAAACTACTTTAAAATCTTAAGAAAAAAAAAAGATGAAAAATACAATGAGGTAGGCTATTATACTAGCTACTTAGAAACCGAACAGGAGGTCCCAATGTGATAGCCTGACTCTACATATCTAACTTTTAAATTGTTTGATGAAAATAAGTACAAAATTTTAATTTGAACTGTACCTGATATTTTCTCTTTTGTTTGGGTTTTGAACAAATAGGATGTTGTTTATATATGTCTTTAGGTTTCTTTATTAATCCAACTAATCCAACAGTTCTCTCCTAAAATTTTATTGGCATTTGATTTACTTCAAGGGTTTTTTTGGTTTTTGTCTTTAAAAGTCAGATTTAACTAAAGCCTAGGGCGAGCTGAAATTTTATGGAAACAATGCCATAAATTGTCACATGATATCATAAATATAATTACTGAGTTTATATTCTAAGTCAACTTCAACTTACATAGAGGATTATTAAAAAAAACAGAGTTCTCTTTGAGAAGATGACTCATAATTTGCCTGGTATTTTAAAAGATTATAAGGTCCTATTACTTAAAAGGAGGAGGCAACTGGCCTGAGTTCTAGGCCAGCCTGCCTCAAAATAGAAACAAAAAATTTGTCTTAGTTACTCTTAAAAGTATTTCTGAATGTGTTAAAGGTATTGACAAAGATTATCCTCAAAATGGTTGTTTTGTTTTACCTTGTATTCATTAAAAATGTATTTCATGGAGTTTATTAATAGGAGCTATCTCAAACCAATGGGTTATATAAAATCTGAAAGTATATACACTGGTATTATAAAGCAAGTCTGGTTCTCAGGTAGAGATTTTTGGATGATCTAAATACTAAGGAAGGCATTTTCTCTACAAATTTCCAATAATACGACGGTTAACGCTTTGAAGCCAGACTACTTGCTTCATTGTCAGTGAGTATTAAGATTAATCAATTTGGTGAAATTTGTCTTAATAGTCTTATAAGAAAGATGGTTAATTATGGGGTGAGATGAGTTAATTGAAGGATCTGGGAAGGTATTTTTCAATGTTGGATATAGAATGCTTGTTAAAAATGCTTTTTGAGTAGAACTTAGGTCAGAATGTTAAAGTATGTGGCTAAAGATGTGTGTATGTAGAAAAATGTCAGAGATCTAAAAAGACCAAATTTTGCCTAAAATTAAGTTCCTTTAAAAAGGAACAAAAAGCTAGTTCTCAGGCTAAAATATGTTGGGATGGCTTGCATAGTTTTATCAAATTTAAGTCATAGGTAAAACATAAAATTTTTTTATGCTAATAAAATTTCTATGATACATGAAATCAGTGGCTATCAGATTGAGGTAAAATCAGTGGTTGGTTGTCAATTTTTTTTTTTCAAAACAAATTTGTCAAGGGTTGTATTAGAACTTAGCTAGCTATTGTGGCTAAAAATAAAAATAAAAAAAAATAAAAAAAGACCAGATTCTACTTTATTATATGTAAAGTAACTGTCTCATTTCTGACATCTTAAGCACAGTTCTGATTTCAAAATTAACTCTTAAGACACATTCCCTACTTTAGGGTGTAGACTCATGCTCCAACAATGGTCGTCATCTGAGAAAAATAATTTCAAGTTCTGTGGCTCTGTTTCCAATGTTCTCTGGGTAATTGGTACCCACACAGGTATCTAAATTAATCAAACATGTTTTCAAACACAGGTGCTAAGAATTATACTGTTTTACTTGTCCTTTCCTGACAATTTATAGGTTAAATTAATTGGTTCATTTGTTTGTAAATTAATTGGTATTGTTTTCAAGACTGGTAACAGGTTCTGCCTGTATTTATAGCTATCAGGTAATTAATATGTAAGATGTGCCTACCTTCTATGCCTCAAATATAGCTTATGCTGCCACAGGACAACAAAATTTTAAAAGGTTAGGCAAAATTATTTTAGAAGCTCTTGTGCATTCTTTAACTAAATCTATTTGAATAATAAAGTGTGCTCTATATGTGAAAATATCCAGGCTGGTGTAACTTTCTTTCTAAGTGTGTTAATCACCTGTGTCGAAGCCAAATCCAATTGGAATCATTAGAACAAAAAAGCAACAATAATTTGGCCTGTGCTCACAGGTCATGAGACCACTGGAGATAATGGGACATTTCTATACTGGCCCCCTAGTAAGTCACTTGTCTTCCTGAGCAGGGAGGCTACAGAGCCCCCCCCCCCCCCCACGAAAAAAAAAAAAAAACTGGTGTACAGTCTGAAACAGGAAAGTCACAATCAAGGAGCAATCAGTCCTCCTGACTTCCAAAAGAAGGGAAAACTATTTGTCCAACATGGCCCTGACTCATCCTAAGAGAAAGAAAATACCAGTAAACTGTAGGGCTACTCCTGGATCCCTAAAATCTCTTTGGAGAACCATTAATGACCTCTAAAATTAATCCTAGATTAAATTTTGGCTCCTTGGTCTTAAATACTCAGGGAAAAATATATAACCAAAGATTTAAAAAAAATACCTTAAATGTATAAATGGCCTATTAAGTAATACAGCAAGAGCTTTCCAAGAGGGGAAACAAGACCTTAAGACACTATTCCCCAATAGTTCTAATTCTATAATTAAAAAAAAAAAACTATAGGTGTCAAAAGGGTTATTTTTCAAATCTAGAATATATAAATAAGTTCTGAGATCAAAAAAATCTATTTGTGCAGCCTTTAATGACACCCATTGACTCTCTATTATTAAGGTCAAATGTTGGGTATATGTTTCTGATAACTCTGGTAATATCTCATCTGCTTTACAAGCCATATAAAAAGAGATTCAGGCAATGTCGAATAATACTGTGCCATTTAATGCACAGTTCTGGTAGAAAATCTCAGCCAGTTCATGTTCTGATGGTCCAGAGACAATCCAAGCCTGTCTACCTGGATTCCCTTGACCACAAGAAGGACCAGTTTACTGTGTGTTCATTACTCATTAACTCCTTACTTATATTCTTTCTCCCCAATATTCTCTTCCAAGACTATCTTCCTGCACTCCCTGGTCCATTAGAATGGCTCCCCTCTCTGAGAGAGACTCTTTAACTGCCACAAGCCACAACTTCATGTCCCATTCAGCAGGAAATAGTAAGCGATCTGATAACTTCATCCTTTGTCCTTTAACAGCAGTTAGAGTTTCTTCTTGTGAGAGGGAGAAATAAAGGGGGATAGAATTAGGGTGACTGGACCCATAAAAATAGAAAGGGCAGGAAAGTTTTTCTTATCTCTTGTCCAGTTCCAAAGACCTGTTTTTCCATGATTGTGCTGCATCCGTGGCTCTACAAAGGACAGGCCTCACCCTCTTTGATGCCTGTCAAGCTATGTCTCTCTGCCTGTCCAATTCTAAGCCATGTCCAACTCTAAGCCAGCCAGAGCTGAATTCCTGCTCAATATTTCCATAATCAGGACATGTTGTGTAAAGACACCTGCTCTCCTTTGGTGCCAAAGCAGTGACCACCCTATACATAAATATTTCCTCTCTCACCTTTTGTTCCCCAGTCTTAATTGCTTCACAGGTGTATCTCTATGAGAAAAAAAAAGGCCTACAAAGTCTGCCTGCACCAACTTAAAGAGACTTTCATCCCTCTGCTGTTGAGCACTGGCGTCATGCTGTCTCTGGGTGCCTCCAATAATCAACAGCCTTGAATCTCTCCAGAGGCAACTAAACTCTTTCACAGGTGTGGTACTTCAAAACGATCTAACCTTAGACCTCACTACTGCTCAACTTGTGGGACAAGAATATATATATTTTTTGTAAATCAAATGTTGTTAAACAAAATGTTATAACTAAAACAAGGAGCTGTTTGACCACTACAAGCCTGAGGACCCCACCACCTGGTTTTCTAAACCTTTAGTTACTTGGCTTCTCCCACTCCAACAGCTGTGAAAGTGAAGGAGACAAAATAAAAGGGGATTAGACTTACTTTTTATATAACAAGGGGGCCTATATATGACTTTAGAAAAAATAATTATTGGTTTCAGTCTATGTTTAGTTGGTGTCCATGAGGAACTTCCCTTATCTCTTCTATTGCTGGTCCCCTGATACTACTACTCTTAGGCCTTACCATATGACCCTACATTATTAATACTCGAAGTAAATATATATTAAAAAATAAAATTAGTTCTGCTAAAATTATGGACACAATATGCCCACCCCCCATCTGAAACTGTAAAAACCCTAGACGTTATCCCTCATGAGTCAAAGATTTAACTCAGTGCCATGTCAGAGGGGGAAATGTAAAGAGACCAAAATGTTATATATCTCTACGTTTCTTTATACCTAGCCTAGAGAAATATAAAAGTCAGGAGGCTCTGTTGATGGCAGACAAACAGGAAGCTCTGCTAATAGAAGATAAACAAAAGGCTCTGCTGAAATGGATAGCATTTCCTGGGGCCTGCATTGTTGAACAAATTCCTTAAGATAACTCTTGGTCACAGGCCTACCTCGCACCCCCCCCCCCAGGTGGCGCTTCCTGTACCTGACCAACAGACTTACTTACAAGTTAGTTTTTTATTTTTATGACTGTAACTGTCACAGGTAAATTGTGATTTATTGCTTAATTCCCATCCTGTTCCTTTTTTATAAAAACTGACACTCCAGTTCATGGCTTCATTCAGAATCTGGAGTGGAGCCATGTTATACCACACTATCCTTTTCTTTTTTTACACAATAAAACTTTGCCTAATATTCCATGAGTCGATGGTCTTACTTGTAAGACACCAGACCCCATACCAATATAAACTCAGAACTTTAGGGTTCTAGGAAGCATGCAGAACCACAATTTCCCTGTTACAAGTTCATTCTTTGAGCTCCCATTTCCCCATCTGTAGAATGCAAAGTTGGCCAAGATAGAATGGAGGTACCTCTAATCTTGAGTAATTTGTTGCCCTCACCCTAGATTTCTCCATCCTTTGCCTAGAAATATCTCTCTTTACTTCCAGTCCCTGATCTTGAGCTATCGGGTAGGAGAAGTATGGAGGGTGTTGGTTGTTGGGAGGGATGTGATATAAATATCAGTTAGATATGGTCCTGTCTTATTTATGCCTCTTGCTTTTCTTCAATGTCCTCATTTCCTGTCATAGCTGATTTTCTGCATTCAAGTTAGTGAGAATTGCCTCACAAATAGATGATTTTTTTTCCTACTCCTGAATTGAATACTAGCTCCAAGTCTTCCACCTTTTTCTTCCTCTGCTATATTATCTGTGTACTCTTAGTAGCCTCGGTATCTAGTATATAATAAGTTCTGAGTGGAGAATAAAATTGTAAGGCTTGTGAATGACTAAAGACCACACTGGACCACTTTGAGGCAGGGAAGAAGCTGTTTATTGGGGCCTGAGCTGCTGGACTGTCTCACGGAGGAGAGAGAGAACAGCAGGTGTTACACTGGATAGTTAGGGTTTCTATAGAGTTTTTCCTCTTGGGAGGGGGATATAGAAGACAAAGAACTGGGGATAGCAGGGGACAGCATGGACCAAAGGGAGAAGCTAATTAGTCAGAGGGACAGAGATCAAACAGAAGAGGAGGAGGAGGACATGAGCAAGGCTGTCTATAAGATAAGAGCCTCCAGAAACTATGGCCTGAAAGCATTGTTAAGTTAGGGGAGCAGGGGTTAGACATTATAAACATCTAAAGTTGCATCAATCAGGATGCTGTTGTTCTCTTCCTTCATTTCCACTCCATCTTGGGACTATCGTCCTACCTAACAAAAATAATGCACTGGGCTGGAGAGATGGCTTAGTGGTTAAGCGCTTGCCTGTGAAGCCTAAGGACCCCGGTTTGAGGCATGACTCCCCAGGACCCACGTAAACCAGATGCACAAGGAGGCGCACGCGTCTGGAGTTCGTTTGCAGTGGCTGGAGGCCCTGGCGCACCCATTATTTCTCCCTCTGTCTATCTGCCTCTTTCTCTCTGTGTCTGTCACTCTCAAATAAATAAATAAAAATTAAAAAAATTAAAAAAAAATAATGCACTGACAGGATGCTAAAGTCACCTTTGTCTTTTTTCCTTAAAGCTTCCTCCATTTTAGCCCTGGGTTAGTTCCTTTTTAGTCTTTAGAGTCAAGTAAGGTATATCTAGATCTAGAATCTCTTCTTAAGTCTCCAAATACCAAAATATATTTCTGTATTATTTTTAATCCTTGCCAAAGACTCCTACCTTCATCCTGTGTCTTAATCTGAGCTAAAGAAGGAGTACAAAAAATTAAAGAGAATATAGTGATTGTTGCCTTAGGAAGTCATTTAGTCACTCTGAGAATTAGGTTTTATTTATTTATTTATTTTTGGTTTGTTTGTTTTTGTTTTTGGTAAGTGAGTAATCATTTCTGCTTCCTGAGTTATAAGCATATTAAAATAATAGTATATATTGTTAACCGCTGCCCCGGCCAGCAGGAAGTTGAACAAGGACCCGAGGGGAAGTTAACCTGGATGAGAGGCAAGACAGACACAGAGAAGGAGACCAAGTCTAGACTCTGATCAAGGTCTCTATTTTTATTAGTAAGGAGGATTTATATAGGGAGATTCAGGAAAGGAAGGCTGGTCACATAGCCCGTAAGCAGAACCAGGAACTTGGAAGGCGAGGCCACATGTAGCTCTTCTGGGAAGGTCCCAGGTATGGTGTTCCGAGCACAGTGAGTCTTGCGATTTCCAGTAAGCTATTCAAGAACCAGGAAACAGAAACTCATTGTTGTTCATGGATGCCTATAACCTAAAATGGCTGTTGTTTGGCTCAGGGCTCCCAACATCTCCTCCCTTCTTTTATACAAAAGAGGGGGTGGCCCGCTATTCAGCAGTGGGCTTTAACCAACTGGGGGAGTATTGACCTGACTCCTCCTGTGGGCTGTCATTTTTACATCCCACAATCCTGGCCCTTGGTACCTTTTGCGGAGGGGAGGCAGGGCGTATGTGATCCTAACAGGTGTGGTACCAACCTCCATGCAAGTCAGGTTTTTCTCTCAGGGAATTCAGAAGCAGTCAAAGGAGGACCTTCCTTTGCAGTGCTCTGCCTCGCACCCATGTTGGTGCCCATATTGTGCCCACCTCACTGTGAGCCGATATGCATAGGTCTGAATCCTGTGCAGTCTTAAGGGAGGGGAAGCCTTTTGGCCATGAGACAACTAGACCGCAGCAATAGCAGAGGGGTAGAGGACAGTAGCATAGTAAATGAGTACAGAACGCATGATCAAGGGAGATTGGCAGCTGCAGGTAGGTCTTTGGTGGCAACGCCTCGATCCACCAGCTCCAGTCTGTGATAATGGTCCTGTAAGGGCTGCAGCTTAATGGCTTCAATCTGGGATGCATTAAATAGATGGATGGCATATTGGAGATATACTGGCCAAGAATAACAAGGGTAAACTCTTCTCCTTGGAGGCGGAGAATGCCATTTTTGTTGATGGCTTCATGAATATTGCAGCTCCAATATCTACACCCTCCATAGGTGGATTCATAATTTAAACAACTGCCCTCATTGTCATAAGAAAAGCAGTAAGGCCTATATGTAGAAGTAATTGTTTTGGGAGTGATTTTAAAGGTGAGGGCTGTCTGGCACCCTGTAAGAGGGCAGCGCCCTTAACTGATAAGGGTGGTGGAGTCCTGGTTGATGGGAACCTTCCTTTGCTTGGAATTCCCATTGAAAGACGGTAGTAGTAGTAAGGGGGACAATGGGCAACAAGGAGCAGAGGAACAGTAGCTGTCGGGGGTCGGCTGTTTTCATCCTGAATCTTGGGTATTAGAAACCTGGAAGAGAAAAGAGGGAGTTGCCTCAGGAACAGGGTGTTCTTGGGCATATATTACTGAGAACTTATAGGCTCGTTGATTTGTTTGACTAAATGTTCTGGTAGCCATCGTGTTGTATCATTTTGGGTATCGAACACACAAACTGACCCGCAGCCCCAAATGAGGACTGGTTCTGGGAAATTCCATTTCAGAGTCAAAGGATCCTTCCACATAGCTTTGGCGAAGGTATTTTTTGTGTTTGTATGCCAAAAATGATCAGCAGCTGAATGTCCTTGAGCGTCAAGGGTTAAGAAGTTTAGGACAAACAGGGCATGATGAAGGATATTTCTTGGAGAGCCTTTTATGGGATATAAATCCCCCATTTTCAATTTTTGGAGGGTATGTTTAATAGTTTGATGGCCTCACTCTACAATTCCTTGACCCTGGGGATTGTATGGTATGCCTGTAATATGTTTAATTTGTAGTTGACAACGGAAATCTTGGAATTTTTTTGCAGTATATCCAGGACCATTATCAGTTTTAATAATTTGGGGTTTTCCCATGACACCAAGGCAATTGAGTACATGAGCAATGACATTTTTTGAAGCTTCTCCAGCATGGAGGCTGGCAAAGATGAATCCACTGAAAGTGTCCCCAGTGACGTGGAGGTACTTAAGATTACCAAATGAGGGAACGTGTGTTACATCCATTTGCCAGATCTCATTGGGAATTAAACCCTTAGGGTTCACGCCCAAGTGGGGGACGGGTAGGAGGGTGACACAGTTTGTGCATTGTTTGACTATCTGGTGGGCTTGTTCCCTAGTGATTTTAAAAAGAAGATGCATGGTTTGAGCATTAAGGTGATGTACAGAGTGAGCTGCTTTGGCCTGGGCCACAGGGTTGAGCTCAACAAGGAAGGCAAACTGGGTGGCTTTGTCAGTCATGGCATTGCCTGAGGCTAGAGGCCCAGGAAGTCCAGAATGAGCACGAATATGGCCTATATAAAAAGGGTGTTGTCTGGAATGTATGCATTGCTGAATGGAGAAAAACAGAGGGGTAGCATTGGTAGTGGGTTTTATGTACGGTACAGTCTCCAAAGGAGGGATGGGCTGAGCAATATAAGCACTATCAGTATACAGATTAAAGGAAGTATTTGGAAGTTGTTGAAAAACCTGTAAAACAGCAAAAAGCTCTACCAGTTGAGCAGAGTGGAATGGGGATTGCAGGGAAGTGGTTTGATTGTCTATAGTGTAGGCTGCCATTCCATTAGAGGAGCCATCAGTGAAAACTAGGGGGAGTGGGGAAGGAGTCAGGGAGAGGTTAATGTAGGAAAAACAAAAGGTTGAATTCTCAGAAATTGGAGAAGCTTGTTAGCAGAGTAATGATTATCAAGGGATCCACGAAAAGAGGTGCAAGATATTGCCCAGTCGTCATCATTTTGTATTAACCACTGGATTTGGGTAGTGAAATAGGGAAGAACGATTTTATCAGGGTCCTTACCAAATATTTTTCTGCTTTGGTCACGTCCAATTTTTATTAATTTTGCCACCCACGAGGTGTAAGGGGTAAGGACTTTGGGTGGTGAGGCATGTAAATGGACCCAGAAGAGGGGCCTCTCCTGCCAGAACACCCCGGTGTGTGTAAAGTCAGTGGCACAAATGACCAGAAGAAGAGGCTCCTCATAAGAGATAAAAGTGACCCTTTGGCTCAGAATTGCAGCCTCCACTCTCTTCAGAGCCTCTAGGGCAGGGCCGGAGGCAGGGTCTGGGTCTCCTTTAAGGATGTCAAACAAGGGTTTAAGCTCTCCAGTAGTTAGCTTGAGATAAGGCCTGAGCCAATTGATATCTCTTATGAGTTTTTGAAAATCATTTAAAGTTTTCAGATTCTTAGTCCTAAGTTGAAACTTTTGTGAAAGAATTTTGTTATGAAAAAGTTCAAAGCCTAAGAATAAGTAAGGGGGTTTTAATTGAATTTTATCAGGAGTTATCTGAAGACCAGCTCTGGTAAGGGCCCTAGAAAGCTCTTGAGAGCAAGTAAGGAGTTCAGTGGGATCAGGTCCAGCCAAGAGAATGTCATCCATATAATGAATGATATACAAAGAAGGCCATTTATGTCTAAATGGATCTATAGCTTGGGCCACAAATTTTTGACACAGCGTAAAAGGGAAGGTGCAAGGGAATTGTAAAAAAGCAATCCTTTAGGTCAATAATGATTTTACAATATCCTCCAGGAATTGCCACTGGAGTGGGGAGGCCTAGTTGTAGGGCTCCCATAGGTACCATGACCTTATTAATTTCTCTAAGGTCCTAGAGCAACCTCCATTTTCCAGACTTTTTCTTTATAACAAAGACAGGAGTATTCCAAGGAGAGGTAGTAGGTTCAATATGGCCTGCAGCAAGTTGTTCCTGCACTAACATCGTGGCTGCAGCTAATTTTTCAGAAGTTAAGGGCCATTGATCAACCCATACAGGTTCTGTTGTTTTCCAGGATATCTTATCTGCATGGGGTACAGGCATGTCAACAGCCATTAGGATAAATTTTTGTAGCCTATTCCAGCGCGATCAGTCTTTATAGTAACGGGGATTAGCTCCTTTGTTCCTTGAGAATGTCTGCCCAATACTTGTCCTGGGAGGAAGCCTTGATTAAGCATTTGGTGAGCCACCAACTCACTAGGGCTACATGTAATGAGTTGCATTTGAGAGAGGATGTCTCGGCCCCAGAGATTAATGGGTAGGCCTGTGACCACATAAGGTGGAATGGTGCCTTGACTGCCCTCCTCATCCTCCCATTGCATAACTTCAGAACTTTGTAATGCATTAGAAGTTTGCCCTATTCCTTTAAGATGGGTCATGGAGGCTGTAAGGGGTCGAGATGCAGGCCAGTCTTTACTGGAAATAATTGTGGCATCTGCACCAGTGTCTATAAGACCTTCAAAGGTTTTTCCTTTTAACTTTAATTTAAGAAGGGGTCTTGTTTGAGTGACCTCTTGTGCCCAGTAAATATCTGATGGCCCAAACCCATGGGGGCCTCTCTTTTGTTTCTGGCAAGGTGCCTTATCATTGAGGGGCAATAGTATTAACTGAGCAATCCGCTGGCCAGGAAGAATGGTAATAGGCCCCTAAAGGGCAGTAGCCATGAGTTTAATTTCCCCAGTATAGTCATTATCAATAACTCCTGGAGAAATGGTGAGGCCCTGAATGGTTGAGCTGGCACATCCCAAGATAAGGCCAAAAGTGTCCTGAGGTAGCAGGCCAAAGACTCCCGTAGAGAGGATTTGCCTTCCCAACTCTGGTGTTAGTATTGATCTGGAGGCAGGACAGAGGTCCAGTCCTGCACTACCGGCAGTTGCCCAGGAGAGGGCAGAGATGTCACATTTTGGGTAGACTGAGGGACGAACCTGATAGCCCCAGGGTTCTGTCCGGGGACCATCTGGGTGCCCTGGGGTAGGCCCCATGTCAAGTTTCCCTGTTTTTGTGGTAAGGGGTTTCCTTGGATATCCATTTTGGAACGACATTCAGAGGTCCAATGTTTGCCACGCTTACAACGTGGACAGAGGGAGGAAGGAGGTGGGCGTGCAGCCTTGGGGGCTGTACATTCTCTGGAAAATGACCTGGCATTTTACAGTTAAAGCAAGTTTTATTGTTATTTCCCTGCGTGAAGCCCTTTAAGGTGGCTCCTATGGCTAGCCCAATGCTGCGAGAGGCAGGATCCACATCAGCACATAATTGGATAAAGTCAGAGATATTTTTGCCATGGCGGAAGGGGAGGATGGCTGCCTGGCAGGCCAAATTGGCGTTTTCAAAGGCGAGATGTCTTATGAATTCATTATCTGTTTCTTCCCTTCCCATGAGCCATTCTGCGGCCTCAGTGATGCGACCAATGAAGTCGCTGTAAGGCTCATTTGGTCCTTGACATACCTTAGCCAAGGAAGTTACAGCCGATCCTTTAGATGGGAGATTTTTCCAAGTCTTAAGGGCAGCATGTTGTATCTGTGAGAGCATTCCAGGGGAGAATTTTGCCTGGTCCTGATTAGCATCATAAGAAGCATTGCCCAAAAGTTTATCTCATGTCCAGGATTTAGAAGAGGATCTAGTGGACGCATTGCGGCGGGCAGCGTCTCGACATCTCCCAGTATAATCAGCCTGCCAGAGGAGGAAGTCTCCTCGTGTTAGGGCACCTTTGGCAAGCATTTTCCAATCATTGACTGAAAGCCAATTATCACTAAGGGCCTCTAGTAGGGACATGGTAAAGGGAGCAGTAGGTCCATAAGAGGAAACAGCATTTTTTAATTATTTGATATGTTTAAATTTTAAATGGTGGTATTGCTGGGGTTTAGTAATAATATTTTTTCCTCTATGTGGTTCACTGTCATCATCTGAGCTGGAAGATTGTTTAGAGGGCTCCTCTCTATCAGAGCCTTCCTCCTCTGAGCTTGACTCAGGTGGTAGGTGGGTTGAGGAATTGGTTTTTGTTTTAACTTGAGCACATGTTATGGGAAATGCATGAAGGGTTTTAGGGGGTTTGATCTTAGTTTTTGTATGTCGGGCTGGAGCAGGGGCAGGAGAACGGATCTCCAGGTCCAGGTCATGGAGTTGTTTAAGTAAGGAGGCTTTTTCTTTTTTAACTGCAAGGAGGGTTTTTAGTGATTGGGCCTCCCGGGAGAGTTGGTGAGTCGCCTGTCGAGTGACAGTCTCTAAATCACAATCGAGAATTACAGGGGCACAGAAGTGGTGTGGTTTAGGCCTGTGAAGATAATGTGGAGGATCTTCTATGGGAGCTGTAGGAGGTAGCCAGTCAGGGTTATGATATCTGGCGGCCTCATCCTCTAGCTCTGATTTCTGATCTGGGGAAAGAGGGGTATTAATCGGGGGGAGTAACTGTAGATTTGGAGAGAATAGGATAAATAGATTTAGGGGCAGGTGGGTCATCCTCGGGCATAGGTACAATGATGGAGGGGCACTGACAAGGGGGATCCTGACGGTGGGAGGTTAATTCATGAGTGGGAGGGTCTGACTAGGTTTGAGATTATTTTTAAGGAAGGATTCTCCATCCCTAACAATTTTTGAAATGTCCGGTTGGCACCGGTGGACCTGGAGGATAGCATTTATTAAGTTCCAATAGGAAAATGCCTGAACCGGGACTTTCTCAGGCCCAAAAGTCCTATAGTAATCCTTTAAACAATCTCCCACTCTCCCCCATCTTTTCTCATCGATGGTGCCTTCCTGGGGAAACTATGGACATAAGTCTTCTAAAAAGAGGAAGAAGTGAACAAGATCTTTTTTCTTAAGTTTTGCCCCACGAGTCTTGAGGGAGTCTTTTAAGTCCCTGGATGAAGAGTTCATGTTTGCTTAGGGTCTGTCGCATGGTAAAAAGAAATAGCAGAAATGGCAAGACCAGAGGGCAACGTTCCCAGCCAGAGAACCAGCACAAGGGATTTCCCCAATGGGCTTGACGCAAGCCTGTCCGCAAATTTAAGAATCCGGCGACCACCCTAAGGGCATTTACTGGTTGGTGCGTTACCGGGTTTGGTGGTTGGAAGAGAGGCTAGATAGGAGGTTTTTGCCAACGCCTGAACAGGCTGTTGGGATTCGCACAGGGAGCTAGGGGCCTTCAGCCAATGCCAGAGGGTAGCCCTGGCCAAGAGGCTTCAGTTGCCCTGTCGCTATGTTGCAATTCCACGCGATGGCGCAAACCGAAAGTAAAAGAGATGGAAAAGGAGTTTATAAGAATCAACAAATAAATCCCGCAATTCCTGTGTCTTGCAAATCTGACTGAATAATCTCCATTTAAATGGTTTGCCTAAAAGTCTGCATTGCTCGTCTTACCTTAAACGGATCTATATCACAGTCTGACACTCTGTGGCGATCACTGTGTGGATCTTCCCTCACCGATGGGGTGGCGATCAAGTGAAAGGAGGATGGCCATTCACTCAAGCAACGTTCAGGTTTTTCTTCATACCTTGAGCCCCATGTTTGGGTGCCACTTGCCCGGCCAGCGGGGAGTTGAACAAGGACCCGAGGGGAAATTAACCTGGATGAGAGACAAGACAGACACAAAGAAGGAGACCAAGTCTAGACTCTGATCAAAGTCTCGATTTTTATTAGCATAGGAGGGTTTATATAGGGAGATTCAGGGAAGGAAGGCTAGTCATATAGCATGTAAGCAGAACCAAGAACTTGGAAGGCAAGGCCGCACGTAGCTCTTCTGGAAGGTCCCAGGTATGGTGCTCTGAGCACAGTGGGTCTTGTGATTTCCAGTAAGCGATTCGAGAACCAGGAAACAGAAACTCATTGTTGTTCATAGATGCCTATAGCCTAAAATGGCTGTTGTTTGGCTCAGGGCTCCCAACAAACCACTATTTCACAGTTCATCCTAGATCTCAGCTCCATTGAGAAGTGCATTATTTGCTTTTTTATTAATAGGACAAAATATTTGACCATGATATCCTCCATCCTGTATCCTTCATTCTTTCAAAGCTAGTACCATGAGAGCAATAATTCCAAATTCTGCTGCCAGATAGGGATGAAACCTGGCTGATTGGGCAGTGAGATAATGTGAGTCAACTTAAAATCTAGTACAGATAATATGATGTTTGAAATTTATTGTTTCATATAAATTTCTATATATTTTAAAATTTATGTAATATGAAGTGCTCTATTTATCAAATTTAACCACATTCCAACTCACATGAAAATTGATTTTGAATACTTAAATATGTCATCAAATAAACTCTTTCTCTCTCTCTCTCTCTCTCTCTCTCTCTATATATATATATATATACACACACACATATATATGCCTATATATGATATATATATAGGGGTATGTATACCTATATGTGTTTTTACATTGTATTTTTCTACTTGGAATAGTCTTCCCACATTCACTCAACTACCAGAAACATTTCCGTTGTGCTTTTCATACTACATTCTAATTTTTTATGTGTCTTCCAATTTTCAAATGTACAGTGTGGCATACTCATGACTACACATAAACACACACAAATACAGATATATACACATCATATAGACATATATTCATAAAGATAGATAAAACTAAAAAAAAAAAATATTGATTTCTACTCTC
The DNA here is from genome assembly GCA_036346955.1 of Dipus sagitta. Taxonomy (NCBI): domain Eukaryota; kingdom Metazoa; phylum Chordata; class Mammalia; order Rodentia; family Dipodidae; genus Dipus; species Dipus sagitta. The sequence goes on from CM070773.1 coordinate 88,131,799, forward strand.
ATTATATCCCACATTTTATATAACATGTCCCTCCAATATTTCTTATATTCATTTTTTTTCTCCTTTCTCAGTACCAATACACTTCTTTGTATTATTTGGAAACCTCTTCATGGGTGATCTCTCTAACTCTAGTTTTGTACTTATCTTAAATATATGATTTTGTCAAACCAAACTGAAAAACATCCAAGACAGAACAATGGAAAACAAAGACAAATAGATCAAACTTTAGTCACAAAACTCATATTTCTAGCTATAGTCCTATCCTGGAAATCAACAGAAGTGATAAGAAATATTCTCATTCAATATCCAATAGTTACTATGCTACTTACTCACAGGCATACTACTCTATAATAGTTACTCAGCCATTGTATTCAGGTTTTGTACTTGGCATGTCCTTGGCCCTGTCTTCACTTTTTCCCCACTCATCTCCTGGAAAATTTCTACTAATCAATTAAGCATGGAATAAAATACCATTTTTCAAGAAGTTGGAATGCTACTCATCAAGATGGGATGAATGTGTGCAAATGTTTGAATATTTTTCCTCTGTCCCTATCCACAGCTATGCCACCCTCAACAAACCCAGTCTTATTTGTCTGTCTCCTCCAAAACTCATGTTGAAATTGAATCTTTATGGTAATAATATTAAGAAGTAGGACTCTTACTAACTGATCAGACCAGAAAAGCTCTACCCTGATAGATGAGAATATTTCCCTTATTAAAAGATAGGTTTAGTCCCTTTTTACTGCTCACTCTTGGCCATCTGCATTCTAATTGCACAACAAGAAAATCCTCACCTTAGGCCAGCACGTTATTTTATTCCCTAGGCTTGTGAACCAATATATTTCTGTTTATTATGATTTACCCAACCCCATCTGTTGTTAAAATGGCACACAATGCTATTTTTTAATATTAAAATTATTCCTCTTTCTCTACTACTAATCTATGAGAGTATCAAGAACTTACGTATTGTTCATCTCAATCTTTCTGCCTACATCAGGTGCTTAGTGACTGCTGTGTGATAGGTAAAAATCCTTCTCATCCTTTTAGGAGCATATCAAAATTGGGATGCATTTAAAACTATTGTTATATTTATGTTAAAATATCCTATTGTTCTTTCTTACTTGTTTATATTCTTTTGTTAGTCTGGATTAATAGCTATAGCTAGTCATGTTCCTTTTGTCTTGTTACAGTGCTAATAACCCCCTCCACACACACACACACAAAGCCAAAAACAAACAAAACCCGCCCATATCCACTGCTCAAGAGGATGTGCATATGGAAACACTCAATTAAGATGCTACAAGGACAAATCCTTGCCTTCCCATCAGTAAAATAAAATGTTTCCCCAAGAAGGGTAGACCACAGCACAGAAAGACCAATGAAAGTCAGAAAATTGAGATCTCTAACAAGTGTACCTAATTCCACAGCATAAGCCTCCAATGAAATCATAAAGAGTTCAACAGGAGTTGGATCCCAAAATGAAAACACAACAACCCATGAGACCATGAATAAAAGAATTCCTGAACTGGAAGCAAAACATCCAAAAACCAACAATAGTATAAATGAAATTGAGCAGTAGCATCTCTGGAGAACTCATCTCTTGTCACTAGGTTTAACTTAATTGAAGAAAACCATAGATGTCTCAAAATAGATATAAATGAATGGAAGATCTCAATAACCAGCTAATTAAGCTTAATAAAGAGTAGATCAAATGCAAGAATGAATTAAAGGATGCATCAAGAAAATAAGACCTTGAAGAAAAGTCATACCTCAAAAAAGAGATGGACACGATGCAAAATAACAACAGAAAAGAAAAATCAAATATGGATTATAAAGACCTCTCTAGAAACCCTCACTAACAGTGCAAGACAGAACCTCTGAGCTGGAAGGCAAGATAGAAGAAATTGATTAGGAGTCCAAATACTTTGCTAAGTTCAAAAAATCATGTGAACACAATATGAGGGAACTGGAAGATATCTAAAATAACCAAACATCCAGATTATGGGTATACCAGAAGGAGAGGAAATCCAGGACAGAGGCACTGAGAACATATTCAACAAAATTATTGAGTAAAGTTTTCTCAGTCTCTCAAAAGAGAGACCCAACCAGATATACCAAGCTCACAAAACATCAAGTAGATAGGACCAAAGAAGAAACTCTCCAAGATACATTAGAGTTAAAACTCTTAACAATGGGCGGGCGGGGGCGGGGGGAAAGAGTGTACTAAAAGCAACAAGAGAGAAATAACTCACTACCTACAAAGGGAATCCCATCAGAATTACCTCAGATGTCTCAGCCGGGCATGGTAGCACACATCTTTAATCCTAGCACTCAGGAGGCAGAGTAGGAGGATCACTGTAAGTTAGAGGCCACCCTGAGACTACATAGTGAATTCCAGGCCAGCCTGAGCTAGAGTTAGACCCTACCTTGAACCCTGCTCCCCCCCAAAAAATAATTACTCAGATTTTGCAACATAAACACTAAAGGCAGAAAGGCCTGGAATGGAACACTTCAAAGTCCAAAAATGTATGGCTTCCAACCCAAGCTACTCTACCCAGGAAAAGTGTCCCTCATAATATGTGGTGAAAGGAAAATTATTCATGAAAAAAAAGTCAACTCTATGATTATATGAACACAAGGCAAAGCATACATAGAATACTTCCGGTAGTACTGTACATAGAAGAGTCAACCAATTTCAAGAGCCTACAAGAAGATCATAACAACCAATACTAGAGCAAGCTTAAAAAAAATACAAAACACAAGAAATCACTAAGCCCCATAAAGATCCCCACCATGGTGGGGATTAAATTAAGTTCACAGTTAAAACCTTAAACATTAACTGTCTTACCTCATCCATCAGAAGCCACAAGTTATTAGGGTGGATCAGAAAAATGGACCCTTCCATCTACTATCTTAAAGAAACCCACCTCACCACTAAAGACAGATATCTTCTCAGGGTGAAAGGATGCAAAATGATATTCCAAGCAAATGCAAATAAGAAACAGGCAGGTATTGCTATACTAATATCTGACAAAATAGACTTCAAACCAAAAGTGATAAAAAGGACAAAGAAGGCTCCTTCTTACTCATCAAGGGAATGATCCAACATGAGGAAATCACAATCATATATCTATACTTGCCAAACACAGGTGCACCACAGTTTATAAAATAAAATCTACTTAATAAAAAAGGAAATAAACACCAACACCATCATAATTGGGGACTTCAATACATCACTATCATTAATACATCATGCAAACAGAAAATCAATGGGGAAATAGTAAAGCACAACACCACAGATTGACTAGACATAACAGACATACAGAATTTCCCACTCCCAATTATACAGAATACACATTCTTCTCAGAAACCCATGGAACCTTATCCAGAATAGACCATGTATTAGGATATAAAGCATGCATCCATAAAGTCAGGAAAATTGAAGTAACTCCTTGCATCATATCGGACCACAATGCTTCAAAGCTAGAAATCAACAACAAGAGACATATCAGGGACTTCACCAGTTCCTAGAGACTGAACTACAGAGTTTTAAACAATGATTGGGTTGTGGGAGCAATCAAAAAAGTACTTTCAAAATTCCTGGAATTGGGGGCTGGAGAGATGGCTTAGCAGTTAAGTGCTTGCCTGTGAAGCCTAAGGACCTTGGTTCGAGGCTCAATTCCCCAGGACCCACGTAAGCCAGATGCACAGGGGGTCACATGCATCTGGAGTTCGTTTGCAGTGAGTGGCTGGAGGCCCTGGCACACCCATTCTCTCTCTCTCTCTCTATCTGCCTCTCTCTCTCTCTCTCTCTCTCTCTCTGTTGTTCTCAAATAAATAAATAAATAAATAAACAATTTTTTTTTTAAAGTTCCTGGAATTGAAAGATATTGAAAAACACCTTACCATAGCTTATGGGACACAATGAGGGTAGTCCTAAGAGAAAAATTCATAGTGCTAAATGCCTTCTGTGGTGGTTTGAATAGAATAGATGGCCCTCAATATATTCAGTTGTTTGTAGTTTGCATCTGCAGCCACCTGACTGGAGTTAGTGCCATTGTGTGGATCTTAAGGTGTGGTGGTGGGTTTCAGATTTCAGTCTAAAAATATGCAAAGTGTGCCTAGCAGGAGTTCCTGAAGTGTGCTGTGCTGTGTGGCTTTTGGCTTTTAGGTTTGTGCTTGTCTGTCTCTGCTTGGTCCTGTGAAGGCAGGCCAGTTTCTTCTGCCATTTATGGAACTTCCCCTGGATCTGTAGGCTTCAATAAATATCCCTTCCTCCATAACTGTGTCTTGTCTGAAAGTTCATCTCAGTGAACCTGAAGCTGTCTGCTACACCTTCATAACAAAGGCAGTGATATTCCAAATTAAGGACCTGACTGTCCACCTAAAGGCATTGGAAAAATAGAAAGAATCCAATCCTAAGAGTTCCAGATGGAAAGAAATAATTAAGATGAGTGCAAAAATTAATGAAATGGAAAATAAGAAAACAATTTTAAAAATTGATGAAATGATGAGCTGGTTCTTTGAAAAAATAAACATGATTTATAAACCTCTGTTCAATTTGATCAAGTGAAAAAAGAGAAGTATCAAATTAACAAAATCAGAAATGAAAAGAGAAGTCATGACAGACATCAATGAAATTGAAAAAAAAATCATCAGGACATAGTTCCAAAACCTGTATTTCACAAAATTGGATATTCTGGAAGAATGACTCTTAGCTACATACCAACACCAAAACAAAACTCAAAAAAAGATTAATCTCCTATACAAACCTAACATATCTATGGAGATCGAAAAGGTAATGAAAAACTTCCCCCACAAAAGTCCAGGACTTGATGACTTCTCAGCTGAATTCTTATCAGACCTTTACTGAAGAACTGAAACCAATTTTCCTCAAGCTTTTTCAAAAAACCACAGAGCATGGAATCCTCCTCAACTCTTTTCATGAAGCTAGCATCACCCTAATACCAAAATCAGACAGAGATGCAAAAAGAAAAGAAAACTATAGGCCTATATTCCCAATGAACTTAGATGCAAAGATCCTGAACAAAATCCTTGGAAACTGAATTCAACAACATATCAAATGTATATCCATCTTGATCAAGTTGGCTTTATCCTATGGAGGCATGTATGGTTCAACATATGGAAATCAATAAACAAAATACACCACATAAATAAAAGCTTAATCACAAGCACCACATGATCATCTCAATTGATTCCTTTGACAAAATACAACATCACTTCGTGATAAACACGTTGGAGAGAATAGGCATTGAGGGTTTATATCTCAACACAATTAAGACTATACAGAAAACAACTAAAGCCCAAATAATACTTAATGAGGAAAGGCTTAAGGGGTTCCCATTAAGTTGCAGAACAAGATGGTCCTCACTCTCACCTTGCTCTTTAACATAGTACTGGAAGTACTAGACTAACCAATAAGACAGGAGAAAGAAATAAAAGGGATAAAAATTGGATAGGAAGAAGTCAAGTTAGCCCTATTTGCAGATGACATGATCCTATACCAAACTGACACAAAAGTCTCCATCTCAAAATTGCTAAAGGTGATTAATTCCTTCAGTAAAGTGGCAGAATACAAAATCAAAACCAAATATCAATAGCCTTTCTATATGCAAAGGACAAATATACAGAGAAAAATAAGTGAAGATGTTCCATTTTCAATAACAACAGCAAAAAATATAAATATGTTGTAATAACAATAACCAAGGATATAAAAGACCTATATAATGAAAACATTTTAAAAAAAACCTTAAGGAATAAATTGAGGAGGGTTTGAGAATATGGAAAGGCCTCCCATGCTCCTAGATAGGTAGAATTAATATTGTGAAAATGGCAATTCTACCAAAAGCAATATACAGATGTAATGCAATTCCAATAAATATACCAGCATAATTCTCTACAGAAAAAAAAATGATCTCAAAATTCATATGGAATGGAAGCAGGCTTTGGATATCCAAACATATCCTCAGCAAAAGCAATACCTCTGGAAATATCACCAACACCAATCTAAAGCTATATTACAAAGCTATATTAACAAAAACAGCATGGTACTGGCATAAAAACAGAAATATAGACCAATGGAATAGAATTGAAAACCCAGACCTTAGCTCAGTAACTACAGCTACTTGATCTTTGACAAAGGTGCCGATAATGTAGACAGGAGAAAAGACAGCATCTTCAACAAATGGTGCAGAAAAATTGTATAAACATATGTAGAAAAATGAAATTAGACCAACTCATCTCTCCATATACAAAAATCAAGTCTAACTGGATTAAAGACCACAATATACAATGTGAAATTCTTCTCGTACTTGAAGAAAAAAAATAGGAGGAACTCTCCATGATGTCAGACTGGGGAAAGACTTCCTGAACAAAACTCTAGTAGCCCAGGAAATTAAATAATCATTCAACCAATGGGATCTCATGAAGCTGCAAAGCTTTTGTAGACAAACATACTATAAGCAGAGCCACAGAAGGGGGAAAAAAATTTCACCTGCTATACCACTGAAAGAAGCCTAGTATCTGGAATCTACAAGAAGTCCAAAAACTAAATAAACAAACAAAACTCAAACAACCTGCTCCAAAAATGGGGCAGAGAACTGAATAGGGAGTTCTCAAGAAGAAATACAAATGGCTAACACACACTTAAGAAAAAATTTCAACATCTCAAATTAAAACAACTATCAGATTCCACCTTATTCCACTAAGGATGGAAATCATTAAAAATATCAAACAGCAAATATTGGTGAGGATGTGGGAAACAGGAACCCTCATGCACTATTTTAGGAATGTAAACTTGTACAACCATTTTGGAAATCAATATGGAGATTCCTGAAAAGGATGAACACAGAGCTACCAACAAACTCAGTTATTTCCCTTACTGGGCATTTATCCTAAATGCTCCATGCTTGAATACATAGATATTTGCTCAACCATGTTTATACCTGCTCAATTCATTATAGCTAAGAACTGGAATCAACCCAGATGCCCATCATTGGATGAAGAAATAACGAAGTTGTGGTACAGTTACTGAATGGATTTCTTCTTAGCAGTATGAAGAAATGATACAATGAAATTTATATGAAAATGGACAGACTTGGAACAGATCATCCTCAGTGAACCCACACAATCACAGAAAAACAAATTCTGTATGCTCTCAGTTATCTGCAGTTCCTAACATAGACCAGGTTGACTTGCTGATATACATGATAGGAAACTTGAGGCCCTGACAATGAGAATGGAAGGATTTGGGAATAAGGGAAGGGAATGGGACAAAACAAACACAAAACTAAATCGAAAGTGAACTTGTACCACAGAAACCTATATCCTTGGAGATAGAATAAAAGATACAACCCTCAACCAGAGTAAAGTTGGACCAGTGAAAAGAAGAGCCCTGGAGAGGATAGAGTGAAGCCTAAGTATTTTTTTTTTTTTAATATTTTTGTTTCTGTCTCTAACTCCCAGTACCAGAAATTGGTTTCTACCAAAAATGAGCTGTTGATCAGAAAGACATACGTAGTCCCCCAAACAAGACAGGCTTCTGTCAAAGCACTTGATCACCCACCTAAGCAAAAGGTAAGACCCTATTGCTGAAGACATCATAGCTGTGAACACAGGCCATGGAGACACCTTACTGGAATCCCAAAGAGAGTCAGTCCACAGACAGGCCATCTAGTGCTGGAAAACACTACCTGAGCTACTGGGAGAAAGTGGCCAACAAAGATCTGAGTAGCCAGAGGTCTAAGTTACTCAGAAGCAAACAACCTGATGGGATGTACTCGCCAGTGCAATAATGGCACACAGCCTTGGTGGGTAAGCAATAACTTTCTGATTGGTTAAGGGATCCACTCAGTGTAATGGCACCCATATCTGAAATTGGAAACTAGATCAGAATCCTATGGAGACAAAGTTTATGCTCTCTAGTGTCAAGCTCTCACTAGTCTTTGGCTAAAAGAGGGGCTACATATATAAAAATTTCCCTAAATTAATAATTCTTAGCCCATTTAAACTATGCTGACTTCACTCTCCACTGGAGAATTTCTTCTTCTTTTTCAGAATGTTGTGAGACCCAAGGATATAAACTACCCCTCATACTTCAGCCAAGCCATAGCTGAAACAACAGAGGAACTTGGGAGATGAGCAGGAGTGCTGTTTCCATGGTGAACTTGATAATCAGCACCAGGGTGAAGGAGACAGATCCTACTGATGTCCTACTGATGGGTCTTCATGGTAATCACAGCCATCTGTAAAAATCAGATTCTCTAATAAGAGTGAAAGCAGTATGGATCAAAGGGGATAACAATAGGCATCTAGAAGGCCTTTGGTGGGCATACCCTCTCATTTTATCCAAATAATAATGGAAGCTCCCCTCTGTGGTCTAGGGTTCTCAGTGCCAGGTATTAATTCTCTTCCACTAAGTTGGCTTCATCAAAGGGCTGTTAATTATCCCCATTCCTGGTGTTCTTCTCTTGCACTTGTGTGTACATTTTGCATGTCTGATTGATTTTATAGCTTGGAAGATCCCCTTCTTGTTCACACTGTTGGTGATCATTATCCCTCAGTAGCTAACATAGCATTTTCCAGCACTATGAGAGCTAGCCACCAGGGAGCTATCTTCCATTTCATTTGCAGCATGATTTCTTGATGTCCTGAAACCACAGCCTGTGATGTCTTCAGCAATAGGGCCTTATCATTTAGATCTAGTGGGTAACCAATTGCTTTGGCAATAGCTACATTGTTTTGAGGGCCTCATGGGCCTTTCTGACCAAGTTTACTGTGGGGGGCACCCCAATTGTGGTACTGGGACTGGCCAGCAAGAATCCATGGTTTCAAGCTTTTTCTGCCCTCTACAGAGTACTTATGCCAAAACTACTTCTTCCTTTCTCTTACTAATAGTTATACCTTTTAATTAGCTAACAAACAGGAAGGATTTTATGGTACTGATTCATGCTGTCGTCATTAGTTTTATGTATTTCTCCCCTCCAACCCCAGTTTATGAGCAAGATCCTTCAACTTCCTCTACTTGTATATCCCCTCTTATCATCCTTGCAACCATCCCTCCCTGCTTCCCCTCTCTCTAAACCTCATTCTCTTTTCCTTTCCATTAGTACTGGTAATACAATTTATAAACAAATCAAACAGTTCCCTGTTAGGAGCCTCTTATGAGAGAAAGTATGCAAGAATTTTCTTTCTAAATCCATGTAACCTCAGTTAGTATGATTTTTTCCCCCAAGTCCATCCATTTTCCTGCAAATTTCATTATTTCGTTTTTCCTTACCATTGAGTTGAATTCCATTGTGTATATGTACCACATCTTCATTATCCATTCATCAATTATGGGCATTAGGGTTAATTTCATTTCCTAGCTATTATGAATAGAGCATCAACAAACATGATTGAGCAAGTATCACTACAGTAAAGAGTAGAGCCTTTAAGATATATGGCCAGGTATGATATAGCTGGATCAAATGGTAGATCTAATTTTAGATTTCTGAGGAACTTTTTTGTTGTTGTTGAGGTAGGGTCTCACTCTGGTCCAGGCCAACCTGGAATTAACTATGTAGTCTCAGGGTTGCCTGAAACTCACAGCAATCCTCCTACCTCTGTCTCCTAAGTGCTGGGATTAAAGGCATGCACACCAAACCTGGCTCTCTGAGAAATTTTTTTTAAAGATTTATTTTATTTTGTTTTTAATTTATTTGAGAGCAGCATACAGAGCAAGAGGCAAAGAGAGAGAGAGAGAGAGAGAGAGAGAGAGAGAGAGAGAGAGAGAATGGGTGCACCAGGGCCTCCAGCCACTGCAAACAAATTTCAGATGCATGTGCCATCTTGTGCATCTGGCTTATGTGGGTACTGGGGAATCAAGCCTCGAATCAGGGTCCTTAGGCTTCACAGGCAAGCACTTAACTGCTAAGCCATCTCTACCATCTCTTCAGCTGAGGAATTTTGTACTGACTTCCACAGTATCTGTACAAGTTACTGGGTATTAGTAACTACATCAAAAGTGGTTGAGGATTTCTTTTTCCCCAAGCCCTCATCAATATTTGTTGTCATTTGATTTTTTTGATAGCCATTTTTGACTAGAGTGAGATGACCAGATGGCTTCTCAGCTGAATTCTATCAAACCTTCATGGAAGAACTCAAACCAATCTTCCTCAAACTGTGCCACACAATTGATGAACAGGGAAAGCTACCCAACTCCTTTTATGAAGCTAGCATCACCCTAATTCCAAAACCAGGCAGAGATGCTACAAGAAAAGAAAACTACCGGCCTATTTCCCTGATGAATTTAGATGCAAAGATCCTAAACAAAATCCTTGCAAACCGAATCCAACAACACATCAAAAGCATTATCCACCTTGACCAAGTGGGATTCATTCCAGGAACACAGGGGTGGTTCAACATACGGAAATCTGTCAATGTAATACACCACATAAACAAGGTTAAACATAAAAACCACATGATCATTTCTATAGATGCAGAAAAGGCCTTTGACAAGATTCAACACCACTTCATGTTCAAAACATTGGAGAGAGTTGGCATGGTTGGTACATATCTTAACCTAATAAAGGCAATATACGAAGCTCCGAAGGCCCAAATAATACTTAATGGAGAGAGACTGGAGGAATTCCCATTAAGATCAGGAACAAGACAGGGTTGTCCACTCTCACCTCTGCTTTTCAATATAGTTCTGGAAGTCCTAGCTCAAGCAATAAGACAGGAGAAGGAAATAAAAGGGATACAATTTGGAAAGGAGGAAGTTAAGTTAGCTTTATTCACAGATGACATGATTATATATGTAAGAGACCCGAGAGACTCCATCCCAAAACTCCTGAAGGTGATTAACTCCTATAGCAAAGTAGCAGGATACAAAATCAATGCACAAAAATCAGTAGCCTTCCTTTATGCAAAGGACAAAGATACAGAAAAAGAAATAAGGGACATAGTCCCATTTTCAATTGCGACAAAAAAAATAAAATACCTTGGAATAACGTTAACCAAGGAAGTGAAAGATCTATACAATGAAAACATAAAAACACTCAAAAAAGAAATTGAGGCGGACTTGAGAAAATGGAAAGACCTCCCATGTTCCTGGATAGGCAGAATTAACATTGTGAAGATGACAATCCTACCAAAGGCAATTTACAGATTTAATGCAATACCAATTAAAATCCCCACAGTGTTCTTCACAGAGATAGAAAAAATGATCTCAAATTTCATATGGAAAGGCAGAAGGCCTCGCATTTCCAAACATATCCTCTGCAAAAGAAATACCTCTGGAGGCATCACCATACCTGATCTAAAGCTATATTACAAAGCCATAGTAATAAAAACAGCATGATACTGGCATAAAAACAGGACTATAGATCAATGGAATAGACTTGAGGACCCGGACTTTGGGTCAAGCAACTATAGCTACTTGATATTTGATAGAGATGAAATCTCAAGTTGTTTTTAATTTGAATTTCCATGATGGCTCAAACTGCCTGGCCTTCTCAGGTCTAGGCTGTGGAGAGTGATCAACTTGGGAGTCCCTACTCAGGGTGGCACAGGAATGGAGGTCAGTGCCAATTGTGGCTAATCCCCAATCCTAGTAAGTAGGATCTGGAGTTGCACCTGTGAGGAAGCACTCACCTGGGCCCTGACCAAACTACCCTACTCAGTGCCTGGAGCTCTGGACTACTTAGCACCATTATCTCCTTCCTGAGGATAGGCAAGAAGCTTGTCTAAATAAACTATTCTCTATCTGAACTCCCTTTCTTAAAAAAATATTACTATTGCATTATTTTTTTAATATTTTTTTTGTTCATTTTTATTTATTTGAGAGTGACAGAGAGAGGAAGAGGCAGATAGAGAGAAAGAGTGAGAACGGGCGCGCCAGGGCTTCCAGCCACTGCAAACAAACTCCAGACGCATGCACCCCCTTGTGCATCTGGCTAACGTGGGTCCTGGAGAATCAAGCCTCGAACCGGGGTCCTTAGGCTTCACAGGCAAGCGCTTAACTGCTAAGCCATCTCTCCAGCCCACTATTGCATTATTTTATATACAGAACATGCTGCTACTTTTACTGACAAAAGACAGATTTAGGGTTAGGGGAGATAACTTGATCTATAAAGTGTGCCAACCTGTAGCACGAGAGTCGAACAGACCCCAAAGGAGGGAGTGGGAATTGATCTGAGACAAGAACACAAGGAATGGAGCTAAGAGAAGTTCTGATCAAGGCTCAAGTTTATTTAGGCAGATACAAGCTTATATACAGAAAATAAAACTTTCTCAACAATGCCTACGTGTCTAAAGTCAACTTCACTAAGGCCGTATGATAATGCCTCTGTGCCTAAAGTCTCAAGAACAGAGGTCAAGGAACAGCTACAGCTCCCAACAATAAAGTGCTTGCCACCAAAGAATGAGGAATAGTTTGGATCCTTAGTACCCACTTAAACGCCTGGGTACATGTGGATACCTGTAATCCCGGAGTATAGGAAGTGTATATGGGGAATCCCCAAGGCAATATAGCCAGTGGACTTAACCAGCAATCTCTGGACTCAAGTAAGGACCTTAGAGCCCTTCCTCCATTTAAGAACAGTGCTTCTATGCTCCTCCCCAACTTTCAACTGTTGTAATCCTTCTTGATCCTTATGGTTCAGCTCAAATTTCATAGCAACCAAAAAATCTTCTCTAATTATAACAGAATGAATCTTTTCCTTTCCCAAACATCATTAGCATTTTTTACAGACCCAGAACGTTTGACATATTGAGTCCATATAACTTTCTCTCTCAAACATAGAAGAGCATGGTAGAAAAGCACTTTGGAAACAGACAAGCCAGAATTCAACTCTCAACACTTTATATATCAGATGTTTTGTGGTTTGGTGGAATTTGATTCTACTAAGTGCTAGTTTCTTCAATAAAATGAAAGCAACTACTTCATAGAATATGCCCAAGCTACCAAATTGTGCCATTTATTACATCTAAATCTATTCACAATGTCAAGCCAGATTTGATCTTGCTCTGTAAAAGAAAAAGAAAAAAAAAAAAAAAGCTCTTAGCTCTCCCTAGAAACCACCCCAGAAGCCCTTAAGGAAGTCAATATTTCACATGTGCTTTCAAACTTATCTGTCAACTAAACATCTTAATATTGCTTCTGGCCTATTCCTTATCTTAGTCTTCAATTCCCATAAATGAATGTTATTTGCTTCCCCCCAAAATATGCTTGAGTATAAATACATTCACTATGGATATGTCAGTGAGTTACAATCATTTGTTTACTTAATAAATATATATTGAGCATATAGTATGTATTCCACATAGAAGTTAATACTGGGAATACACTAGTGAAAAAAATTACTGTTTTCTAGATCTTATATACTGGTTACAGATAGAGACAATAAATAATAAGGCATTTATTTTTGTGATCAAGATTTGAATAAATGAATGCATTTACTCAACAAACATTTGTAGTTTCCAGTTCAAATTCTGAATACTGATTTGATGAACAGGCAGCCATAATTCTGCTAACATGAAGCATAGAGAATGATAGGAAAATATATTTCAAATAAATATTAAAATAATATTATTTTGATATGTGCTATGAGGAAAAATAGGATTCTATAAGATATAATAATATCAAAATACTCAGGAAAGACTTTGGGGGGCAAGGATTGTTATCTAAAAATAAAGCTGAAGTATGGAACAATTTGCAATTTTATGACATAGAGGGAACATTTCTCCAAAGGAAAAGTATTCTAAAATCTACCTACTAATAAAACATGGGTAACTTTTTATTTTCTTATTCAGAACAGGCTCTCTCAATATGTCTATAATCTCTCAAACTTTTCCAGGTTAAAACTGGGTCTTTGTTTTACTTTTGCCTAACCAAAAGGACCATTTGGGTGATTTCTCCCAACAAAAGAATGACATTCAGTGAAGGTGGGATTCAAATCCCTACCTTTCCAAAATTAGGTATGAGACAGAAATCATAAAAGGACAGCATTGTTTTTCTGCTTCTGTCCATCTTCCTTTCTCTTTACCACCAAACCAGAATTTTTCTCTTCTCTGTAGTCTCTTGTTAGCAGGAAGCTTTGCTTAAGTACATGATAAAGGGATAATAATAACATGTTCTCCTAGGGACCATTTCATTCTCTCTATGTAAAAGTGCCTGTTATATTAAAAATGATTATACAGCATGGTCCCTGATTCTATATGAATTTAATCAATGATAAGGGATTTATTTTTCTTACTGAATTTTTTAAACTACCCAACTCTGCTGTTAGATATGAGTTCCTGAATTACAGTGAATTTTTTATGATAGTTTTTGTGCTTCCCCAAATTTAAACTCAAGCAAATGAACTGAACATCTTTTATGTGCTAAGCCCTGTGTTGAACATTCTCCTATAAATTATGTCATCTATCTTCATGACAATATATGAAGTGTATTTTATCACTTCACTTTTTACTTAGTAAGCTTAGGCTTTAGTATATGAAGTAACTGGTTCTAGTAATGCAGCTACTTTTAAGTGGTAGAATCATTTCCTTATGGGCATTTTATGGTTTCAAGACAATAAAAAAAAAGAAAAAGGACTTAGAGATATTGATTAAAGTGATAAAGATTTGTGATAAATATAAAAAAATGTTTATCTTATTATCATAGTAAATAATTAAAATAAATGCTTTTGTGACCAATTGTGTTTAGGTATTTCCCCACACAACCAGCCATCATTCAGGTCTTCAATGAACACTGCTAGCTGCAAATCCTCTAACTCAGTCCAGCCATGGCCCCATGTGCTGTGTAACAGTGTCATATCCCACAGGTTGAGGGCTAAGTCCCATGAGACAATCTCCACTTATTGTCTTATCTATACTTCTGACCAACTAGCTTTAAGATGGGATTCCTGTAAGCCCTTCTCTGTTTGATTAATTTGCTAGACCTATTCACAGAATTCAGGCCACCAGTTATGTGTTCCTATCTATTATAAAAGGACATACCCCTCAGGAAAATTACTAATAAAATAATGTGTGGGTTGAAGGAATACATTTGGAAAACGGATGCAAAGATCTGTTCCCCTTTTAATGTGCCCCCGTTTAGGAATCTCCTTCAAACAATCCACTTGTGATTTTAGTAGCTTCACTGTACAGGCATGATTGATAAGTCATTGTCCATTTCCACTGATGATATTCTAACTGGACATTGGGCACTGAAACTGAAAGTCTTATACTCTTGATGGGTCATTTATGTATTTCAGAAGCTATCGAGGAACATTTTCTCCTCCAACCATCAGTCTGCTTATCAGATCAAACATTTCACAATATTACAATTTGTTACTGATATGTCATTTTGTTTGAGCTTTAAAAATTCATATAAAGAGAAGGAAACTCATATTTGTTGGTAGGAATATAAACTTGTACTTGTATTTTAGAAAATAATATGTAGGTTCCTCAAACCATTAAAAATAGGTCTATCACATGATCCAGCAATCTTATGGGGGGTATATATCTAAATAAAGTGAAATCCGTATGGTCAAAGAGACTGTGTTCATTGCACAGTATTCATGCTAGCCAAGGTATGGAAACAATCTAAGTGTACATCAACTAACAAACGGATTAAGAAAATGTGGTGTCTAAGCACAGTGGAATACTATTTGTCCCTACGAAAGAATAAAATTCTATCATTTGTGATAACATAGATACACTTGGAGATCATTATGATAACTGAATTGCGCTCCACACAGAAAAATAAGCACTGTATTATCTCAGTCATATGTGGAATTTAAAATGTTGATCTAGTAGAAAGAAGTTGATCTGATTAAAGGAGAAAGTTTGTTCAATAAGTACTAAGTTACAATTAGGAGCAAGAAATTCTGATTTGCTTTTACACAGGAGATAACAACAGAATACTAGAGAAAGGAGTGTGGAAGTATTACCACAGATAAATGATACATTCTTGAGGAGATAAATATATTTAACCTGATTTAAATATGATACAGTATGCATATATATTGAAACATTGCATAGTTCTACATCCATATAGACTTTTTCTGTTTTTATGCATTAGTTATTAGTGAACTTTAAAAATTCAAAATGTGATATATATAATGTCATAAAAAGGAAGACGAAGTAAATGTATGTATAGCATGATTCTTTTAAAAAACTTTTTATTGACCACATGCATACAATATATAGTACAGCATGATCACAGACCCATCCCATTACCCTCCTTTTCCCTTTCTTATAGGCCTCCTCCACTGAGTCCTTTCTTTCTAGCTAGTTCCTCTTCTATTTTTATTAACAAGTTTTATGTATGTACCAAATATATCTCACTCATAGTCACCTCACCTCCCTGGCTTTTCCCTATGCCCCACTTTCCTTTACCCACTTCCTAACTTCAACTAGTCCCTCTAATGTGTTTTTAATTAATGAGCACTTTTATTGCATGACTCTATCAGGTCCTGATTATATTCCTATCAGTCTGTCATATTATATCCTCTTTCCCCCACCCCCAATCCACCGAGGGCCCTCCTCAGTGGGATTATTGGTGTTCCCTGTGGGGATATGAATGCATCAGTCAGTCTCTGGTAAGGGGGCAATGCCACAGAATACTTCTTTCCACCCTGTAGTTTTAAAAGTCTTTCTATCCTTTCTTTTGCAATGTTGCCTGAGCCTTGGTGGGTGTGTTGGATGACTACTTTAATGGTAAGCTCTCTGCAATTTCAGAATTTCTGCTTTGACACATTTTGCATGTCTTCAGTGTATGTTGCTTTCTCCTTAGAGCTGGATCTCAAGCTAGCAATAAGCATAAATAACATGTAGATTCTTACTTCCAATGTCATGTCTTCTGGGACCTGGCAGATGTGATGGAGTTGGGTCATCTCATGCTAGACAGTTGGCTATATTTGTTGTTCTATTGATCAATCTTGAATATGCCCAGTTTTCATTGCTGTCTGTAACATGAAGCAAATTCTCCAACCAAGAGTGAGTGTGGTATGGATGAAAAGGGATCAACTTAATCATTTAAGAGATTTTTGAATGAGTATAGCAACTCTTATTGGCCAAAGGCCAATGAGAGCTTCATTCTGGAGTCTATGACCTTCCTATCAATGAGATTTTGTCTTGACTCTCAGCAACAGGTATGAGTTATCTCCCACTGACTGGAACTCATATTCAACCAGAGAGCCATTGATTACATGTATAGTCTATGTACCACTATTTCTCAGATGTGTGTATCTTGTCCTACTGGTTGATTTCATGACTTGCAGGATTCTTGGCTTATTCACATTATTTGTAGCCATTTTTATCTAGCAGCTTGCATAGCACTTTCTAGCACTATTAGGACTAGCCGGAAGGGAGTTGGCTTGCTTCTAGCTTCCAGTGTGATCTCTCAATGTCCTTTGTCCATGGCCTGTGGTACCTTCAGCAATAAAGTCCCACAACTTAGCTATAGTGGTTAACCCAATGCTGTGGCCGTGGCTTACATTGTTTTTAGGACCTCATGAGCCTCCGTGGCCTGTTCTGCTCACTGTGGTGTGTAACTCAGTTCTGGCACTGGAATTTACCAGTCAGTGCCCATGATTTTAGTGTTAGGTTCGCTACCCTCTACAGAACCCTAATGCCTGGTGATCTCTTCTCTCCCCTTATTAACAGTTCAAGGGGATAGAAGGGTCTAGAGTAATTGGGAGAGGGCAGGGTGGGGCAGAATACGCAAAACCAAAGGCAGAATGATCCAGGACCATAAAAATCTTCTTCCTGTGTTGCAAACTAAAAGCTTGGCTCCTTTTTTAAAAATGATTTTTATTTTATTTATTTGAAAGAGAGAAGGAAGAAAATAAAAATGGGATGTCAAGGCCTCTTGCCACTGTAAACAAACTCAAGGTACATGTATCACTTTTTGCATTTGGCTTTGTAAGGGTACTGGGGAATAAAACCTGTGTCACAGGCTTTGCAGGCAAATACCTTCAACTATGGAGCTATATCCCCAGCCCAGCAAGATTTTTTTAAGGCAACACATACATACACAGGAATGTATAAGAAAATTCTGAAGATATTAGCAATGAAATTTTATTAATTTTTATGTATAGAAGGATTTTCAGCAATTCTTATTTTATTTCATTTTATTTTCCCATTTTTTATTCTATATGAAGTATTGTTAGTATACTAGCATATTTAAATTTTAAAACAATCAATGCAAAGATTTTATACCAGTGAATGTTTATGAGAATATAGAGAATACTCAGTAAATCATATTTTAAGCAATATGCTGGCTGAAAAATATACAATAATAGTTAGAAAAATGTTTAATTTTCAGGTGTTCTCTAATTACTTGAAAAAAACAGGCTATAGTTGAAGAAAGTGTTTCCATGGTACTGAACATATGACCTGGTATGCTTTTTAAAGCAGCACACCAGCACTTGCCATTCACTGACACATTTTGTCACCATCTAATTTTGATTAGTAAAGCATGTGATATATCTAGATTATAAATGTACATTCAAGTTGATATTTGATTTCATGTAATCAAAGATGTTATTTTTAATTGCTATTGAACAGGATGATCTTGTGCAAATGAGTCCATGAGTTAATAACAGTACTTTCTATTTACATAGAAATTTTGCATGAGTTAAACATATTTCATGATTTAAAAGAAGTTCTCTGTGCAGTGGTTTTGAATAATTATTTGACATTTTTTTTCTAAATCCAAATAAATGTCTACTTATAGACCTGGAAATTATTCTCTTACTGTATACTCAGTAGAAATGTGTATTGATGTTTGCTAAAAGCCATGCCATAACAGTACCATTTATTATATCCTTAAGCTTCTGAAAAGTAATTAGATGTCTACCCATTGTAGGTTGGCTATAGGATGGAAAATACATTATACTCACACACTGAAATATTATGCAGTTATGACGATGAGTAATCTCCATCTACATGCAACAAGCTAGATGAATTTCACAACATAAAATTAAATAGAAGATCAACCTGAAGAGTATAAACTGTGTGGTTATATTTACATATTACACAAAAATATGTAAAATGACCTTTGAAATAGTAGAATTAGATAACTCTTAACTCTCCTCTTCCAGACTTGAAAACTTTGTCTTTTGGAGCCTATACTACCATTAATTTGTACTGTGTCCTTACTCTATACCAGGCCCATCCTAGAGTCTTTTGTTACAAAGAAAATTCAATTTCCATGCCCAAGTCATTCATATAGGTGGTTGAAGTCAAAGAAAAAAATAATTGTAGAATGGTACTATATGTAGATATAGGTATAGAGTATTTTGCTAAAATTCACACTGACACTTCAAAGCTGTGTTGTATGAGCTTGAAGATGATACATGGTAGTCTGATTCAGGTGATAAAATACTTATGCCTGAAAGATTGTAATTACACAGTAAAGGGGCATTGAAAGCAGGAGGGGATTGAGCGAAGAGGCATCTGAAGTAACAAAGTACAAGACATTTTTGAGAAATTACAAATATTTTATGTGTTGGAAATGTAGGCCATGAAGAAGAGGAGCAGTGGCAGAGTGTGAAATTCAGACTAGACATTAAATATCATGATGAAGAATTTTTACTTTTCCTGAAGCCCAAAGGGAGCTAACAGAGACTTAAAAACAAAGGAGTGTCATGGTGAATTTTCATTACAATGAAATCCTGAAGAGAGAACAAATTAGAGAGGGATAATGCTAATATTAGGGATATCAGTAAGGCAAAACCAGAAGAAATTATAAGAACCTGAAGTATGCTAAGGTAGTCAGTTCCTCCTCCCCATCTACTTTATGCAGGTATGTAGATTTACTTTAGAACCTGAGGAGAAAAGGGTGAGGATCATGTCATACCATAAAAAAACTTAAACCTTAGTCCTATCCATTCTTACAAATTCTTCATTTGGCAGCAACAGTAAAGCCTATTATTGCCTACAGCATCCTTTGCTTCTTTCCTGGGTACCCAAAGCATCAGCCATAACCCCACTTAGCCTGTAGGCAAAATTATTGTCAAATAGATCTTTGACTTGTTTGGGAACTTTATTATTGGCATAGATTTTTATGTTGAAAAATTCCTTTCCAAAATTACTATTCTGAACTTTGTGGGACCCCAGATGTGAGGGTAAAGAGTAACTGTATTGAGAAAGGTATCTCCAAGACTACTGAGTATATCAGTAAAACAGTAGATATTGAGGAAACAAGAACACTGCCAAGAACTAATCTACATTACTGCATGCACACATAGAGAATCTATTGTTGTCTTACAGCTGTGCCACACAGGCAGCTCACTGGATTATCATATTTCCAACCCACATAGCAATTCAGTTATCATGCTGCTAACTTTAGAATTCAGTGTGAATCATGGTGACTTTCATTGTGGTAAAAATTGGTTATATATATATATATATATATATATATATATATATATATATATATATAATTCTCTTTATTGATGGCACAAACTTTAAGAACTTCATGAATGTTAGACTTGAAATCTACTCTAAAGACAATGTTGCCAAGAGTTAAAAAGGGAAAGAAGCAATGAAAAAGAATAAAGAACTTTTTTTAACAAACACACACACATATGTGTGTGTATATATATATGTATGTATATATATATATATACACAACTTCTATACTTATAGACAACAAACTGTGGTATTTCCCTCCCCTTCCCCACTTTCCCCTTCATAACTCTGCTCACCTTTATATCCCCTCCCTCTCTCCATTAGTCTCTCTTTTAATTTGATGTCATCATCTTTTTCTCCTATTATGAGGGTCTTGTGTGGGTATTGCTAGGCACTGCAAGGTCTTGGATATCGAGGCCAAATTCTGTCTGGACAGTTGTATGTAAGGAGTGGTACCCTTCCTTTGGCTCTTACATTCTTTCCACCACCTCTTCCACAATGGACCCTGAGCCTTGGAGGGTGTGAGATGTTTCAATGCTGGACACTCCTCCGTCCCTTATTCTCAGCACTATGTTCCCTTGTGGGTCATCCCAGTGGTCATTGCCATCTGAAAAGAGAAGCCTCTCTAACCAAAAGTGAGAGTGGCTTTAATATATGAGTATGAACATAAAGTGCAGTGCTTTCAGGGCAGTTTGGTGAGAGTAATATATGCATTTATCCAGACAAGAGCAGGCTTTATACCCCTTGGGCTCATGACCTCCCCTGCCATAGGCTTTGATTAGGTTTTCAGTACCAGGCACATGTTCCCTCCCCTCGAGTGAGCCTTCAGTCCAATTAGAGAGCAGTTGGTTTTCCCCAGAGAACCACTATTGCACTCATTCAGTCATTTGGCTTTCATCATATTTTCTTTGGTTTGTTTGTTTAGTAGTTTAATTATAATGTGGCGAGGTTCTTTCCAGGTTTTGTCTGTTTGGTGTTCTAAAAGCTTCTTGTATCTGCATTGGAATTTCTTTCCCAATTTGGGGAAATTTGTCTTCTATGATTTTGTTGAAAACCTACTAAGCCTCTGGATTGAAATTCTTCTCCTTCTGTTACACCCTGAATTCTTATGTTTGATCTTTCAATAGTGTCCTGGATATCTTGAAATTCCCAATCGTACCTTGCTATTAGCTTGTCTTTCTCTTTGTTAGACTGTATTAGATCTGCCACCTGGTCTTCTAGTTTAGATATTCTATTCTCTCCTTCATCCATTCTACTGGTGAGACTTTGCATGGATGTTTTTATTTCATTGACTGTATTTTTCAGAGCCAGGATTTCAGCCTGTTTTTTTTTTTTTTTTTCCGGTACTTCTATTTCCTTGCTCATATCTTGTAATGCCCTCTTTATTTCATTAAGCTGGTTTCCTGTGTTCTCTTTCAGAAGTTTGTTTTCTTCTTTTTTAATTTTTTTGTTTATTTTTATTTATTTATTTGAGAGTGACAGAGAGAGAAAGAGGGAGAGAGAGAGACAGAGGGGGGTTGGGCACACCAAGGCCTCTAGCCACTGCAAATGCACTCCAGACGCATGAACCCCCTTGTGCATCTGGCTAACGTGGGTCCTGGGGAGTTGAGCCTTGAACCGGGTTCCTTAGGCTTCACAGGTAAGCAGTTAACCACATGTCATTTCTCCATCCCTATTTTCTTCTTTGATTCCTTTGTTTTCTTCCTTGATTCCTTTCATTTCTTCTCTGATTTCTTTGAGCATAGATACCATTATTTTCTTGAAATCTTGTCAGGCAATTCATCTAAAACAGTCTCATTGGTGATCATTTCTGATGGATTTATTGTTTTTGGTGGGAGTGTATTGTCTTGCTTCTTTGAGTTTCTTGTATCATATTGTAGTGACTTTTGCATCCTGAATTGATTTGATGCTTGGGTTTTCTACTTATATTCACTGTTCCCAGATTGGCAATCCTCCTCTATATACCCTCAGGATGCTTATGAGTTCAAGGTACCAGGTGTTGGTCTTCTCTCCCAATCAAGCCACAGAAGTAATCCTAGGTGTTGAGTTTGCTTGCGAAGCAAGTATTCTAGTGGACTGGGTGGAATAATTTACTTGCAAATTCTAAACTTCAACCAAGTAACATACACAGTCAATAAAACCCAACCCAGAGTATGCAATTGTAGGGATTAAAACAGATAGTCATAAAGCCAAAATCCCCAAGGGTGTGTGTTGTTCTACACCCTTAGTCTCGTCATCTGGGAGGTAGAGATTTCTGTGTGAATTGGGTTTCAGGTCAAGCTGGATCTGGATCAGACCCTGCCCTCAATAATGACAGAAGCAAAAAACATAGGCCCTATATATATGAAAACACCAAAGGCAATAAAATTCAATTCCCAAATACAGGTTATTTGAAAATGGTAAAGCCAACCAATAATATATACCCCATAACACCTACCCTGACAAAGAAAGAGAGATTAGCTCTTGCAGTGCAGGTCTGTGTACCTGTTTTTTGTTTTCTTTTTTCTTTTTTTTTTTTTTTTTTTTTTTTGGTCAGTCAGCCTCATTGCCTTTTGGGGTGACTTCCAGTCTCACCAATGCTGAGTGCCCACCTGGATCCCTCCATGTTGTGCTGTGCAGCTGTACCTCTGATCCACTCTGCTGGCTGCACTGTCACTGGGGGCTGAATGCTGGAGGTTTGTGGTTCTGATGGTGGGGAATGGAAGAGTTCAGACTTCTGGAGTTGCTCGCACTTTCAGTAGCTCTTTAGTTGATCTCAGCTGTCTTTCCTTCAGATTTCTTAACTTTGCAAGAAGGCTGATGGAGTTGAAAAATCTGTTGCTTGGTCTCTGCTACTGGTGCTGTCTTGTGCACCTAGTGGAGTGGCACGCCTGGCAGGTGCAGATCGCGGATCAAGGGCTGTGAGTGACTCCGTGGGACTCTAACCATTTTCCTCCTTTCTGGTGGAGCTTGATCTCTCCAGCTTCTCTGCTGGGTCTAAGAATAACCTATACTCCTACACTTTTCAGAAGAAGAGTGTATTTTGCTGGGGTTTTGCTTAAATCCCTCCTTAGGCTGGTTTGGCGTGGCTTCTATGCCACCCTATTACCTGGAAGTCATGAAGAACTTTTAATTAATATCATAGAGTAGGAATAGGAAAAAGCATGGTCTATACTATGAATCTGGCCTAATGTTTGTATTTTAAATATAGTATTATTAGAACACAGCCACTGATTTATGAATTGTCTATGGCGGCTACTTTTGTGTTGCAATGTTAGACTTGATTAGTTGTGATAGAGACAATATAACTTGTATCATGAAAGATAGTTATCATCTCACCTGTTGTAAGGTCAGTTTGCTTACTTTTGGCCAGAGAGTAATGATACCTCAGATGTGCTGAAGAATACTGTTGGAAAGGCTAAGCTGCTGATGGGCTTTTAATTGGAATGAATGCTGAATTAGTCCAGTCTGAGACTGATGATTAAGACTTTAGCTTTCCTGGGCTGGAGAAATGGCTTACTGGTTAAGCACTTGCCTGTGAGGCCAAAGGACCCCAGTTCAAGGCTCAATTCCCCAGTACCCACATAAGCCAGAAGCACAAGGTGGCACATGCATGTGGAGTTTGTATACAGTGACTGGAAGCCCTGGTATCCCCATTCTCTCTCTCTCTCTCTGTCTTTCTCTCTCTCTCTGCCTCTTTCTCTCTTTGTCATTCTCAAATAAATAAAAATAAACAAATATTAAAAAAAAAGAATTTAGCTTTCCTGTTAATCATTGCAGATCATCAACCCAAAGTAGTTAATCAAGAAACTACCAAGTGGTATCTTATAAAATTTCCTTGACCAAGATGACTTGGAAATTTAGAAAAAGATACATTGCAAATACAAATATCTGGATGTTAGCAGATGATCTAAGAATAATCAACTAAAGGTAAATGGCAGTGGTTGTGAATAAGACTTCTTAATCAAGGTGAACCAGATTCATTTTGTTTTAGTCTATTTTGATTTGCATACTGGCCTAGTCCAATAAATGGGGCACCATATATGTATTCATTATTCATGGAAAGCTATATATATTTTACTACAAACCTGACAGAAAAACTCTGTCTTTACATAACTATATTTTTTGCATTTTAACAATCTGAATGTGTTTCTTTGAATTGAGGAGGAAATCCAGAAACATCCTGCCCATATCAGGCTCTAGACATGATTGCCACAGAGCCAGACCAGGTCTAGCCTGTTGGTTAGGTTCTAGTGTTTCTGTCCTCTTTTGTTGTTATTATTGTCATATTTTGTCTTGTGACAATGTCTTTCTATATAACCCAGGTGAGCCTGGAAATTGCCTTTGTTGACCAGACTGTCCTTGAACTTGTAAACAGGTGATCCTCCTGCTTAACCTTCTGAGTGATGGGTTTACAGGTATGAAGCACCACATCTGAGCTGCTGCTTTGAAACGGCTAGTCTAAAACAGCATACTAGTATTTTACTGAAAGCCTCTGCTCACTGGTTACTACCCTTACTTCTCTGTGGCATTATCACTGTTGTATTAGAGATGCTATACCAGAATCCAGGCTTAGCCATCTGAATTTTTTCTGGAATATCTAGCTTTATAATCATGTAACTGTTATAAAACTATACATTTTCTTCCTTTGATATAAACCAGTGAATCTATATATAAGTGTTCTTTGCTTTTATGGGGTTAAATCATAGTACAAAATATTATAAGTTAACAACATGTCTTGTAACCCTCATCTACTGGGTCGCGGGCTCACAACACATTACCTACAGAGTATCTATGGCTTGCACTGGTTTCGGCATGGAGTAGCAGCTTACTGGCCCTGTAAAGGATCACTGTACGACTCGCACAACCTGCCATTGGCTAAAGAAAGAACCAAAGCCCCAAATCAAAGTACACTTTGTAATGATGTGTAACAGGTTTACACAATTCCAACATCTTTAAATTAAATCATCATAAGTGAGGAACCATCCTTCCTTATGTTGTGGTTCCTCAAATGTTTCCAGGCAAGTTCTCTCATAGTCTTCATATGGATAAATTTCAATAACTGAATTCATTAGCCACTTTTCCATGTTATCTTTCATGATATTTTAGACTTAACAATCTGCTAGCTCTTTCCCCCTCCTTTCAGATGATCCCTTCCTCCTAAATTCCAACTTTCTCTCAGTTATAAATAACATTCAACTTTGTAGATTTTAGCCCACCCTCTCTTCAAAGCTCACCCTTGAGGGATTGAGCAGAGGCAAGAGTGTGTATGCAATGAAGTCCGCCATTCCCTGGAGAACTTGGGGTTGTAAATAGCAATATTCTGCATATGCCAAGTATCAAGTACATTTGGTACCCAACCAGTGATTCTTTCTTTCTGTCCTTCTGCTTGCTATATTGTTATTTTATCCATTTCCTTCTTATGTCAAAAAATAAATACATCATTACATCTGTTGACATTTGTGTTCTCTTATTTTGGATTTAAGCTCACAAAAGGAAAGATGTACATCTTTCTGGCCTTACATAATGTAGCATGTATAAAAAGGACATGTAATAGCTATTCTTCAGATTTGGTATGTGGCAATAGAGGAAACTCGGGCCTATTTCCTCCTTCCTTTCTAGCTTCAGCTATATAGTCATCTATGGTACTGCAGCCTCTTCCCAGAGTATAAAGCAGAGTATAGGTAAAAGGAAAGTCATGTGATTCAAACATGTTACTTCTTGTAGGCTTTTGTTTGACTATTTAATCTCCCTAAGCCTCAGTTTCTTCAACCATAAAATAAGTACTAGTACATACTTCATAAATTCCTTATAAAGATGAAATGAAATATGAAAGCAAATTACTTTGCACTGGGGCAGGCACAGAATAAGTATTCAATAAATGCAAACTATTACTCTTCTTACTAATATTTTGCCATACCATAATGATTCTTGGTTTATATAGTTATCACAAAAATTGAAAATAAATGGAGCAAACTGTAAATTCCAGGAGGCAAATTCCAAGGCTAGTGTAAAGTCTCAAGTGCACTCAAGGTGGTATTCAATAAATTGATTCTGTTTTTATTCACCTTTTATTCTAGAAATATTCCACCCTATGCAAAAGGAGCAGAAATAATATAATGAACCTCATGTACTCACAATGTAGATGCAGCAATTATTAACTCATGGCTAAAGAATTTTCGGTTTTTAGTACTATCCACTCCTAATAACCATTCTTACACCATAATGTTTTGAAGACAATCCCATGTATAATATCATTTATTTCACACATATTTCTGAAAGGTTAAGTCTTCAAAAATAACCATTATGAACTGAGCCAGTCTGGTTGATTTGAAGCTGGCAGTGCTGAGTATTCCAGCAGCCTCCCTTGTGATATCAATATACAAACTGGGACATGAGATTGTTTCCATCAGAGATGATACCAAGGCCATTTGCTTAGGTGTGAAAGAATAGACATAAGATAAGGGTTACATTTTTATTTCATAATACCGTATCTCTACCATCAACATGAGTGTGGCATAGGAAAAGTGTAGTTGTTTGGGGGATATATCATAGTATAGTGGTGATACTCATGTGTTTGGGCCAGAAAGATCTAGATCTCAAAAACTAATGTTATTTCATATGGTATGCTAGTAAGGTTTTTGTTGTTGTGATAAGTAACTGAGAGAAACAACTTAAAAGGATGAAAGGTTTATTTTGGCTCAGTTATGTTATAGAGGGTATTGTAAGTCAAAGAGTCTCACCCCAGGAAACAGTGGAAATAGAGAAAGAGAGAGAAACAGACAGAAAGAGAGAGACTATGTTAATGGAGTTCCTCCTTCTTTTTGCCCCAGCTTACTGCATGGTGTTGTTTATATTCAGCAGGGTCTTTTCCCCTTAGTTAATCATCTGTAGAATGACTTCACAGACATACTTAGAAGAATGAATTATAAATTTCCTAAACATCTTTTAATCCAATCAAACTGTCCATCAAGATTAACCAACCTACACTGCTTGAACCAAATTACTTCCACTAAACTCTCTTAACAGTTGTTAGCTCATCTTTCCTGTGACATCTTTAGGAAAGGAGTTTGAAGCTCAGTGATATTAAGGAACATTGTATGGATAACATCATCTCAGTTTCTTCAAGGATTATAATGAATACTTGCTTAAAAAAGATGGAGTTAAGCTCCATTCCAAAAACCCTACTCCCTTTCCATTGTATCATGCTGGTCTGCCTATACTGGCTTCAATCCCATCTTTCCTGGCCACTAGATTGATGAGGCAGGGAGGAGAAGGACCATAACTAATAGAGTAAGCAATGAATGTATGAACAGGAATGAATATAACTTTGTAGGGTCTTAGACTTACTCAATTTTGTGGGCTACATTAAGACAAAGAGTGTAATACAGTAAATAAAAATAGATATAAGAGCTAGTATTGAGATACAATAAGAAATCATTAAAAATTATACATTTTTAGCAGAAATCTCTAAGGATTTTTAACATTTTTAAACTAGCATACAAAATAATCAGTTATATATATCATATATATATATATATATTTGTACTATGCTCATATTCATGCCCCAGTTTCCTCTCCTGTCCCCCTTCCCACTGGTTCCCTTCCTCATCTTTTGCTTTTATATCATATTTATAGTTAAATCCAAATCTTTTCATGAGAATAAACATGAGATACTTGATAGTTCTTCCTTTTCCCCTAAAATACTCTCTCTTGTTCTCTTCCCTTCTCTCTTTAAGCCCCTTTCTCTCCACACATATCCCTCTTGTACATTCAGGCCATATACATATATACATATTTTTTCTTTACTTATATGTGTGGGTGTGCATATATGTGTAGGTACATGTGTGGATACATGTTTATGGAGCTGGAGGTTCACAACGACTGTCTTCTTCAATCACTTTTCACCTCACTTACCTGAACTCAGGTCCTTATATTCATATAATAAACACTTGACCCACTGCACTATATCTTCTCACACGCTGGATACTGCATATGAGAGAAAACATGTGACATGTGTCTTTATGCATCTAGTTTATTTCACCTAACATAATAATATTCAGTTCTATCCATTGTCCATGACATTGTTAATTTTTTTTTTACTGCTGACTCATACTTTATTGTGTACCTGAACCATGTTTTCTTTATTTCTCTGTTGATTGCTATCTAGGCTGGTTTCATACCTGGCTGTTGTGATTAGTTTAGCACTAAACATGAATCTGCACAAGTATCTCGGTGGTATGCTTACATAGATTTCTCCTGGTAAGACAGCTAGGAGTAAGATAACTGGATCATATGATAATATTATTTTCAGTTGTTTGAGAAACTTCCATACTGATTTTCATTGTGGCTTTACTAGTATACTCCTACAAGCAGGGGATCCCCAGTTCTTGACTTTCCTTAGCTTCAAAGAAACCTTACATATCAGATTAGTTAGATGCCTTTTTCTTGTGGGCTCCTTCTCTTCCTTTTTCCTTCCTTTGGAGACAAAGTTTAATGTTGTCTTATCAGTCTTTAAAGTTATGTAGGGAGCAAACTCCACTCCAACACATGGCATAAAATAGTTAGTATCCTATTTATGTCACTTCCCAAAACAGTGGAGCCCAACCTGCCTGCTCAATGACTGGATTAGGCAAGAGGAACCATGTGATCTCTTGAGTATTTGTAAATAGGAATAAATGCAAATTATAAATAAGTTTTTGGTTTTACCAAAAAATAAAAATAAAAAAGGAAAATACAGAGCTCTGAAGATGAGTATCTTCCATGAGGATTCCAGACTTTGGTTAAACTGAAATCAGTTAATTTCTCTGCCACTTTTTTGTTTGTTTAAGTACAATGGTTCAAGATGTACAATTAAAATAAGTACCATTAATTTTGAATTTTAGTCTGTGGTATGCTATAATTATTTGCTGGACTACCTGGGGTATTTCTCACTTACTTCCCAAGTGAAATTACTGGTAATTTTTGGCTTCTCTTTTATTTAACAGGACAAAAGAAAAGCATTCTGGATCAGCCTGAAACCATTTCCAAAAAAGGAGAGAAAAATATCCAGCATATTTAACTGTTTGCTTTCCTATACGTAGAGACATTCTCAAATACAAAGTATAGTCAACAGCTTCAGGTCACTGAGATGAACTTCCAAACCAGTAACAGTTATGAGGAAGGGATTTATTGAATCTTATAGCTCCAGGGGAAGTTCCATAATGGCAGAAGAAGCTGGTCCTCTCTCACAGGACCAAACACAGAGAGAAAAAGCCTCAAGCCAAAAAACCTAAAATCCACACCACACACAAGCACACTTAGGAATTCCAGGCAGACCTCAGCACTATGTATATCTTCAGACTGGAATTTCAAATCCACCACCACATCTTAGGGCTAGACTCTAAGATCCACCCAGTGACACCTCTAGCCAGATGGCTGGAAATCCAAGAAGTTTTAATAAACTGAATCTATTGGGGGACATTTATTCAAACTACCACATAAAATGTATTTCATAAACTTATGAAGAGTTAGCTACAGGTTGGAAATATATCTTGTAGATATCAGTTCTCTAGGGACATTTTAAAGTGAAATTGTTTGACTACTAGTGCCTATCAAGTAAGTTCCAAATATCTCACCCTGGGATTCAGATACCTTTGTAGGCAGGGGATCACTGGGGGTGTATTCCCTACACAAACCATAAGATTTTGGTTTCTCCTATAGAACAGACCAGAACTGGGCAGAGTAAGAATCTAGGAATCTAGGATGTAGATGAGAACTAACTTGTACTATTGCCTAATTAAAAGTATTAATGATAATTTCTCAATGGTGTTTTGATTACTTCATCCACTAATGAGCTAAGAGACTTAGGCTGTGACTTCTCCTAATGGATTGTCTTTAAAATCATATATATACATATTGCCTTCATTAATGATGAATATCTTTTTTAACAATTGATTTCCATCATGTCTTCTTGCCTGTCTCAGGAAAACAGTTTCAGTAAGCTCCAGATAACCTCCATCATGTTTGTTTGTTTGCTTAATTAATTAATTAATTTAAATATTTTATATTTCAGGAGCATTTATTGACTGCCAGCATCCTACTAAATGTTATAGATAGAAACATAAATAAATAAATAAAAATTACATACTCTAGCTTCATGAAGCTCATCTATAGAAGGCAGTACAATAACATAAAATTTTAATTCCTATGCAGTGATAACATATGTGGGTTAGTAGGAGAATTCAGCTCCACAGTAAAATAAAGACACAGACCTTTGCACTCTTTTGGAAATGTGATTAAGATGAAGAATGTGGAAGATAGGACTGGGAAGAATGACCATCATCCTTGTACATTATATTTGCTGGAGTCAGCCCATAGTCTTAGCCAACTGTAGGAAAGATGGTGTTGTGTAGTCCATCTATGTGCCTGTGATTAAGAAGAATTCTGTCATTTTTTTCTGTAAAGATTAACAGAAGTTTGATGAATGGTTAGCCTGTGGTATATGGGTAGGGGTGGTGTCTGGACTGGCTTCCTGGAAGATGATGCTTATAATGACTTTTGGAGAATATTTAAGTAATTCAGGTTAAGGAGAGGAATGGCTTGTTGTAGGGAGGAGGACATCAGCAAGAGCAAGAAAGCAAGGCATAGTGAGCACATGCTTAGAGAATTTACAATTCAAAGGCTATATTTAGAGCTTATGTTTTGATGGGACACAAGACATTTGATTCTGAGGTAAGTAACACTTTGACATCACATTGACACACACTAACTCAATTATTCTGATAAAAAATGCATCACTCAATTTTCAAAATCAAAGAAATAGGTTTATTGAAACAAGTTGAAAGTCAAGCAGTAAGCATGACCTAGTTAAAAACTTTATTCAGAAAGAAAAAGAACTTGGAAATTAACTTCTCTGAAAATTATATCTATA
The DNA here is from genome assembly GCA_036346955.1 of Dipus sagitta. Lineage (NCBI taxonomy): Eukaryota > Metazoa > Chordata > Mammalia > Rodentia > Dipodidae > Dipus > Dipus sagitta. Next base: position 88,163,096 of record CM070773.1, read on the forward strand.
TATTTGTGAAGAGGCAGAAATCACATATTTTAAGTATGTATAGAGAAATATAATTTAGTGAATATTTTTCTTCTTCCAATGAAATTATTACATAGTCTTCTGTTGTAATGCTCAAAGATGTTTCCTGTATGCCTGTTAAAGAACATTTTAGACTAAACATCTTTTTTATTTTTATTTTTTATTTTTTTTTGTTTTTTATTTTTTATTTTTTGGGTTTTTGGAGGTAGGGTTTCATTCTAGCTCAGGCTAACCTGGAATTTACTATGTAATCTCAGGGTGGCCTCAAACTCACAGCAATCCTCCTACCTCTGCCTCCCAAGTGCTGGGATTAAAGGTGTGCACCACCACCCCCAGCCTAAACATCATTAAATCAAAGATTTAATCATCTCAAGCCTGTATCCATAGTGTTGAAGTTATGATTACAAAGTTTAAGGCTATGGTGTAACCTGGAACTCTTAGAATTTTGTAAATATCTATGTATTGCTTAAAACTAAAATCTATCTGCATAAGAACCTTTCTTAGGAAGAAATAAAGTTCTTGGCTCAGAGTGATATTTCAAAACAGGAGTTACTGGAATGAAAGACACATTTCTTGGACCATTTTTAAATATGAGAAAAGTGAATAGTACATCCAAATGTAGAATCTATATTGATAGAACTGGAGGTGGGGTGGGTGTCAAACACTGCTTAGGGAAAAGAAAGGCGGGAAAGAAGTTAAAATAGGACCAATAATGTTTATCTTGAAACTTGGCAGACAAATCTAGGATTTCATGATGAAGAAGATGGCAGAGAAAATCAAGAGATGAGAAAATACCATAAGTTTCTAGAAAAGACCACAAAAAACAAATCAATGCATATAAAATTAAGCAAATGCATATAAAATGTTTTAAAGCCTATCTATAGGTAATAAGTGTTTATTAAACTTTAGCTATAATTGTTATTATTGGTGTTTTTGTTTTGCCTTATCAGCCACTGTTAACTCAAAGATGAGGTGGTCTTGCTGAATTGATTTCTTCTATTTTCTCTTGACCCTTCTAAAACAAAGTCATGATATATTACTTTGGTTAGCCAATAGTCTCTTCAATTTTCTTCTCTCATTACACTGTTAACCATCAGAAACCCATTATCCATAATGAAATTACAATGATGTATTAGACTTTTCAAAAATCTGATTGTGGTAGTTTGAAGGTATGTTCCATAGACTCAGGTGTTTTATTAAAGCTTGTAATTTGGGTCTACAGCCACCTGGACAGAGGAGGTGTCACTGTAGGTGGACCTCAATTCTAGCTCAAAGCTAGGCAGATAGGTGTGAGCTCTGGCAGGGTCCCTGCTGCTTGCTGCCCATCTGTGCTTATTGCTTTTGGTGTTTGCTGGCTGATGGTAGGTTCTCTCTCTTCTTGGATTTATTACTGGGAGCCAGCTTCTGCCATCAATAGAACTTCCCCCTGGAGCTGAAAGCTTAAAATATACCTTTTCCTCCCATACACTATGTCTGGTTTGGATATTCATACCAGCAACACGAAGTTGACTATAACACCTATAATGTTACTTTTTTGCTCAAAAGTTGCCATGACTTCTCATTATATTTGGAGCAAAGTCAAATTGTTCCGTCAGCCCTACCCTTACATTAATGAACTAGTCCTTGTCTACATCTCTAAGCTGCAGTATTTGGACTGCAGACAATACTACTGGTCTTGCTTCACATCTTGCGCTGACAAATGGAAAGACATAAACTGTTTGCTTTCTCTGAAGAATGCACAACCCAACCTCCACTTTCATCCCATGATATCCTTCATAGCTTAGTCCAGCCATCAACTTCTGCAAGGGAATTAATTGCCCATGGCCCTGAAAATTGTCTATATTTGTTTGTTTGTTATACATTCTTATATACTATATAGTGCTTTCATAATGCATTTCACATTTTGTAATTCAATATCTTTGAATTATGTACTTAACATCAGTCTTTTTAATTAGAATATGAGCTCCATGAGCTTAGGAATCTAAAATTTTCTTGTTCACTGTTATATGCATAGCTCTTATCTCAGTGTTTTGCATACAGGAATATTTAGCAAATATTTACAGAATTGGTAAAATGTTGGAGTAGCTTTATTGCATTAACTTGTCAAAAAGCATGATTGCGGGCTCTTCTGTGGTGCTCTGATGTGGAACCACTGTTCTATATGTCAATTTAAAATTTTCATCTTATTATTTGTATCCTAATCTTCAAGAATAGAAAGTACATACAGATAAACCTTATACTGATATGCATGAAATATAATACATTTAATAAAAATGGGTCTTCCATTCCCAGACAATCTTATAGTCTAAAAAGTATAAACCAGAGCCAGCATTGTTGCGAATGCTTGTAATAACAGCTACTTGGGAGGCTGAGACAGGAGGATCAAAAATTAAAGGCCTGGCCAGGCGTGGTGGTGCACGCCTTTAATCCCAGCACTTGGGAGGCAGAGGTAGGAGGATTGCCATGAGTTCAAGGCCACCCTGAGACTACAGAGTTAATTCCAGGTCAGCCTGGACTAGAGTGAGAGCCTACCTCGAAAAACCAAAAAACAAACAAACAAAAAAGTATTAAAGGCCTGCCTGTGCTACAACATGTAATTGCTATCTTGGGCAATTTAGTGAACCCATTCTCAAATATAAAATACAAAAAAGGACACTAGAGAGAGGACTCCAGAGAAGGAAAGAAGGGAGGGAAGGAAGGAATAAAACGATGGAAGGAAGGAAGGGACAGAGGCAGGAAGGGAGGGAGGGAGTTACTTTGTAATTGCTGGGATAAAACATCAATCCAGGAATAGCTTATGTTAGGAAAATGTTTAATTCAAGTTTACAGATTCAAGAGTAAGATTTACAATGGTAAAGAAATCAAGGCTGAGCAGTCACGTGGCTCACATAGGAGACAGGGAGCAGCAAGACTGAGCTGAACTAGCTCCTGACACCCAAGAGGGCTGAACTAATAAATCTCCATGCCTGTCCCCATTGACACACTCCTCCAGAAAGTCTCCACCTCCCAAATATTCAACCAGCACAGGACTAAGTAGGATGCCTAGTCACAAATACTTCAAACGACCACAGGAAGGAATAAATGAAAGAGGGAGGGAGAAAAAGAGAGACAAAAACAAGGAAGGAAGGGAGGGAGGGATGGAGGGAAGGGGGAAGGAAAATGGGGAGGAGAGTGGAGGGAAGGAGAGAGGAGAAAGGAGGGAAGGAAGGAAAACAAACAGGAATTGAAGCAAAGGTCAAAGGTAGTTTAGGGCAGCAATCATTAGACCCTGAGAAATGGCCCATTTCCTAAGCTTAGGTGTTGGCATCCAGAAAATAATAATAGTGTCTACATTTTTTCTACCTTCAAGACATCTAGATTTTAGTAGTATATAGAAATAGATAAATGCCTGTAAGTCAGTGGGTGAAGGTGCCACAAAAGAATTACTTCATTCGCTTCTCTTTGAACCACTTGAGCCTCATCTAAACTCTAGAGCTTCTCAGAAGACAGCATAAATATTGCTTTCTTAGACAGTGTAAAAGTTGATTAAGAGGAGGTAGATACACTAAGCTGGGAGGACAGAATTAACAAGTAGAAGAAGTACAAGATCAAAGGTGTAGACTGGTGAGAGATCTCCCTTTCTGTATTCCAGTATATTATGATCATAGTGTTTAAAGGCCCATGACCACGGATCAAGCCAGAGAGCTATAGCACAGGTTATGAAAGGTCTTGAATTCCATTCAAAGGCACCACAGCCCTTTATTTTTCTTTAATTTTGTAGTTGAAACCAGTAGATTACCTTAACCATAAAAGAATGATAGTAATGACATATTTTGTTTCTCCTTATTTGCTTTTAAGCAAGGAGGTAGTATTTCAAATTGCTAGCACAGTTATCAAAACGGTGTTTCCAAGAGGTGATAAGAGCTTTGCCAGAGGACGTAGACACTGATGAAGAGGCAGGAGGCAGAGTCAGAAATGAAATCACTTAATATTTGAGAGGAGAGCCAATTTGAAATTCAGAGTTAGACTGAGGAACACAAGAAACACTGATACAGCAATGGCTGCAGTGGCTTCAGTCAATATTCTCTATTGTTCTAAAAAGCATGTGGAGGTTTTGTTTCTATGGTATCTTTGAAGGCAATGTGGCTCTGCTTGAAATTAGCTACCAATGTCTTAACAGGTGTATGTACACAGATTGAACTCTAGTTCTTTATGAGTGAAATAAGTCAACACAAGACAGAGCCATCATCATTTTGGGAATGGAGAGCTAGATGAATTCCTGAAACACACACCCAGATTTGAATTTAGTCATTTATGGCCTCTGGACAATGCTTACTGTGGAAGAGCTGTAAACTTATGATGCTACTTAAGAACTGATTTTAACCTATACTACAGAGCCATAGTAACAAAAAAAGCATGGTACTGCCACAAAAGCAGACATGTAGATCAATGGAACAGAATAGAGGACCCAGATATAAGTCCAGGTAGCTATAGCCACCTGATATTCGATAAAAATGCCAAAAATACTCATTGGAGAAAAGACAGCCTCTTCAGCAAATGGTGCTGGAAAAACTGGATATGTATTTGTAGAAGGATGAAAATAGATTCTTCTCTCCCTCCATGCACAAGAATTAAGTCCAAATGGACTAAAGACCTTAACATCAGACCTGAAACTGAAATTGCTAGAGGAAAAAGTACGGGAAACACTTCAACATATTGGTCTTGGCAAAGACTTTCTGAACATAACCCCAATTGCTCAGGTAATAAAACCACAGATTAACCACTGGGACCTCATGAAATTACAAAAATTTTGTACTGCAAAGGACACTGTGAATAAAGCAAAGAGGCAACCTACAGAATGGGAAAAAATCTTCGCCAGCTATATATCTGATAGAGGATTAATATCTAGGATATACAAAGAACTCAAAAAGCTAAATAATAAGAAATCAAACAAGCCAATTAAAAAATGGGCTACGGAACTAAATAGAGAGTTCTCAAAAGAAGAAATACGGATGGCGCATAAGCATCTAAAAAATGTTCTACATCCCTAGTCATCAGGGAAATGCAGATTAAACTACATTGAGTTTCCATCTCACTCCTGTCAGATCGGCTACCATCATGAAAACAAATGATCATAAATGCTGGCGAGGATGTGGAAAAAGAAGAACTTGGGGTTCTTGGTGAACATAACTGATATTAGAGATTCAGCCATCTGGAGTGACTAAAACATCTGGTGTGTTAATTTTTCTGAGCTTCTTTGACCCCCACCAGAAAAAGTATGTATTTCATTGAAGGTAATGTAGTAATCAATGTTAAAGCTCCTACTTCTGTTTGGAGTTGTAGAATATTCTTATAAATGTTAGTTACCATTTTATACATTTATTATTTATTTATTTATGAGAGAGAGAGAATGGGCATGCCAGAGCTTCCTGTCATTGCAAATGAACCCAAGGCACATGCATCATTTTGTGCATCTGGCTTTACATGAGTACTGGGGAATCCAATCTGGGCTGTCAAGTTTTGCAAGCTAGTGCCTTTAACCAATGAGCAATCTTTACAGGCCCTTAAACATTTTTAAAATTCAACTTAAATCGTTTCTAATAGCTGGATTTAGACTAGTCCCTGTCATGGAAGGATGTGGATAGGAAAGGCAGAATCACAAGAATGAAACCATGATCTACATATCTATACCAAGGATATGAGGCAAGAGTTGATTTAAACTAGACAATGAAGAAGCTAAGCCAAAGGAAGCCTTGGAACAGCCTTGCTTTGCTTTGCTGTGTTCATTTAGCTGCACATCTGAGTCTAGCAGAACAGGCTGAAGTTGAAATATTGACTTTCCAGTATGGACCTTGTTACATTGAGGAACCATGTAGAAAATTAAACTGAAATGCATAATTTTAAAACCACAATAAAATTTTCCACTTTTACATGTGTTTAAATTACTGACTGTACTATATTTCCTTCTCTGGTAAGACTGCTTTTGTAGTTGATTGCTTGTCGAAAAAAAAAATTAGCTACATGTGAGATCATAACATGCAACTGATTGTAACTTAGGATGCATCATCCAAATCAATTACAAAGTTACAAGAATAAATGGGCATATTTTGTTTCAAAATCCCATTTTGTTTGTTCACATTTAGAAAGTTATTATAAGAGATCCTCTATAGGCATATTTAAGACATTCTGGTTTTTGTCTTATTTTTGAGACAGGGTCTTACTATAGCCCATGCTAACCTGGCATTCATTCTGTAGCCCAGGCTGGTCATAATCTCATAGAGATCCTCCCACCTCATATCTTGCAGTTTGTGTGAATGGATTCCAGCTGACATAGATCAACACCAGTTGATCTCCTCCCTCATATGGTAAGACTTTTTACACTAGTTGAAGGTTTCTTTTTTGTTTTCTTTTATAGTACAGAACAAAAAGGGGGGGACTGCATGTTTAGACAGCCTGTTGTAGAATTAGTTCTTCATGTCCATACTCTCCTCCCTTTCTCTGCTCACCATTGCTTAAGGAACTCTGCCTTTGAAAATGAATCTGGTTCTTCCTACCATAGAATCCCAAGAGCAGTGTTATTCATGGAATATTTGCTGAGGTGCCTGCTCTGGTCAGGCCTGTGTCATTTGTTTCTCTTTAGGTTTAAGAAGATAGACCTATGACTTTAATTTTTGTTCATTGTACTGCCTGTCTGCCTGGGTCCCATGGACCTAGAACACATTACACAGAGGGCGAGAACATTAATAGATTTGACCACTTAGACATGATGAAATGAACTTTGTATTCTGACTCTTGTAGTCTTTTCAAATTTTATTTTTTCAACTGATATTTTCAGTTTCCTAGTATGTTTAGTTTTTTCTTTCTTTTTTTTTGCCATTGTTCTAGCTAGGTGTGAGTCAGCTGTCCTACATGTTCATATAAGAAAAATTGTAATGAACATAAATTGAATTCTTGCCCTATGCAAGGCCATCCTTCTATTTGGTAGGCTTTATATGTCTTTCCTAATAATTTAATCTTTATAATTAATTGAATTATTATATTAAAACTTTTATGAGTGTCATTTTTCATAGGAAGAGAGTAGAGCTCAGTAAAGCTAAAGATTTTGCCCAATGTATCACTCCAATTAGCTAGAAGAACTAATCCAGAGACTGGGATCTTAAAAATTATGTTGTTACAATTTTAAAGGCAGCTTACAAAATATACCCAGTACACACATATCACTGGTATCTACAGAAAGGCCATAATTGCTCCTATTTACCAGTGAGGTGATAGTGACTCTAATATATGAAGAAAATACATAATATGTAATAAATTACATATCTGGTCAGATGCAAGCTGTGGAAATGGGAAGTAAACCAAGATTTTTTTTTATCAAACTGTAGTTAATACTTTAAATTTAAATACCTGGGAATAAATTTATAATTAATTTAACTACAGTTATGAACATTATATGCTATGTGTAAATTCACAGAAGTTGGCATGTGCATCTTAATTTTTACATATAACTAAATTATATGTATGATATATTTATATAAGCAAGTTTTAGTAATTATGTATAATAACATATGATAGTCTTTAGAGAAATAAGTAACTCATTTGTTATGTCCTTTAAGAAAGGTTACCTTGGGCTGGAGAAATGGCTCAGAAGTTAAAGTGCTTGCTTTCAAAGCCTAAACATCCAAGTTTGATTGCTCAGTACCTACGTAAATCCAGATGCACAAAGTAGCACAGCATTTGCAGCAGCTGGAGGCCCTGGCACACCTATTATTTCTGTCTCTGTTCTATCTGTGTCTCTGCTTACAAATAAATGAATAAAATATTTTAAAATAAGATTACCTTTATATGATCAAATTTTACCTCCTAGAAAAGTTGATACCTTTGGCCTTCCCCACAGAGAAATTTTTTCCCCTTATTTTTCCATGGATAATTCTAAGGATGGTTCATTCTAACCAAACTGTATCTATGCTCAGTATCACAGTTGTGTACATTTCTCCTTGTGATTTCTTTTGATTTCATATGTTCTATCAGTTTGTTATCTGAGAGGCTTTAAGGTGTAATAGAAAGAGAAGTCTTAGCATCCTATGATCCACTTGTGAATAAATTCTACTGCTAACTTTGAGCAAATTTCTTTCACTTCTTTTTCTAATCCTCAGTATTTTAATCTGCAACACATAAGTAATTTTTTGACTTCTAGCCTTTATCCCTCTAACTTTCTTTTCATCGTTATCAAAGCGATACTGTTCCAATCATGCCATTAACCTCCTTAAAATATATCTCTCATTCTCCTTTGCTTTAAGAAGAAAGTTGAATTTCTTTACTCTGACTTTCAAGCCTTTTGACAGCCCATCTTTTTGGATGTGTTATTTTCTAAATTTTCTTGTCTTCCCTACATTTGAATGTCACGTTAGTTCATCTAGTTATTACCCACTTCAAATGTAGGATATAGATTCTCTGATATGATGTTCAATATTTTTCCATCCTATAATCATCTGTAACTAACTAATATTCAGAACTAATATCTGCAATAACTAATATCCAGAAGTAACTTATTATTGAGGTTTATCTCAATAACTAACATCAGAGTATGTTTTGTATTTGCTCTGATATTCAATAATATATATAATCGTATAATCTACTAGGTTCTGCATAATATAAGACAGTTCTTGCAGCAAAGGAGCTCAAAATGTTATAGGAGGAGTATAGTCAAACCAAATAGCTCTAATTAATATGGATGCTGAACCTGTTCTATGAAATAACATAATATTTATCAGAGGAGATAGAGATGGTAAAGAGAAGTAGAAAAGAGCACAGAATTGGGAATAATGATGTCTAGGATCAGATTCTGGTCTTTCTATTGACTCTCTACATGACTTCAGATGAGTCATTTCCTATCCTTATTCTCATTTATCTCTCTGAAAACTTTGAAGATGACCAGCAGTAGATGATGCCTAAGATTCAATTAAAGCTCAGTGTTGCAGTCAGGTTCACATTGCTGGTAGAAGTCACCCAATCAAGAGCAGCTTGTGAGAAAAAGAGGTTTATTTTGGCTTATAGACTCAAGCAGAAGCTCCATGATGGCAGGGGAAAATGATGGCATGAGCAGAGGGTGGACATCACTCCCTGGCCCATATAAGGTGAACAACAGGAACAAGAGAGTGTGCCAAACACTCATAATGGGGTACTTGGTATAATACCCATAAGCCTACCCCCAACAATACACTGCATCCAGGATGCGTTAGTTCAGAAATGTCCACCAGCTGGGAACCTAGCTTTCAGAACACCTAAGCTTATGGGGGACATCTGAATCAAACCACTACATTTCGCCTCTGGCTCCCATAAATGGATAACAATATGTGATGTAAAATGCAATACATTCACCCAACTTTAAAAGTCCCCAAAGCTTTTATCAATTCCAATGATGTTCATATACCGCCATAATCCAAGTTCTTTTAACTGAGCAATAATGCCAAAAAAATCTCCCCCCCAAAAAACCTATAATGGCACAGAGTAAACACACTGCAAAAGATGGCATTGGGCATAGCAAAGAAATATTCAACCAATACAAGATTTAAACAAGGCAAATAGGACAATCAAACTCTGTAGCTTCAAGTCCAGCAACTATAGTTAGTGACACATCTCCAAGTCTGATAATTCTAACCAGCAACAAGTCTCTGGTATTCCAATTCTGCCCCTCCAGCTAGGCTACTCACAGTCCTGGAAAACTTCATCCAGGACCAGCAGCTCTCCTTGGCAGCCGTCTCATGATCCTGGCATCTCCACTGGGTCTCCCCTGCAAACTGCGGTTCTTCCTCATGGCCCCATGGGGTCTCCACACAGGTGCAGGCATCCGGCAAACCTGCTTGACACTGCCCATGGCCATTTCCAAAACACAAGACTGTGTTGCAAACTCAATGGCCCTCTCTTTCCTACATTTCTTTTTTTTAAATTTTTTGTTTATTATTTATTCATTTGAGAGTGACAGAAAGAGAAAGAGGGAGAGAGAGAGAGAACGGGCACGCCAGGGCTTCCAGCCACTGCATACGAACTCCAGACGCTGTGCGCCCCCTTGTGCATCTGGCTAACGTGGATCCTGGGGAATCGAGCCTCGAACCGGGGTCCTTAGGCTTCACAGGCAAGTGCTTAACCGCTAAGCCATCGCTCCAGCCCTCCTACATTTCTTATACTCCACAATACCAGGTAGGGTGCCAATTTGTTAATCTGGTCGGCGGGGGTGGGAGGGGAATAAAGCTGACTTTGAAGAACAGGACTCCTTGATCACTCAGACAACTTTAAAAGAGTCTACATTCTTCCTGTTGCCCCAGTGCAGGTCAGCTGGCCCAATCTCAAAGGTTGTCATCTCTCAGTTGCAGCTTAATGGGCAGCAGTTCACCCAAGGAGTTTTCTTTCTGTGCCATATCCCTCTGCTCACACCAATTCATTTCTACACAAAGCAACCCTGCACAACTTCTCAGGACATGGGCATAACAGCAAGCTTTTCAAACAAACTGCTGGCCCAGTCCGGGCACAGCACTTTCTCACCCTCATAAGCCAAACCTCACAGTCCGTAGTTCTTACTGCATTCAGGTCTTTCAACTCTGACCAGAATAGTCCATCAAGCTGTACTTACAGCACTGCAATGTGTCTCTTGGGCCAAGGTTTCAAATTCTTCCACATTTCTCTTGAAAATCAGCTCCAAAAGGCCAAAGTCACACAGTCAGGTGTCTAGCAGCAATCCCACTCCTTGGTACCAGTTTACTGATGCAATCAGTTTTGCATTGCTGGTAGAAGTCACCCAAGAGCAGCTTGTGGGGAAAAAATGGTTTATTTTGGCTTATAGACTTGAGGGGTCACTCCACGATGGTGGGGGAAAATGATGGCATGAGCAGAGGGTGGGCATCACCCCCTGGCCAACATAAGGTGGATAACAGGAACAGGAGAGTGTACCAAACACTAGCATGGGGACACTGGCAATAATACCCATAAGCCTGCCCCCAGTAATACACTGCCTATAGGAGGTGTTAATTCCCAAATCTCCATCAGCTGGGAATGTAGCATTCAGAACACCTAAGTTTATGGGGGACACCTGAATCAAGCCACCACACTCAGCTTCATCATCACAGATGACATAAAATACATTGCTAAAGTAAAATAACAACTATCGTGTGTTTTCTCTAAATTCCTTATATAGTGTATATAGAAATGCCACTCAAGCATTTAATTACATGGAGACTTGGGAATTAAGCATACTACTCATCACTTGGTCATATTCCTTTTTCTCTAATAAACTGCAAGCAAACTAAGTACATTTCATATTCTCATGGGCAGATATAGGGATTTTCTTTGAGAATCAATGTGCATCATCCCTCTGCACTTCAAAAATATTTAAGATACCAAAATGCATTTTGCTTATGTTTTTTTCCTACTATTACTAATGGTAGCATGTTAATTCACTAGTACTTAAAAGTATGGTTCCAATGTAGCCAAATGTATCTTATGAAAATAAATGGCAAAATTTTAATTTTCCAATATAATTTCCACTTACCAACACATAAGATTGATAATTAAACTTAATTCATTTTTCATGAGTTGAATAGAATTCTGTACTCATTGGGCTTGTATACATGTGTCTGTATGTCTAGTTTTATAATGTATCTATGTATGTACATATTTAAAGTTATAATTTTATGTGTCTGTGTGGATTCTGTGTGGTATAGTGTGTGTGTAAAGGTGCACAGGCCAGAGGAGAATGTTCATTCTTCTTGTTCTTCATGAAGTACTTTCACATGGTGTGTGATTGTGCAATAAGCCCTTTATAATCCTTCATAATAACTTGCTGAGGTCCAGCTTCAGTGGGGTTGTAGAACTCGAAGGGGATATGTGGAGTCGGCGTTGTGAGGAAATGATGTGGGCAAGTAGTTCAGGTGAAGCACACTGGATGCAAAGAAAAACTCTGCTTCTTCATTTGTAATTTAGAATAATTTTTTTTGCAAGCAAGACATAGCAACTTATTCATGTAGCTTACATTCTCTAAGAAATATTGCACAATATTCCTCTTTTCCCTTGGTTTCCCCTGCTTCTGTTTAACTCATGGACCTCTTGCCCCACAGACATTCTGATATCATCTGAAACAAGAAAGTCAAAGATTGTAAGCTGGTTGATATCTTACCCAGGCTCATAAAAGCTAGCCAAGAGTCCTGGCAGGTAGCTCTTACAGTTATAAGGTATTATGCCCCTGTGTATGGTAAAGGTTGATCTAATGAACCACTGTTTTGCATTGATGTCTTTCCTCTAGGAGCCCAACCTAACTCTATTGTTAATTCTGAAAGTTACATATTTTGTTTTACTTCCTTGAATGGGCCCAACCCAATTATTTGAAAGATGTTTACTTTTGCTCCCTAGCATTTCAGGCTCCTTTTTTAGTAAGTCATCTGTAGGTTTAGGAAATGTGTCCATTAATTCCTGTAATCATAATTAATGTTTCTTGGGAACAATTGGTAAGGCATGTGACATAGAATTACAAGGAACATGTCTCATTAGGTGAAATATACATTTGTGGTGTCAAGAAAGTTTGTTCATTCAAACTAGTCATAGTTTTAGGATCCATAATCTGTTTACCCATTTAAACATTAAAGCCTCAGAAATTTCTGTAGAGACATTTTTTTCCTGTTTAATTATTGCTGTCTGTATACATACATCTAAATTGGGTTCCCTATTACTACTGAGAAGGGGAAAATGAAAGCAAAAATAAGCAGTACTAAACTTATAATAACTCCAGAAATTCCAAGGAAAAGATAGCAATAGCTCAAACTGTCAGACAACAAGTACTCCAGGAGGTTGCTGAAAGACTTCTTGGCCCTGCCAAAGAATGTCTCTGATGCCACAGCCCTGGTGAATGGTGTCCCATCAGTGTCACACTCCAGAGCTGACCATTGCTGCCATTTGGACACTGACAATAACTCATTTTATTCTATGATTTTCTTTATATTTTGAGGGTAAAAAGGTCTCAAAAACTCTGCAAACAAAGCCAACCATTAATTATCTTCATCAAAGTCAGGCGTGGTGGTACACACCTTTAATCCCAGCACTCAGGAGGCAGAGATAGAAGGTTCACTGTAAGTTCGAGGCCAGTCTGAGACTACATAGTGGGTTCCAGGTTAGCCTGGCCTAGGACATGACCCTACCTCGAAAAAAAAAATCAAAGAAAAAATACCTACATCATTTACAGGTGAAAGGTCAGAGGCTTAAATATATAAATGTAGACCTGGAGAGATAGTTCAATAGTTATTTTCTTTGTTTGCAAAGGCTGTCATCTCAGATTCAATTCCCCAGTACCCTTGTACACCCAGATGCTCAAAATGATGCACACATCTGGAGTTTTTTTTGCAATGGCAAGAGGCACAGACATCCCCATTCTCTTTTCTCTGTGCGTCTCTCTTTCTTTCTCTCTTTCTCTCTCTGTCTCTTTCATCTCTCATAAAAATATAAAAATAGCTCTGTAGAGATACTTAGTACTTAAGGGGTTTCCCTGTGAAGGCTAAGGACCCAGGTATGATTCCCCAACATCCATGTAAGCCAGATGCACAAGGTGGCACATGCATCTGGAGTTCATATATAGTGGCTGGAGGCTCTTGCATACCCATTCTTTCTCTTTATCTTCCCTCCTCTCTCTCTATCTCAAAATATATAAATAAAATATTAGTATGATATATTTTATAATATATTAATTATATTATGTAAATATATAATTATTATAATGTTTATATTATATTATTACATTTATAACATTTTGATGTATATAATGTGATTTGTTGTAGGCTAAACAAGGAGAGTCAGGACTTCAAGTTGTTTTTTGGTTTTGAGTGTCAGCACTTCTTTTCCTCCACCATTGTGCTACCTTTACAGTTTGCATAGGTCGGATTCACTGACATTGTTGTGGCCACAGACAGGTCCTGAGATTAGGGTTGCAGACTCTGAACTGCTCTTGGCAAAATCCACTTGAATACAAGCCAGGATTATTTCTAGGCAGGGAAGACATGCTCAATCCTGGTTCAGCACCATGGAGAGCATTCAAGGAGGTTTGTGCGGGTTTTCTTTGTCATTTGAAAATCATCTTGCAATAAAAAAAGAAATTGACCTTAGGTCAAGCCTACTTTAGCATATCCTGGAGGAAAACTCCTCATTCATACTTATATGTAATCAACTCAAACTATTTTCTATTGGAGTTTTAGTTTAGTTTATGTTTGTGTGGATTTTGTTTAATGCCTTGTTACTACATGCAAGCCCGCATATGTATTTGTGTGTGTGTCTGTGTTTGTGTGTGTGTGTGTTTGTGTGCACATGCATGCATGTGCACAAGGGTCTCTTCCCATTGCAGACGAATGCCCATCCATTTTTATGTGGGTGGCTGGTGAATTGAACCCAGGCCAGCAGGCTTTGCAAGCAGGCACTTTTAACCACTGAGACATCTCCCCAGCATCCACATCTGTTTTACTTATTATTATTCTCTCACTTATTGGAATTTGGTAAATAGAAAATATTTATTAGATAAACATTGAATGTATGTAAATATCAAGTGTTAATTACCTCCTCAGTCCTGCACTCTATTCTGAGTACTTCTATTTGCCTTTTGAACATCACCCAATCATATTACTAAGTGAGAAGATCAGAAATTCCCTCATATTATATAACAAAATGATCAAAATTCTTTAAAGTTGCATTTATTCATTAGTTCTGCTTCCTCCCTTCCCATGCAGTTTTCAATCTACTGTACTCATAGGTATGCTTCCCCCACTCAACTAAGGCTACTTCTTAAATTAATTTTGGGACATCTTTTATAACCTCATCCCATTTGATTTCCAGTCCTTGGCATTATCAAGCACTTCTTTCCCTCTCATATCTTGTCTGGCAATATTCTGTCTGCATTTTCCTCTTCTATTTCCATCCACTCCCTGCCATTTGCCTTCTTTTCTTTAAAGGTCCCTTAAGTGTTCAGATTCCATCCCTCTGTCATCACACAATCTCTTTGCTTTTTTCATTTGCACATTTATTTCTTATAACTTCAACTAATATGTACCATTTATTCCTAGATATTCTGATGAGGGTCATGCTACCTTTTCAAATTTCTACTAGCCAGAGAAGGCAGAATATACATTCTTTAAGAGTTTGTAGTGGGAATAAAAATGTAATAATGGGAAAGTTTTTAGAATGTTTGAGTTTAAGTTTGAACAGTAGACGATAATTACTGGCTGAATGTTTGTGTATTGTCCCCAATTCATATATTGCAATCATATCCTCAAGTGACTTGAGATTGAAGGTAGACCCTTGACAGGTGACAAGGTCATAAAGATGGAGTTCTTATGAGTAGGATTAGCATTTTTTGAAGCAAGCCCAACAGACTGGCCTTTTTTTTTTTTAAATGTGAGAGAGTGAGAGAATCATCACACCAGGGCCTCCAGCCACTGTAATGAAACTCCAGATGTGTGTGCCACATGTGTGACTTTGCATGCTACATCACTTTGTGTGTGTGGCTTGTGTGGGATCTCTAGAGTCAAACATGAGTCTTTAGGCTTTGCAGACATGTGCTTTAACTGCTAAACCATCCCTCCAGTCTGGGATTAGCACTTTTAGAAGAGGCCAGAATGCTAGTCATTCTTTCTGCCAAGTGAGGTACAGTAGAATATGGCTATCTGAAACCTGGATGAGAGCCCTCTCTAGAATTTATCTAAACTCCATCCTGTTATTATAATTCAAGCATCCCAAACTATGGTAAATAAAATTTTGTTTTATATAAGTCAACCAGTCTATGGTAACTTATACAAGTCTGAACGAACTGAGAAGGATCCATCTGACTTCACTATACAGATATTTTTGTGAAAAGAGAAAAAGCTAGTGCATATATATACATATACATACATACATATGTATATACACATATATATGTGTGTGTGTGTGTGTGTGTGTGTGTGTGTGTATGTTTGAATGAACACTTGAGCAAAAAGTTAAAGGCACTAATGGGTCATTGTCATCACCACCACCACCATCATCAAGTATGAAGAAGGACCTGGTTCATCATAGATATCAGAAATTTTAACACATTACTTAGTTCACAATTTATGTGTGGCCAAATACTTCCAGGAGAAATAAGAGGTTTGTTCAAACTTTTGCATTTGTAAGAAAGGTAACGAGTCAAGAGACCTAGAATATGTCTATACATATTTTGCCTACTGCTGCTCATAACTCTCAAAGTTTTGAGGTTATTTTATCTTCTTATTAACTGGTTGAATCAACTAACATAGAGGAAATTTTACAGCTGGGCTATATTCCTGTCTTTTCTATTTACCTGACATTACCTATTTTATAACTGTTAAACCTGACAAGTTATATTTAGTATCAATACTAACTTTGGTACAAAGACAGTGCATCCCTTAATTTCATATTTGGCCCATATCTCCTCAGATACCTCAGCTAGAAGGTGTGTGAAATCTTGTAATTATGCTGATATAAACAGTGATTACTTTTTAAAACTTGTAGGAAGGAAATATCATGGGAAGAAAGCTGAGACCATATTGTCTTCATCATGAGCAGAAACCCAAAATAGATTGCTGCACACAAGTTTGTAGTCGTGCTTGGGAATGGAGCCGACACCACAACATAGCCCTATACTGGGGTTCTGCCAGCTCTGTCCCTACACATGAAACAGGTACATCTGTGCCCATGGCATAAATTATGCTTCTATAAGAAGTTCAGGCAGGTTTGGATTTAACAATAATTCTAGAAAGAATTGCAGAGGGATATGGGTTCTGCTGGTGGAGGCTTTTGCTTGTTAGGAGACAGGGATCCTCACCTCAATCTGTACAAAAAAAATTATAGGACCATTGACCTAGTTTTTTTTTTTGGGGGGGGGGTAAATGCACTCGTTGCTCTGCTAGTCTTACCTGGCTATGACCTCTGATTCTTTCAGACATGATCTGCCCCACTTTGAGCTTGAGTATATCAGACTGAGATTATCATCAGTTTGGAATTTTGAGATGTTTCAAAACGTGTCTTGTTCAGAGAAGCTGAAGTTGATTCAAAGAAAATTGTAATTTTTAACTAATTAAGAGGAAGTATTGATTTGTTAATCCTCCTCTTCCTTCGTCATGGCTATAATTTTTTGAACAGGATCTCACTTTGTAGCCCAAACTGTCCTCAAACTCCTGGGTTATCTTCTTGCCTCAATCTTCAAAATGCTGAGATCATACTCATGAACCACCATGGCAGGCTCTTGTCTTCTTATTTTATTTTTATTGTAAGCATTCAAAATAGATATTAATCTTTTTGCTGTGTTATGTAATATTGTGTGTGTGTGTGTGTGTGTGTGTGTGTGTGTGTGTTGTTGTGTGGTATATGCATGTGTATATGCCCTTGTACAACCTCATGGGCTGTGTCAGGGGTAATCTCCTGTGGTATCCAGAACAGAACATTGGGTTCCTGCTCCATCACTCTTCTGATCATTCTTATTTAAGCCAGGGGCTCTTACTGATAACTTGAAGTTGCCGTTCTTCATAAGCCTCAGTGATCCCCTGGTTTCTGCTTCCCATTTCAAGACTTGCCCATAACCAACTGTTTGTGTGGGATCTGGAGACCCCTATGATTGCTCAGGAAGTACACTTAGCTGCTGAACGATCTTTCCAGCCTGATATTAATGCCTTTTAATAAGTCAATAGAGATATTAGTTATTTTCAAACTGGAAATGAGCTGGCTTGATGGCAAAGTACTGGAAGTTGCTAAACAGGCTGCTGGGGCAAAAAGTCATCAACAATCTTACCCAGCAGTGGATTTTGTGAGCTACACAACCAACCAGCCAGACAAGATGTGCCCAGGGTACAATAGTGGCATGACTGTTATGAGGGTAACAACTGTTCTATAAATGCATAACAACTATTCTCTAAATGGATGGGAGGAGTAGCCAATAGGAAGGAATTCATGCTTGGTTCTGCAAACTTCGTCAAGACTATGGCTGAGAAAGCCATAGGCTCAAAGAGGGAAATTTTTACTATTTTTCTAAATGGATATGTTATACCCATCAAACTTCACTCTAAATATGTGTGTTTATGCCCATGTATTAGTGGTTATCTCAACTTCAGTCAGAGAAGCTTCTTTTTGCACATGGAAGTGACTACTGGGGATTTGCAAAACTCATTAGAATGCTAAGAGTGACTACTGTATACTTGGCACTGAATGAGGAATCCATTACACCCCCTTAAAGGTTTAGAGAACATTGCAGAACATAGTGCAGAAAGAATGTAAGAGCTGGGGGCTGGAGAGATGGCTTACCAGTTAAAGGTGCTTGCTTGCAAAATCTAAGAGCCTAGGTTCAATCTTCCAGTACCCTTTTAAAGCCAGATGCACAAAATGGCACATGTGTCTGGAGTTCATTTGCAGTGACAGGAGTCTCTGGTATGCCTATTCTCTCTCACTTTCTATCTACCTCTCTCTATATATAATGAAAAAATAAAATATTTTAAAAAGAGTGGAAGAGCTGGAGAATAGGAATTAGTATTATGGAACTTTGTGGTCTGGCCATAACATGGCCATTACATTAATGAACTCACAGCAGCTGTGGTTACTTGCACAAGATTTGTATAAGATAGGGCCAATCATCAGCATTCCTCCATGGATGGAGGAGAGGCTTGACACACAAACCCGGGGAGCTAATAGCAGTTCAGGGGATTGGAGGAGGGAGGATTATTCTCTTCAGTAGTGTTGCCACTGGTAAGTGGTCAAAAGAAGGAGTTTAGCTAGTCCCATCTGACCTCTGGTTTACAGTTAAACACCCTCATTAAAGATGGTGACTTAGGGCTGGAGAAATGGCTTAGCAGCTAAGGCATTTGCCTGCAAAGTCAAAGGATCCTGGTTTGACTCTCCAGGACCCACGTAAGCCAGATGCACAAGAGAGTGCATGCATCTGGAGTTCGTTTGCAGTGGGTGGAGGTCCTGGCATGCCCATTCTCTCTCTCTCTCTCTCTCTTTCTCTCTTTCCCTCTCAAATAAATAAAATATATATTTAAAATGATGACTTATTTTCTTTATTTCATGGTGTGAAGAAGAGTAAGAATTTATTGTGATTTGAACCAGATTTTATTGACACAGATTTTAATACTTTGTGACTTGGGAGAATAATTGAGAAAGTGGGTTAGGAAAGGAAATGGGTGGGAAGAGAATGGACAGAGAAGGGAAGAGATTTAGCCTTAGAAGATTGTGTTCTGCCCCTGGTACATGTGACTTCTGGGTTTGTTGTTTAACTTGTGCATGTTCAGATCCTTTGCTTCACTATTAATAGATTCATCCTGCCTCAAGTTCCTCACATGGTTAGTGTGAGATCAGTGAAGACCTAAATATCCAAGTGTTTTGCAACTTACAAAGAGCTGTACAATTTCAGGTTACTAGCACAGGTATATTTATAGAATTTATTTAGAAGTTTACATATGAGGTTTTCATATACTTTTTTCTTGTTCCTCAATATTTTAAATAAATTGTTATTGTATTTATATACCCTTGGCTTATTGTGTGGCAGTCATGGGGATCACTGAGAGTTGAGACAGGAGTTTGAAGAAACAATCTTTTATTTGATGCTACTGTAACCCTAAAATCAGCCATAGCTACAGAACTGGAGCACAGAACTGTAAAGTGGAGTTTGATAAGTCAAAAAATAAAAATAGTCATAAATCTATGTGATATATGGCGAATTAAGGATGCAATTTGGGAATGTGAATGTCAGCAACCTGAGAGTAGGACGAGCCAAATATAAATGAGGAAATTTCTTAGTAGAGGTTTGGATATTTGCAACCATTTTGTAGCCATATATAAATAAGGACTTGGGGGGTTACTAGAGACACACAGTGAATGATGTTTTATTTTGACAGGTTCCTTTGTTTATCAAACTACTCTCTAAGATATATCTCATAAATCAAATTGATGGCCTGTAGGGGTTTAAGAATAACATTTATAATGACCATGGTTTTCTGTCCATTCATATTTTTTTCAAAGTTGTCATTCTTTTTTGTTTTCATTAAAATTGTGGCTTATTTTAGAGACCTAGAATAATTTGTTTCATTTGGAAGGAAGTTCTACTTTGTTTTGGTCGATATTATCCCAGATGTAATGTTCCGTTTCTTATGACTTGTGGGCATGCATGTGCATATTAGTTAGTTTTCACCAAAGACACAGAACCAGTGGTGCATGTAAATATGTAGGGATTTACTATGATGCATTGGCTTATATGTTTATAGAGAGACCTGTAGAACCCAAATCTGCCCTGTGGATTGGCAGGGCAGAGACCAAAAAGGCAAAAGGCATTCTGTGGGAGAATACCCTCTTTGATGGGGGTGTTTGGTGTTTTTGTTTTATTCATGACTTCACAGACTTAAATGTTAATCCCACCTGAGAATGTCACTCATGTTGATACATAAAATTAACCATTATGGTACCTAAAAAGGAAAGATTGTATAACCGTATCTCTTTACTCTTACATAGTAACATTGCATTGATTTGATATATACATGAGTGTATGTAAATTATATATACACATACACACACATATGCACACACACATGTATATACAGTATTGAGTAAGAGGTGAAAAACATTCAAAACTGGATATAAGAAAACCATCACCAATAATTTTGCCACTGAAGGGTTTGTATTTCTATTTTGAAATTTTTATTTATTTCAGTCTCTTAGAAATCATATTTGTAAAGCTAAGTTTCTATTACTTGTATGATTTTATTTCCAGTTTTATTTCATATTATTATTATTAAGTAGATATTTGCTGTATTTTTTAAAAAATCTATAGAAATACTATATTATTTTATATTAATATAATACTTCATGTAGACAGAATTTGCCTGATGATTTAAATTACTGGCAATTTTCTATAATATAAATAATGCTGTAGTGAACATATTCATGAGTAGAAATCTCTATTTACATTTGTTTTCGTTTATAACACTTTTCTATATAAAATTATTGGCTTTGAAGGAATGGACCTGTTGCCAAATGTTGCACTGATTTTAAATAGTATAATTGGAGCAGTAGATTTAATTCATATTGAATGCTGTTTTTGCCACTACCAGTGAAATTTGTATTCTCTTAGAAAAAACAGATATCTTAAGAGTCACTGCAAAATAATGAAATCTCTAAAATATTCTCCTCATAATAATGTGTTAGCATCTTAGTAGTTTTAGTTGTTTAAATTCATTCCCCCAGATTGCCTACTATCCTTTGTGGAAACTTTTTATGGTACAGTTCTGCCTTAGAAAAATTACAGTGGCCAGATTTAGGGAAAATATGGCTGATATGTTACCATTGTTTGGGCAGGGACTAAGGAACTTAGTGAAGGATGCTTGTTTTATAAGTATTCCATGTACAGTTGAGATGTTGCTTTGCCTATCAATGAGCATCTTCCAAACTGAGTCTCTTTTTTGCTTCAATAGGGTGCTTCAAAATATGTAGTTATTTATGATAGGTTCTCTTGGAGAGAGTCTTCTGTATCCTCAAATTATAGTATCATATTCTGAAACATTCTTACAGAAACAGCAATATGGCAACATGTTTTCTACTATTATTTTTCATCTATCCGTTATATTCAGTGGTTGGTCAGGAAAAAAATATGAATCTGAGACTAGAATCTGCCTCATATTTGAAATTTGGTAACTGCGGGTTAAAGGATCTTCTTGTTCTTCCTTCAGGAAAAGGAAGGAAGAGGTAAAGAGACTATTAAAGCAAAGTCCCCAAGGAGGCTGGGGAAAGGGAACAGCAGTAGTGGTGGGATTATGTTTAGCTCATTAATTTATGTACATTCACATATTAAATACTTGCCATAAGCCCATGAAGGAGATACATACTATTATCTCCCCCATTTTATATATGAAAAAAAAATTGAAGAAAGATAAAATAACTTACCTAATCCCATTAGTAGAACCTGTTTGCAGATGGGGTTGCCTATGATAAGAAATATGTTCCTCTTGAATGGTGGAGAGCTGGTAAAATGGAAGCTAATACAATTATGCAGAGAGTAAAGCCACTCTGATTGCTCTAATTTTCTCTGTTAATTAGGATGTGGGAATTCTGTATCTGAAGAAGGAAAGAGGTGAGTATGGACATGGGACTGATTTGGGAATACTAATTGTAATGATTATTAGAAATAGCTATATGAGAGGATAAGATGATTAAATACCCACCCAAGGGATGCTGAGCAGACCCAGTGTTTAGCTGAAGCTGAAGGCTAAGGATTCCCTTTGCTTTCAGCTACCCTACCTTGAGGTACACTTCTGTGGGTGGAGATACTGATGCTTTGTTAGATAAATCTGAGCAGGAAGAGGAATTTGGTAATTCCTTGGCTCTATAGGACTCAGAAAGGAGCATTATCTTAAAAACAAAAAGCACAGATTTTTCTCAACTTGTAATTAGGTTATGTCCTAATAAACTCCTAGTAAGTATAAAATAGCATGAATTATAAATATACTGTTATGCCCAGTTCTCGGCACCCCCAGTGACCACCAAGGAGAACAAAACACGTATGCAAGGGCAAGGAGCTTTATTTTGGGCTTAAGCTTGGTCTCTTGACTTCACCAATGCAGTGGATCCATACAAGAGCCCTGAGTAGTGGGAGGGTAAGGTTTTTATAGGGATTTGAACATAGAAGGGGGTGGGTACATGATTGGTTGATTTAAGCAGTGTACTCTTCTGGTTGGCTTAGGATTTGGGTGGGCAAAGTTGCTGGGCTGGGGCTAGGGGCATTGAACTTATCTATGACTACAGGAATGTATGGCGTAATCAGTTTCCAGTAAGTGTTAAACCCACCCTTACTGGAAGATAAGAACTTAGACCTTGCCAGGAAACAGAAACTTAGGCTTACTGAGGACTCTGAAGCCTGTCATGGTGTCCATCTGGTTCCTGAGTCCTTCATTCCCCCCTCTCTTTGTACCATGAGGAGCCAATCTTGGATCCCAATTGAGTTAGTGAGTGGAGTCTAATGGTATATACTGTGATCTTAAAACCATAAGCTGTACTGTATTAATGTGTTCCCTAACAAAAGCAACTAATCTATTAATAATGCAAGGTCCTGTTGTGATTAGCAACAAACATAAAAGTAATGGCCCTGCTAAAGCAGACAGCAGAGTTTTTAACCATGGGGAATGCCTGAACCATGAGTCAAACCGTCCTCTATCAGCTTCTCTTTCTTTTCCAAATTCTCTTGTACCTTCACCATTGAGTCTCTAATTATACCTGAATGGTTGATATAAAAACAAGATTCTTCCCTTAAGGCCACACATAGTTCCCCTTGCTGGAGGAATAATAAGTCCAACTCCCATCTATTCCATAATACAACCTCAGCTAACGAATCTACATTTTCCTCTAACTGAGAAATTCAGCCTCTGAATGTCTAAGTCTATACTTGATGTTTTCCTTGAAGGGTGAGTGCCGTGCCGCAATGCCTGTTCTTGCCCCTACCAGGCCTGCACTGGGAAATGTTGTCACCAACCAGACAGTAAATAAGGCACCTGGATCATACCCAGTAACATACAGTCTTATTCCCCAGCTCTTTCCATTATCCTAGGACACTTGTCTCCCTTTTTCTGAGAGAAACGAAATTAAAGGTCTCATTTCCTTTCAAGAAAGGGAGGTAACATTGTCCATTTTGGTCCCTGGTCTGGTTCAGTGTCATGGTGATAAGGTCCCCCTTAGTAGGTGGGTTTCAATATACCCTTCTGGTAGATGCACATTGCCAGCCAGCACAGTAGAAGGCTTCAGATCCCCCACAGCCCCCTTTGATTCTTGCTTTCCCTAAGTTCCCATGGCATACATAAGAAATTTCCTGATTTGTCAGAGTCCCATGAGTCACCCACTAGTTGATGGAGGTCGAAGATCAAATCAGGAAACCAGGTTCCCCATAGGGCAAGATGTGATTTGGAATAAGCAATTTCCCCCGTGGCAGTGTTGGTTATTATCCAGGTCCTATTATAAACTTGGTGGGGAGTATCTGCCACAATACATACAGTTAGGAGCACAGTTAGGATCAGGAGTTGAAGCTAGAGTGGGGTGCTGCATTTCTATTGTGGCAGATAGTCCTCAGGTTCAGCCAGTGGATCTGCCGGTCAGATGTGGGTGGGTGTGATGAATCCAAGTGGCAATTCTGTTCAGTTTCAAAGTGGTAGGTGTGGTCAGGATGAAGACTTAGGGTCCCTTCCAGCGTTCCAGTGTCTCGTGGCACCCAGTCTCCCAGATTATTTACATATTTTACATATTTACATATTTTAGATTTGAAAATAACCCTTTGAACATCTCTATTTGTTTTTCTTTATTATAGAATTAAAACTATGGGAAAAGATGTCTTCATGTTTGTTTCCCCTCTTGGAAAGCTCTTGTGTTACTTAATAGGCCATTCATATATGTAAGGTATTTTTTATCTTTGGTTATACATTTCTCTTTGAGTGTTTAAGACCATGCAGATAGCCACATTTAATTAAGGATTAGTTTTGGAAGTCACTAATGGCTCTCCAAAGAGACTTTAGGGACACAGGAGTAGCCCCATAGTTTACTGGTGTCTTTTGCCTTTAGGATGAGTCAGGGTCATGCTGGCCAAGTAGTTTTCCCTTCTTTGGGAAGTCAGGAGGACTGATTGCTCCTTAAATGTGACTCTCCTGTTTCACACTGTACACCAGTTTTGTCTGGGTCTCCATATCCTCCCTGCTCAGGAAGACAGGTGACTTACCAGGGGGCCAGAGTAGAAGTGTCCCATCATCTCCA
Organism: Dipus sagitta; assembly: GCA_036346955.1. NCBI lineage: Eukaryota > Metazoa > Chordata > Mammalia > Rodentia > Dipodidae > Dipus > Dipus sagitta. The sequence continues at coordinate 88,187,882 of CM070773.1, forward strand.
GTGGCCTCATGACCTGGGAACACAGGCCAAAATATTGGTGCCTCTTGCTCTGATGATTCCAATTGGCTTTGGCTTCTATGTAGGTAATTAACACACTTAGAAAGGAAGTTACATCAGCCTGGATGTATGTACATATAGAACACATTTGATTTCTGAAATAGACTTAGTTAAAGAATAGCACAAGGGCTTCTAAAATCATTTTGTCCTATCTTTAAAATTTTAGTTGTACTATGGCAGCATAAGCCTTATATATGAGGTATAGAAAGTAGGCATATCTAACATTTATAAATATAGGCAGAACCTGCTACCAGTCTTGAAAACAGTATCAATTGATTTACAGACTAACTCATTTAAGCTAGAAATTGTCAGAAAAGGAGAAGTAAGACAGTATAAAGTCTTAGCACCTGTGTTTGAAAACATCTTTGATTAGTTCAGATACCTATGTGGTTATAAACTACCCAGAGAACATTGGAAACAGAACCACAGAGATTGAAATTTTTTTTTAAACCAAAACAGCTAGCTAAATTCTAACATAACCCTTGATAAATCTTTTTGAAAGAAAAAAACATTATTTGACAACCAATGAATTTGGCTTAAACTTGATAGCTATTGATTTTATGTACCACAGAAATTTTTATTAACATAAAACAATTTTATGTTTTACCCATGACAAATTGGATAAACCTTAAGCAAGCTATCCCAACAAATCCCAGGGAGATGAAAGTTATCATTACTGAAATTAAATCACTTAAACCTAAGTGATTAAACCTAGTTATGACCATTCAATAGAATTAGCATAAATAAGACAGAAGCTATCTTTAAAGTCACAATGTCTTTAGGTATGAGTACTTCACCTTTGGAAATTAACCATTTCTATGTGAGCCTTTGTCTTAAGAATAGTTAAAACCTTGATGAAAAGAGGAACCTAATTTACTTTACTGAGAGAGTCTTAAAGCCAGTTTTATAACCCTTAAATCATAACAAATTAGCATTAGTGACCTGTTAATCAGTGAGGCCTTATCATAAGACTCAATTTCTCCACTGATTAAAACCTTGGCATCAGGTAAACATTAGATTTAATCCAATTAAATGTTTCAATGAAGGGGCCCTTCCCCTGATATACATATTAGGTAAGTCTGATGCTTATCTTATGTAAGGAAGGAGTTTGTAACCTGATCAAATACCTTGACTCAGTTAACCTATTTAACATTTTGTCTAGTGAGAAATTTTATCTAACAGATGTGATTTTAGGTGTTCAAAAGGGAAGAACTAAAGAGAACCACAGTTATATGCTGTACTCCTTTCTCCTTGTCAGAGACAATTGGCCATTTTGTCTTTAGTCACAGTCTGGGGGACACGTGGCTTAAACTTGCATGGGGTCTGAGATAAAGGGGGTTCCATCCATTTTTTCAGAGTCCAGCTTTCCATGAATTTAAGTAGCATATGTTGGAAAGCAAGAGCAAAATGAAATTATAGAGCAGAGAGATAAGCATCCTGACATTCCTTATCCTATTCTGAAGTTTTTTTTTTTTTTTCATAGCAAATTTACCCATTTGCAAAACACAAGGTGATAGACTCTTGTCTACGTTTAACCTGGTTAAACCTCCAATTACATCTGTACTTATGACTTTGTGACCACCTAGCATAGGCATCACCTGTGTCTGTGTCTAATGTAAGATGAATTTAGATTAAGACTGTGTCCCTACATAAAACTTTTAGAGTATCCTTATGAGTCTGTAAGCAGTTGAAAAATCTCTAACTTTAGGCATGGCATTTAGGTTTAGCCTGAAAATTCTTTTCTACATATGCACATCTTCATCCACATACTTTAACATTCTCATCTAAGTACCACTCAAAAAGCATTTTTAAAGAGCATTCTATGTCCCAACATTGAAAAATTCCTTCCCAGTTCCTTCAATCAATTCATCTCATCTCATTATTAACCACCTTTCTTATGAGGCTATTATGAAAAACTACACCAAATTAATTAATCCTATTACTCACTAACAAGTGAGTAGTCTAAAGACAATTTTATGTCATTAATACCAATAAGACACTAAAATAAGGCAAATATTGTTGTTATCTTGAGGCAGGCTGGCCTAGAAGTCAGGTCAGTTGTCTCCTCCTTTTAAGTACATTACCATTTTTTTTTAATACCTGACAAATTATAAGTTACCACTTTAGAGAGAATTCTGTTGTTTTTAATAATCCTCTATAAAAGTTGAAGTTGACCTAGAACATAAATTCAGTAATTATATTTATGGTATCATGTAACTAAGTTGACATTGTTTTTTTACGTAAAACTTCAGTTCCTTATAGGCTGTAGTTAAACATGACTTTTTTTTTCTTTCTTGCTACTTTTTGGTGCACTGTTGCGGTTAGGTGGGGCTTGCATACACCTTAGATCAGCCCTGCCTTACTCCTGGCACTCACAGGGGTCCTATCTAGTACACATGGAGGTAATGGCCAAGAAGACTGCCGGGAAGCCAAGGATTCTGACTACCTGAAAGGGAAAGGGTGAGCCTCCAGGACTGCCAGGAGGCCTCTGAAGAAGGTGGCCCACTGGGAAGCCACTGAAAAAGGAGTGGGCCCGCTCAGGGGCCACTGGGATAGGAGGCAGAGACATGGCACCTGCATGGGCAGAGGCACCATTGTCTGTCTGCCACCTGACTCTGACCCAAGTTGCTTTGGAGTGCTTGCAAATCTGGCTTGTAATTTTGCTGCTTAAAGGGAATGAAGAGAAATTTCCTTCCTGAGCTTTTCATTTCCTAGCCAGATAAGCTATGTGAGTCCACATGGATGCCCAGAAATAATCCAAAAATGACCTGGAGGACTTCTTCCTAAAAGGAGCCTCCCTCCCTCTGGGGAGCTAATTCCCTTAACTTAGCTCTTAGTCCATGAATCTGATACACACACACACACACACACACACACACACACACACACACACATATATATATATATATATATATATGAGGCAATGTTACCCATTAGAAATGCCAAGACCAGAGGGCAACATTCCCAAGGGGTGATTAGCACACAGGGGATTCCCCAAAGATCCGGACATGAGCCTGTGCACAAGTTTAAGAGGCCAGCGATCTGCCCTGCAGGCTTTTAAGAGGTCAATGTGTTACCAATTTTTTTGCGTGTGTGTCAGAGAGAAATAGATAGAGGGTTTTTGCCAACACCCAACGGGCTTTCGGGGTCCAAGCAGAGGACATGTGGCCTTCAGTCAATACCAAAGAGTGGCCTTGGCCAAGAGACATCAGTTGCCAGTTCGTCATGTCTGGTCCCACGTGATGGTGCAAACCGAAAATAAAGGAGGAGAAAGAGAAACCTGCCAGCCCTCAAAAACATGGAGGCAAGGCCACATGGGGCGATGTCTCCCAGTCCCTCTGGGAGAGCACTCACCCACCCTGTCCATCTCATAAGGTCCCTGTTCAGGCACCAGCTGTGGGTTTTTGGATTTTTGCTTGGGGGGCCACCATGGTTTACCTCGAAAGCATCCAGGCAACTGGGGTTGGGTGAGCATGTGAAGAGAGAAAGACACTACCACAAGAAAGTTGAGCAGCTCTTTCCTTACCTGCTGCCATGTTGAAATCCCAGTCTGGTCTAGTCAAAGGGAAGAAGGTATCAATGATAGCCTTATTATTGGTGAGATTCCCATCAATGCCCGGAACCAATTTCTGGGCTTTAGTCTGGCTTCTTTGCCTTTCCTCTGTAGTAAAGAGAATCTGTAGCAATTGTTGACAATCATCCCAAGTTGATTACCATCTTGGTCTGGGGGCCCCATAACCCGAAGAGGGAATACTGTGACTCCAAGGGGCCCTAATTTTAATGTCCTGAAAGTGTTCCATCAGTAAAGAAAGTGGGGTAGTCTGCGTCTGTCCCATCTGTCCAAGCACACAAATAGTAATTCCAAGAAAGAAAAGGAAAAAGAGACAGCAAAAAAGTTCAGCTGGCCAGCAACCACAAAACTGAGACAACAGCCTCTCGCGTTGTCTCTACAGATAGGGGAATGAAATCCCCTCTGAGCAGGCCTGGGTTACCCAGGAAAGTGGCCAGCTACTACAAAACTGAAACAACAGCCTCTCCCATTGTCTCTACAGACAGAGGAATGAAATCCCCTCCAAGTGGGCCTGGGGTACCCAGGACCCATCTCAACAAAGTGGCCAGCTACTAAAAAACAGAATTTGAGGCCATGGCATCTCACCATTCTGCAGTAGCGACCCACGTTGTCTCTACAAACAGGGGGATGAAACCCCCTCCCGGCGGGCCTGGGACACCGAGGACCCACCTTCCAAACAGAGTGGCCTCCAAGGGCGTGTCCATTCAACCACAATTTTCTAATGGACGGAAGAAGAAAGGACAGGTTTTCAGGAAAGACAAAACACAGAAGCACAACACAAGAACAAAGGACAGGTTTTCAGGAAAGACAAAATACAGAAGCACACTTATCAGCCGGCGACCTGAGCTCCACGTGTTGGTGGTCCTCAGCAGTCTCTGAGGAGATCCTGGATGAGCCCCCAAATGTTATGCCCAGTTCTCAGCACCCCCAGTGACCACCAAGGAGAACCAAACACGTATGCAAGGGCAAGGAGCTTTATTTCGGGCTTAAGCTCGGTCTCTTGACTTCACAAATGCAGTGGATCTGTACAAGAGCCCTGAGTAGTGGGAGGGTAGGGTTTTTATAGGGATTTGAACATAGAAGGGGATGGGTACTTGATTGGTTGATTTAATTTAATTGGTTGATTCTGGTTGGCTTAGGATTTTGGCAGGCAAAGTTGTGGGGTTGGGGAAGGGGCATTGAACTTATCTATGACTACAGGAATGTATGGCATAATCAGTTTCCAGTAAGTGTTAAACCCACCCTTACTGGAAGATAAGAACTTAGACCTTGCTGGGAAACAGAAACTTAGGCCTACTGAGGACTCTGAAATCTGTCATGGCATCCATCTTGTTCCTGAATCCTTCAATACCTAATCCACTTGATCTACAGAACATTAAAATTTGGCAGAATCGGCTACAAAGGGTTACAATTGTTTAGCTAACTGGGAGGAATCATTTGATGACATTGCTTTGCATTATGAGAGTATTATACTATACATCATGAGTCTGGGGAATGATTAAAATTTAAAAGCTGAAATACAGTTTCTGCTAAATGGGTATTATTTTCACACTATCATAAAGTTGAAAATTATAGTTTGCATTATCATATACTATATAACATTTCTAAACTCTAATTTGGTTTAAATCTTTTTCATAATTTATTTTATTTGACAACTCCCATAATTGTAGAAAATATCCCATGGTAATTCCCCCCCCCCACCTTTCCCTTTGAAACTTCATTCTCTATCATACCCCTCTCCCCCCAATCAGTCTCTGTTTTATTTTGATGTCATCATTTTTTCCTCCTGTTATGATGGTCTTGTGTAGGTAGTGTCAGGCACTGAAATGTCATGGATATCTAGGCCATTTTGTGTATGGATGAGCACATTGTAAGGAGTCCTACCCTTCCTTTGGCTCTTATATTCTTTCTGGCACCTCTTCAACAATGGACCCTGAACCTTGGAAGATGTGACATAAATATTTCAGTGCTGAGCAGTCCTCTGTCACTTCTTCTGAGTACCATGGTGCCTCCTGAATCAACCCAAGGTCGTTGCCATCTGAAAAGAGAAATTTCTCTAACCAAAAGTGAGAGTAGCATGAACATATGGGTACAAACATTAAGAGAGGTGCTTACTGAGCAGATTGTTGAGCATAATATATACATTTAGCCAGATATCAGTAGACATTATACCCCTAGGGATCATCATTACCTCTGTTGTAGGTTTTCAGTATCATGAATGTATTCTCTCCCATGGAGCGGGCCTCCAGTTCAATTAGAGAGTGTTTGGTTTCCCCCAAAACAGACATACCACAATTGCACCTATTGGCTCATTGGGCCTGGTTGGCCGAATTTAAGGGTTGCAGTGTCCACGGTTGAGTATCTCCACTTGTGGTTTCTCTTTCTCCATTGAACTGCATGCAGCATAGCATTTTCCAGTTTTCTGTCAGGATGTCTATCTATATGGGGGAGGTTTTCAGCTCAGCTCTAGCAGGCTTCCTCAGTGACCTTGCAACCCAAGTATGTGGAGTCTTCAAAAACAGGGCATTACCATCTATTCCTGGTTGGAAACCAAGAGCCTCAGCCATGTTTGGGGCTATCAGTGACCTCCCTGGCCAACAACTCACTGAAAGGTATCCTATCCTTGGCACTGAAGATTTTCTAGTAATATTCTATGTCTTTTGGATATTCTGTTGTCCAAAAAAGTAGATTCCCATATTACTGATTTATATCATCTTAGATTTTGATTAGCCTTCCCTCCACCTTTCCTTTATTCAATCTCTTCCTCTGACCTCACTTACATCTTTTCAACCCCATTAACCTGTTCTTCTACTTACATATACACAATACCATCCTATCAAGTCACCCCTCCCTTTCTATCCCCCTCCCTTTTTTTGTTTTTTCAAGGTAGGGTCTTGTTCTAGTCCAGGCTGACCTGGAATTCACCATGTAGTTTCAGAGTGGCCTAGAACTCTGTGTTCCTCCTACCTCTGCCTCCTGAGTGCTGGGATAAAAGGCATATGCCATTACTTCCTGGCTGGTTTAAATCTTTTTGAAAGATAAAAAATACTATACTTAAAAAGTATTCTCCTGTGGTGGTTTGATACAGGTGTCCCCCATAAACTTAAGTGTTCTGAATGCTAAGTTCCTAGCTGATGGAAATTTGAGAATTAACACCTCTTGGAGGCAATTTATTGTTGGGGGCAGGTTTATGTGTATTTTAGCCAGGTTCCCCTTGTCAGTATTTGTCACACTCTCCTGTTCTTGTCATCTACCTTATGCTTTCCAGGAGGTGATATACACCCTCTGCTCATGATATCATTTTCCTCTACCATTTTGGAGCTTCCCCTTGAGAAAATAAGCCAAAATAAACCTTTCTCCCACAAGCTGCTCTTGGTTGGGTGATTTCTGCCAGCAGTGTGGACTTGACTGCAACATCTGCCTAGTCTACTTTTGTTTTGTTTAAGTAAATTTCTATAAGTTTCCAAAAATTATTAAAGGCCACTAAAATTTTGCAGAATTAAAACCAAGGCACAACAAAACTAATTCATTTTTCCTTTTCTACTTCTATATTTAATTTCAGCTTAAATGTGGTAACTTTGGGCATAAAAAGATAATCAAGATAAACAAGACTGTACTATTCTTGATGAATGTTATAGTCTAATGTGCCCACATGGAAATAAACAGATTATTACTAAGAAACATGACAAACTGCAGAGTGCACAGGTCTGCCCTGGCTGCCATTACAAAATGCTATGAACTGAATGGCTTAAATGACAGAAATATATGTTCTCAGAGTTATTGAGCTTTTTTTATGATTTCATGATCAAGGTATGAGAAAATGTTGCCTCTTGAGAAATTTGTCCAGTCTTACAGATGGCCACCTCCTTGCTATATCCACATGTACTTGTTCCTATAGCAGTGTCCTCCTTGCCATCTCTTTTTATAAAGACACTAATTTCTTTGGATCTTAAGGCCCCATTCTTATGACTTCATTTATTGATAATTGCTTCCATAGAGGCCTCCTCTACAAATATAGCAATGTTGGAACACATGAAGTTTGAAAGTACACAGACATTCAATCCACAACAAAGAAACTGTGGGATTATATATAGAAGCACTAAGGTGCGTATGGTAGTGGTATCCAGGGCTACTTGTAAGATGATTTTGAAGATTGTATCTGAAAAATAAAAATAAATTATCCAATTAAATGGTGAGAAGGAAGAGGAGAGTGATTCAGATAGAGAAATGTGAAAAATCCATAGAGAAAGAGAGAGACAAAGAACATGCATTTCAGAAAGGATGAATGTTTCTCATAGTTGATACTTTGAATGGAATTTGAAGGTGATAGGTGGAAATTAGGAAGCAGAGCAAGCTGTGAATAGTGGGAAGAAATATGGGTTAAATTCAGAAGGGCCTTGAAGCCTATGGTAAAGTCTCGAAGTTAGATCCTTACAGCAATGGGAAGACATTGAAGAATGAGGAGGAGAGCAGAGGGCAGAGAAAGAAGGAGGGGAGAGGAAGGAGAGAAGGGGACAGAGACAGACTGAAAGAGTGATATTAAGCTATTGTTTCAATATCAAACTCTACTGTGGAAAATGGAATGGATGAAGAGAAATCAGAGGCTGGAAGAACTGTTAGGTAACTCTTTGGAGTATGCATGTATTTAATAGGTGGTGACACAAAACAGAGGGAAAGGAGAGAATGAGACAGATTAAGAAATGTATTTCAAAGGCTGGAGAGATGGCTTTTAGTGGTTTAGGTGCTTGTCTGCAAACCAAAGAACTCAAGTTCAAATACCCATGACCCATAGAGGCCAAGTGCACAAGAGTCATTGAATATGTATGCATATTTCACCCTAAACACATGAACATACTTTTTGCATGCAAGAGACATATTTAGGACACACTGAACAGAACTCTTTAATAGAAAATCCATCTCTATTGTGTCTCAGCTTATAGGGCTGGTATTTATTCTTATCATGTCAGTATAGCACAGGAGCTTTGTTTGGAGAAACAGGCAAGATTGATGGTTTCGATTAATTTCTCTGCTTTGAATTTAAGAAGTTCTATTCTTTTTGAAGCAAAGCATTAGGAAGAAAAACCAGAATTACAATAAATACCCGATTTTCTGAACTGTGGATTGAGGCTCATCTGAGAATTGACAAGCAGAATTTGAAGATACAAATGAAGTTGCCCATTAACATAGCCCATCCTCCCTGCCAAGGCAAACTTATCTCTGGAACAAAATAGTATACCTAGTGAGGTTTAAGCAATGTAGGAAAAGAGATAAACTTAGGCTGACATGCAGTGAACTGTTTGAACCAAATATATTGTTACCATGTAAATTCTCAATTTAAGAAACATGTTTTCTCTCCCCACTCTCTCTTCTTCTCCCTTTCCCACCTCACCTTTTTCAGGGAGAAGTACAGTTTCATCATATCTAAGTGTCAAAAAGTCATTCATTTATAATGTTCCTGGAATATGAAGTAGCAATGATGGTGGGTAGAGACACACTGACCCTGTGTTTCTTAGAGAAGCTACTCACTTTAAAAACTGGATTTGTCCCAACGGGTGAAGCAGGCCTGTTAAACATGAAATTCGAGATGGATCTCCTACCTCTTGAAAGTCATTGCATGAGTTCCAATCACATTAGTACCTCTTCAGCTTGAGCCAGAATTTATAGCATAAATTCAACATTTTTCAAATCCTAATCAACCCAGAGGTCATTTTCCTCAAAGTAGAGTTTTGCAGCTGCCACCAGGAAATCCTGTGAGGGGTGGGCGGGGGGAGGGTGGTTGCTTTCCTGCTGTCACAGCACCAGGCAAAATGAAACACTTGGGAAAAGTACTCCATTTCAGGTATTACTCTTAGAGGAATTTTTGTTTGAATATCAACGTTACTTTTGATCCCCAATCCCTAGGTCACTTCCCCAGAAAAAAAACTGTTCAACCAGCAATAGTAATATCAGACAAAAAGGATGATTTGATTTTAATCCCTATTGTTTTAAAAAGCTATTTCTGGGCTGGAGAAATGGCTTAGTAGTTAAGGTACTTGCTTGCAAAGCTTAAGAGCTCCAGTTTTAATCTCCAGGTCCCATGTAACCAGATGCAAAGTGACACAGTGTACAATGTCACGCATGTGTACAAAGAAGCGTGCATATCTGGAGTTAGTTCATAGTGGCTGAAGACCCTGGCACACCCACTCTCTTTCTCTCTTTGTCTCTCTCTGCCTCTTTCTCTGTCTCTTAAAATAAATAATAAAAAAGCTATTTTCATTGTCTATAGAATACAGTTTTGCCTTTTTGGCTTGCCATTCAGAACCTTTCACATACTCAGTACTCAATAATATGTTGTACACATTTGGCTAAAAAGTATACCTTGCATGTCTGGGTTAATGCATTGTCTCTTTTGGTTACATCCCTCTCCCTTCATAATGGGCATCGCAAAGCCTTTAGGCCTTTACTGACACTGCTCTAGGCATCTAGTGATCCTTCCCCTCTTTATTTGTGAGCAAAACATTTTTGCAGAGACCTAACTCAGAAGTCTTCTCTGTGAACCTTCTGTAGCTCTTGTATACCTCTAGTACCTTCAACAATCTTTTCTGATTAAGTGCAGACATGTCTGATACTTGGTGGTCTGTGAGCTCTATCAGGGGCAAGAATTGGCTTTAACTCATCTAGCCATTTAGGGTGCTATAATATTTCAGTTGAACTAACTCAAAATTTTATTTAGCCTTTGATTTGAAATATAATATAAAATTGGAAATTAGACATGATTTTTTTCATCTATTTATGCAATCTTGGTCTAATTCCTCTAATTGAATCTTAACTTCTCAAAAAAATGAACCAATTGTCCTGACCAATCACTAAAATTCATTCTTATTTTAGCATTATTGTTATATTTGTTAATTTGCTTTTGTTAACACTGCTAAAGCCACTATTGTGGTATTAGTGTAACTACTATATAACTACCACTACATACATAGCACCTACTATGTTATAAGAACTTAATACATTTTATTTAATTTAATCTTTAAAACAACTGCATGAGTTAGATATTGTTAATTTAATTTCACAGGGATGAAAATTGACATTCTCAGACTATGAAACTTGTCTACATTCAAACTGTATACCTAGACTATGTCAGAGCATGGGTCAAAACCCAGTATTTAACATTTTGTTTATTATAATGATTACTTAGAACCAAAGCAAAATGCATAGAGATATATACTATGTATTAATTTAATCTCATGAAAGATTTGTGGAAATGAACATTCCAAAAAATAATAATAAATCACAGTGATTCTCCTGAATATCAAAAACCAGTATTAATATTCTGGTTCATTCCCCTCTATTGTTTTCTCTATGCATGTATATTATTTGTTTGTTCATAGTTGGAAAATTTACATAAGACATGAAATTGTCATGGTGATAATGGTGATATATAGCCACTAATCACATGTTACTATTTAATCCTAAGATATGGTTAGTAATCTAAAGGACTAATGATATCTATCCTATCATTGCTTGTTTTGACTTTCAAGTGTACTACTAAGTCAGCTATTAAAGGATTGTTTTAACAAAAATACATTTGAGGTATTGGGGATCTGACTCACAATCAACAATTTCTTTCTTCCAATGGCCAGAGTTAGGGAACTTATACTCAGTGGTGATCTAATTGATAAGTGGTAGCATAAAAATCATGGAAGAACTGAATTTCATCAACAGACCAGATTTCTCTTATTCCTAGAGTTTGCATTAAATTCTACTCATTCTGTAGTCAAGAGCTTGAGATACATGTCATCAAATAATCTAAGAAGAAACCTATGTCTGAAATAAATGAAGTGGTTTTTCCTTATTTTTTCCATGCCTTGAGAGCACATGGACTTAGGACAAAAAAAAAAAAAAATAGTGGAGCATTGCTTCTGATTTAGCTATGACTTTAGTGAAAAACTGTGTTAGGTCCTTAGCATATATTTGATAGTTTTATACTCCTAAGAACTTTAAGATAGAGGCATTATCATCTTTAAAGAGATGAGAACACTTTTGCCTAAGGTTGCAAATATCCAGTAATTACCATTCAATCCAGATTCACTTACCTTGATGGGAATCTTTCTGTGACTTCCAAATCTGTTCTTCTTAGGAAGGCCATGCATCTGGGGCTTTTTGGCCCCCCAAATAGATCATTTTTGAGTAATGTACTTTGATACCATTTCTTAGAATGGAAACTGTATCCATCTATATACTGTGACAGTAGCAGTATTATTATGAGTATGAATAGTATATTATATCAGTTTTCAATACTATACTCCATAGTCTGAAAAAGATTGACTTACAAAAAGAAAATGTTATTTTATCCCATGGCTTTGGATGTTTTAAACATTAACTAATTAGCTCTAGTGCTTTGAACCTAGGATAGCACATTATGCTGTGGGCACCTGATGGAGTGAAGCTGTTCAGTTCTTGGTTGGTGAGTATGTGTGTGTGTGTGTGTGTGCGCACACACGCACACACAGGGGATTTCCTTATACTCTTCAAGGACATACTGACAATGATTTAAGACTAGGATTTGGGCTGTAGAGATGGCTTAGAGGTTAAGGTGCTTGCCTGCAAAGCCTAAGAATTGCATGTTCAAATCACATAGCCAGACACATAGTGATGCAAGTATGCAATGTCACACATGTGCACAAGGGAGAGTTCATTCACAGTGGTTGAAAGTCCCTGGTGCATCCATTCTCTGTGTGTGTGTCTCTCTCTCTCTTTCCTTCTCTCTCTCCCTCTTCCCCTCTTTCTCTCTATCAAAAATAAAATATAAAAAAGGTACCAAAAAAAAAAAAGACTAGGATTCATTTACTAAGATTTCTGCAACCTCTCAATAGTGCCAAGCAGGGAACTAAGCCTTTAGTACTTGGGTCTTTGTTGGTGTTTCCAGATCCAACTTATAACATTATACCCTTTGACCCAAAGGCTCATATCCAGCTCACAATACAAAATATATGCAATGTCCAAGAGTGCCCAAAGATTCAACTTAGCGTATCTCTTTGGAACTTTGCTTTACATTACAGGTCAGTTTGTGATTATTTTTTTTAGAGGGAACCATCAAAGAAAACAGCAAGTTTATTGAAGAGACAGATATAATGACCAATATAGCCTTCACTTTAGATTTCCTAAACATTAAAATATTATTAAAATATTATAAAGCCTGGATGCATAAAACATACATACACCCAATTAGCAAATTAAAAATAGTTTTAAAATTAATTCCTGTTTATAAAACCCTCCCTGAAACAAACTATATTTTTATGAACACTACTATTTCAAAACCACATAATGCCATTGCTATTCTGTTTTTTTTTCCTCTCCTGGAATAATGAACAAAAAGTATTCAATAAATTATTGCAGACATAATTAGCAAACGAATATATAAATTAATGATTTCAACATGCCAAGTATTCTAAAAGTATACAATATATATACAATATATATACATATATATATACATACATATATGTATATATATATACATATACATGCATACATATATATGTGTGCATACATATATTTGAAAGAAGATAGAGAGAGAATGGGTTCACCAGGGCCTCTTGCTTCTGTAAATGAATTCCAGATGCATGCACCACTTTATTCATCTGGCTTTATGTGGGTACTAGGGAATAAAATATGGGCTGTCACGCTTTGTAAGCAAGCATCTTTAACAACTGAACCAACCTCCTATCCCCCACAGCCCTATATGGCTTTTCTAGTAGAATTTTTCTCTAGTTTCTGTTTTCATTTTAAGTTTTAACTTAGATTATTATTGACTAACAAGGTGGTATATTTTCATGTGACCAGTAGTGTTTTTGTAATTTGGTTTCATTTATTTAATTAGTTTTTAAAGTATCAGGTTGCTAATGGCATTTTCATACATACTTAGTTTTAGTTGCCCCTCCTGCCCACTCTCTCCTATTCTTCTCCTCCCTCCCTGACCCTCTTTCCTGCTTGGAACCATCCACTTTCTTATAATATGTGTTGTCTTATCATCCCCACCCCCACTTTCCAAAGTTAAAACAAGATGAGATCAGGAAATCAATTTAATCAAGACTTCAGAAAGGACTTAAGAAGATGGGCAGTGTTTAACTAGTAAAACAAATCAAGGATTTGAATACCAATCCATACTTTTTTTTTTTCTCAAATGAATCACTTAGCTTGTATAAACCTCAGGTTCCTCATCTATAAAATAAAAATTATTGTATTTGCTTAAGGAGCACAGCATGTCTAAAATTAGATAATTAGACAGCTAGGAGAGCAAAGGACTTTGGAGACTGATTGGTATGGTGCCTGTTTCTTCTGTTAGTTGTTTTATTTGCCCTTAGTAAAATGATTTCTTCTTTTTTTAAAAAAATATTTTTATTCATTTATGAGAGAGGAGAGAGAAAGAGAATGGATATGCCAGGGCCTCCTGCAAACAAACTGCAGACATATGCATCATTTTGTGCATCTGGCTTTACATTGGTACTGGGGAATTAAACCTGGGCAATCAGACTTTGCAAACAAGTGCCTTTAACCACTGAGCAATCTCTCCAGCCCTCTTTTAACTTTCTAATTCTTCACAAATAGAAGAAATCACAGTACATAAACTTCAAGTTAGCAAGTTTGAGATGGTTATTAGTTATTTGTTAGTTAAGAAAAGAGGAAGACAGTGCTGAAATTCACTTTCTAAGAGATTCATGGTACTTCCAAGCAGGGCCTTCAACCAAGCCAATTCTAGTCACATCATTCAAATTCTTCCCAAGTTGCCTATTCATTCTTTTTTGTAAGATTTTTATATATTTATTTGAGAGAGAAAAAAAAGGCTGAGAGAGAGAAAGAGAGAGAGAGAGAGAGAATAGGCATGCCAAAACCTCTAGCCACTGCAAATGAACTCCAGATGCTTGTACCACCATGTGCATCTGGTTTTGCATGGGTACTGGGGAATCAAACTTGGGTCCTTTGGCTTTGCAGGCAAGCACTTTAATGGCTAAGTTAGCTCTCCATCCCACCTATTCACTCATAACATTCTTCCCCATTTAAACTGTGACCTCATTGTTTATTTTTTGCTCTAAACACATTTTTAAAATAGGATATGATTTAACTTTAAATTGTCTCTCTGAAATATCTGAGGCATTTGTATTTCGTATTCCAGGAACCTTGACCTCAGAAACAAGAATCTCAGTCAGTCCTGTAACTTTAACACTCCTTATCCATGATCCCTTCTTCTGTCTGACAGAGGGCATTTCTGCTTTATTTCATGTAGTTTTGTGATGCTCACTAGTAGACAACCAGATTGTTCACATAGCTTAATGTGTGATGCTACAACTTATACCAAGGGAACATTATTTCTCTAAATTCTACACCTTAATATAGGATCCACAAACTTGACCCTATGTGGAGATGCTTTGGCTTTTCTTATCTACATTTTATCTTATTCACATTTATGTTATGTTGAAGGCAAATTAATCAAGAATCATATGATTATAGTGTTTATCAATTCAGTGTCGAATATGACATTTATTACTATAGAGATTTAAATATATTCATATTTCTGCTGCTTCTCAACTGTGGGATGAACATAAGAATAGTCAACCACTAGCTGAGGGGATTTCTCCATTCTTTTTTTTTTTGTTTGTTTTTTTGAGGTAGGGTCTCACTCTGGTCCAGGCTGGCCTGGAATTAACTATGTAGTCTCAGGGTGGCTTTGAACTCTTGGCGATCCTCCTACCTCTGCCTCCCAAGTGCTGGGATTAAAGGCGAGTGCCACCACGCCTGGCAGATTTCTCCATTCTTAAAAACGCTTGCTTACAAAGCCTACAAGCTCACGTTTGATTCCTCAGTACCCACATAAAGCCAGATGCACAAAATGTTTGCAGTTTTAAATGACCCTTTCTCTCCCACCCTCCCACCCACTCACACACACATAACTATCTCTCCACAAATACATATTTTAAAAAATATAAGAATAGTCAACCTGCCTTCCTTCAGATTGCTGAGAATATGAACTAAGTTTACATGAATAATAAGCTATATAAAATGTAGGAATCATCAAGTCACAGTTCCTAGGTTGGCTGCCTGTTTTTATAAGTAAAATTTCCCTTTTTATTTTTAAATTTTGTATATATAGTTATGAATATACTCAGTGTGTAAACAGCACATGTTGGTATCATCATCCCTGCTCCCCCCTCCAAGGGACCTTCTTCATTGAGAATGCCAGTTATGCCCATGGGGATTGTAGGTTGTGCATTGTGGGGGTAGCTATCAGTTATGGGGAAGAGGCAAAGTCTCTGTGTAATTTCCCAACATGTAGCTCTAAGAATCTTTCTGCCTCCTCTTCCACAAGTTTCCCTGAGCCAAATTGGGTTCGTTTTAGTTCTGTTTCATTGATGGGTTCTTGGGAGTCTCTATGTCTCGGAATCTCTGATTTGGTAGGATTTGAGTATCCTCTGTGTCTATCTCCTTCACTCTTGTGCTGATATCAGGTTCACCAAGAAAGCAGCACTCTTGCTCATTTTCCCAGTTACTTTATGGTTTCACTTGGGTCTCTAGTGAAGTGAGATGGGATGATTCTCTCCTCAGGTTCTGCGACCATCTGAAAAGAGAAGAAGATTCTCCAATAGACAGTGAAGTTAGCACCAATTAAAAGGGATAACCAATGTTGGTTTAGAGAGAATTTACCAGGTGTAGGCCCTCTTGCAGCCCAAGGCTGGTGGGAGCTTGATATTGGAGACTGAACTCATTATCTGGATATGATTCTGACTTGTTTCCCAGTTCCAGCTATGAGTTCCTTCCCACTGAGCAGATCTGTTAGACAATCCAAGATCAGTTGGTTACCCACCATGGCTTTGTGCCACTATTGCACTTGGGTGAGCATCATATCAGGTTGTTTGCTTCTGAGTAGCTTAGACGTCAAGTTGCTTAGAAAGATGTTGACCATTTTCCCACAGTTGCTTGTATAGCACCTTCTAGCACTAGATGGGCTAACTGTCTGGGGACTGGTTCTCTTACAGATTCCAGCCAGGTCTCTCCATGTTCAGTACCAACAGCTTATGGTAGTATCTTATCATTAACTTCTGGTGGGTCATCAAGTGCTCTGACAGAAGTCTGTCTTCTTTTGGGAAACCTTGTTGGTCTCTCTGATGAACAGCTCATTGTGAATGTTAACTGCATCCTGGTACTGGGAGTTACAGATCAGCACCAAAGGAAAAGAATGAAGAAAAAAACAAGGTAATATAAAAGAGATAGAAGAAAAAGAGAGAGAGAGAGAGAGAGAGAAACAGGAGAAAATTAAGATTAGGCTTCATCTTACCCTCTCCAGGGCCCTTTGAATCAGGTTATCCCTCTAAGGTCCTGATGAAGGTTCAAACATTTAGTCTGTCTTCTAGGATATAGGATTTTATGGAAACATTTCCATTTTGGTCCAGTTTTGTGTCCCCCCCCCATCCTTACCCTCCCCTCTAGTCCCACCATCCCTATTGTCCAGTCCTCAAGATACCTATTAAGTATGTCAGTATCTCGAACTGATCCAGGTTAGGAGCCACAGATGAGTGAGATCATGTAATGATTGTCTTTCTGTGATTGGGTGAGTTCACTGAGAATGATCTGTTCCAAGTTCGACCATTCTTCTTCAAAATTCATTGTGTCCTTTTTTTCTAACTGCTGAGTAGAATTACATCGTGTAGATATACCACATCTTGGTAATCCATTCGTCCAATGATGGACATCTGGGCTGATTCCAGTTCTTAGCTATTAGGAATTGAGCAGCTATGAACATGGTTGAGCAAATCTCTCTGAACAGAGGCTTGGAGCTTTCATTTTAAAAATAGCCATGACATTCATTATAAATACTTGGTTGCCTTAATACTGTTTGTCAGAATTTCATAGTTTCAACAGATGCTATATATACTGTAAGCTATTTACTGCTTGACCCTTTGTGAAAAATGTTAACTTTTCCTGTGCCATATTGAATATATGTTCATTGTTAGAATAATTAGAAGTGTGATTTTAGGAAAAGGCATAGAATGATGATTTTAAATCACAATAATAAAAAGAATTCCAATCAACTCAGTAGTGAACACTAAATGAGACTGTAAGAATATCAAACACTACCATGTGTTTTATGTGTATTACCTTATTTAATAATTGGAACAACCAATGGTCATTTTACTATATTTATGTTATATATTAACTAAGTCTTACTAACTTAACCAGTACCATAGTGTTCAAGGCAATGTTCAAAAATAGGTATCTAATTTCAAAATAAATGGCTTTTATGTGATGGCATCTCATCTCCTGTAGTTACAACTTGGTAGTATTGTAGTTCCTTTTTTTCATTGTAACTCTTACCTGTTAAAGCCTTTCTGAAAAGTATTGAGGAGCTGAAAAAGATGCATGTAATCAACTTAATAATGGACACAAAGCCTAGGATGCTATATAAATGCATCAATATGGAAAAATTCAGATATATATCTCACTAGGATTCTTGCCTTGAAAACATCAAAACATTAACTAAAATGAACAGTGATGAAGATTGGATAATAAGTATTACCATAAATATACTTTGACATACTTGAATAGTTTGAATACTGTTAAGGTTTGAATATTTTGACATGATTGCTACATTTTTGTCAGCACATGCCACACCTTTTCAGTGTAAAAATCTATTAGTTCAATACTTACAATCTCAATGGAATCACATCTGGTGAAAAGATAGGATAAAAGGAGTTTATAATCTGACAGCTTGATTCTTCTCTCAGTCTGCGTTTTATAAAGCTCTTCTAGGATTAACTGTAAAATAGTCAAAACTTTAATAAAGTAGGTTGGGCTCTATTTTTAACATGAGTAATAATGGAAGTTATCAGACACTTCTTTCTGAAAGAGCAGGAGGTTATTTCATTATCAACTATCTAAAAATGAGGTAGCATATTGTATACCCCTTTCTTTGCATGTATAGTTCATACAATCTTACCATCTTATACAATGTGCATGACTTAGGGCTGAAAGTAATCATAAAGGCTCTTCTAGTTAAACCTACCTCAATTTATACATGAAAAAACTAAAGATAAAAAAGTTTGGGCTGGAGAGAAGGCTAGTGGTTACGGCACTTGTCAGCAAAGCCAGAGGACCCAGATTTGATTCCCCAGTACCCATGTAAAGCTAGATGCATAAGGTGGCACATGTGTCTGGAGTTTGTTTGCAGTGGCTGGAGGCCCTGGTGCACCAATTTTGTGTCTCCCTCCCTTTCTCCTCTCTCTCTCTCTCTCTTTCTCTCTCACTCACACAAATAAATAAACAAATAAATAATATATTAAATGTTTAAATATTTGCAAAAAGTCACATAATGAATGATAACAATGTGAGAACTGACTCTTAGCTCATCTATCTGTTTATTTCTCCATTCACTCAACTAACAGTTATTAAGGCCTTGCCATTTCAAACTCACTAAGTTAATGGGTCACATATATAACATTTAATTTTTGTGAAGTAAATATCATAAACTTCCTTTTATAACTTAGGTACCTGAGAAATTAAAAGAGATTAAAAGACCTTGCCCAAGGTTTTATGGCATTGTTATGAGTTAACTATTTATGAAAAATAAAGCCATATTTTCCTCCCATGTATTTCCAAAATCAAGTACAGTATAGCTAAGCTTTGTTCTAACTCTGAAATGATAATTGCCCTAGTCAGACATCCAGCTTGAGATGATAGGATACTTCAGTTTGAAGTCACTGGCAACAGTCTGCAGAAATCATTGGAAGCACCAAGTGAACAAATATGAATGTGTTATTTTATTTTACATTGTTTTCCTAAACAGTAATAATGTCAGTCCTTTTCAAAAACTGAGCACTGATCCTCCTACTGGAATTTAATTTAACTTTATTTCCCATTTATTTCTAAAATTCTACTTACATAACTATATTTGAAATATTTGCAAACTGAAATAGTAGTTTATATGTGCTTCTTATTGGTTACCATTACAATACGATTTAATCTTTCATTCATAGTTTTTGTAATTGTAGTTAAAATGACCAAATTTCAATGACCAAAAACTATTCAATTGCATTATTGTACTGTCATTTTTTTCATTTTGTTTGTTGCCCTAACACACAGTTTATTAAGAAGCTAGAGGTATTTCAGTGGGTAAAGTTCTTACTGCACAAGCATGAGGACCCAAGTTCAGATCTTAAGCACCCTCAAAGCTGGGCATGATAGCGTGCACCTTTAGTTCAAACATTGTGGAGGCAGAAACAGGAAGATGCCCAGGACTTGCTGGATATTTAGTTTTGTGGAATTCGTAAGCTCTGGATTCAGTGAGGGACCATGACTAAAAAAAAATGTAAAAATGAATGAGCAAGACACCTGATGTTAACCTCTGGCCTCCACAAGCACACACTCACACATGCACACACATGCACAAAAATAGCTAATAAATGTATTCTATCATTAAGTTTTCCTGGCTTTTATTACATTATTTACATAAAAATCATCTGGGAAATACAACAATAAACTTCTTTGTTCAAAGGACGTTATTAATTTTACAGATTTTTATATTAATGCCAAAGGCATATTATACATAAATAGTGCCTATAACAGAAAAAAAAAAGAAAGCAGTTTACAAAGCACTCACTATATTTGGTGCTATTATAGGTTTTGATTTATAAGAAATGTTAGTGGCTAGATGCTTTAGATATCTCGCATGTATGTAACAAAGTTAATGTTTTATAGTCCAATATAAATCTTTGACTCTTCTATCTAAGTAATGTTGCCATCTCCTTTGTGCTAGGACTTCTTCTTGGTTCATAGTATATCCATACATTTACATGCCTTGGTCTGAATGATGATGGCAAAAGGAATGTAATTTAAAACCTACATTTCCATGCAGTATTTATGGTTTTTCTTCCTAAAGTTTCTGTTTTACTAAGCCTAAAAAAAATTTCACTTAGAAATTGTGTGAAAGACAAAAGGAAATTAAAACTCCTTCAAATGTGGGTATATCTTTTTAATATATAACCTTTAGTATTGTAACCAATAATTAAAATTAATCTACATCAAAAGCATAATAAAAAGGTAATCATGAAAATTCTCATTAAATATAGTTTTAATGTGCTTCATTTTATTTCATTTAGAAATATTTTGTTTAGGCATATATTTTGAAATTAATAATAGGATCTCTTCTAGATATATCTTAGGGAGTTTAGAACTTCTTTGGCATGAAAAAATATTTTTCAGTTACTTTGAACAAATCTACATTGTCTAATTTCTACTTTATTATTATGATAAAAACGCAGCATCAACTTTCCTAGCCTAACATGTTATACTCATTGTTGTGCTGCATATATATAGAAACTTTGCAGACTGAGACTTCATACCCATTGAACAATGCCCCTTTCTTTGCCTTTCCCTATCTAAGTCCCCATTAACTACCATGTTATTTTCTATTTCTAAGAGTTTAAGTACATTTAATGTCTCATATAATGAACTCGTTTTTTTTTTTTTTTTTTTCTGTGATAGGGTCTTACTATGGAATTCAGGCTGTCTCTATACACTGTATATAGCTTAATGGATCTTGAGTTTGTGACCTGCCCTCCTTGGGATTACAGGCATGCACCACTAGTCCCAGTTTAATATTTGCCTTTGTGTAACTGGTTTATTTCACTTAGCATAATATTCTCCAGGTTTAACCATGTTATAGTATATATTAGAATTTCTTCCTTTTTGGCTTCTAAACAATAGAATTTTACTTCTCACTGTTCTTGAGGATGAGAAGTCCAAAATCAATACACTAACAACTTTCGTGTCCTGTTTCATAGATGGTATCTTTTCCCTGCATCCTGATTAATATTCCATCAAATTTGTAAACCCACTTGCTTTTATCTGTTATCATTAGTCAATAAACATTTAGATTACTTCTAAATGTTGTTTGTCATGAAAAATAATACAATAAAATGAGTGTTCAAATACCTTTTTTTTTTTTTCAAAGTAGGGTCTTGCCCTAGCCTAAGCTGGCCTGAAATTCACTACACAGTTTCAGACTGGCCTCAAACTCATGGTGATCATCCTATCTCTGCTTTCTGAGTGCCGGGATTAAAGGTGTGTGCCACCATGCCCAGCTTCAAAAACCTCTTTACATTCTTTTAGATACATACCCTGATTTAAGATCGCTAGCTCATATGGTAGTTTATTTTAAATTTTGAGGAAGCATCATAGTTTTTATTAAGGTTCAGTGTTGTGATTTCTATTAATAGTACACATGTTAGCAGGGGTTCCAGTTTATCAATGTCTTTCCCAGCATTTATTGCTTTTAGTTCTTTTTTTCTATACCTCTACTTGGTATATGATGATAGCTCATTATAGTTACTATTTGATTTCTATGACTTTTAATGATATTTGTTGTGGTAGTGGTTTGACTATGAAATATCCCCCACAGTCTCATGAGGTGAATGTTTGTTCTTCAGTTGGTCCACTATTTTGAAAGGTTGTTGTGTACTTTAGGAGTTGTGGTTTATCTGGAGGAAGAAGGTCATTGGAGGCATTACTTTAAAGGTTATACCTGGTGCCCATTTCCAGCCTTGTTCTCTGTCCTTCCTTTTTTTTCCCATGAGGTGTAGAAACTCCTCCATCACATACTCCCATGATGTTCTACTGAAGTAAAGGCTATAGCCAGGCTTCACTTCTAAATCCAATTCCATTCTTTGTTGGTCTGACATGATATGAGGAGTCCACATGTCCTTGATGCCATGAACACCACTCTATTTCCATGCTACAATGGACCCTAACAATTCAAGCCATGAGCTAAAATAAACCTGTCCTTTCTCAATTTTCTTCAGCTAGGTATTTTAGCACAACACTGTGAAACATCAATACAATGTTATACTTTGATGAATTGAAGTAGAGTCTATATGTGTTATGTTTTGCAAATGAATAGTCTTAATATATTTTGTCCATGTCCAGAGACTTTATGTGAGAATTTTATAAATGTAATGCCTTAATTAATTTCATGGAGGAAATTCTACAACACCAGAGCATATTTGTGGCTGCTTTTAATGCATAATGTAAGCATCTGATGAGGACAGCTACAGGCACAAAGTATAGCCACCCAAGAGAGAGGCTATGTGTGCTGTAGGTGGCAGAACTGGAATGTTAAGGATAGGTCCACAGTGGAAATTGTGAGCAAAAACAGAGTGGAAATATTTGAAAAAAATTGTCTGGAAAAAGTATGCTTTAAAAATAATTGCTTATGAGAGAGAGAAACAGAGAGCACAAGAGAGAGTGAGAAAGAGAAAATGAGAATTGGCACATCATATGAACTCCAGATGCATGCTCAACTACCTTGTGTATCTGGCTTATGTGGGTTCTGATGAGTAAAACCATGGTGCACACACATGTCCCTTGTGCATCTGGCTTATGTGGGTTATGGGGAGTTGAGCCTGGGTCCTTGGGCTTTGCAGGCAAGTACTTTAATTGCTAAGCCAGCTCTTCAGCCCAGGAATGCTTTTAAATTTGTTGACAAGGAGGATATGCTTTTTACAGAGGATAGTGCCATTATAATGAAATGCAATAATTTGCACTAATAAGAAAGATGCTCTGGAAATTAAATTCTATTATAAACTCGATCAGATTAGAAATCAAGTAACAGACAGCCTCTTAGGCAGGTTTGTTATGATGCTTCCAGGAAAAAATGATGGACAGAGGAAGCCCTTCCCCTAGAGTGGGTGGTCCTTCTAGTAGTAGGCTGTATATAAAGAAGTCCTAGAGAACACAGGCCTTCTGCCTTCCTGTCCATGCTACTTGTTGGAACAGGCATCTATCCTGTTGCTGCCATCTTTGTGAACACTGGAACCCAGGTTCATTATCCTTCAAATGTGTACTGAAGACCAGTAGCTCTCCAGTAATCCTCCACATCTTCAGTGTCAGATGCTAATCAAATAAATCCCCTTCATTGTTCAGTTGTGTTCCTCTGGAGAACGCTGACTAATGCAGATGTTTTCATGACATTTCATGATTGACTATATGTTTCATCTCAGGATTAAGAGTATAAATGTTTTTAACTCATTTCAATGTTTTGCTTTGGTAAGACAGCTCCAGATACCCTGCAAGCATAATGTACATAAGGAAGTATTTACCTACATCTACCTGTCCAGGCCCAAAGAGGCTACTATAGCAATGGTAAAAGAGGGGTGCCTACAACTGAAGCTGTTGGAAGACTCTAGTATCATCAACAGACTAGTTTTGAGGAAAGTAAAATGCATAAGTTATGGGATACTGGAGGCTTTAAAGGAAGACCCCTGGTATTGATAGAAGGTCAGGTAATATGTAGCAGTGTTGGATTCCTATAGACAGGCCCTGAAAGACTAGTATATAAAGTATTGAATGTGAACTTAAGCAAAACTTAGATCCGAAAATGTTAGAGATATCAGGAATCAGAAACAATCTACCAAGGAAAACTCTAGGCAAAGAGCAGAGCTTTGTTTTTCTTTCTCAAGATTGATTTAGTTCCTTAGAGAGCCAGTGCAAATTTTTAGATTTTTTTATTTTTAAAAAATCTTCCTTGGATATTTTGATAGAAATTATATCAATTTTGTATAACACTTTGAATTGTACAGTCATTTTAGCAATATTAAATTGTCTAATCCATAAACTTGGATACCTTCTCATTTCCCTCATTTATTTATAATGTGCTTTTAAGCATCTGAAGCTTGCTTTTGGGAAAAATATGTAAGTATTTTAAACATTGGAATGAGAGCCTTGCACTGCTATGGACAGAATGTAATAGATCATTACATTTCATAGCTCAGCTTATGAAATTTCAGAGGGGAAAAAAATGTAATAGACCATTACATTTCATAGCTCAGCTTATGAAATTTCAGAGGGGAAAAAAAGGACTTTGTCAGAATCAAGGCAGTTAATGTGATATTCTTTTTTAATTTATTTATTTAATGTGATATTCTTTAAGCAGAAGCCTCTAACATCTGGGGGTTACTGGTCCTTTTCTTGAAGATAATCAAGATTTAGATGTTTGAGATATGAAAACAGACTCAAAAGCATACTCAAACTGGAAGTAACAGACTTTATTGCAAATAAATGCTCCATTTTGGATGGGAGAGGCCCCAAAGCTGACAGTCTGTCTTAGCTGGTTTCAGGACTAGGTTTTATAGGGTTTGGTCTTCCTATTTCTCCCGTCATGGTCATAAGGGATCAAGGTTCAACCCACCGCAATAACTACCTTAAGTCATATAGAACTGCTAGCCTTTTAATTTATTTCTTCTCTTTTTTTTATTGCTTCTGCCTTTGTGGTTAATTTTATAAATAGACTGTATTTGGCATTCCTAACCCATTTTTTATCTGCCTATATCCAACTTATTCCTCTTGTTATGGCAGAAAGATTTACTGTATTCTACCATATCTGGAGCAAAATGAATTTAAACCTAATGGACTGATATGTTTGTTGGAGGAAACTACAGAGCAGAAATATATGAAAGATGCAAAGTTTGGCACAGAAAGAAATGAAATTCTCAAGTGCCAGGCTGAGCTTCTTCAGTGGCAGTTATTTAAGAGATTACCACCAGTGAGGATGGGCAAACTGCTCTGCAATAAGTCAATGGCATGAATGCTGAATCTCTTGACAGGAGTAAGCTCAATAGAAGAAAGTTGAAGCTGTGTGTGGTGGTGCACACCTTTAATCCCAGCACTCAGGAGGCAGAGGTTGGAAGATCACTGTGAGTTCGAGGCCACCCTGAGACTACATAGTAAATTCCAGGTCAGCCTGGGCTAGAATGAGACCCTTACTCAAAAAAGCCTATATATATATATATATATATATATATACACACACATATCCTACATCCTGAAAGATATACTACTCCTTAAAGTCAAACTTCATGCCCCCAGTACAAACAAATTTGGCATTTGGCAGTGTAGTTTACGTTGCACAGATTTTTGCAATATTAAGATGCAAGAAATAGAGTGTCTCTTATTGCACATGATTCTGAGATGGATGCTATGCAAGGTAATGCTGGGATAAACTGTCTACATGAAGGCATTGGGAACCAGGGCATGGAGCTGTGAGGAACTGTGGGTTGCATTTGAGACCCTAGGATTTTGAAGATGCCAGAAATATGGGAAGTCTGCCAAGGAAATCTGATGACTCAGAGTAGATTCTTCTCAGGAAGTTAGCAGCACAGCTGGAGTTACACAGTTTTCCAAACCTTGTGTAGCCCAGAGGATTCCATCTCTCTCTCTCTCTCTCTCTCACACACACACACACACACACTGAAATTAGAGAGATATCAAATAAATAACTTATTGATATATACTAGGTTCTTGAAAAACATGACTAACCCAGACCCAAATTAAGAAATGTAAGGAATTAAGATCAGGGAATAAATTAATGAACTAAAAAGATACAATCAACAATACAAACAGTTGCTTCTTTCAAAGAGAAGTAATATCCTTTATCCCAACTGTGGTGGTTTGAATAGAATAGATGGCCCCCAATATATTTAGTTGTTTGTTTGTAGTTTGCATCTGCAGCCACCTGGCTGGAGTTAGTGCCATTGTGTGGATCTTAAGGTGTGGTGGTGGGTTTCAGGTTTCAATCTAAAGATATGCAAAGTGTGCCTAGCAGGAGTTCCTGAAGTGTGCTGTGGCTTTTGGCTTTAGGCTTGTGCTTCTCTCTCTTGGTCCTGTGAAGGCAGGCCAGCTTCTTCTGCCATTTATGGAACTTCCCCTGGATCTGTAGGCTTCAATAAATATCCCTTCCTCCATAACTATGCCTGGTCTGGAAGTTCATCTCAGTGAACCTGAAGCTGTCTGATACACCAACTAACCAAAAGAAAGAGAAAATACCCAAAATAACAAAACTAGAAGAGTAAAGGAAAGTAAAATTACAGATCTGTGGTAGTTTGAATAAATGCCCCCCAGTAGATTCAGGACTTTATTAAAACTTCTTGGATTTCCAGCCACCTGGCTAGAGGAGGTGTCACTGGGTGGATCTTAGGGTTCATCCCTAAGGTGCGGAGGTTTAACCCAAACAAATCAATTAATTTAATACATTATATAAGGGAACTCAAGGACAAAAATCACATGTTCTTCTCAATTGATATAGGAAAGACCTTTGACAAAATCCAAACTACTTTCATGATAAAAGTCCTGACAAAACTGGGGATAAATGGAAGCTATCTTTAAATAATAAATGCTGTATATGACAAATATGCTGAAAATAATATAATAATATAGTAAATTGTAGGAAGCTCAACACATTTCTACTAATGTTAGGAATAAAACAAGGGTGTCAATTTCATTTCATAATTTCTATTCAATAAATACTGGATTTCTTAACTAGAGCAATAAGACAAGAGAAACACAAATAAGATGAATTTAAATAGAAAAGGAAAGATTTAAATGGTATGATTCTATAAAGAGGAGACCCAAAAGAATATACCAGAACATGTTATGGCTAATAAACTCTTTCAGAAATGTAGTAGAATCAAAAAAAAAAAAACAAAAAACTCTCAGGTTGGAGAGATAGCTCAGCAGGTAAATGTGTCTGCTAGCAAAGCCTGATGGCCCAGGTTTAATTTCATAATACCCATGTAAAGCCAAACACACTAAGCAGCATATGCATCTAGAGTCTGTTTACAGTGGCAAGAAGCCCTGGCATGCCCATTTCCTCTCTCTCATTCATATGCTCTCCCTTTCTTTCTGCCTCTGTCTTTCTCCCACCTTGCAAATAAATAAACAAAACTATATTTAAAAGATTAACATTCAAAAATCAGTAGCCTTTTTATATACCAATTACAAATGGGTTGAGGGAAAAAAATTAAAGAAATAATCTATTGACAATTGCCACAAAATACCTTGGAATAAACTTAGTCAAGGAAGGAAAAGATCTCTATAATGAAAACACTCAAAAGGGAAAATGAATAAGATTTAGAAGATGCAAAGATCTCCCATGCTTATGATTTTGAAAAATTAATATTGTGAAAATGGTTAAATTACAATAAGCAATCTACAGATTCTATGCAATTGCCATCAAAATTTGAAGACCATTTTTCACAGAAACAGAAAAGTAATTTGATCCATTTTAACACACAAAAGACTATTCCTGATTTCAAGCTAATTAAAGGACCATGGTCAAAAAAAAGGAAACATAATGGGACTAGCCCAAAACTAAATATGTAAAACAATGGCACAGAAGAGAAGATCTAGATATAATCCTATGCCTTTACAGCCACCTTATTTTTGACAAAAATCCCAAAAAACACTCACTGATGAGGCGTAACCATTCCATGAGAAGCTAATGGCAGTGGATTATTACTGGTGAAGAAGAGTACTCAGCTTCTTCAGTGGTAAAGCTGCTCTTAATTTGTCCTGAATCCAATAAATAAACCCCATTCAACGTCATACAAGCAACCCTAATTACACTTATATCCAAAAAGACATGAAAGTAATAGGGGGATCAGTTGGAAAGAAGAAAGTCCTCAGCAGGAGCAAGAGGAGATAAGAGTGTAACAGGGTTGAAATGATTAAAATACAATATCTATATATGAAATTGTCAAAAATAAAAAAGGTAGGGGCTGGACAGATTGCTCAGTGGTCAAAGTACTTGCCTGCAAAGCCTAACAATTCAGGTTTGATTCCCCAGTACCCAGATGCACTATGTGACACATGCATCTGGAGTTCAGTGGGAAAAGTGCTTGCTGCATAAGTATGAGGACCTAACTTCATATTCCCAGAACTCACATAAATGCTGAGTATAGTGGTGTGTGCCTATAATGCCAGCACTGGGAAGACAGAGACAGGGAATCCTTGGGGCTCAGTGACTAGCTAGTCTAGCTGAATCAGCAAGAGACCTCATCTCAAAGAATAAGGTGGAAAATGATTGAAGAAGACACCTGGTGTCAAACTCTAGCATTCACATGCATGTATACCTGCACATAGAGTTGCACCCACCTACAGCCACACATGTATGCACACACTTGCAAAAAAAGGAAAAAAATTATCACTATTATCTAAAGTTAATATCTAATTATGAATAGCATATATAGTATTATGTAAGGTTAACATAAATGACCAATATTTATTGAATCCAGGTAATTTGGATTCAGTTCACTTTGTCCAAATTCACAATATATATGACCATGAATAAATTTAAAGTGTCAAAGATAGAAAGAAAGAATAGAAATGAAACATGTGGATATGGAGACACAAATTGAAGGAACTGGAAGAATTTTATACAATTTGCACAAAGAGACGTAGAAAAAGGCTTACCAGTTATAAAGAATAGCGTACTGTGCTTGGGTTTTATCTTCAGGAGAATGTGGAATTAAGTTATCATAATTTAGTAGAATGATCACTAAAACATATCT
Source organism: Dipus sagitta (assembly GCA_036346955.1). NCBI lineage: Eukaryota > Metazoa > Chordata > Mammalia > Rodentia > Dipodidae > Dipus > Dipus sagitta. Next base: position 88,216,883 of record CM070773.1, read on the forward strand.
AAAGACCTTAAGATCCCCACCAATGTGTGGAAAATTCATAAAATCTTATAATCTCTTGTTTTTATGCTAAATATTGTTCTCCCTATATTCCTATCACCAAGCCCCCATCACTGATTTGCTCAGATTTTAGTTCAAGTGCAAAGCAACTTGGAAGAATCCAGGCTAAAATCAGAGAGGAAGTTTGAGAGACTGCATACATATCTGTTGTTTTGTGTGGCTTACATGTAAGGTAGTTTTTTTCAGACTACTTCTTCTATATGTCCATATAGTACTCATTTCCAAGAGAAAGATACTGTCTCTCTCTATAGCCAAGAGCAAGGTTGCTTGCTCTCCAAGTTAAAGATTTGGATTTTCTTAGCTCAGGGCTCCTCATCAGTAATACAACTATTCTGTATGCAGCTATCACCTAACTAAGCATTGCTCTATGAAAACTGAGTCTCAGAGAACTAGTATATAGATTATCTTGAACATTTTCTAAGTATCTACTGTAGTAAGACAACTAGATTTCTATAGCAGAGCAGTGTTTTTCTGGGGAGGAAGAATGCAGTATTGAGGGTGATGTTTCTGTTCCAGTATAATCTAAATTCAAACAAAGGAGAGAGACAATGTCATTATAAGAAGGATCAAACACTGTTTGGGAATGGCAGGGAAGGCTTTGTGTAAAGGCATTTTTTCTTGTCTTTTCTTGAAATGTAAATGGAATATTTTGTGAGTCAAGGCAGAGCTGGCCTTGAAGCTACCTTTTTTTCTGATAATCACTTTCATATGAAGAAATGATGAACTGTGCTTTGTCCATATTCCTTCCAAGATTGCTTCTGTAACCTTCCCTTAACCATTCCCAAGAGCAGTCATTCTCATTAAAATGAAGCCATTTTCCTTCTTCATTTTTGCTGGAAGTGTCCAAAAAGGAAATGCAGTTCCATTTTCCTTCCTGTCCTAAGAGTCATTAAGTATTAATAGAATATCTACATGCAGATGAGCTTTGGGTTCTCTTGTCCAACAGGAAGGCATCAAAGGGCACCATGACTTTAAAGCAGTGCTTCAAGGAAACTAAAGGTGGCATATGTACATAATTTTTAGTTGCCACATCCTATGAGAAGTTTTATTCATTTACCCAGTTGACAGCAACAGTACCATGGGAAAGGATAAATGACACTCTATCATCACTGAATATTCAGGATATAATAAGGCATATACAGTAATCAAGGAAAAGGACCTCCTTGTCTTATGGGCTACTTCCTACTAACAAATTTCTTCAGGGGCAGTATCATGTCTAAATCATGTAATTTTTCTCAAGACTTCAGCCATAAGAATTGATTACTTGGAATTTGTTGTATGAATAAATAGTAGCTTTCTAGTTCTTTTTTTTTTTTTTTAGACTAACGAAGGAGCCTAAATAAAGAAATTCCAGAGGCATGATAAAACTTACTTTATGTAAGAAAATATAAGTTGTTTGGGCTGGAGGAATGGCTTAGTGGTTAAGGCATTTGACTGCAAAGCCAAAGGTCTCAGGTTCAATTCCCTAGGACCCACGTTAGCCAGATGCACAAGGGGACGCATGCATCTGGAGTTTGTTTGCAGTGGCTGGAGGTCCGGGTATGCCCGTTCTCTCTCTTTCACTCTCCCCCTTTCTCTGTCAAATAAATAAATTAAAATAAAATATTTGAAAAAGAAAATATAAGTAGTTTGATCAAATAAAATGGTGTTTTCATGAGGAAGTAGAGTCTAGTCTAGAATAAACCAATAGAAATAGAAAAAGCTATGCCATAAAATTTTATTAAATTTAAATCCAAGCATATAATTATTGAGAGGCTAGTTTCAGCAAGGTTTGAGTATGGGAAAAGCATAGTCAACTAGAAGATTTTGAAAGACCACTCTTACTTTAGTATAACAAATGAAATGGAGGGCTAAAGTTTATGGATAAAATCAGGCTAATAACTTGCACTGTGTTAGGGATAGCAAGTTTAGCTATAAGCATTTGTACAAACAATATTTAGAAGAGAAAATGGACCATATACAGTGACACTTATTATAATGATGATCTGCCTTTTAAGATGTGGTGTCAATCTATAAATGACAAATGATCCTGGGGTATTTGCACCTCTCCTAGAACAGATTTCCATGTCAATCTTCTTTTATGATCTTTATGATATTTTCCTGGACTTTTCAGTTAGACCAAAATATTACAAATTCACTTCATTCTAGTTCTGGCAACTTTGACTAATTCTTTAACTCTTCCCAATCTCAATTTCTAACTGTACAGAATGAGGACAATAATAATGCTAATATAGAGACATTAGATATAAAAGTAGATAGTATAAGTAAAATACTAGGCATATTCAGAGGACATAGAAGTGATTAACAGAAACCACTCTACCTCTTCAGTTATCATTTTATTAAATTTCTCTACAATCATATTTGATAACATTTGTTTCACTTCCTTTTGGCATAAAACCACAATTTGTTAATTTTGAATTGTTTTGTTCTATTGTCCTGTTTTATCCTTTGTGTCCACCAGTGTTTTCCTTTGTTTTTGCAGATTATTTATTTAATATGTCTTTTTTGGTTTTAATAGATTTTCTTTTCAAGAATTTTATCATTATATCTGTTCACTCTTCCAACTTGAGCTCATCTGTTAGCTTAGACATAAAACCCATATTTTAAAGTATAAGGGATATTCCCAGTCTGGATTACTAGAGAAAATTTTCAGAGAAATCAAGTCTACTTACTTTGTCAAGTGTCTATAATGCAGTTGTTGTATATCAAGGCAAGGTAGGGGATAAGGAAATAGAGACATATATTTTCTGGAAGGAATTTCCAGTTTAATAGGTGGACAAATTTTCCAAGTATTTTAATGACTATCATGTAAGACAGAGTCAGAATGAATTATGCTTAGAGATACAAAATTCTGTGGAAAGTAGTAATTACTTTTCAGTTTAGAAACTGGAAAACTTTGTAAAAGCAAAGAAATGCTGACTAGCATTTTGAAGGCTGTGTTGAAAATGAACACTGATCACAAGCTGGGAAAAAAGTCTGTTAGTTTAGGTCATGAGTAGCACATCATGAGCAAGATCTTGACTGCAGGGATTGGGTGGAGGCTTTATTGGGGGAAAGTGGGGAAACACCATGCAGAAGAGTTTTAAAACTAGTTTGTATATTATTTTGTAAGTCATAGGTGTTAAGGTGTAGAATTTAGAAAAACACTGAAATGTTTCTTTTTAGGCTAACGAGGGAGTGGTGGAGTTCAGAGCAAACACAGTGGGGAGGGGGCACTGAACCACCTAGTAAGAGAAAGAAAAGTTTTTTTAAATCTTTGGGGTTTGGGGGGTCTTGAGGTATGGTCTCACTCTAGTCTGAGCCAATTGAGAACTCACTCTGTAGCCCAGCCTGGCCTTGAACTCATAACAGGCCTCCTACCTCAGCCACCCAAGTGTTGGGGTTAAAGGTATACACCACCATTCCTGGCTTAATTCTTCTTGTGGAGGTTAGAAAGTGGTAGCCAACTTTGTGAAAGAGAATTTTCTTAAGGTCTGAGAGGAAACAAGTCATACAGCTTCTTAGAAGTCATAAGTTAGACTATATAAATAGGGGCACTGATTAGTAAGGATGTTCCTTGTGCCTCATTCTATCATGACAGGAAGTCCCAGATATAAGGTTGAAATATCTCTGGGATTTTGATATACCATGTGGAAGACTGGAGCTCATGAAAATCGGGATACATAACTAGATCATAAAGTTGCTCCCAGAGGCATTTACAATTATAAATACATTATAATTTTTCTTTTATGTGTCAAGACATAATTAAAATGACAGTCCTACTCAGAGACATAAGCACATTTGCCAAGCATTACAAGGGTATTTTTTATCATCTTCAGGCAAATTAGCTCTATCAAAAATTATATATAAAAACATACACACAAGTACGTTTTAATATGACAACATTGACATATTAGTTAGGCTTCTCTAGAGGACCTGAACCGGTGGGATATATATGTGATTATGGAGGTTATCAAAGGCAAAATCTGTATGTGATTCATCAAGAAGGAGTCCAAGGCCCATTGATGATATAGTTCCAGGCTGAAGACCAGAAGTGTGGAGGCCCAGGAGAGTCAATGTGCAATTTTAGTTTCAAGACAGGGAACTTGAGAGTTCCATTTTGCTCAAGAAGGCTTGCCTGTATGCTTTATTTGGGGCTTACCTGGAGAATAATCTGCTTTACATCTAATTTATCAATTTGAATGTTGATCTCACCCAAACCAGTCCCCAACTTTACAGCTAAAGGAAATCATCACATTTTTAAATATGAACTATACTGGCTTTGTGAAAAATCTGATGCTTTTCCATCTTATATACCTTTCCAGTGATTCTTTTCCCCACTTTTAGTTAGTCTCTGTACACACATGTAGTGATCCTTGCTGAGTTGAAAACTTGGAAGTACTCAGACCTGCAGCCACTTTGGCTTTTCAAGGTGCCAAATTCATCTTCTGAACTCAAGGGTGCCCGGGATCCACCTCTTTGTATAGCGTCTCAGAAACTTCATTAGACTACAACTGCTATCATCATGGGATCACCCTGCTTATTCTCTGAGGAGTCGCTATTCTTTCTGGCTGTTTTCTGGTTGGGTTCAGTGTATGAAAGCAACTGTTTCATATGTTGGGTTCAGTTTTATCCTGTTAAAATCAAGAAACTAAATCTACTTCATGTTGCACTGTTTTGCTACAAACAATTTTCCCTTCATGAAATTTTCTTTGCAAAAGGATCATAGTTACGTAGATTTGTTGTTGTTAACTGACCTCTAGGGCTGGGAAGATTGCTCAGTGATTGAAGATGCTTGCCAAGCATGCCAGCCCTGCTTCAATCCCCAAGCCACACACATAAAGCCAGACACAAAAAAATAAAACTGGTGCAAGTGTTTCACATTCTTTTGCAGCAGCAAAAGGCCTTGGTACATGCACACACACACACACACACACACACACACACACACACGCAAGTAAATAAGTACTTATTTATTTATAACTAACTAACTAAATAAATAAGTACTTATTTAACCTCGTATTGTCCTCTAAAGATATCTAAATGGGATACTGGGATATCTACCACACTGTTAGTTACCATCTGCCACTGTATAGATCTTCCTGGGTCTTGACTATAGCAAATTTCCTATGCCTCTAGTTTGTGAAACTTGAATATCTTCTCACTTCTCTTATCCATTTTTATTTATGTAAAGTGATAATTGAATTTAATGCCACCTATGGAAACATCAAGTACAAAGAATACGTAAAACTTTTAGAAGAACAGGAAAGATCCACAAATAGTATGATGGGGTTAGGAAAATCAGAGACTGAAATATATTCCATGGCTTATTCTATCCTCCTGTCAGTGCCAGAGTGGTCATGAGTTTGAAAAAAAATCTAACTCTGTGTACCATAGTTAAGGCTTTAGAACCACAGAAATAGACAGTTGGGTTTTAAGAAGTAATAAAAATCTCTTGACGATAAAACTTTCCTCATAGATATTGCTGCAAGAATAAGATGAGGAAAATTATACGAATTGCTTTACCCACTAATACTTTAATAGAGGGGATTAACTACATACACTGCAAGTGGCAATGTAAAAAAAGGAACAACTACTATACAAAGCAGCTTGGTAGTTCCTATAAGTTAAGTATAAGATTCTGTATGACCTAAAGATTTTATCACTAGTACATACTTAAAGGTTTTGAAAGTAAGTGTTCACACAAACTCTTTTACATTAATTTTCATAGCAGTGCTAGTCACAATAGCTAAAAGGTAGAAACAACTCAAATGCCCATTATTTGATGAATAAACAAAATGTAATGTATCCATTCATACAACAGGATATTATTTAGCTGAGTAATAGATTACCCTAGTAATAGATGCTATAAAATGAATGAATCTTAAAAATATGCTTAGTAAGAGAAGATATATTTAAAATTCTATGTATTTATGATTCTGTTTGCATGGAATATTTAGATAGGGAAATTCATAGAGACAGAAAGTAGTTCCAAAGATGAAGCTGGGAGTATATGTATAATGGGTTGGCTTTGGAGGTGATGGATATGCTCTACATATGTTCCGGACAGTGTTGACAGTTGTACAGCATTGTGAGTATACTACATCCATGGAAGTGTTTAAAGGTTAAAGTGTTTTACGTCAATAACATGTGAAAAGAAGCCAATTAATACTTGTTTCCTATTCTGTCCTAATAGTGCATGATGCTTCGATTCATTTATGATCTTAGATCTTTGAACTATTTCCTTCTGTAGCCCCTGTCTAGTTCTCTTAGTGACATACACTGAAAGTTTTCTGTGTCTGTTGAGACAGGGTATATGTCAATTATTTTCTCATTTCAGGGACCAAATAACCTGACAAGAAAGATGATATATTCTATGTACTTATAGCTTTGATGAGATACATCCCATCATGTTGGGCAAGAGCTGGTCACAGGAGGCTAGTTTGTACTATTATAGTTACAGTCAGGATAGCAGGGAACAAACGAGATCTACAACCAGGTTATAAAACCTTAAGGACAGCCACCAGGTACCCATTTTCTCCAGTAAGGCTACACTTCCCAAACAGTACCACCAGCTAGGGTTTAAGTGTTCAAACACAAGAGCCTATTGGGGACATTTTACATTTAAACTATAGTTGATAGTTATAAAGCCCAGACTGTCCTTGAATTTCTGATCCTTTTGTCTCTACCACCCAAATGCTAGGATGACAGATATGAGCTATCATACCTAATTCATTTTCTTTTACTCATTAATCATCTTATTTCATGCTGGACCTGGATGGCTCCCAGAGGACACCATGTCAGGTAAAAACATTGTATGTCAAAAGCATTCAGGCAGTTATAATGTCTACCTTTATATATTTCATAGCTTGTGCCATCCCTGCTATTATAATTAGGATACCCATTTTCTTTCAGAACCTCTGGTCTTCAGTCTGCTTTGTTTTAAGGCTAAATCCACGTGCTCCAACAAATATGTAGCTCATAACTAGCAAAAGGGTACCTTTCTTATTTATAAAACCATGGAAAAATTGAAAATTCTCTTATCTAGAAAACTTAAACAATAGTGAGAACAAATGTTGCTGTAAACACCATCATGTTCTTCCAATAAATATCCAAACCAGACACAGATTTTGGGAAGAAGGGATTTATTCAACTTACAGATCCAAGGGGGAAAGTTCCATAAATGGCAGAAGAAGCTGCTTCCATACTTCTAAGCAGAGAGAAACAACCAAATATCCAGGAAAAAAAAGCACAAAAATCTGGTAGAAAGCAGGAAATCCAGAGTTCAAATCTCTCTGTGTAACTTTGGGCTAGAATTCGGATCTGCCTCCAAACATACCTTTGGACTGGACCTTAGGGTCCACCTTCAATGATATCTCTTCCAGCCAGGTGGTTGGAGACCCAGGTTGCAAGCTTTAATAAAACACTGAAGTCTATGGGGGCATACACACAAACTACTACAAAAGGCTACTTGAACCTAAACACGGAGGACAGACATCTTTTTTAAAATTATATATGCACATATTTAGTATGAAAACAACATATGTTGGTACCATCCTTTCCTTCCTCCCTGGCCCTTTTCCAAAGAGGCCTTCCTCACTGGGGATGCAGGTCAACCCCATGGGGATCGTGGGTCATGCATTATGGGGAGAGGCAATGTCTCTGTGCAAATGTCCCAACATGTGGCTCTAACATTCTTTCTCCCCAACTCTTCCGCACAATTCCCTGAGCCATGCTGGGAGCATTTTAAGTCTACTTCAGTGATGGGCACTTAGGAGCCTCTGGATCTCTGGATTGGTAGGTGTTGAGTGTCCTCAGAGTCTATCTCCATCACTCTTGTGCTGATATCAGATTCACTAAGCAATCAGCACTCTTGCTCATTTCCCAAATTCCTCTGTGGTTTCAGTTGGGGCCAGGGTGGAGTGCACTGGGTTGTTTGTCTACTTAGGTACAGCTCCCATGTGAAAAAGAGAGGCAGATTTTCCAATGGAGAATGAAGTCAGTGTGGGTTAAATGGGATAACTGAATAGAGAGGGGACTCGAATCCTTAAAATCTCTGCTTGTCTTCAAACTACATAATGAATATATCTTTTTTTAATTACCATTGTTTGTTATACCATTTAATTCTCTTTAGTAAGCTAGTGAAATTTTATCCCTTTTAATAACAAATATTTAATAATTTGCTCATAGTATATCAGTTAGTAAGTGACAGAGCTGTGATTCAACTTCAAAGATTTGTGAGTACAAAGTCTATGTTCTTTGTACTTTACTATTCCATTTTTCTAGGAGGCAAGTACAGATTTATAATTCTGCATGAGAACTACTGTAAAGCAATTAAGAAGCAACTATAAGTGCTGTCTAGTGGAGAAAATCTAAATGATGCATGATTAGGAAAAGCATGATAAAATGGTGGTTAAAATATGAAAGATGGTGGTAGACAGAAAGAGAGTTAAAAGGGATGAAGGGATAAAGTTTTTAGCAGAAGGTAGTAGATATGAACACTTGGGAGAATGAAACAATCAACTGTTGTCTGTCAGGCTCAGGACTTTTTCTACCATTGTGCTTTTATAAGAGTTCATAATATCCCTCTGTTTTTGTTAAATTTAAGTGGAAGAGATTTGTATGTTTATATGTTTATGTTTAGATGCTTTATTTGCCTCCTATGACCATTATGGTGTATATAGAACACAGTAAAATTCTTTTTTAAGATGAGCTAAGCCTAAACAGAACTCATTTTGAGTATGAACAGAAGGATCTGTCTGGTTTTACCTCACTACCACCAAGCTCGCCTGGTAGAATGAATATTAGAAGTTATGCAGGAAGTATCTCAGAGAAAGAAGCTGTAACAATTTCTAAGTGTAATAAATCAAAAAGATTTTTTAAAGGAAATAAAAGTGTCACCTTTGATGGTTATAGCTCCTACACCCACTAAGATTCTTGCACTTGTGCATTTTGGCTCTGCTATGGTAGATATAATTATTACTTGATCTGTCAAAATGAAGGGATGATGTGTTTCTTCTTGTGTAGGCATCTCATTTTGAAAGGGTTGACATCTATGATTTCTTGCTCCCTCTCTATGCTAACAAAAACAGGGAAAACAAAGACAATCTGTGTTGAGAAATGGGCACAAAGAATTGAAATAGAAAGTAGTATAGAATAGTGGCACAAGATCCTGAAAATAATAAATAAAAGTAATAAATATAACTACCAGAATTATAGGAAAAACAAACTTGTATCTGTATTAAGTTTTCTCTTCTGTTTAATAGAAGACATAAGTTAGAATGAAAATTGTAACCATAAATGAAATTATATATGTATATATATATATATATATATATATATATATATATATATATATATGTAACAGTATTTGAATATCAACTATATATATATACACACACACAAACACACACACATATATATCAGATATTGCAAAGATTTTTTTTAGGTGTTATCTCACTGTTTCTTTCAAACAGCACTATGAGTTAACTGTGATTACCTCACTTGATCATTATTACTAGTATTTACATGGGCTATATAAGGACTGATGTTTGAACTGATGTGCTTAGTGAATTGAATAGTGATAACTTAAAAATGCAATTTTAAAATGCTCTAGAATCTGAAGTTTTTTGAGCACTGACACAAAATCACAAGTGGAAAATTCTATGACTGTGGTGGTTTGACTAAGGTGTCCCCCATAAACTTGTGTTCTGAATGCTAGGTTTCAGATGATGGCAATTTGGGGATTGAATCCTCCTGGAGGTAGTGTATTGTTGAGGGAGGTGATGCCCACCCTCTGCTCATGCCATTGTTTTCCCCTGCCATTGTGAAGCCTCCCCTTGATTCTGTAAGCCAATATAAACCCCTTTTTTCCATAACCTGCTCTTGGTCGGGTATTTTCTGCCAGCAATATAAACCTGACTCCAACAATAAAGTGTCAAATGTTAGGTCCTCAACTGATGGAAATTTGGGAATTAAAGCCTTCCTGGAGGCGGTGTATTGTTGGGGATAAGCTTATGGGTGTTATAGCCAGCTTCCTCTTGCTAGTGTTTGGCACACACTCCTGTTGTTGTCCATCGGATGTTGGCCAGGAGATAATGTCCACCCTCTGCTCATGCCATTGTTTTCCCCTGCCATTGTGGAGCTTCCCCTTGAGTCTACAAGTGAAAATTAACCCCTTTTCCCACAAGCTGCTCTTTGTCGGGTGTTTTCTGCCAGCTTTCCATTATTTGGCAAGTGATACCTAAGAAAATCAGCTTAAAGAAGGAAATGTTTACTTCGGCTCACAGCTTCAGAGGTTTCAGTCCATGGATGGTTGCACTGTTGCTTTGATGCCTGGATTGAGGCAGAATATCATAGCAGGGAGTAAGCGGTAGTACAAAGCTAGCTTCCTCCTAGAAGCCTGGAAGGAGAAGGAGGGAGGAGAGAGAGAGAAAGATAGAGAGAGAATCCCCCTCCCAATACCCTCTTCAAGGGTATATGCCCAATGACCTACTTTCCTCAAATCCATCTGTTTTGTTTTAGTACTTAAGTTGTTGTCCACAGGCTCACATTTGGTTCCATGCTGGTATTGCTATCCAGGTCTAGTGCAACCTTTTAGGAAGTAAAGAAAATTTGGTCATTGATGGCATTACTTTGAAAGAAATGTTTGAACCTTTCCGCTTTCTCTGTATCTCTCTTTCACACATTTTCTCTCTTCTCAGGCACCATGGTAAACTGCTTTGGCTCTTCCATGTCTTCCCTTATAATGTTCTAACTTGCCACAGGTCCAAAAGCAGTGGATCTAACTGTCCATAGCCTGAGGCCTGGCTATACTCACATGGTGGTTCATAGAAGTTAAATTATAAAATGTGTGGTGCATAGCAATACTATTAGGTAATATTTATTATTCATTTATTTGTGAGAGAAAGAGAATGGGCACACCATGGCCTCTAGCCACTACAAATGAACTTCAGATGCATGTGCCATCATGTATATCTGGCTTACATGGGTTCTGGGGAATCGAACATGGGCCCTTAGGCTTTGCAGGCAAGTGCCTTAACCACTAAGCACCTCTCCAGCCCCATAATAATTATTTTTGTTTCACTGACAAAAAATTAAAAATTAGTGAGATTATAGGGTTTAGCCCAAAATCTTCAAAGTGTTGTAGAGGTAGAGTTGTATGGAAATGCACGCCTGCCTGGTTCGCAGTTTCTCCTCTTAACCTGGGCTATTAACAAGTGTTAAATATATGTGCTAATTTTTTAATAGTCCTTTTAAAATGTGAATGGTCTCTCACCCTGTCATGCATTATAATATGTGCTCATTTTCCAATACAACTTTTCATACCCATCTGCTTTTATACAAACAACTCTGTTTCTTTGTATATAGTAATCTCTGCTTGTTTGACTAACCTGGCACAGACTGGTTATCAGTCAGGATATAATCTGAAGTATCACATCCTGCAAAAGTATTAGAGATTGAAGAATCTATCATTCTGGCTGGAGAGATAGCTCAATGGTAGAGAACCTGCCTAGCATGCATATGACTTTGAGTTCAATTCTGTATACCAAAAAATAAAAATAAAAATAAAAATAAATCTCTCCATATCTAAAGCCCCTAGACTTTTACCTAGGCATTATGGTACAGCTAAGTATAATTTTATTTCTTTCTCTTGCTTTTATTATTTTTTTCTTTTTTGAGGTAGGGTCTTGCTCTAACCCAGGCTGACCTGGAATTCACTATGTAGTCTCAGGATGGCCTTGAACTTACTGCAGTCCTCCTACCATGGCATTCTGAGTGCTGGGATAAAAGGTGTACATCACCATGCCTGGCCCCTTATTTCATTGTTATACTGGTAAAAGCTCTTTCATGGCAAGGATCACATTATAATCACCTCCTTATGACTAGTATACAACAGAATGCTTGGTTTATAGTGAGTGATCTAAAGATTTGTTAGTCTACTGAATTAATGAATAAGTAAAGTAATCATCAAAGATTATGTAAACATATTAGGTAATATATTTTGTTTCATATTAAACTATAAAGGAAGATAGTACTGAAAAACACTTGGTGAAAATTAAGACTCAAGGTAAAGAAAACTTTTAATATATCCACTCATATACACTCATAACCTACCCCTGTAACAATCTTCTAAATATAGATTATCATAATTTAGTCTCAAACAACTCATTTTCGACATCTGACATGTTCATTAACCACAGGTAGGAAAATTATTGTGGTACATTAATTTTTTACGAGAAAAGACATTTGTCATCTGTACAAGTATCATTAGTGCTTTCTATAAAGATGGAAATGACACACTGTCTCTGTGAAATGAGGAATGCACTAGAACTTTTTAAAGTACCAGTTGAGCTCTACAGGGCAGCACCCCTGTCATTCAGACAACAATCATGTGATATTATTAAGAACCTTCATTATGAAGAGAACAGAGATTAATGTAAATCTCATGAGAAATGAAGATAACCCTATTGTATTTCATTTTTATTTTCTTTTACCTTATTTCTATCACCTTGTTTAACCTAACAAGTCCATTGATCTTTGGTATTTTTCTTGACTTGTCCTTAGTCTTCACACTCTGTACTCTTTTCCTATTCTCACTGGTCATATATCATCTATGCTAATGGTTTTCACCACTATGTTTAGCCAGACCCTTTTGTGCTCCAGAGACTTACATGGAGCTGCTGGATATGTAGGTGGATATACAGGAAACAGTCCAGGGTACTTCCAATCCAACATATTCAAAATTTAGCTCATTATCTTCCCCTGTCCATATACATTGTGATCCTATAATGAATGTTTAAAGAATATTTTCTTGTATCTCAAAATTTCACTTAGGTTCTAAAGTTTAATTCCTATATGGTTATTAAATAAACATTCTAAAGAGTGATTGCTATTGACTGGCCTGGTGTCTTTTCACAATTATATAATTCCATTATATATGAAGAGATGACTTGAAATGCAAAGCCAGATTGTTAAGTGGTAATTTATTGACCTATAAATGCATCCTGGTCAAATGAGGCAGCTTCAAGATGATTTCCAAGAGAGCATGTGGATATGCTTGCACAAACATGAGGCTGGTTTCTTTATGACTTGAAGCTTGCTGAAGTATAAAAACTCAGTTTAGGATACTGAGAAAATTCACTAAGGAAATAAAGAGAACGCCATTTTATATAACCTAATAACATGTTGACTCATATTTTCCCAGCATTTCTTTTATTTTTCTTTCTTTTTTAAATACCCATGTTCATATTACATGTTACTATTAACTGTTGACATGATAAGAGGCAGCTTGACTGCAATGGAAGATACCTGCTAGTCTCTCTTGATGTTAGCAGTTAGCCTCTTGTTCCCATGTCTGCACATAGACATCAACTCCATTGTATATACATAGACATATTTCATGCTTCCCTTAAAATCTCAGTGTAGCAAAACTGTTAGTCTGTTTCTCTCAGCAACATTATGTGCTCAGACACTTCTCAGATGGGATTTGTTCCAGTGTCATGAGATTGAGGTGCTTCTCAAGAAAGCAGGCATTATCAATGGGTACAACAGTGGCACGTCTGTCATGGTGGAAACGAACTGCCCTCCAATTGGATTGGAGGTCCACTCCATGGGAGGGAATACATCCCTGATACTAAAAACTTAAAACAGGGGCAGTAATGAGCCCTAGGGGTGTAACATCTGCTGATGTCTGGAAAAATGTATATACTATGCTTATCAAACTGCCCAGTAAGCACTTCTCTTAATATTTATACCTTTATATTAATGCTACTCTCACTTTGGGTAGAGAATCTTCTCTTTGCAGATTGCAGTGACCTTGGGGTGACTCAGAAGGTATCATAGTGCTAGAAAGAAGTGACTGGAGTACTGAGTAACATCTCCATCACACCTTCCAAGGCTCAGGGTCTAATGCGGAAGAGGTAGCGGAAAGAATGTAAGAGCGAAAGGAAGGGTAGGACTTCTTACAATGTGCTCCCTCTAGACATAAAATGGCCTGGATATCCATGACCTCATAGTGCCTGACACTATCTACACAAGACCATCATAAGAGGAGGGAAAGATCATGACATCAAAATAAAAGAGAGACTGATTGATATGGGGAGGGGATATGATGGAGCATGGAATTTCAAAGGGGAAAGTGGGGGGAGGGAGGGTATTACCATGGGATATTTTTTTATAATCATGGAAAATGTTAATAAAAATTGAGAAAAAAAAAGAAAACAGGCATTATAAAGCAAGGCTAAGTCCCACACTTGGCCCCTTCTGCATATGGCTGCTTGGTGACTAGTCATGTGCCATGTAGTGATGCAACCATGGAAGCCATCAGCAAAGGCCATAGATATGAGCCTGCCCAGTTGTGAAGTCTGAACTTCCAAACTATGAGCTACATAAACCTTTTCTCTTTATAAAGTCCTTAGTGCAAAGTATTGTGTCATAGAACCCTAAACTTACTAAAAGCAACTCATATCAGTGTAGTTTAACTCATATGTACCAAAGCTAATTTGAGCGTACAACTACAGCAGACACTTAGGTACCAAAGTGCTCAATTCATGTTTGAACCTCCATCCTTTAATGTATGTACTTACACATGATGCTAACTGAAGCCCTGTTGAGATAAATATAGAACTAATCGAACAAGGCCTTGCCAACCCTAATTTGGTGTGTGTGTGTGTGGGCACATGCACACATGTGTACACACACACACACACACACACACACGGTGGAAGATATGAAGGTGGAGGAGGGATGAGTTGGGAAGAAGGGATTCAATGGAAGGGGAATGGGTATGTGGGATAAAAGAAGGTAATAAGAAGAGATTATGACCATAATACACTACATACATGTATAAAAATTGTCAATTGAAAAAAGTTTAAAGCAAATGAGGCCTTGCTCTCAAAGTACATTTCCTTTGGTGTTGAACAAAACTGTGTTCAACTTTAAGTGGGGAATATTCTCAGAAATGCTAAACTCAGACTATAGAAAAGGCTTAAATGTGCTATTTTCAATCATCAGTAGATCAATGAACTCTTTCAATGTAAATAAATGTTTATCTACATTATCATTGTTCATAGATCTATCATAGTCCATTGTGAAAATGTTTTATGAATTATACAATAAGTTCCCTATTGTCAGACATTGAAATTACCAGTGATAAGCAGTAACTAAACCTAATTCACAATGTTTACAAGTTCAGAGCTAACCTATAATCAAATAAATCATTACATGACATCCTATCAGTAAAAGCATTGGAGCAGACAATGGCAATCATTCACCTTTGAAATAGTGGTAGTACTGCTGTGGTTGAGTGAATGTGGAGGAGCAGAGAGGCCTGCAGAGGAGGTGTGCTCATTCATTCTAACCTGGGCATGGGCTCTATATTTCTTGGCAAACTTTTTGTACATTATTCCACACCAGGGTCACCAACCCCATAGTTCGTCTTCACAGCTCCATACAATGGCCTAACAGGATCTCCTTTCAGAGACCTCACCCTACCTCTCAATGACATCTTTGGAACCATGAGCCTAAAATCTCTGGTATAAGTTGAAAGCCTACTGAACAGGTGGGTTTGATATAACTCTCTTTCAATATGTAAGGGAACAAAAATCCTTATAAGGAAGCGATTATTTTCTTTATGTAGCTGTGAGGTATCAAAACGATCCCTATGTTTGGGTGGAAATTATTCTTACTAGGGAGGTATTTCCCACTCAGGCAGCATTCAGAATCACAGATGAGCAATCCTTCAGCTTCAACATCCTTCTTGCCTGCCTGTCAGAATTATATGCTTATGGTATGGTCTATCCATCCTACTGCTGCCTCCATATTTTTTTAATTTTTATTTATTTATTTGAGAGCAACAGACAGAGAAAGAGGCAGAGAGAGAGAGAGAGAGAGAGAGAATGGGCACGCCAGGGCCTCCAGCCACTACAAACGAACTCCAGATGTGTGCGCCCCCTTGTGCATCTGGCTAACGTGGGTCCTGGAGAATTGAGCCTTGAACCAAGGTCCTTAGGCTTCACAGGCAAGCGCTTAACTGTTAAGCCATCTCTCCAGCCCCTTTATTTTTATTTTTTAACCAAGGTCGCTTTGTTCTGAGTTTATACTTTTCATGCAAATGGAAATAAATCCATAAAAGGAATTCTTGGCATTGTTAGTTGGCTTTGTTTTGTCTTATTTTCCACATTTTGAGATGGTAAAGAGGGAATATTTTAAAAATGCAAGGTGATAAAGAGACATTGGGGAGGGCATAGGTCACGGATGAGCCTAATAATGGTACCAAACTGACTGTATTTGCTGAATACAGAACTGACTAATAAAGAAAAAAAATGAAAAAAAAGAAAAAGAAAAAAATTATAATTGCTTTATGAATTCTATTTAAAAATTTAACTCTACAAGAACTGCCTAATTGTGTGTTTAATATTGAATTACAATATTGAAAGTAAAAAAAAAAAAAGAGACATTTACAGGACTGAAAATAGCACTCATGTGCTTTACAAAATATATACCTACAAGTCAGCCTTGCTAATCAGTCAGTAGTTTTCTGGGCATCTTGCTTATTGAATTAATGGATTCAGAATGTTTACAGACATTGGGCAAATCTGCGTCTGTGTTTCATGAGAATATCTACTGAAAGTAGCAGAGTTTGGATCAAGGTTTTCTGTGTTTTATTGTTGTTGTTTCAAACAAAAGAAAGTCAAAATACATGACCAAGAAATTCAGATATGTCAGTAGTAGCAAAGTTTAGTTTTTTGAAATACAGTGCTTTAAAGTAAATTCCTTCTCTTTCATAAGATCTTAATCTTGTGTGGAGTATTTTGAAAGGCTCCTTCTGGCTGACACCCAATTTTTTTCACATGTTCTTTTTTTATAAAATGAAAATAAGTGACTACATTCTTTTGTACTTCTAAGTCATACACACACACATACATATTCCATAGAGATCTGTTTCTCATGTGACATTATTTCTTCATTGTAGTGAGGACTCTTCCCTAGCAAAGATTGGCTCCTAGCTTTATGAGAAAGTGAATTCTTAATCAAGAATTGAAAAAAATATCAACAATTGCAGAGGCCTTTGGATTGTGTTCCAGCGAAGGACACAGTAAATACAAACACTGTGAAGTTGAAATTTTTGATGTGTTTGAAAATACCAAGAAGGCAATTAATGCTGAATTGATGATTCCAAATGAAAAGTGAAAACACTGAGCTAGGTATGGGTCAGGTACATAGTAAACTAACATACACTTTTCAGGCATGTGGAAGGGGTTCTTACATGCCATTGAAATGAGAAAATTGGTTTCTGTGATAATTCAGGTGAGAGATGGTGATGGATTTGATCAGAATTGTGTTAGTAGAGATGGAAAAATATAGGACAGAGGCAGAATTGTCTTCTGACAGAAAGAGAGAAAGCAAAGATTATGTTGTGATTTAGGCCTTGATAAATGATGGCTACATTTACTAGCATTTAAAATACTAGAGGATGAGTAGAAATGAGGGGTGAGGATCATACTGTCAATCTTATGCATAATAAATTTGAGACTCCTATTTGACAGCAAAGACAAAATTTCAAGTAAGCAGTTGATTTGAGTACTTAAAGGTCTGAGAAAAAGCCAGGGCTTGAAATATGTATTAGGGAGACATTACCATACAGTTAGTATTTAAATTTAAGAAAACACTGATATCACTTAGAGAACAAGTATAGATAGAAAAGAGTAGAAAAAATAAGATAAAAGCTCTAGGGCCTTTATCGCATTCAGAATTATAGAAAAGAAGAGGAACCAACAAATGTGACTGAAAAGCTACTTAGAAAGCTGGAAGGTACAATGAGATGAAACCAAGTGAGAAAAGTTTTTAAGAAAGAAGTGACCAATTGTGTCAAATGCTGATGAGAGACTGAGTGAGCTGAGTACTTATCACTTATCATTTATCACTATCTCTGTCTCCAATTCATCATCATTCAGGATGCAACCTTTCTATCACCGTAGACCAGACATGGCACAAAGCAAGTAATAATTACATGTTCATTAGTAATCCTTTTTGTAATTGCCCATCCATTGCCTTCTGGCTTCTCTTGTGGAGGCTATTTTCAGATAAGAAATGATCTAGGTTTAATGGTTTTCTAGAAATAATATTTGTATAGGTTAAGGAACTCACAAAAGTCTGTTTTGTTAAATATGCTAGTATGCCAGAAGTAGAGGCTCTCTTAGAAAGCATATAATATTGCCCCCTCATTTTTCTTTTTGTTTTTTGATAAAGAATCAGAGACTTTAATGGAAGAGTAAGTTGTCCATGACAGAAAGTCTTTTAGTTTCAGAGCTGAAAGTAGAAAGTTCTGACTGGGAGTACAACCCTGGAGCTCATGGCCAGGGGAAATTTTGCACAAACCTGTTGTAGAAATTTCAAGTTGCTGCACAAAGAACCCAACCAAAAAAGCAGCTTGTGGGAGGAAAGGGTTTATTTTGGTTTACAGACTCAATGGGAAGCTCCATGATGGCAGGGAAAACAATGACATGATTAGAGGTTGGATATCACCTCCTGGCCAACATAAGGTGGACAATAACATCAAGAGAGTGTGCCAAACACTGGCAAGGGGAAGCTGGCTATAACACCCATAAGCCCACCCCCAACAATGCATCACCTCCAGGAAGCTTCAATTCCTAAATTGCCATCAGCTGGGGACCTAAGCATTCGGAACACATAAGTTTATGGGAGATACCTGAATCAAACTGCCACATTCCACTCCTGGCACCCATAAACTGATAACCATCCATAATGTAAAATGCAATTTTAAAGTCCAACTTTAAAAGTCCCCATAGTTTGTATTAAACCAGTGAAGTTCAAACATCCCCATGGTCATAAGTCTTCAACTGAGCCATTATACCAAAGGGGAAAAAAACAGTAATTGTATAGAATAAACACTGACACTGCAAAAGATGGTATTCAGCATATCAAGGAAATATTCAACCAATACAAGATTTAAAACAAATAGGGAAAACATCAAACTCTGTAGTTCTAAGTCTGACAGCTCTAGTCAGTGACAAGTCTCCAAGTTTGATAATACTAACCAGTAATAAACCTCTGGAGTTCCGATCCTCCTCCTTTCACCCCAGCTAGGCTACTCACAATCCCAGAAAACTTCATCAGGTGCTGGCAGCTCTCCTTGGCAGCCATCCCATAGCCCTGGTATCTCCACTGGGTATGCACTGCAACCCACAGTTTGTTCACATAGCTCCATCAGGTCTCCATGCAGGTAATTCAACAAGCCCACTTCACACTGCCCATGGCCATTTCCAAAATACAAAACAATATTGCAAATTCAGTGACCCTCTTTTCCCTGCATTTGTTATACTCTGTAGTACCAGGTGGGCTACCAACTTGTTAATCCAGGGGGGAATAAAGCCAACTTTAAAGAACAGCAAACTCCTTCAACATTCAGGCCCCTTCAAAAGAATCTGCATTCTTCCATAGTTCTTACTGTATTCAGATCTTTCAAGTCTAACTAGAATCGCCCACCACTCTGGATTTATAGCACGTCAAGGTGTCTCTTAGGCCAAGATTTCAAATCCTTCTACATTCCTCCTTCAAATCAGTCCCAAAAGGCCAAAAGCCACACAGTCAGGTTTCTAGCACCAATGACCCCACTTCACAGTACTAGTTCTACTGTTGCAATCAGTTTTGAGTTGCTGAATAAAGAACCCAACCAAAGAAGCTTGTGGGAGGAAAAGTTTTATTTTGGCTTACAGACCAAAGGGAAGCTCTATGATGGCAGGGGAAAATGATGGCATGAACAGAGGGTGGACATTATCTCCTGGCCTACTCCTGGCCTATATCAGGTAAGCAACAACAAGAGACTGTGCCAAACACTAGCCAGGGGAAACTGTTTATAACACCCATAAGCCCAGCTCCAATAATACATCACCTCCAGGAAGCTTCAGTTCCCAAATTTGCCACCATCTGGGGACCTAAGCATTCAGAAAACATGATTTTATAGGGGACACATAAATCAAACCACCCACCTATATATATCCATACCTTTCCTTTGAGTCTTGAGAACTTTTCTATCTTTAGTGAATACATCCTATAAAGAAAGGGATGATGTTTAAACTGGTTTGAGTGTAAACTCTTTAAAAATTAGACATAGTCAGCTAGATGAGATCAAGAGGTAGTTGGGAGATCAATCACAATGTAGTAAAGACAGAGGCACTGATACACAGGAAAATGACCAACCTAATCAGGGTTCAAATCCCAGCTTCATCTGCTACTACGTGGTCTTTAACTGTCCTGGATCTCATTTGTGAAATAAGACAATGTTATTGGTCCTAATGGAAAGTTGTGAGGATTGGCAGTGTCATATCCAAGCACTCAGATTTGTTAGATGAATGTTAGGTGCTCAATACATGGTAGTTCTTCACCATCACTTTATCACTTCCCTTTCCTTTCTTATTTTATTTTGATGTAGAGTCTCACTCTAGCCCAAGCTGACCTGGAATTCACTATATAGTCTTAAGGTAGCTTCGAACTCACTCTGATCCTCCTACCTCTGCCTCCCAAGTGCTGGGATTAAAGGCATGCGCCACATTCATGGTTTTATGGTGCTGATGCTGTAAACATCATTGCCAGGAGACCAAGATCAAGATGCTGGCTCTGCAGGAAAGTAGCTCCTGCCTGTGGTCACTACTTTCACAACTGTGGCATTGACAGCTCTGACTGTTATGCCCCTGGCATGTTGTAAGGAGAACTTTCAAGTGCTGAGAACTGCTATACTCTGCCTAAGGGGGAGGGTGGGTAGCTATCCAGTACAAGCAGCCAGGATTTGGGCCAGCCACTGTGACTTTGCTTCTCTACCCCAAGGCTGATTCTAAGGCTTCCTTTCCACAAGGAATATGTTTAAAACATATAAGAAGATATTTTTGAGCTATATTCATTTCTCTAAACAGTAGAATTTATCACTTCTACCTATCTTATTTTGGTACCCATCATCAAACTTTCCTCTGTCTTCCTGCCTTATTTCCTTACCCACAAACTCTATCTAGTCTCTTGAATCCACTGTTCTACATTCCAAAATTGTGTTCAACTTTGTAAAATATTAATGTGTGAGAAAGAACATGTGGAGTGTGTAATTCTGTGTCTAAATTATTTCATTTAACATAATGTCTTCCAGTTCCATTCATTTTGCTGCAAATGGTATGACATTATTTTTATGGCTGAATTCCATTGCATATGTATGTGTAATATATATATATATATATATGTATATGTATATGTATATGTATATGTATATGTATATGTACATATATATAATATAGGTATATACAATGTAGTGTAACAATAAACATAGATGTGGAACTACTCTGATTTGACTATTAAATATCATTTACATGTAATCATGAATACAGATTATCACAGTGTACATCATAAATTTATATAATTAAACTATTAATAAAAGCATAAAATACTAAATTATATTAGCAAACAGTTTTAAGAGAAGGAATACCACATTCAGCCTAGTTAGATAAATGGTGTTTCTAGGGCATCAAGTTGTAAGGCAATCCTCACAGTCTTTGTTTGATTTAGAAGGAAAGAGACATGGAAACAACTACTTTTTAATTGCTGAAATTGTCATTGAACAGAGAGAGGCAAATAGTGTGCTGTAGAGGCAGAGAGTGAGAAAAGTAAGAAAATTTCCTGGAATAGGTGTGGCTAAAGCTACCTGTTAAAGGATAGCAGTTGGTCAGTGGTGAATAGTTAAAGGAATTATATTTTATGTAAAGGCATATAGACAGCAAGTGTAGAGAACAGCCAGGGAATTTTCCTTAGGACCTGAGAAAGACATCCTGGTAAATAAATCTTTTATCAAAGAGACATAAGTGTTTTGCTTGGGAAATGGAAGAGATTGATGATGGCTTAAGAGAAATCATAATGTCTTAGGATTTTTGGCAGCTCTCTGGTATAAACATCTCCTTTTACAGATGTGGAAAATATGGCTCAGAGAGAAGAAATAACTTGGCCAGAGCAATATACTCACAAGTTAGTGATAGAAATTGACACCAGCATTTACAAATTGCCAGGCCAATACTTTTTTAAATAAGCTTTATTGATAAGAGGAAACAATTATGGACAGTATCAATGCAGTATAAGACTGAAGCCTTTCTTTACTGGAGATCCACTGGGAGTCAGAGGTTTAATGAGGACAGACACTAGAATGTCAGTGATCTCTTTAGCACCTTAAATAACTACCAGATATTTTCTACAAATAAGCTTTAGAAATACCTGTTAAATCATTATTGCATAAGATTATACCGACAGTTTTGTTCTTATATATTTTATATTCAAAATTTAGCATTCTTTTTTATGGTGGTAATTTTTTGATTAATTAGTTTTGTACTCAGCGAATACAGTCAATTTGGTACCATTGTTAGGCTCATCCATGATTTTATCATTCTTTGCTGTAATTAATATGCTCTAAGGAAACACAGAACTTAGAAAAGAGGAAAAAGGGTTGGCACATGATTCTGCCATGGTGAGTATCCTCAAGCCTAGATAGAAGCAGAAGCTGCAACCAGGGCCTGGATTCTAAAGTGACTTCATTTAGAATATTGATCTAAACTATTATCCATCTTATTCATGTTCATTCTAAAATTCAAGTGTTTATGATTCACTCAATTGACCTCAGGCAAAACAAACAAGCAAGTGATAATAATAATAATAATAATAATAATAATAATAATAAACTTGCCTTACTTTTAAGAAATAGATTAAATTCATAGTATAGTTCATTCATTTTTTTCAATAAATATTCACCAAAGAACTGCTATGTCTAGTTCTATGGCTTATATTGGGACGACATCAGTACATAAAACTAGGTGTACTTTCTGCCTATGTCAATTTTCCTGAGCTGACAAAGCAAAGTATCACAGACTGGTGGTTTAGGGAACAGGAATGTATTTTCTCAGTATTCTGGAGAATAGGGATCCAATATCAAAGTACCAATGGGATTGATTTCTTCTGTGGCTTACATGGCACATGTAAGGCACATGTAAGCCCCTTACATGGCCATAGCTATTTTCTCCCAGTAAGACTGTCTTACTTTACTACAAGCTACCCTTATGGCCTCAATTTATCTTAGTCATCTCTTTAAGGTCCTATCTCCAAATGCTGTCTCATTCTGAGGTATTCGGGTGAAGAACTCAACTTGTGAATTTAGAAGCACAAAATTCAGTCCATAATAATATTGCTAATGAGCTCAGAGTCTAGAGATGACATAGAAACTAATCTAATAAGCCTACAAATGATTTAGGATTATAAAAAAATGTTAAAGGCTATAAAGGAAAAGTATATGGTATTATAAAAATAGGTAAGAAGGTATGACCAATTCAGGAAGGAGGAAGATGCATCAGTGAAGGCATGTGAGAAGGTCAACATGTGAATGGAGATCTTAGACATTTCTAGGAAGAGTTCATAAGGAAAGGATGGCAGTAAAGGAAGAGACAGGGAGGATTCAAGTAGAAAGGGACCAATTATTAAAAGTCCCATAATTCAGCACTTTCTATGTACTGAATACTTAAGTAGATTCTGAATATAGCATGACACTTATTGTCTGGTGGGAGACAGATGTAAAAACAGATCATTCAACATAGTATGATCAGAGTTGTGAAGGAGGCTGATATTTAAATGTCATAAAATTCTAAATCTATGGCAATGTAGATAAGAGTTGTGCTAACTCTGGTGACAATGAAGTCAAAACACTTTCACAGTCATGTTCTTTAAATATAAGGGAGGGTGTTCCAGAAAGTCAGCATAAGCAAGGGTTTAAGAGATACCATGACAAAGGGACTTTTAGATTCCTGTACAGAGAGTCTGTATGGTGAATATATAAAGGGAGCGAATGAAAGTACAACTAGCATGGAAGAAGTGCATCTAAGTTTGCTGTCATGAATTTATTTTCCCATTTACCTTGGAGCAGACTGGTAAGCTTGTGACTTTGTGCTACTGCTCTCAACACCCTGTCCTATGGCAGATGATACTTGCATACAGGCAAACAGTAACAACTGATCAGAGTTGACATACAAAGTGAAAGCCCTTTCCCTTTGCATCTTTATTAGTCCTCTAGACTTGCTGTAAGAAATTAGCACTAAATAGGTGGCTTACAACAGAAATGTATTATCTCGTAGTTCTGGAGTCCTGGTTTGATGAACATAAGGCATTTGAAGTTCTAAAGGAAAACACATAGATACCTCTGTCAGCTTCAGGGAGCTGCTACAACTTCTTGACTTGTGGCTAATTATTACAGATTATGCTAATCTGTACCTCTATCTTCACAGTGCTTATCTGTGTGTTTCTTCTCTGTTGACTTTCCTTTCTCTTCATATCATAAAAACATTTATGATTGTATTTAGTATCTAGTCAGATACTCCAGTAAAATTTTCCATTGTTAGGCTCCTTAATGTAATCACATATGCAAAATCTTTGAATGTAAGGTAACATTTACTAGTTCTAAGACCTATGTAGAAAATCCAACCAATTTTTTTAAAAAAGTGCCAAGAATGGGGCTGGAGAGACAGCTTAGCAGTTAAAGTGCTTGCCAGTGAAGCCTAAGGACCCATGTTCAATCTTTCTCCAGATTCCACATGAGCCAAACACAAAATGGTAAGGCAAGCACAAGGTTGCACATGTCCACTAGGTGGTGCAAGCATCTTGAGTTCAATTGCAGTGGCTGAGGCCCTGGTGCACCAATTCTTTCTTTCTCACTCTTGCATACAAAAAAATACTTTATAAAAAAAAGGCTTGGGCTGGACAGATGGCTTAGCAGTTAAAGTGCTTGCCTGCGAAGCCTAAGGACCCAGATGCACAAAGGTGGGGCAAGTGCAAGGTCACACATGTGTACTAGGTGGTGCAAGAGTCTGGAGTTTGATTGCAGTGGCTGAGGCCCAGCATGCCAATTCTATCTCTTTATCACTCTCTCTTTAAAAAAAAAATACCAAGAATGTCTTAGTATTAGCCCTTAAAAAATGCTTTGTGTCTAGAAAAAGTGTGGAGTAAAATTGCTTATGTCTCAGTCCCAGGTTTTCCACAACCTCCTGAGCTCTTTCATCTGTTGGGAGTGTGTCCTTTGGATCAAATAGGTACCCAAATTTGTTAGATAAGAGAACTGATAAAGGATGAGTAGAAATAATGGGATTATAGAGAACAATAATCCATTTCCTGCTGATCTTCATTCCTGGCCTGGAAGGATTTCCAAACTAAGTGTGACAATGAAACTGAAGACACCACAAGATTAAAAGCCAATATAAAGGCTAACTCAATGACACACATGCTCACAAACAAAAATGAGCTAAGCGGCATTAATGACCTAAGTAGCATCAATGACACTGATATTGAAGCTTCTTACTTAGACACTGTTTAATTGTTTATTATGCTGTTAATCCCAGGAAGTATTTCAAGCCAAATCATAAAGAAAAATATCAAAGATACTGCTATGATGGTTTATAGTGACTGTCAATTTAACTGGACCTAGAATCACCAATGAGGAATAAAGATTAGATTAGCCTCTGGGCCTGCTAGGAATAACTTAATTGCAAATTGTTCTGGAAAATATATTTTCCCAATTGAAAGGAATGTGGTATTGGTTAACATGTAACTGATATCTGTTATAGTATTTTCTCTATGTTGTAAATAAGAAGACTTCTTTTTGTTAACTAGCCTGAGCTTCTACCATAAGCAGGGGCATGAGGTCACAGAGCCAAAGAATCATTAATTATAGCATCATTTCTTCTGTACCGATAGAGGTACATTTTTAAGATAATTTTTCCTAGAGAATTTTTTCTGTAATAAGAATTTAAGAATTCCAGCATACAAAGAGATCAACCAAAGTAAGTAAGTAAGTAAGTAAGAGGAGTCCTTTGGAACCTCTAAGGCCATGTATGGCCAGTTGTGGGAACCTCAACCCCACATAATTGTAATGGCTTCTTTCTGGTCTCTCTCATAAGTTTCAAGTCTTCTTTATTTTATTTATTTATTTATTTTATTTTGGAGAGAGAGAGAGAGATGGAGAATTGGTGTGCCAGGGCCTCAGCCACTGCAGTCAAAGTCCGTATGCTTGTACTAACTAGTGGGAATGTGAAACCTCATGCTAGCCTCACTTTTGTGAGTCTGGCTTACATGGGATCTGGTTAGTTGAACATGGGACCTTAGGCTTTGCAGCCAAGTGCATTAACTGCTAAGTCATCTCTCCAGCCCAGTTTGAACTCTTGACTTCATACAATTCCTGTTATGAGGTGTGTTGCAGTCACTTCGCATTGCTAGTAGAAATCACCCAACCAAGAGCAGCTTGCAGGAAAAAGAGGTTTATTTTTGGCTTACAGACTCAAGAGGAAGCTTCACAATGGCAGGGAAAAACAATGGCATGAGCAGAGGGTGTACATCACCCCCTGGCCAACAGAAGGTAGACCATAGCAACAGGAGAGTATGCCAAAGACTGGCATGGGGAAACTGGCTATAACACCCATAAGCCTGCCCCTGACAATACACCACCTCCAGGAGGCGTTAATTCCAAAATCTCCATCAGCTGGGAACCTAGCATTCAGAACACCATAATTTATGGTGGACACCTGAATCATACTACCACATTCCACCCCTGGCCCCCATAAACTGATAACCATACAGATGTAAAATGCAATGCATTCATCTAACTTTGAAAGTCCCCATGTTTTCTTTTATCAATTCCAATGATGTTCATACATTCCTGTAGTCCAAAATCTTTTAACTGAGCCATAATACCAAAAAATAACCTCAAAAATGCATAATAGCACAGAATAAACATTCACACTGCAGAAAATGGCATTGGGCTTAGCAAAGAAACATTCAACCAATACAAGATTTAAAACAACCAGGGCAAGCATCAAACTGTAACTCCAAGTCCAACGACTCTAGTCAATGACAAATCTCCAAGTCCAATAATTCTAACCAGCAACAAGTCTCTGGCAAGGTAGAAAGTCCATATAATGAATGGATTTCAGAACTGAGGGCTTGTATTCAAAGTTTTCTGACTCAAGATCCAGAAATAAGCTGTGAAATTTCAGCTAAAATTCTGGTAATGTATGTGCTAAGTCTTGAGAATCTTTTCCCCCTCTCTGCATCCATGCAAAAAGTTATTAAGTTGTACAGGAAATACTCTAAAGACTTTTACAATAGAATAAAAATAAAGGAACTGAGAACATTTTAGTTTTGTATATTTCATTCTTCATTATAATTTACTTAATGTTGAAATCTAATGTTCTGCAGTTTACTGAACAAATAACATTGAAAGTATTTTAAAGCTAGCTTGGGAGCTTACCTTTGGTTTCTGGTTTGACTTTATTATTTAATTATCCAGATAAAGGCCAGCAGTAACAATGCACTCTGTCTTAAGTGGTTCAGAGGGGTTATCTCTTATTTATTACTAATTCTAAATACAAGATTTAAATTCAAGTAGAAAATCACACAAGAGTTATTTGCTGAATTTGGTCAAGTTGGTCCCTTGAATACTATGCTTGGCTCTCTGTCCTAGTTTATAATACTTTTCTATAAATGTCTTAAACCTTTGGGGGTTGACAAATTTGATGGTACTATATTCATTCAAATAATACATACTGAGGACCTAATGCATACCAGATAGAGAGCAGAGAGTTTCAGATTGACACCATACACTTGAGGCTCATGATGTATACTTCGATAAGGCTTCCTACTACCATCAAGACACTTCTCTAGGTTCTCCCTCATAAGCTCCCCTGAGCAGATTCCCATTGCCACAGCAGACACTTTCTTATGGATTTTGATTGTGGCATTTTGGTTTGATCCTTGGTATTTCAGTGCCACTTTGCTCTTAGATAATTGTTCTTTGATGAAGAGTGACAACTATGGACCAGACTCACTGACTGTGTCAAAGCTCTGGGTTCCCATTTGCTTCAGAAACGTTGTGGGAAGATGTAGAGATTAAAAAAAAACACTCTATAATATGAGTGAAAGGAATTTAAGAGAAAGAATGTATAGGATTTGAACACCAAAGTTTTTAAATTGATGGAAAGAAAGTTATCTAAAAAGAAAATATCAAAGTCACTCAAGATTATTTGAGTTTGTTGATATTAATAAATACAATTTTAACATGCAAAGATGGGTGAAAAGCATATTTCAGGCAAAAGGAACAGAATGAGTAAAGGTTTAAGTCACTTATTTCTTACTTCCTTGAGGAATTTCTATTTCTTATTTTGGGAAATTTTGATTTCATTTTTAATTGCCTAAACAACTTGTTTTATGTTTTAATCTGCTATTACTTCCTTACTCTCCAAAGCTTTGTAAAGACAATAAGATGAATATCTTGTCTTCAATTGCATATATTTTGTCACTCTTACTTGAGTAACTAAACCTCAATAATTGGGTAATTTAACTGATTCAGATTGAACAGCACACTGATAATGACCTTGTTCTTCCTCCTTCCCATCACCCACAGGAGTCTGATGGATCATTAATGACAAGATTGAAGAGAGAGTGTTCCTGGTGCATTATTAGTGCCCAATCGATGTTAAATAATTGTTGAAATAGGACCCAGTAGCGTTTGACACTTTGTA
The DNA here is from genome assembly GCA_036346955.1 of Dipus sagitta. Taxonomy (NCBI): domain Eukaryota; kingdom Metazoa; phylum Chordata; class Mammalia; order Rodentia; family Dipodidae; genus Dipus; species Dipus sagitta. Next base: position 88,245,517 of record CM070773.1, read on the forward strand.
GTAGAAGCCTGCAAAGTGTGTCTTCATTGATAATCAGGGCTGGCATTTCAGGAAAGGCACAGACTACACAGTTTCTCATTACTGAAAATCTACACATGCATATATAGGGGAAACTTGAATCATCTAGTTCTTCTAGGTTATAGAAGCCTGTCCTTGGAGAAGGCATCAATCATTAATAGATGCACCATGAGGATTAACTTTCCTGCTGGAGGAGCTGCAAGCCACCTAAATGAGCAGGTGCAGCAAATAAGTTGTGATGTCCAGTGGGCTATTGGGTACACATGCATTTAACTGAGAGCATTCCGAGTCCTGCCCTAAAGTGCTTCAAGAGCCAGATAACCATCTGTTAATTGAAAATTCTGACTGCCAATATGAGGGCTAACATTGCCAAGCATGGATTGTGTGGTGTTAATGGCTTTGGGAGAGCCTTGTGCTGCTTGCTGGCAGGAAAGCTCCTGTTTGATTCTGAAAATCCCAAAATTTATATTTTAAAACATATTTTATTTGACAGTCAGAATCTAATGACTCTGATTTCATCTGTCTGTCTGCAGATCTCTGCTTGAAAATTTCCAACCTACAGCAAAATAGCTACTCACAGTTTATAAAGCACATTTCCTACCAACTATCTCATGTGATTTGTCTGACAACTAAGGGAATAAGGGAACTAATATGTGTAAGTGTTTAGTACACTTAACCATCTCATTTAGTCTCTGAAGTCTTGCAAGGTAGGATTTTCAAATTCCCATTTGTCATATGGAGATCCAAGAGCACTGAGAAATAGTTGACTGATACAATTTGTACTTAACCTTCCCAGAAAAAGGTACTGGGGTCTAAATTAAGCTCACTCACCATTGAAGACCATTTCTGAACAGCTGCGTCATACTAAGCAATTTTATATAGCATTGAATCTCTAAACAATATTGTGAAATAGTTTATTACAATCATCATTTTACAGGTCTGTTTGATATGTGAGGACTTATTGGATACCTACTGTATGCCAGAAATTCTTCTAAAATACTAATGAATTACTTTTAACAACATAAGCATAGTTCCTTCTCTCATAAGCCCTACATTATATTTGGAGGAGACAATTAAAAAACATGAATGAGGGGCTGGAGGGATTGCTTAGTGGTTAAGGCATTTGCCTGCAAAGCCAAAGGACCCAGGTTCGATTCCCCAGGACCCATGTTAGCCAGATGCACAAGGGGGCGCATGCATCTGGAATTCCTCTGCAGTGGCTGGAGGCCCTGGTGTGCCCATTCTCTCTCTCCCTCTTTCTCTGTCAAATAAATAAATAAATAAAAATAAAATATTTTTTAAAAACACAAATGATTACAATTTATAAAATACAGAGGATTTAGATTGAGTGATCATAGAAAGATTCCTTAAATATGAAACATTTAAATTCAGTCCAAGTGTCAAGAAAGGCCAGTCTTAGGAATAATAATTGAAAGAATAATAATTTTTAAATAATAATAATTTAAATTGGAGAGAATAATAAAGGACTTAGAGTAAAAGTAAACTTTGTGCCTTGAGATGACAACTTTTATGTCAACTTGACTGGGCTATGGAATGGCATTTCATTAAACATAAGTCTTTGTATATGTATGAAGTTCATCATAGATGAAATTAACATTTGAAACAGTAGACTGAGGCTTTCCTGATGCTTATTAACTTCATTTACTACATGAATAGAACTGAATAGTATATGAATGTTTGAATAGAACAAATTGATGATTAAGGGAATTCACTGTTTCTGGCTGGCTGCCTTTGAGCTGGGGCATCTGTCTTCCCTTGCCTTTGCATTTAACTCAGACTTGAGCTTGTACCATTGTTCTTTTGGTCCTCATGTCTTCAAAGTAGGAATACAACTAAACCATTGGGAATCCTGCATCCCCAGCTTGCACACTGCACATCCTCAGAATTTTTAGCCTCCATAAATATATGAATCAATTTCTTAACACAAATGTATATATAATGTCTTTATATAATTTAGTTATTATGTTTCTCAGAACTCACACTAACACATTCCTTTTAGAATAAAGCATCACATAATGATGGTAGGAAATTAGTGAATGATGATAAGACAGTCTGAAATGAAGTTGAAAAGTTAGGAAAAGCTAGATATGATAGGCCCTGGTAGCCTAAGGTAAAAATTCATATTTTTGCTACATTTGATAAGAACCAAATTACTATTTTAAGCAGAAGAATGAACAACTAACTTAATGAGTTTTTTAAAGTCACCTTTTTCTATGTGGATAATGAATGACATATAGAAAATATTAAAATACCAGTTGGAAAACTATTGTCTATTGTAGTCTAGGTAGAAATGGTGGTGATTTGGACAGTGTGGAACTAATATAGAGGTGAACAGATGTTGGATGTATTTTGAAGTTGTGTCAACAAGATTTACATAAGTGGGTTTGAAAGAAAGAAGAATTCAAAAAGGACTCTCAGATTTTGGCCTGAGCAATCAGATTGCGATTTATTGAAATCAGAAAACCAATGGAAAAGCATATTGGAAGTAAAGTTTCAAAAATTTTGAAAAAAAAGTTTGACGTGTCTGTGAGATAATAAAATTTATATGTCAAGTGAGCTTTTGAATACATGCCTGATAACAAATAGTTACATGTATTCAGAGACAAGATGGGTTTTCAGTGTAATACAGAAATACTGATGGAGCTGATTTCACTGAAGTTTCAAGTGTTCCTCAGGCTTCAACTGAACTGGCTGTCAGATAGACATAGAGCCAACCTCAGGAACAATATCTGGTGGTGATAATAATTCTCTTTGGCCATTATTCACTCTCACTTTTCACTTCTTCGTCCCTATGTACATGCTGGAAACATTTGTTTGATTCTTTATCTGGCCAATAACTTTGCTGTTTCACTAAGGAGTTAGTAAAGAACAAGGAAGCTAATTCACAAGGAGGAAATTATGGCCAGCATAGAGCCACTTAATATTGAAGAACATGAACTTCAGATTCAGCAATGGGTTTAATTTATATCCACATGATCAAGTCTTAAAACTTTCTGTATCTTTTTCTTTAAAAAGTAGAGACATTAACAGTTGGATTAACTGGAACAATCTTTGTAGTACCTAGTATCTGCCATTGGTAAGCATTTAATAATAATACCATGAATGATGATGGTCATAATAGTTTTAGTCTCTTTTCATGCTATTTATTTGTGTTGTGGCTTTCAGAAGTAGCATGGACTAAAGGAAACAAGTGTTTGCAAAGATAAAGTTTCAAGATTTCTAGTTTCAAGAAAGAGAAAAGGTGAGAGGGTTGAAGATAGTACAAAGAGGGCTAGGCCTAGAATCAGAAGGAGCTAGATTTGGTTCTGTTTTTAACTTTATTCACCTTCACTTATTTGTACCACAGTTTCCTCATCTCTTTCTTGATCAACAGTACTTGTCATGATTATTCCCATGCTTACTAAGCACAGGCTTATGGGTATGGAATGGAAATAATGCATCTATATAATATATAAGAAAGTACCTTAATACTATCCTGCACAAAATTTCAGGGTTGATATGATTATAATTATTACTCATGGCTATCAAAACCAATAGATGACAGTGTCTATACAGAATTAAACCTACACCTCTTTCCTAACTCATTGCATATCTAAAAGTGGCCCATTTGCTGGGTACTGGATTTGCCTTCAGTCAGTCTAGGAAAATCCATGGATATCTAGACTTGAAGTTCTTTGAGTCATATTTCATAGCAGGCTTTTTATAAATTAAGCCCAACACATTTAAATAGTGGTATTTTCTCAACTGGGTTGTATTGGCCATGATGAAAGAGGTTTGTCTCATATCTTACCTTTCTTCTTGCCCATAGCATGCCTAGATTTGAAAAAAGAGTGTTTTATTTTAATAAGTATTTTAGACGTTCTGAATTAAGTCAATCATAGTCGTTGTGTTATATATACTGCCATTATTTGTCATGCTTGGTCCATTTATTTTGAGCCAAACACTGGCAAAGCAGAGCTGCTATAGCACCATAAAGCCCACCCTCAATAGCACACCTTCTCCAGCAAGGCTCTACCTCCCAATTTGCCATCAGCTGGGAACCAAGCATTAAAAAGGTATGAGTTTACGGGAACATCTCCTGATTGAAACCACCACAGTGAGTATTTTCACAAGTGTTCAGATGAGTAACCTGCTAAACTTTCCTTCTGTCCATCTCTGCCTCTTCCCTTTTTTCATTGTCTATTACATGCAAATGTGATATATATATATATATATATATATATATATATATATATATATATATGAATGATATCTTATTATTTAAAATGATGTCTACTGTTTTATTTGTGTATTTCTCATGAGACTTGTAAAAAGATTGCACAAGAATAGAGACATGACAATGGAACATTGATTGGTAGGTAGACTAGGATATGATCTTTGAAAGATGAGCACAACTTTCAACTAGAGCTTCTTGGCTATAATGTCTGATATCTTGACCACAAATTCAATATACCCATTGCTTATTTAGATCTGATCAAGCCAATTTCCTGTCAACCAAAGGACTCATTTACTTATCTGTGAGATCTGGAATTTGTCTTGTTGTTATAAATCTGGTATCCAGGGTGTTCAAATTTCTTGGTCAATATCTCTGTATAAAATTCAGGCCTCTTCCTGGCCAGGGAAACCAGACTCTTTGGACCTGAAGGGAGCAACTGCGGAGTCTTATACCCAGGTTCCTTTTTGTATTTTGTGTGTTGGTACACACTGAAATTAAAAACTCCAGATTCCTTTACTACATTTCTAAGCTTTGCTATTTTCTGTTCTAAAATACTATGTTGTATTGGCAATAACATTCAGCATGTCTCACATACTAAAATGGGAGGCAAAACTACTTCTGAGTTTTTAAATTCTTAACTTTTCAGAGTGGATCATAATATTGGCCTGCCTTACAGTGTATTAGGATTAACTAATTAACACTGAATAGTACTTTGGAATTGTTAGATATTATAGAAATGTTAAATAGCATTATTAGACTTGGAGTCTAAAAAGACAAATGAAACCCAAGACTTCATTTAAATGCTATTAGATCATAAGACTTTTTTTCCCTCAAAAGAATTTTAAAAGAGGTTATGTAGCTACAATCTTGGTTCAAAACAGGAAATGTCACAATGAGTTCTAATTTTTCTTTTCTTTCTCCATAGTATCACAAATAATACAACACACATTTTCTGGTTAGCTCCTTGTTGACATGCGCTGAGAAAAATCCTTCATTGTTTCTGACCTATAAAAGAGAGAGATGCATATGCTCTAAGGAAAATATACCACAAGACAAACTGAGAGATGCAGAGTATGATGGGGCAGATCACAGTTCTCAGTAGTGAATGAGAAGCTAAGAAAGATTTCACATAGTAGGCATTAATAGAGCTATCCTTGAAATATGAACAGAATTTAAGGAGACAGAGGAAAAGGCATGAAGAATATTCATCCATGCAGCATTTAGTCAGGGAATATAGTAGTTTAGAGAGATCATTTGGGTGGTCAAGAGTCACGCAGAACATAAATTCCTCAGGCAGGATTAGAATTCAATAAATCTCCTTGCTGCTTATGATGGACTTTACATTGAACCAATTGCTGTTTCCCTTAACATTAATGGATGCTTTATTAAATGCCTATTTATCATAGTTTTAAACGTGCTTATGATGGTCAGTTCAGAACTTCATACTAACATGGCCCAAGAGGAAAGAAAGGGTACTTCATCCTAGGCAGAGATAACCTAAGTAAAGTTAAGATCTTTGGAATACTGATGTGGAATATTGGGTTGATAGGTGGGGGAAGGAAGGCTCATTTGCCATGAAATTGAAAGTACTGGAGGAATAGCATGAACTACTATTAGGTAAACACAAAGATTTAAAAGAGATTTGAGTGTTAAAACAATGAAGATTTTGTCTTTTGGGGTGTGAGATGTTAGTAGAATGAGCAAGTAGAACTGTTTAGTAGATAACTGAAACTACAGCTCTGAAGGTTAATGAGAAGATGCATCATTTAGGGCTTATTAGCATACAAGTGACATCAAAGTTATGAAAATAATTGCACTCTCTGAAGGAAAGACAGAGAGGACAAGAGCAAATAAAATCAAAATCTGATAATAAAACAGTTTATGACAAGTTAGCTCATTGCAATTCAAGGTTTATACATAGGAAATCTGAAGCAAGGAAAGAAGAAATTTGCTTAAATATACACAATGAATTAATGACCAAGTTGGAACTAAATCTCATGTCTCTTTAATTCCAGAGTACCCTTTTCTCTTTACTAGTTTCAGTGTCTGTGAATAGAAGACTAACATTGCTCAAGCGAAACTGAGACTTGAAATGGAAACCAAAACCATGGACAAGGAAGAGCATATTGCCTTCTTCATTTTTAATCACTTTCTTCCAAGCAATTCTAAGTTCATCTTAGAAGTCATGGCCTCTGGGGATCAGGGGATTTCAGGTTCCCAGGTGATTACACACAGGTTCATTTCTCTCTCTGGTTCCTTTTCCCTTAGGTTTGTTATTATTAATTTCCTTCCTTAGGGTACAGTGTGCTGAGAGACATTTGGTCTTATTGCTATGGAATACTTGGATCCTTTTTCAAAACAGAAATGTCTCCTTTCCCTTAGCTACTGGGGCACTCTGCCTTTAACATACTATCTCTTCTGCCGGTATGCTGTCTTGATGTAACCCTAACTACCCCCAACACTCCTTAATAGTGGCAGAGAAATGAAGAGATGGTTTAAAGCAATGTTTTCAAATGTCTATTGCTATGGTTTAAATAGTAGTATCTCCTTCAAAATTTATGTTGAAACTGTCCTCAATGCAAAGTATTAAGGGCTAGCCCTTTGAGAGGTAAGTAAGTCATGAGAGCTTTCTGTTACATTGGCACCTTATAAAACAGCTTGGCATTAGAGGGAGCAGCTTTCTAGCCCTTCTGTCTCGGTGAGGACAGTGTTCTGTTCCCCTAGAAGTTACAACAAAAAGATTCCATGTTGGAGCAGATGTCAGTACTCACTAGATACACTCCTGCAGATGTTGGATTTTTCAGCATCTAGTTCTGTGAGGAATAAATTTCTATTTGTTTATGAATTTTGATAAAGCAACACAAGTGGACTAAGAAAACTAAGCCAGGATTTAACTTAAGTGAATATTTTTGTTGTCTAATTTAGTCATTATTGCATATACATTTAAGGGAGTTGAGACTCATATAAGGAAAAATGTGATTATAATAGAAAGAAAATAGACCCTCAAAGATGTTCATGTCTTCCTACTCAAAGCCTTTTAGTACATTAATTTACATGGCAAAAGGCCCTTTGCACATACAAGTATGTTAACGATTTTGAGATGAGAATATTACACATACTGAATCATATAAGTCTTCTAGTACAATGATAATGGGTCTCTATAGAAAGGAGATTGGAGAGTTGAATTCAGAAGAAACATAATGCATGGAAAACTGAGGTTATTCCTGTATACATACCTTTCTAGGACTCATTCTGGTTTAAGAAAATAAATTCAGGATTTTCTGATGTCCTGAAAAGATGGAAATTTGGGAATCCTTCCAGGTAACCCTGGATGCCAAGAAGAAAGGAATGATTGTTATATTCTCTTTGTCTTTCCCTTTCTAGTAAAGTAAACCCAAGTGGTCCAAAATATAAGTTTGGTTTAGGCTGTTGGGAAATGACTCAGAATGCCATTAGTGTGTGGGTTATAGACTGACCCCAAACCTCTGAGCTTGGGCTCATGGCCAAGAGATAAGGTTATAATTCTATTCTTAAAGCAACTCTGAAGTTCATTTCTCTTTTTCCTTCTGTTGTGATGGAGAGATTCAGAGGGCATTGCCTAACAAATAATACCGTTAGAGGGAAATTACTTCAGGGGGGGGGGTCTTTTTATGCTTGCTTTGATATAGGTCTCTTTCTTATATTGACAATAGCTTACAATGTTGTACAGAAGTTCAGGATAAGAGGCACTGAATTATGAAATAACTCATTCATTCATTTATCCAGCAAGCATTCTCTAGACTGCTAGTCTATGGCAGGTACATTGTTAGTTTGAGAGTGGATATAGATGTGATTAATTCTAGTTTTAACTAGTACTATCTTTATAGGCAAGGAAATCAACTAAAATGAAGTGACAGATACTAGAATACATCATTAATTAAATCCCAAGAGCACAAATGAGGAAATAATTTGTTCTATCTGAGGAATTATAGAGGTCTTCTTTGATATATGTTGTCTGAACTGGATCTAGAGGTAGAAGAAAGTTGTCAGATCTTAGTTACCATTCTAATTGAAGCAAGCATCAGGACAAAATGTTCAAAGACTTAAAATTTTCTTGCATGGAAAAGTATAAGTAATCTAAACCATAGCTAAACCATAGCATTGCGGCTTTTGTGCTTGTCTCTATGCTCTTACAGGACATTTGGCTGGGTTAAGTTGCTGCCTGCAGTTGAGCCTGTCTTTCCTCCAGTCAGTAAGCAATCTGCTATGCAGCAAACCCTCTAAAATCCCTAACAACTATTAGAGAAAGTAGAGGAATATTCACTTCTGCTTAAACTGTAATATTGCATTTGTCTGAGAGGGAACACATATTCCCACTGTGAAAGGGTTTGCCAGAAACAACTAAACAAGGGCTGAAGAGTAAGCTTGGCAATCATTCCCACTTTTTTGTATATCCTCACTGCGATTTTAACAACAAAATCAGGACTGGTGAGATGGTTCAGTGGTTAAGTGCACTTCCTATACAACCATGAAGAGCAGTGGGGGCCTGAAACTGCCAAGTTTGAATCTCCATATCCCACATAAACAGCTGCACATGGCCACAAGCACTTGTACCTCAGTCCTGCAAAGGGTAGCACAGATGAAGAATCACCTAGACTTATGAAAAACAGGAAGCGCCAGTGTCAGTAAGAGACTCCCACTCTAAATGAGAATTGGCAGAAGAGAGATGGAACAGGAAATGGGACATTGTGCTCTTGCCACTACAGACAAGTGTGAAGTGTGTTTTCCCCCTCCCCTCCATGGCCAGATGCTGCTGCAAGAGCACATACATGTGCACGGACACATACCACGTTACAAACACATATACACAAAAAGTAATAAAAGTTATATTTATCATGGATTCATCTTAAAACTATACATATATTTATTGTATGTCTATATTGCATATAAAATACCCAAAGCATGAATTTTAAGCACGAGTGATAAACACAGTGACTAAATGATTTGTCTTATAACCAAGGTCTCTTTTGACAGCAAAATGCTATGCTGTTAATAATCGTATGAACACAAATTATGAAAATCAGAAATATCCTAGACAAATCTATAGTTAGGAAATGCCTAACAAAGAAGATAAAATTAAAACGTCATATAAATACCAGTGGCCCTTTATCATCTAAGTTTCCAGATGAATAATTGCTATAACTGAAATGCACATCATTTCTTATATATACACACACACAAAAAAGAAAAAAAACCTTTTACTCATAGCCTGGATGCAAGAATCCTATGTACTATGTGGTCCATATCAAAGTTACCTTATGCAAGCTGAAATGATCATGTTTTCTATCCATAGAAATAGGAGAGTTCATTTGTTGGCTGTGAAAAGCAGGAAAGAGCAGGAAACGACCTGACTGTTCTCTAGTAACCACAGAGCCCTGGTTTTTACCGTATACCCCATTTTCCACAAAGAAGCTTGAATGGATTCTGTTCTCCACAATGTCTAAGCTTTTATCATAAAGGATACCATAATATTTCTTGGAAGCAACAGGTCACTTGGGATAGCAAAGACATTTCTTAGAACCAGAAATTCTTCAGCTACAGGATATTTATTGCTGTAGCTAAATTAATCCTGTTCTTGCTTGGTAAACTTTCCAATGTAAATAACTATTCATATGAAAGGTAATGATAATGACCTTTTAGTGGCCCCAGGCAAGAGAGCTGAGAAAGATAAATTTTAAGCCTAGCTCAATATTCTGCCATAAAAATAGTGAACCATTACTTTATGAGACCAGTGATGAAAATATCAACTATGTTGATCATATTTTTCTCATCTCCTTTAATGACACTCTAAATGAATAATTGATTTCTTTTTAAGAAACAGTAACATTTTCTATAATGTGTTCATAATTTATTACATGTCAGTTTATTGAAGTAAAGAGAAGCTTAAAACAGATGCCTGTGTAGTATAAGAAACCAAGATGAAATAATTGTATCAAGTGTGGTTTACCATAACGTTGATATAGCCGGGCTGCTTGAGTTCACATACTCACTTTGTCACGCAGTAACTTTTGGTTATTTCACCACTCTGGCCTCATTTTTCTAAACTGCAAAATAAAGATGGAAGCATCTATTTTATAACATTGTAAAGATTAAATTAGGTAATATATACAAAATGCTTAGAACAGTGTAGGCCCCCAGAAGTTACTTAGGAAATATCAGTACAACAGTAAAGTTACTGGAACTTATTAAAAAATGGGTTAGTACAGTAAGCATAATATAAATATTCTCAACAATCAGTAGACATATATGGTCATAATAAATATGAGAGCTTATGTGAGATCTTTATAGCTGGCATCTTATCAAAGATGATTTTAAAAAATCCTGAAAACATTTTTTAATATTTATTTTTATTTTTATTTTTATTTATTTATTTGACAGAGAAAGAGGGAGAAAGAGAGAGAGAGAGGGAGAAAATGGGCCTGCCAGGGCCTCCAGCCACCACTGCAAATGAACTCCAGATGCTTGCACCCCCTTGTGCATCTGGCTAACGTGGGTCCTGGGGAATTGAACTTTGGTCCTTTGGCTTTGCAGGCAAATGCCTTAACTGCTAAGCCATCCCTCCAGCCCCTGAAAACCATTTTTAATAAAAGTTTTGTCTAATATTTAGTAGTTGTTTTATAATATGATAAGTGCTATTTCATATAGTTATTTTAATTTCAATTTTCATAATTATATACTTTATTTATAGCTGAATATTTATAACTGAATAGACATTGTACATTATCTTCAGATATTGGAAGTGAGGGTCAAGGGGGTGGCAACAGGTTTAAAATCCAATTATTTCAAATAGATATCCTTCACACTACGTGCTACTTATAAACATATAAGATAAATAAAGTGGTTCAGAATGTGATAAGGATGAAATTTTGCCTATTTTCAAATGTCATCCACCTACTATGTGTTAGATGGGCCTGAGCCCTGATCAATACTTATCCTCTGGATGACTCTTGGTGCCTGTCTACCTTGGTGTCAAGAATGTTTCAAGTGATAAATTCCCACAAGATTTCTAGCTGAATCACTTATAATGAAATACAGTATAATGTTTCTTTTGTATCAAGAATTCCCTAAAATATAAAATCTTGATATTTCAAAACTATCAAGACATGTGTCAAAAGTGATGATCATTTCTAAAGGTTAAAAAAAAAACATGTGAAAGTAAGATAGGAAACATATCATTTTTCATAATTCTAAGAGTTATTTCTTTTACAGATGTCAATACAAACTTAAGTGCTATAATGATTGTAGTGCAGATTACCTCATAATTACTATTCCTCAGCTGGTTTGTTATGGAAGAAAAAAAGGAGAAGGAAGAAAAGAGTAAGGTTCCATTTGCAATGAAGATTTAGTTGCAAAGGTTCTAATTTCCCTCAAAACAAAAGCATCTTGGAGTTCCTAACAAAAAATATGCTTTGACCTGAGGAGTACTGATTAGTGAATGTCTGCTTCATAGTGAGTGCTGGTCAGAGATCATGTATGGACTTTTGCTCTCATTAAATTGGCAAATATCCAAACACAATTGTGTGTTGCAAATGAACAATACATAGTTCTTGTCCTCAAGCACTCCAGCCTAGTGAGAGAAACAGATTATAGCCCAATAGTTAATTGTGATCATTACAACTGTGACAGGGGCTGGGAAGAGGGTTCAGCAGTTAAGTTGCTTGCTTGCAAAGCCTAGGCACCTAAGTTTGATTCCTCAGTACCCATGTAATGCCAGATAAACAATATGGTGCATGTGTTTAAAGTTTGTTTGCAGTGGCTAGAAGCCCTGGCATACCCATTCTCCCACCTTCTGTCAAATAAATAAACAAAATATTTAGAAACCTGTGAGAAAGTGATGCTTAGGCAGTACAACAGAAGGAATCATTTTCTATATTTAAGTGATAAATGAAAACATAAATTTATAAACATAGTTGGTGTACCATGTAGACTTTCAGTATACACACACACACACACACACACATTTAAATCAGTTTAAACAGATCTATCCTATAAAGCATTTATCATTTCTTTGTGGCAAAAAGTTTTAAAATCTTTTTATAGCTTTTTGAAATATATAGTATATACTGTTATCTATAATCAGCTCATTATCCAACAGCACAGCAGGACTTTTTACTCCTAAGTATACCTTAGTACCCATTAATCAGTCTTACCCATTTACCAACACCCCCACATACACTATACCCTGCCTCTGGTAACATCTGTGCAATCAGATTCTATATATGAATGATATCTTGTGATCCTGGCTTATTTCCCATAACATAATGATTTTAAGTTCATACAAGTTGGTTCAAATGACAGTATTTCTTTCTTTCTTGTGATAGAGTAGTGTTCTGAAGTGTGGTGTATATGTCTTATGTGTCTCCCATTTTCTTTGTCCCTTTGTCAGTTGATAGAAAATTAGGGTGTTTCTTTCCATTTCTTGGCTATTGGTAATAGTGCTGTAATGAACATAGAAATGCAGTTGAAGTTTTACACATGAATTTCACTTCCTTTAGATATATACCAAGTCATAGAAGGCCCCCAACACCTCATCACTGAAGGAGACCAAAAATGAACCCAACATGGCTCAGGGAAATTTTGCGGAAGAGGGGGCGGAAAGAATGTCAGAGCCACATGTTGGGTCATGATATGCAGAGACATTTATATTACCCATAACTGTGGGCTAACTCCACAATGCATGACCCATATACCTCAACAAGGAGGGGCCAAGGGGTCACAGATGAGCCTAATAATGGTACCAAACTGACTGTATTTGCTGAATACAAAACTAACTAACAAAGAAAAAGAAAAGATTCAATACCTAGCAATAAAGATCTCCAAGAAAAATGATGATTCTAGTGAATTACAAACAAATATTATAAATTACTTTATTGTATTAATATATACAAATTAAAAAATTAAAAAATAAAATCTTTATCATGTCCAAGAAAACCATGTAATAATAACATAAAAATAAGAATAGATTACAATACAGATTTTGCAATAGTAACCATTTCATTTGTAGGCTCAAATGTACAAATCATATGCACATGATCATCTTTAAGAGAAAATATAGGAATCTGTATTTATTGCTCATTTTATAACCACAATGCTGTGGCTGAGCAAGTTTCCATCATGAATACTAGTAAACAGTCAGTAAAGATTTACAAATCTTTTTCTAATTGAATACAATTTCTCACATTTTTTTTTACAGATGGTGTTAAAACCCATATTTTAAAAGCATATTATAAATGAATGCATATTTGTAGGTGACAATCCACTTACTACAAATTTCACAGTGGTATTGGAAGAAATCAATAGAGCTTTGATGTTCCTAGGGATAGCCTCTCTTTTCCTGTGAATGCCAATTATCCAAGCTCTCACCCAAGACAATGATATTTCTTTCTAACAGACACAGAAAAATCTCCCATTTTAGCAAGTCTTCCACTGCAGTCTGCTCTTAGGCTGTTTTTCACCATGAGCTGTATTCTCAGGGTTGAGTTTACTTAATTCCAATTTTCATGTAAGAAAAAAAAAGCTGTAACATACCATGATGTCATGCATGAAATTCCTTTAACTACAAATGAAAATAAAAATTGATGTTGATTTTGAAAAAAAAAAAAAGAATTGCTAAATCACATAATAGTCCTATTTTTATTTTTGTCAGAAATTTTCAGGTTGTTTTACATTCTGTCTGCACTAATTTATATTCCCACCAATGGCATGTAAATGTTCTTCTTTCTCCATATCTTTACCAGGACTTGTTATCAACTCCTACCAAATCAGAGAGCCAGAGCCTCAGAGGCCCCCAACACCTCATCACTGAAGCAGACCAAAAATGAACCCTACATTTTTTTTTAAACAGAACTTTCTATGTAGCCTGGCTGGCCTTGATTTTATGGCCATCTTATCTCTGCTTTCAAATGCTGGGATTATAAGTATGTGTCACCACTCCTGATCTATATATTTTTGATAATAACAGTTTTTATTGGATAAGGTGAGATCTTATTGGTACATTGATTGTCATTTCTCTGATGATTTACGATATTTAACATCTTTTTCATATACCTGTGGGCTACTTTCATGTCTTATTTTGAGAAGTATCTCAGTCTATTGTCCTTTTATTTAAAAAAACAAACAGGTTATTTGTTTTTATTTTACTATGGGTTTTTGTATTCCTTGTAGAATTTGAATGTTAACTTTTGCAGAGGTATAATTTTCAAATTTTTTTCCCCATTTTGTATTTCTCTGTACTCTTTATGGTTTCTTTGCTATATGGAAGCTTTTTAGCTTGTTGTGATCCTACTTATTTATCTTTACTTTGGGAGCATTGTCTAGAATGTCCTCACCCATTCCGATGTCCTGAAGCATTTCCTCTGTTTTCTTCTAGAAGTTTTATAATATTGGATGTTAATTATGTTTTTAATCTATTTTGAATTGGTCATGTAACTGGTGTTACAGTTGCCTTCTTGTTGCTGGGACAAACACTTGATCAGAAGCAGCAAATAGGAGACAAGGGTTTATTTCAGGCTTAGTTCTCAGGGAAAGCTTAATCATGGCAGCAGAGGTGGCCCACTTCTTCACACATTCTTAGTAGAAAGACAACAAAACCAGCAGCACCCGTAAGTATGAAGTAACTCTCCTCACATCTTATGGCTGAACTGATCCACCCCAGTGACACACCTCCTCCAATAGGGTTCTGCCTGCTGGAGATTTAAATAGGAAGCTTAGTCCAAAATATGTGAGGTTGGGCTGGAGAGATGACTTGGGGTTAAGGCACTTGAGAGCAAAGCCAAAGGACCCAGGTTTGATTTCCCCAGTGCCCACATAAAGCTGGATGCACAAGGTGGCACAAGCATCTGGAGTTTGTTTACAGTGGCTAGAGGGCATGGTGTTCATATTCGTTTTCTATCTACCTCTTTCTCTCTCTCAAATAAATAAATTCCATATATTTTTAAAGAAATACCTGAGTCTATAGGGCCAGACACTTACATTCAAAGCATCACAAAGGTAAGACAGTCAACCAAATTGCCATGTTCCACTTATTGTGAAGTCTGTCCTGTAGTACCTTTAATGAAAAAGAGTTGGATTTAGATACATGAGTTTACTACTCAAAGATTGCATGATCTCATATACAGAAAACCACAAACTCAAAAAACTAGAGATATTAAATAAACTCAACAAAGTTTAATGATACTAAATCACCATACAAAGCTCAGTAATATTGCTATATGCCAGTAAGGAATGATATGGAATCAATAAATCAATGCCAACAGGCAGGCAGGCTCTCTTGTATAATTAATAGCACATTGTGTTTCTAAAAGCAACTCATTAACAATAGCTGCTAAAGATGACTAGGAACAGATTTACCAAAACTGTAGAAGACCTCTAAAATAAAAATTGCAAAACCTTGATGAAGGAAATTGAAGTGGGTACAAAGACAGTGGAAGAATAGCCAGTGTTCATGGAGTAGAAGACTCAGTATTGTTAAAATGCCCAACTCTCTAACATGATCTACAAACACATTTTAACCCCTATGAAAAATGCCAATGGATGGGCTAGAGAGATAGCTCCATTTTAAGGTACTTGCCTACAAAGCCAAAGGAACCAGGTTTGATTCCCCAGTACCCACATAAAGCCTGATGCACAAGGTGGTGCAAATATTTGGAGTTCTGTTGAAGTGGCTAAAGACCCTGATGCACCCATTCTCTCTCTTTCTCTCTCTCTCCCTATTATCTATCTATCTATCTATCTATCTAATTACCATCTATCTATCTGTCTATCATCTATCTATCTATCATCTGTCTCTCTCAAATAAATAAAGATAAAATATTTTTTACAATACTGTAGAAGTAACAAAAACAATCCTAAAATTTATCTGGAACCATATAAACATATTGCTAAGCTATCAGGAGAGAAATCATATATGCCTAGTACTATAAGTCTAGCCAAATAGGGAACTCGGCCCTAGAGAGAGCCCAATATTATGGTTATGCTAATTGTAAATCAATGTCAACTATCTTCTAAATATATATGTTTGTTCCCATGGATTGATAATATTCACAGCTTGAACACAGAGGTTTGTTTATGCAAAGGGTAGAGGTGATTAAAGAGATCCGTAGATAATAAAGTTATTAAGAATAAGTGACTAATTAGTCCTCAACCCTAAATAAGACATCTAAACCACATCCTTAGAGAAACCTGTGGAAGAGTGGAAGAAAGAATGTAAAAACAGGAGGACGAGAAGTGGGCCTCAGACAATGTCATCTGGATATGACAGATCCCCTGCACTTATGGACTCACAGCAAATGGATTTTCCTGTACATGATTGAGCCAATAAATACCTTAACATAGATGAAAGACCCCACACCTTCCAGAGTAAATATTGGAAACTGATGATTGCTGGGAGATGGGGAGTCAAGTCCTATGGTGGATAGCCAGTGGAGGATTGCACAATTTCTAGTAAATAACCTCTCACCCATTATTATGCAAACAATTCTGATTTAAATTAGTGGGTAAAAAAATAAATAAAATATACAAGGCATGGAAGTAGGAGGGTGATCTAATGGGAAGAAGGGTTTAAGTAGGAGTGGAAAAGTGAAGAGAGAGTAACTGGGAGGATCAAAATTCATTGTATACATGTATGACATTGTCAAAAATGGGGAAAGTGATAATAAATAATTGAATATGAAAAAAAGAGTTTGGGATTTGTCCTACAGAAAATAGAAAGTCATTTCAGGGGTATCAGAGAGGCGAGAGCTTTGTTTTACAAAAATCATGCTGGTCCCCTGTATGAAAATGCAGAAGCTATTAATTGGAGACCTGTGGATTTTCTATTCAGGATATAATTAAAAAGGTGTACAAACTCCTCTTTATTTTTGTCACCAAATTTTTATTTTAGAAACAACAAAGATGTCTTTATCTCAATCTATTTTCATACCATTTAATCCTGGTTTTGTATTTTTTTTAATATTCTCTGCATAACATTGTCAATCAAAAAGTTATTTCTCGGGCTAGAGAGATAGTTTAGTGGTTAAGGCATTTGCCTGCAAAGCCAAAGGACCCAAGTTCAGTTTCCCAGGACTCACTTAAGCCAGATGCACAAGGGGGCGCATGCATCTGGAGTTCATTTGCAATGGCTGGAGGCCCTGGCGTGCACATTCATTCTCTCTCTCTGTCAAGTAAATAAATAAGTTATCATTTCTCTAGCTGGAAAGGCAGCTCAGCAGTTAGGGTGCTTGCCTGCAAAGCCTAATGACATGGGTTTAATTCCCAAGTACCCACATAAAGCCAGATGCACAAAGTGGTACATGCAACTGGATTTTGTTTACATAAGAGGCTTGAGGTCCTGGCACACCCATTCTCTCTTTCTCTTTTATGCTCTTGGTCTATCTCTCTTCCAGTTAAATAACTGGCTCAGGCCACAGAGTAATGGCAGAACTGAGAATTTCACTATGCTAAAGAAAAGAAAAACAAAACTTAGCACTCATTTGTAATTAACAACCACCACAACAACAAAAATCTCTTGGCAAACTAGGAATAGAGTATAAGTTTGTCACCTTGATAGAGAACACCTACAAAAAGAAACCAAACAAACAAATAAAAATACCTGTAGATGACATGTTAGTTAATGAAAGAAGCTAGATGTTTTTCCTTTAAAGGAATAAGGGGCTATTGTAAGTACAGAAAGTCCTAACTAGTGTGACAGGACCACAAAGGGAACTTAAAAACAGATATGTAAAGGACAAGAAAGCAAGTTGTCTCCAGGGATGAACAATTTTTTTTTTTTTTTTTTTTACCATATGATTTAGAGGGATGTTACTTATAACTTCAAATGTCTCACTGTTTACAACATGTTTTCATTGACATTCTTATATGAGACTGATTCTTATTTCTCTTCTCTGAGGGGGCAAGTAGCTAAATAAATACTCATTTACAGTCATCGTGGGTAAGAGCAAGAATTTGGGAATCAGGCAGCTATTTTAAACCAGGAACTCTCTGGAGTTCCATTCCACCCCAACTATGTAACTTTGGTCACATACCTAACCTCTCAACACATAATCCAAAGGAAGATACACTTATTTTTGAAAAAGTTATTTCAAGAAATAAGTGATATTTTAATTTGACATCTCATGTATTTGCTTTATAACCGTAGGCAAATTAATTTCTTTCTGTGACATATTGGATTTTTGTTTTCATGATTAAAATAGAGAATATGTGTAAATACTTATCCTGGGCCTATTAAACAACAGTTCTATAGTAAACAGCAGTTGCTCTTGCATTGTTGTTTATGTTTGCTAATAGAGCAAATGTCTGGGTGAAATTTGTCTGCTGGAAAGGAAAGGTTAGTTCAGGAGAGAGACCTGTACAAATGGCTAGCTGGTAGAGGAATAAAAATGCCAGACTAAAGCAGAAAAGAGCTGGAATGCTTAGAACCTTGGAGAAAAATGATTTGGAAAGTTTCTGTCACTAGGCCAGTCTTTATGGAAAGTCTTCACATCATAAAAGTCATGAAGAATTTAGGGTTTCAATTATAGATTCTTACATATAATTTTCCATAAAGTTTTTCCCCTTCATTTTCCTCAGGATGCATATTCTAGAAGAGAATGAGATAAGGGAGGGAGGAACCAGGCATTTCTGGTAATCCAGAGTCATTAGGAGGCAATACCAGCTCTTCCTGTTTCTTGGGGAATGGGCTATAGTCCTGATTTAGCATGACTGCTGCTGAAAGTCTTTGGAGCCTGGCCACCCTGTATACTTCCTGGGTTCTTATTTTGCAACCTGTTTGCAAATAGAAGGAATGTTGCCAATTCATTGGGGCATAGAATCCAGCAGGGATGATAATGGTAATAAATGTGGTGGCTAGGCACCAAGGCACCTGAGGGTATGAAGGTTCTGTTATTTTGAATAACAGTTCCTAGCCCTAATGGCCTTAGGGTGACAGGAGGAACTTTCAGACCATTCTATTCCTGGGCCAGCATCTATTCCTTGGATTAAGGAAAGTCCATCTTTTCCAGAAATAAAAACCCATTTGTTTAGTCTGAACACACTTGTCCCTAGTCTATATTAGCGTCTTTTAACATGACATGAAAAGGTACACATGGACAGGACCCTGAAAGGAAGTGGGAATTTTGCCAGATTTGTGTTTTACGCCTCAGAAAGGACTAGTTCTGAATGTCAGGTTAGGCTGGCAAATTTAAAGGCAGACCTTCCTGCCTACACAGCAGCCTTCTGGCCGGAAGTCAGGGGTGGATCCAGATGGGAATCATATGCTTCTGCCATGTGTGTTTTCACTGGAGAGGAAAAAATTCTTATGGCTGGCAACTTTCTTAGGGGTTTGTGCAAAACTCAGCATGAGGAGTGAGGAAGCTGAGAAGATTCTATACCCCAGATTTTAGAAAGCCCTAATAGGCACAGAACTTGGGTACTTGAACAGAACCTATGCCTGTCATCTCATGGATCCTAGATCCTTCACATAAGGAAAAACTGTCCAATTCTACTATCTCATAACTTTTGAATTCCAAGATGCAGATTCAATGAATGTTGACAAGCATGAAATACTAGACACCAAATGCTACTGGCAGCAGGAGTGAGTATTACTGTCTTTCAGATGAAGAAATTGAGATTGGTCACATAGCTAATAAGTAGTACAATCATGTACTCTTGTTTCATGGTCACTGTCATCTGTGTTTACCACTTGTGTTTTCATACCTTGCAGCTTCCTTGAAATTTTGGGCATTCTAACAGCCATACTGAACTGGCCTTGAGTTTTTAAACATTATTTCTTTAACCTGTTTTCTATTAACCTTTGACCCCTTCATTCCTTCTTTCCTTCCTTCCTTTCTTCCTTCTTTCTTCCCTCCCTCTCTTCTCCCCTCCCTCCCTTCCTTCCTTTCCCTTCCTTTTTTGCATATGTATGTATAGAGTATGTATAATGTAGTTTGTGATGTGGTATGTATGTAATATATGCATATGTGTGTGTGTGTGTGTGTGTGTACAGATGTTCATGTCCTGTGCACATATGTGTGCAGGCTAGAAGAAAACTTTGAAAGTCCTCTTTCCATTTATCTGCCTATTTTCTTGAGACAGTCTCTCACTCAACTCAGAGCTGCCATTTTCTTTTGCAGTTGTTTTGGTTAGCTAGGCCCAGCAATTTTCAGGTCTTTGCCCCTTCCCCCACCCCTCAGGACTAGATTTACAAGTACATGTGCCATAATCAACTATTTAGATGGGAGCTGGGGAATCAAATTAGGGAAATCTCTCAGTTCCTCATTCTTGCACAGCAAATGTTCTTAACTGTTGAGCTATCACCCCAGCGTATCCTGTATACTTTTTTTTTAACATACCTTTCTGTCTACCATTCTCTCCTCTTTGACTCCTTACCCTGTTAAGTTACTTTCTCTAAATCAACCTTCCTTCCTTCCTTTCTCCCTCCCTCCCTCTATCCCTCATTTCTTTCCTTTTCCTTTTCTTTATTTCTTCATCTATCTCTGTTTGACTTCAGAGAGTTGTGTCTGCCACATATTATAAACTCAATACATGTTTTAAAATAAGCAAATAAAATTATTTTTTGTTCAAATATGAAAACAGAATAGAAACTAGGGAATCACCATTTAGACAAGTTAAATTACAAAGCTGAGCTACATTAGATTTTTATGGAATGCCTTTGGCTTAGACAAGAAAAGAATCATAAATGTATGTTAGTAAGATACTGGTGTTTTGATCTTAAAATCAGATCTACTGAGGGGTCTAATGTATTGCTTGGTTTAAAAGGGCCTATCATCTGCAGCAAATGCAGTGACATGTGTTTCTTGAGTCCTCACTGCATTTGTGACATTGACTGAGGTTGCTGCTGACAGTGTTGACATACAAGAGCCTCTGCCTTAACTAAGTTCATCTCCCAAGGACTTATTCCTTTACTTTTTGGCAGCTATGTACCTATTTTTCTACTCTGATAAGCCTAAAGAACTCAATTCAATTTCTCTGAGGATTTTATCCTCCTATCTGACCACTACAGGCAACTCACAGGGCCGTGACCTTTTCATGAGGAGGATGTTATATAAGAATATTTTAAAATTTCACAGTTACAGACTTGTCAGATTGCTAGAAGCCATAGAAACACTTTAGGCATACTTCTAACAATAGGAATGAGGTGACATGAAAAACTAGTAGTTCAATAATGAGAGTCCCCTAAGACTGGAATTGTTCCATGATCCCATAACTAAATAGTCACTAAATTTAAAAGATAGGTACAGAGATATGGGGAGGGCCTCTTCAACAGCACATTGATCTTTGGCTTTATAAATACTAGCTGTCTTTGGAGCCAGAAAAATTCAAGTTTGAATCCTGGCTCCATCTCTACAGGCTTTTTGACTTTAGGAATGATATATCTGACCTTCTTCGGTTTTACCTGTTCAATAGAGAAAGCGACAGTAACATTGTAACATAGTTATTGGGTAAGATGCTGATGGACATAGACTAGTGCTTAATCAACATCTGGTATGTATGGCAGTAGGTGGCTTTGTTTGTTTGTTTGTTTGTTTATTTTCTATAGGAGTAGATACACCATAAGAGCCACAGGGTAGAGATGAGTATCCTGAGGCATTGCCTCCCTCCCTCACTCCCCATCCCAGAAACTGGTGCATTCATGATCCCCCAATGAATAAGGAAGGCCCTAATTGGAATGGGAGCAGGAGAGGGAACATAAGAGCAAAACCCAATGGAAATATGACCAATATGCAATATGTTAAAAATAAAACAAACAGATTTATAAATAAAAAATCTGGATAATTGATGCATTTTAAATATCCTAGTTGACAATCCATTTATCTCAAGTGTGTACAATTATTCTAGGGCTCTTATTGTCATCATAAAGATATATTGTCAAATAAATGCAAATAAATGGTAGCATCTGTTTTTTTTTTTTTTTCTCCAGTGAGTCACTACTGGATTCCTAGTTGCTATGATGGCTTGAACATTTCATAGAATTGAATATAGCCAGATATAGAAGACATAGTACCACACAAGACATAGTACCACACATGCAAGAGTTTTGCATTTCCAAGTGAACTTTTAAACTTTCCTTGAGATCTGTCCCCACAAGACATTGAGACAGAAGTCCTGAAGGGCAAGGTCCACCAGCTAAGAAGACATAGTGCCACATTTAGGTATTTTCCACTGTTGAGTCATAGAAACTAGTCATGTTCAATCTAACAATATTTTCTCAGGAATGACAGAACTACTGCTAGTCTTGGAGTTAGGAAACCTGGTCCTAGACAGCTCATTTAACTCACTGCTTATTTTGATTCTAGGTTCCTCCTCCACAGTATGCTATTTCAAGGCTCTGTATCTATGTTCATAGCTTTTTCTGCCTTATCTCAAATTCCTAACCTTTACCTGAAAATCTTATCTGTCCTTAATGTCTTAGGTCTGGCAGTGACTCCTTTAGAAAGACATGTCTTTTTTTCTCTATAATACCACGTACTATATGACTTCACTGTGCCACATCTGGTCACACTGTAATGTAGACAATTATTTTCATCTACCTCTTCCCTAGTATACTGTAAGTTGTGAAAGAGTAGGAATAACTATTATTTTTTGTTATATACTCAGCAATGAAAAGTAGGCTTAGGATAGGTGGAAGAAAGATATCCAGGGATCCCAGAATTGTGAGAACAAAGGCATAGAAGCTGGAATGAAAGAAAATGACTCTTTTATTCAATTAATCTGCTTGGGGATTACTATGCATCCATTCATTTATTGGCTTCAGTAGCAAATATTAAAAGAGCTTTCTGGATGCCAGGATATAAAGAAGAGTAAAAAGAAATCTATCCTTAAGCACTTTTCATTTGGATGAAGGAGTGTTGCCTCCAATTTAGAAAGCATTTTACAAGTCAGTATAATGAGTGCTGTGATTACACACAGAGTTTAGAGGGAGGAACAGAGAGGAGCGCTGCTATGAGCTACAGGGTTAATACAGCCTTTTGGAGGAAGTGTCACTTCAGCTGAGTCTCAGAATATGTGTAGGAGTGAATCAGGCTGGCAGAAGAGGAAAAGCTTTTAGAACTATGTTGGGTTTGTTAGTGATCCAGGGCTGGCAGAAATAGAGAGCTTAGTTAGGAAGAGTTGGGAAACATAAGATTTGAGAGACTGACCTATTGACATGGGATACAGAAGCATTCTTATATGTGTTTTAAAAACATGGACTGAAAATTGGGGAGCACTCAGTGACATGTTGCAGTTGACAAAGCCACTTGAGAAAGACCCAGTTGATGGTGAGTTTATCTGGTCCTGCAGTAATTGCTTCTCAATTTTCTTTAAGCAAAAGTTTAGATAAAAGCTTTCTTCACAAAATCCTCTCTATTTTGGAAAGAGAATTACCTTAGGTTTTCTTCTGTGATATCATTCACAAATATGTTCTTAGAGTTTAACTCCAGCATCTTGTCTCATATGCCCAGAGGAGTTCATGTGGACTATTGAAGTTTCCAACTAGTTTGAGTTATTGAGACAGAGCTTTCAAAAATCATCTTAAGACATGGTGTGGTGGCACACACGCTGGAGGATCCCTGTGAGTTCAAGGCTAGTCTGGTGCTACACAGTGAATTCCAGGTGAGCCTGGGCTAGAGTAAGACCCACCTCAGAAAAACAACAATAAAAATTCCTTGAGGCTATGTGGGACATACATTTGCTTAGCATGGTTGTACACATCTTTAATCCCAGCACTCAGGAGGCTACTAAGGTAGAAGGACTGCTGTGCATTAGAGGCAAACCTGAGACTACAGAGTGAATTACAGGTAAGCCTGAGCTAGAGTGAGACCCTACCTCAGAACAAATCAATATTAATCTTTCAAAAATTATCTAGAAAAATGGATAATAATTATAATTGGGAAAATTCAATTCCACTTTACAAAAAGTCTCTGTCTGTCAGGAGGTATATATAATGTCAATATCATATGTGAGAAAATACAACCTTGAATATTTTAAGTGATTTTTTTCCAACATTACACAATTAACAAGCACCATAACCAAAACTAGCATATAGATTTTTATATTCTCGACTATTTCATACATTGTGTGTCTCTAATCTTTAGGAACTTGGCTGATGGCATTTCTTGCATTTGAATCTGAGAGTAAAACATTCAGTTACATAATTTGACATTTAAATTTAGTTCTCCAGAGCTCAAAAATCGTGCATTTATTAACCAGCTTGCCTATGTAGTATTTCAACTTAATCGGTTTATGACCCTTGGTATAAAAATATACTATTGTCTTAATTAAAACACCGGTTTGCCTATAACTATAGGAATTTTCAAGATAAGTTGGGATCTTTAAGGTACTTTTCTCATTTAAGATCTTCTAACTATTTTCAGATATATTCCATATTCTTTGAGACTTTTTAGTGCTATTTTGACTTTTCTTTAATTATATTTTCAATATTTTATTTCTTTATTAGAGAAAGAGAGAAAAAATGGGCACCAGGGCCCTAGGCACTGCAAATGTTCGAACTCCAGATGCATGTGCCACTTTGAACATGTGGGTACTGGGGAATCAACCTGGGTCCTTAGGTTTCACAGGAAAGTACCTTAACCAGCAAGCCATCTCTCCAGCACCTGCTTTTAGTTTTGATCAAGTTGGTAAGGAGACAAGGTAAAGGTTCTAATCAATCAGTGAAATTTGCCAGTAGAATCACAGATTTTACAGCTATAAGAGAATTAACAGCTATATATTAGGAATCAGAAATTTTAGTGGTAAATTTTGGAGAAACTTTTAAAATTGAGGACTGCCACACATATAGCAAAGCACTCAATGTTAAAGTATGCAGCAGGATGAATTTGCACAAGTAAAGCTGTCACTGCAATCACTACCTGAATGAACTGTTCATTATCCAGAAGGCCCTAGTGCCTTTTCCTACCAGTGCCACTAAGGTGACAAATATGCTATGAACTAAGATTAGTTTATTGGTTTAAACTTCCTGTAAATGGAATATAATTTTTTATATATGGTTTCTGTCATTGAACCCTATGTTATCAACATCTTTGTGTGTGGTGTAATAACTTCTTTTGCACTGATGAATAAAAATGGCTATAACACCATCTAGTTGATTTTTGTTAGGGGATGAAATAGGATTTTTGAGTCTATTGACATAAAGACATTGATTGGTCTTTTATCCCCTTTTCTTATAATGTCTTTATCAGGGTTTGGTATGAAGGTTACACTGGTCTCAAAACACTTTGAAAAGAGTTCCTGTTATGTCTGTTTTCTGGCTATAGTAGAGTTTCTTAGATGATTAACTGAATTCATGAATGAAGTAACTCAAGCTTAAATGTCTTTAAAACACAATGTTTACCTAAAATACATTTGGAATCACAAAATCTCTCAAATAGCTAAACAATTTTGAGCAACAAAAATAAGTCTGGCAGTATCACCACACCTGATTTTAAACTATATTACAAAGGCATATTAACAAAAACAGCATGATACTGTCATAAAAACAGACAGGTAGTTCAATGGAACAGAGTAGAGGACCCAGATGTAAGTATAGGAAGGTATAGCCAACTAGTTTTTTTACAGCATATCTTTTATTATAATTATTAAGTAGTTTTGCACTCAGTGAATACAGTCAATTTGGTACCATTGTTAGACTCATCCATGTCCTACCCCCTCCCCCTGGCCCCTCCTTGTTGAGGTATATAGGTCATGCATTCTGGAGTTAGCCCACAGTTATGGGTGGGATAAATGTCTCTGCATATCATGACCCAACATAGTCAACTAGTTTTTGACAAAAGTGCCAAAATATTCATTGGAGAAAAGACAGCCTCTTTAACAAATGGTGCTGGGAAAACTGGATACCTATATATATAGAAGGATGAAAATAGATCCGTATCTCTTTCCATGCACAAGAATCAAGTCCAAATGGATCAAAGACCTTAATATCAGACCTGAAACTCTAATACTGCTAGAGGAAAAAGTAGGGGAAACCCTTCAACATATTGGCATAGGCAATAACTTTCTGACTATAACCCCAGTTGCTCAGAAAATAAAGCCACTAATCAACCACTGGGATCTCATGAAATTAAAAAGCTTTGGTATAGCAAAGACGCTGAGAATAGAGCAAAGAGGCAACATACAGAATGGGAGAAAATCTTTACCAGCTATACATCTGACAGAGGATTAATATCCAGAATATACAAAAAAACTCAAAAAACTAAATAAGAGATCAAACAACCCAATTAAAAAATGGGCTATGGAACTGAATAGAGGAAGAAATATCAATGCCCTATAAACATCTAAAACATGTTCTACATCCTTAGCCATCAGGGAAATGCAAATTAAAACTACTTTGAGGGGCTGGAGGGATGGCTTAGTGGTTAAGGCATTCGCCTGCAAAGTTAAAGGACCCAGGTTCAATTCCTCAGGACCCACATTAGCCAGCTGCACAAGGTGGCACATGCATCTAGAGTTCGTTTGCAGTGGCTGGAGGGCCTGGCATGCCCATTCTCTCTCTCTCTCTTTCCCCCACCCTCCCTCCCTCCTTCTTCCCTCCCTCTTTCTCTGTGACTAATAAATAAATGAAAATAAAATATAGGGCTGGAGAGATGGCATAGCAGTTAAGGCACTTGCCTGCAAAACCAAAGGACCCAGGTTCAACTCCCCAGGACACATATAAGCCAGATGCACAAGGGGGCACATGCATCTGGAGTTTGTTTGCAGTGGCTGGAGGCCCTAGCATGCCCATTCTCTCTCTCTGCCTGCTTATTTCTGTATCTCTCTCTCTCTCACACTCCCTCAAATAAATAAATAAAAATAAAATAAAATATGAAAAACCTAATTTGAGATTCTATCTCCTGTCAGAATGGCTATCATCAAGAAACAAATGACAATAAATGTTGGTGAGATGGGGAAAAAGAGGAACCCTTCTACACTGTTGGTTGGAATGCAATCTGGTACAGCCATTGTGGAAATCAGTGTGGAGGTTCTTGAGACAACTAAAAATAGATTTGCCATATGTTCAAGCTATACCACTCCTAGGCATATATCCTAGGGACTCTTCTCACTACCTTAGAGAGACTTGTTCAACCGTATTTATTACCACTCAATTCACAATAGCTAAGAAATGGAACCAGCCTAGATGTCTCTCAACCAATGAATGGATAATGAAAATATAGTAAATAATTTATTACATTTATTATTATTATTATTACATTTATTAGCAGTAAAGAAAAATGAAATTATGAAAATTGCAGGGAAATGTATGGTCTAGAAAAGATTATACTAAGGGACGTAACCCAGGTGCAGAAAGCCAAATGCCACATGCTTTCTCTCATATGTGGATCCTAGCTACAAATGTTAGACTCAGTATGTTTGAGTGGGTTTGCTTGATCTCTTCTGCCATGTGTCATAAGAAACCTTTACTTTGGGTTGTTTCAGGTCTCAGATTGATAAAATGTATGGCAGAAATCTAGAGCTAACTCTAGAGAACTCAGCCAGCTTTAACAGGTTCATAATCAGTCTTACAAGAGAGACTTATTTGTTACACAGCATAGTCTTATCAGAAGCCTGATAAATACATGATTAACTCCGACTTTTTAATAATCCTGATCAGTCTATAGTCCTCCATTCCACCACATGAACTATTGAAGGGAAAATGGATTTTTTTCATAATCCCAATAACAAAGATGATTCACATTTACTAACGTCCTGTTTTAGGTTCATTATGTTTTTTGAGTAACTTGAATATTTCAACCAAATTATGACATTTATTGACCAAAGTTTAAAAAAAAAGTCTTATCTTAAATTTTCACATACTTAGGATCTATAACTATGTCCTCCCATTTAAAATTCATATTGCTGATTTACATGATTTCTCTGTTTATATTAAAATGCCTTTTTAAGTTGTATTAATTTCATTAACCTTTTTGAATAAAGAAGTTTTGATATTTTTTAATTCTTCTCTATTTTTCTAATTTCCTATTTTTACTGAGCTCTGCTCTTATGTCTGTTGTGACCTGTCTTATGTGCACTTTCGGGTATTCTTATTTAGTCACATGAGGTAGGCTGTGATTAATAATTTTAACATTTTTGTATTCACGCATACACATTTAAAGCTGTGAATTTTCTCCTACATAGTATTTTAGCCATACCCTACATTTTAAAAATATTTTATTCATTTTAGTAGAAAGTTTTATCCATTTGACATTTTTATTGATTAATAATATAAAATATACACATCATGAACACAGAGCTCAATAAATTGTACAAACACACATATATAGCCAATCATAAGAAGTCCACATCTTAGAAGCCCTAATGGTTCCCTACCTCCAAATCCTTGCCTCTTTCATATTTACTGTTTCAAATGCTATAAACTTATCTTCCTAGCATTGAAACTTTCCGTGAAGAAAATCATGCTATGGGTCTTCTTTCCTATGTGGCTTGTCTTCTTTCTTGTGATTGATATTATGTTTCTGAGAACCATGCATATTTTTTCCATGTAAGTTATTGTTAATTGTTTTAGTACGTTGTATGCCAACATATGTATATGGCAAATACATACTTGCTTTTTAAAGAAAGATTTGTACTTTTTTCTAGTCTTTGGCAATTAAGAAATTGTGTCTTACTGGACATTCTTTTGTAGGCACCGTGATATACAAATCTATGAATTTCTTTTGTGAATTATGTTAGTCAGTTTTTCATTATTTGACCAAAATAGCTGCTGCCAATCACTCACAGAAAAAAAGTGTGGGTTTTTGTTGTTGTTGTTGTTTTGTTTTGTTTTGTTTGCAGCTCATTTCAGTCATGGTTTTACTTGGTTATGTTGTTTCTAGGTCCATGGTTATTGTTGTAGTTAATGTCGCATTGCTGCAGAAAACACCTAAACAAGAACAGCTTGTGGGAAGAAAGGCTTTATTTTGGCTTACAGACTTGAGAAGAAGCTCCATGATGGCAGGGGAAACCAGTGGCATGAGCAGAGAGTGGATATCACCTCCAGGCCAACACTAAATGGACAACAGTAGCAGGAGAATGTGCCAAACACTGACAAGGAGAAGCTGGCTATGACACCCATAAGCCCAACCCCAACAATATACTCCTTCCAGGAGGCTCCAATTCCCAAATTTCTATCAGCTGGGGACCTAGCATTCATAACATATAAGTTTATGGGGGACACCTTAATCAAACTACCACTTTCTGTTCCTGACTTACATAAACTGATAAATATACATAATGTAAACTGCAATGCATTTAGTTGAACTTTAAAAGTCCAAACAAGTTTTTAAATATCCCAATGCTGTTCAAACATCCCCAATAGTCCAAGGTCTTTTAACAGAACCAAATACAAATAATAATAATAATAATTAATAATGGCACAGAATAAACATTCACACTGCAATAGATTGCACTGGGCATAGTAAAGAAATAGTTAGCCAATACAAGATTTAAAACAGACAAGGAAAATATAAAACTCTAAAGTTCCAACTGTGACAATTCTTCAATTCCAATAATTCTAACCATTCATGAATCTCTGGAGTTCCAGTTCTACTCCTCCAGCTAAGCTACTCACAGTCTCAGAAAACATCATTCAGTGCCGTGAGCTCTCCTTGGCAGCCATCCCATAGCTCTGGCATCTCTGTTGGATCTGCACTGCAACCCACAGTTCATCCTCATGGGCCCACCAGGCCTCTACGCATGTAATCCTCTATGCATGTAATCCAACAAGCTTGCTTCACACTGTTCATGGCTATTTCCAAAAAACAAAACTGTTGCAAATTCAATGACCCTCTCTGCCCTACTTTTGTTATACCCCATAGAACCAGGTGGGCTTCCAACTTGTTAATCCAGGGGGAGATAAAACCGACTTGGAATAATATGACACTCCAGACTTTAGACCCCCTCAACAGAGTCTGCATTCTTCCTGATGTACCAATGCAGATCAGCTGCCCCAATCTCAATGGTTGCAATCTCTCAAACAGGTACAGTTGAATAGGCAACAGTTTTAGCCCAAAGGCTTCATTTCTTTCTGTGTCTTATCCCTCTGCTCATACAAGTCCATTTGTACGCAATGCAACCCTGCACAACTTCTTGGGACACCATCATAACAGCAAGTCTCTCACACAAACTGCCTTTAGCCCAGTCTGGACAAAGCACTTTCTTCCATTTGTACATCAGGCCTTACAATCCATGGTTTTTATTGCATTCAGGTCTTTCAACTCTGACTACAATGGTCCATCAGATGGTGCTGACAGCACTGCAACGTGTCTCTTAGGCCAAGGTTTCAAATCCTTCCACATTCCTCCCTCAAATCATTTCCGAATGACCAAAGTCACAGTCAGATTTCTAGCAGCAATGGTCCCACTACTCTAGTATCAATTTACTATTGCAGTCAGCTCTGTGTTGCTGGAAGAAAATACCAGAACAACAGCAGCTGGTGGGAGGAAAGAGTTTATTTTGGCTTACAGACTCTAGGAGAATCTCCATGATCACAGGGAAAAGCAATGCACAGCAGAGGTGGACACCCCCAACATCAGGTGGACAATAGTAACATGAGAATGTTCCAAACACTTGCAAGGAGAAGCTGGCTGTAATACCCATAAGCCAGCCCCCAACAATACACTGCCTCCAGGAGGCTCCAATTTCCCAAATTCTATCAGCTGGGGACCTAAGTCTGAGAACACATAAGTTTATGAAGGACATATGAATCAAACCACCACAATCATGAAGATAGGTGGAATGTAAACGGAGCAAAGCAGCTAACATCACAGCTAACAAATAGAAAGGAGGCGGCAATAAAGAAGAAAAGGAGAGAAAGAGAGAGAAAGAAAAAGAGGGAGGGGGAGTTGGAACAAGGTGTACTTCTCTAAAGAGGAATGTTCTCAGAGATATTTCTCCAAGTTGGACTCAAGTCTAGTAGCCTGGTCATCTAAGAATCCATCAATGTATTAATCAGTTGACAAGATTATCATCTCATAACTTAGTCACCTCTCAGTAGCACCAACTGGAGAACAAGCCTTCCAAACATGCGCTTTTTGAGGCATTTTAGATCCAAACAATTGTACATGAATAACTATAAATGGAATTTCCAAACAATAAGATATTTGTGAATTCAATTTTAGTCAAACACCATTAAGCCATTTTTTCTAGAGTAACCATCCCACCCACAATACATGAAAGTACATGAATTTGAAAATATTTTCTTATTTCCATTGTGATTTCTTCTTTCATCTAGGAGTCATTAGAACTTTGGTTGCCTTGCACATATGTAAAGATTTAAAAATTATCTCTACTCTGGGTTTTAGTTTAGTTGTGATCAGAGAACATACTGTGCTTTCAGGCCTATCACATTTCTTTATGATATTGCATGTGTTCTGTTTAAATGTTCAGCATATGCTAGAGCATACTATATTTTGCTATCATTCTATGATATATTATGCTGTGTTCAATTACATTGTTTATTCCTGTTCAATTAATATTGTTCAGATCTTCTATATATTTACTGATTATTTCTTTTTATTCTGTTAGTTGATAATAGGTAAATTAAATTTCCCAATTATGGTTGTATATTTAAGTTTCCTTTGAATATTATAACTTTTTGTGTGTGGCAGACTGTAGAGTCGAATGGTATACAGAAAGGAATGCAAGTTCTTGGCTAGAGACTGCTCCCATTTCAGCTGCAATGGTTTGAGAGATTACCATCATTAAGATTGGGCCAGCTGTTCTGCTTTGGGAAAGTAGGAAGAGTGCTGAAGGAGTTTATTTGCTCTTCAAAATTGGATTTATTCCCCACTGCATTAACAAATTTGATAGATTACCTGGTACTATGAAAGTATGACAAATGCAAGAAAGAAAGGGTCATTGGATTTGCAAGCAGTTTGTTTGTTTGGAAATGACCAACGGGAATTATAATGTAGAGTTGTTGGAGTCCCTTCATGGAAACCTGATAGAACCACAAGGAGGTAATGGTGGGTTACAGTGGAGACCTAAGGATTTTGGAGATAACATGACTATAGAATGGCTGCCCAGGAAATCTGCCAGGTCAGGATGGAGTTTTCCTGGGTTGTGGGCAACTTAGCTAGAGGTGTGGAATTAGAACCCCAGAGATTTATCACAGGTTGCAGATGTCAGATTTGAAGTTATAGGATTTGATGCTTGCCCTGTTTGTTTTAGATGTTGTATTATTTCAATCTTCCTTTACTATGTCCAGAACCTTTGAAGCAGGAATGATTACTCTGTGCCATTATGTATATTTAATTTTACAGGCTTATAGGTAAGAGACTGCAGTGAGTGTCAGATAAGAACTTAGACTCTGGACTTTTAAACAGTGTTGAGATTGATAAAAATCACTATGGGGACTTTTAAAGTTGTGCATTTTTACATCTTGAGATAGTCATGAGTCTATGGGAACCAGAGATGGAATGCGGTGATTTGAATCAGATGTGCCTCATTAACTCATGTGTTTGAAGGGCTTGGTCCCCAGATGATGGCATTTTAGGAGTTGGAGCTGTGCTGGAGGAGGTGTATTGTTGGCAGGCTCAGGAGTGTTATAGCCAGCTCCTCATTGCCAGAGTTCAGCTCAGTCTCTGGCCCTTATTTTCCACCTGCTGCTCATGCTCATGCCATGCATTTTCCTGGTAGTCTGGATCAATCATCCCTGCTAAAACAGTAACTCTTTTCCTAGCCCATTGACTCAAGGATATCAGGAGACCAAAGTGATTAGGTGGAAGTCTTAACTTCCAGTTCAAGGTAATGTTTTTGTGCCTCCTGACATACTCCCGCCCTCCCCCCCCCCAGAACTAACCCAAAACTCTAGGCCAGCAGAGTGTAAGGTTGAAGGAACAGGAAGCAGAAGTTTGGCTAATGAGTCACTCTCTTGCTGTTGTTTTCTTCCTGCTATGGCAGAGGGTAAGGTGCAGATTCTGCTCATGCTGTACTTTCCCCTGCCATCATAAAGCTTCTCCTCAAGATTATAAGCCAAAATAATACCTTTCTACCCATCAGCTGTTTTTGATTGGGTGTTTTATCCCAGCAACATGAAGGTAACTACAACACTGTGACTTGACTTTTTTTTCAGTATATTTCCTATACTAACTTTCAATAATGTAATCTTAGAATACTTTACCAATGGTCATCAAAATGTGTAAGGGTATGTTTCCTTATGCAATAAGCAATATTGCAGCAGATACTAGCTACGTACTATATAATTTAACTCAATTTTGACACTATCTGTTTAGAGATACCCATAGACTCCATAGGTGTTGGCTCAATTCCACATCTTCCTTTGACTTCAGCTGCTAATCAAAAGTACTGGGTTATCACCTATACCTCTGAGTAACCAATTATGAATTAGCAGTTCTTATTACCCTCCCTGTCCATCAGTTTAACTTGTTTGAACACATCACTGAAGTCATAGTAACATGTTACATCTATGTACCACAAAGTCATGTTGGAGTTCAATGATATATATGACAGAGGTTCCATTAGATTATTACAGTGTGCTGACATTGTAACACAAATTCATTATATACTTATTTGGGATGAAGCTGATATACACACACCTATTTCTCTACCTATCTTATAAAATCAAAGTTCATGCCATTATATACAGAACATAATATTTGATAAGATGAATACATGATTTTATTACTGGTATTTATTGTCTAGATGTTTTTTTAGAGTATCTACTTTGCCTACTTAAAAAAAATCAACTAATTATAAAACAGCCTCAAGCTGACCTGCAAATGACTCTGTATCTCCAGAGCAGCCCCAAACTCATAGTGAAACTCCTAGCATGTGCTACCATGTTTGGCCATAAAAAGATATTTTTTAAAAGAAGATTTAAAAACATTTAAAAATAGTCCCTGCCAAATGTAATGGTATACATCCTAGCATTCATATATTGTGGCAAGAGGAATACTGTCAGTTTTTCAAGGACAGCCTGGGCTACATGGTGAATAATAGACCAGATATAGCTCAGTAGCAAGAACTTGTCTCAAAAAAAAAAAAAAACAATACGAAAATTAATTGGTTAACTAGTTATTAATAATTAATTATGATGCTCTATACCATATAGTCCAGTTGAATAGTATAATTTACCAACTAAGGTTATAAAAATATAAAAATATTCTGTAATGCTCACACAATAACCTAATCTCCTGATGGTGTATTTTGTAGAACATATCTCTGTGATTAAGCAGTATATGACTATACTTATATTTAATAGCAAAATGAAGAGATACATAGGGCAAGATATGGGAAAAGAATACAGAGATTTCATTCTTGGTCCCTGCTGGCCACTCTTATAACACCTCAACATGATCTCTGAACCATTTACAATTTTATTTGTTTTATTTTATTACATAGACAGGACTGGTTTAATTTTGGTGATTAATTATCAACTCAACTTTCACCTCCTCTTCCTGCCCTGGAAGTTGTAGGATGAATGGAAAGTTCTACTTTTGTAACTCTTTGACTTATTTTTCTAGCAATCAGCACTACCTCCATCCTGAGGTTATCTAGGAGCCCTCAGCCATAGGTAATTTCATAAGGATACAAAAAGACATTGGCTTTGATGTTCTAACTACGCAAGTAGCCAAGTATCTGTATAATCTAAAATATTCTTCACTCTCAGAATTAACTGTGTTACTTTGTCCAAACTGTAGTGTATTATTTGAGGCCATAATGTCTGTCTCTGTCTCTGGGATTTGGCATGTAGAGTTGATCTCTTTTTTTTGTTTGTTTGTTTCTGTTTTTTTTTTTTTGTTTGTTTGTTTGTTTTTTTGTTCTTTTTTTGTGGTAGGGTCTCGCTATACCACAGGTTGACCTGTAATTCACTATGTAGTCTCAGGCTGGCCTCAAACTCACAGGGATCCTCCTGCCTCTGCTTTCTGAGTGCTGGGATTAAAGGCATGTGCCACCATACCTGGCTGAATTGATCTTTTTAGAATTCCATCTTCTGCTTCTCCTAAAAGCCAATTGACTGGTTAAGTTTCTGGCCTTAGCTCTCTAGTTTGTCTCTTTCTTGTTCACTAAGAGTATATATATATATATATATATATATATATATATATATATATATATATTTTTTTTTTTTTGAGGTAGGGTCTTACTCTTGCTCAGGCTGACCTGGAATTCACTATGCAGTCTCAGGGAGGCCTCGAACTTCCAGTGATCCTCCTACCTCTGCCTCCTGAGTGCTGGGATTAAAGGGATATGCCACCATGCCCAGCTTAAGAGTGTATTTTTGACTATGGCTTCTTAACAGTCCTAAAAAGCAGGTGTAGGAATTAGCTATATCCATTTTGAAGTAGGAAGATAAAGTAGGAAAATTAAAAAATCATCTTTCTAAGTTCAAATCACAAGTCAATGGCATCACAAGGAATAGAAGACAAGCCTCCTCTCTTATAGTCCCAACTTTCTTTTCCTTCTAACTCCCATTGAAACCCTTCAACAATAAACTGCATAGTGTTAAGTAGAAGAAAGTCCAAGTTTTAGTACATGTCAAGATTTTCCTAATTGATTTTTCTCATTTTTCTACAGATTTGTAATTGTCAAATTTCTTGCTGACTTGAAGGCCCCACCTGATGTTGCCATTCTAACCCTTAGAGTAATTTAACTCTACCTTGTAAAACAGGTCCTTATACTTGTGAGATTCTCTGTTGGCATTGTTTCTGTTCAATCAGTCAAGGTAAAAACCCTAGTGAATCACTCTGAGAAAAATGTGGTTATCTTTTTAACAAAGGGGAGCTCTTAGTACCCTTTGAAATTATTTGGAGAGAGCTACTTTTAACAAGGGAATAGTTGCAAATGGAAGATGAATCTGTAAGACTCCCACTTTTTTTCTTTTGAAATAGATCTAAATCTGGAGTTTTAAAAACTGCTATAATCCATGAATATTGGTTTTTATGTTTGGAATTTATAGGAAAAACTCAACCTTAATTTTGGATTAATGAAGAAGAATATGCCTGCTAAACATATTAAGACACTGGTATAAACACACCTAGGATAATGTTTGCATCAACTTTTCAGAGTATGCTTAATTAACACAAGAAATTCTAAAGCATCTTGAATTCTTCATTGTATTGTCCTATAACTGAGAAGTGACTGATTCCTTCTTTACCTGGACAAAATAATAAGCCTAGATCTGCAGTTCACCTTTATCTTGATTCAAACTCTAGTTTGATTCTAGTGAGAAAACAAATTACAGGCCTAGTTATAGCCCTGACATTTGCCAGAAACTGAACCAGTTATCTGTATTATCAATTTTTAAGAAGAGACACACAAAATGGGCTGTTGTAAGGCCCTCCATCTTATAGTCAAAGAAGCCTGATTTTATATCCTGTTTCTTCTACCTGTCAGGGTAGTATTGTTGGACAACTGAGAACTTCAGTTTCCTTATCTGTGCAATACGAATATCAATACTATCCTTATAATGTTGTGATTATTAAATAGTATTTTGTGGGTAAAGTATCTGGGAACCACTGAAACTTGTATTTTATAGCTGACAGAGTCTTAGAAGACAATTTGATTTAGTTATCTAGCTAAACATTTAGCCTTCTTTATGCATAACTTTTCTCACTGATGTGACCAAATGCCTGACATAATGTAATTTAAGGGAAGAGTGATATATTTTGGCTAATGTTTCATGGAATACAACCCATCATGGTAGAGAAATCATGGTGGGAGGAAGCTGCTCATTCACATCTTGATGGATAAGGAAGCAGAGAAGAGGAGGACTACCATTTAGTTCTTTTCATCCCTTTTCTCCTCCTTATTAAGTCCAAGAACATAGGCCATGGGAAATCACCATGTCAGAGGCCCAGTGTTGGTTTCTTCTGCTGATAGATTTAGCACTCACCAGCAGCCATACTTAGGTGAGCCTTGGTGAATAGATATCCATATTGGGAAGTACATGCATAACCTTCATCCTTGCTTGTTTGGCCACTTTGTTCATGAGCCCATCGGGAAGAGGTTGACTACTATACATTTGGCTATTAAAAAAAATAACAAAACACCTCAGAATTTAGTTGCTTGAGACAGTAAACATTTATTCATGCTTATAAGTTCATGGCTCACCTGGATGGTTCATCTAAATTTGGCTCTGCTCTAGATCAGGTTGATAGTTTGATGATCTTGTCTGGGTTTGTGAGGTATCTGGCTATATATTACCATAGGCTTCAACTCTACAACCTGTCCCTTCAATGTTTGCTCACCATTCTCTGTCAGCTTACACTAAGGTGATCATACACTGACAGTAGGATTTAAAAAGAGAACAATGAAACTCCACAAGGCTTTCTGAGGTCTTGACACAGAATGGTTATATACTACTACCATCAATTTCTATTGGCTCAAATGATTCATCAGAGATGACTAGATTCAAGGTCACCTTTTATATGTGGTATAGCAAAATCATAGCACAAAGAATACAAATGCTGAATCACACGCACAGACATATGTGATTATTCTTCTCGTTTTTGACATCATGCTTTTGTACTGATAATCCTACATTTGCAATTATTTGTTTACTTGTATCCTTTTCGCTTGAGACTATAAGTTCTGGATGTAGCATTTATACCTACTCATCTGATTCTGCACAGATCAGTGTAATTTACTCAGCCTTACATGTTTGTTCTTTACTTTTTGGTTTTGTTTTTCAATTTTAGGGTCTTGCTGTAGCCCAGGTTGACCTAGAATTCACTGTGTAGTCTCAAGCTGGCCTTGAACTGATGGCGATGCTCCTGGGATTTAAGGCATGTGCCACCACGTCTGACAAATTTTTTAAAATATTTTATTTATTTGAGAGAGAAAAAGAGAGGGAGGAAGATAAAAGGAGAGAATGGGCATGCCAGGGCCTCTAGTCACTACAGACAAACTCCAGATGTGTATGTTATTTTGTGCATCTGGCTTATGTGGGTATTGGGGAATTGAACATCAGTCCTTAGGTTTCACAGGCAAGCACCTTAATCATTAACCCATCTCTCCAGCCCCCCTGACATGCTTGCTATAAAACATTGATTTGAACCTTTCACATCTATAATTTTAAGAAATGTAACAGCAATGACAACAAAAAGAAACCTTCAAGCTGGGCATGGTGGTACACACTTTTAATCCTATCACTCGGGAGGCAAAGGTAAGAGAATTGCTGTGAGTTTGAGGCCAGCCTAGAACTACAGTGAGTTCCAAAAACCTCAAAAAGAAAGAAGGAAAGAAAGAAGAAACCTTCAATGATTCCTTCATATAGCTTTCTGTAAAAGAGAAAATATCTTACCATTGGGTAGAAGAGATGGTTCAGTATGTAACAGCACTTGCTGTACAGCCATGAGGATTTGAGTTTGATCCCAAACCACACATAAAAATCTAGGCATGGCCATTTATGTCTGCAGTTCCAATGCTGAGTGGAGAAAAAAGCAGTATTGCTAGGGCTCCCTGGTCAGCCCCTCTAAGCAAAGCAAAACAAAAAAACAAAAACAAAAACAAAATGAAAAAAACAGGCAGCTTTAAGTTCAGTGAGAGATTCTACATCAGGGAAAATATGGTAGAAAAAAAAAATAGAGGGTATAATCCATACATGTGTGCGTGGCCATACACATTTACATAACTATTTGCATATGCCACATGAACACACACACCAAATAAATTTCTTGACATGGCTTCTATATATTTTTATGCCATGGTCTCATCTCTTGCCCTACCTATCCTATATGTTCTTAGGAGAATACATAGAATTATCCAGTGAAGGGATTTAATGACTATTTCTTCAATTAATGAATGAAATTTAGAATAAAACTCTTTGCAAGAACCACTATCAGATGGACAGGAGGAAAGACATTTTAAAGGTCTGAATGTTGGTGCACATTTATTCTGAGAGAAGGAAGGGTCTCCTTGAAAGATCATATTTTTCTTCTGTCATTTTGGTAATGTTCTTGTTTGATATGCTAAGCTTCCTTTGATAAGAATGTTTTGCTCCATTCCCCTTCTATCACTTTTGGTTGGCTTTTCAAATTTTCAGTGAAAAAGCATTGTTTAATTTGCAGTCTACAAGCCATTTCTATACTATCTCAGACTGTTGAATCTGGGTGAAGATTTTGACAAATTCCTGTCACAAGACACAGGTACAGCTGACTAACCAATTTTGTTGATTCCTTTTGACTCCTCAACACCAGTTGTTATACATAAAGCTTCATTTTTTACATATTATTATATAGACTTCAGACTATATAGAATTGCCTAGCATTCTTTGAGTAATTTGGGTAGCAACCTATAGTTTTACATGTGTAGAGGACTTAATTATATATATGATATTAATATATTTATATGTTTTTATATATACACGTATATCTTCTTATGTGCATATATATATATATATTTCCAAACATGTACATATATTCATATATGGATTTACCCATACCATATACATAAAAATATACATTTTGATTTCTAAGTATATGACTTTTACAATTATATTTAATTTCTATAACAACTTTATTAGATAGGTATTATATCCTTCTTTACAGATAATAAAAATAGGCCCAGAAAGATGATAAAACATAGTCAAAGTCACACACTGAAAGGTAGACTTGGAACTCTAACATTTCACAATAAGGCAAATATATCCTAAATTGCTGTGTACTGTAGCCTACATCTCAGTAACTTGATTATAAGGTACCACATGGTTGAATCATTTGATTAGATATACTCCATGCAACTTTCTCCCATTGTATTATATTCCCCTCTGTGTTACCAGAATAGAGTAGTGAAATGTGGTTTGTTTCAAAAAGGAGTTACTGAGTCATTCATATTGTTACAGGTACAGATCAGAATCAGGGGCGTCCAGAGAGATCTCTAGGTTCTTGTGACCTGGAACAATAAATTAATCCAGGGACATATGGTTAGTAATAAAAATAGGCACAGTTTATTTAGAAAGCAAGAGAGAAGTACTCCAAAGAGTGAAAGTGGACTAGTGAGCTAGAAAACAATGCTCAAAAGCCCTACCCTGAGTTCTGATTTTTATGGGTTATTCACATAACACCTGTCTTCTCCAGTGTTCGTATATGGCCAGCTTTTCTAGCACATGCTGCATGTTGCATGTACCTCAGGTAGAAAAGGATTTCCAGTCTTTCTTTGCCAACTGGCTTATTTCAAATGTTAATGGTGATATGCCTCTACCTCCATATCCCCACTACCTTGCCCAACTCCCCTGCACCCTTCCCCAATAGCTATGGTAACAGAACCTTCCAGGGAAGCTGAAAGATGAAAATCAGTCTTCTATAATTTCTTTGTGTAGGTAAGAGGCGTAGTCTGTGCATAAGAGGTACCATAAGACTCAATTGTTATCTACTGGATGGAAAGAAAGGTTTGGACTCCCTACAGTAGGAACTGGCTAGAACCCCTGCATCATACAGAGCTTAGTTTGAAACTGTCACATATCTTACTAGACTCAATTGTTTTTTGTTTTGTTTATTTGAGGTAAGGTCTCTCTCTACCCCAGGCTGAACTATGTAATCTCAGGCTGGCTTCAGACTCAGCAATCCTTCTACATCTGCTTCCTGAGTGCTGGGATGGGTCAGACTGACCATGTGACTTCCATGAAAGGCATACAGGACATTGCCCTCTGTGTTTAGTGTCCTTTTTGTAGTATGCACACTGGTAACATTCCAATCTCTGGGGTCTCCATAGTTTCTCAGAGAGGAGGATAGGTGACTTAACAGAGCTATAGGACCACTTAAGAGGTGCCCTATTATCCCCTGGGATGTGGCAAACCTTGGAGCAAGAGCCAAAATATTGTTTATCCTTTTAGTCCACATATCCTCAATGGCTTGAACATACAGTTACACAAGAATTGAGGAGCAAACTGTGGTCCAAGATTTAGCTGTTTGTGCAATACTTACACCATTTACTTACATACTTTTTGTCCTCTGTTGTAAATTTTTTTGTCACACTATGAATGAAAAGGAATTTTGGCTCACAACATTTTTAATCTATATGACTGTTTACCTATAAGTCAATTTGGTTGCATGTAAACAGTATAAAAATATATGTACAGCATATATCTATATATCTATCTATCTATCTATCTATCTATCTATATATAATCTTAGTAACTAATAAATCTATCTCTACATGTGGCTATATATATATATATAAAACATATATATACACACATATATACATGCTGTACATATCTATATCTATCTATCTATCTATCTATATATATGTATATATATATATATATATATATATATATATATATATATATATATCCGCATATAGAGATAGATTAATTAGTTACTAAGATCAGATGAGATCAGGATGGGCATGATCACAAAGAAAGGAATGGAGATAAATTTATTTTTTAATATATTTTATTTATTTATTAGAGAGAGAAAGAATGAGAATGGTTGCCTCAGGGCCTCCATCCATTGCAAATGAACTCCAGATGCAAGTTCCTCCTTGTGCATCTGGCTTACATGGGTCCCGGGGAATCGAACCAGGGTCCATTAGCTTTGCAGGCAAATGCCTTAATTGCTAAGCCATCTTCTCCAGCCCTAGATGTTTTTTTTTTTTTTTTTTTTTTTTTTTCGAGGTAGGGTCTTACTCTAGCCCAGGCTGACCTGGAATTCACTATGGAGCCTCAGGGTGGCCTCGAACTCATGGCAATCCTCCTACCTCTGCCTCCCGAGTGCTGGGATTAAAGGCGTGCGCCACCACGCCCGGCCTCCTAGATGTATTTTTAAGCAAAGATTTCCTAGCTTTTATGTAGATCTATTATTTGTTAATGTTTAAGTTTGATTGTTTGAACTGGTTATTTTGATAACATTAGCAATCCTTATTTACAAGTGCATACTTTTTTGTTTATTATTTATTTATTTGAGAGTGACAGAGAAAGAGGGAGAGAGAGAGAGAGAGAGAGAGAAAGGGAGAATGGGCGCGCCAGGGCTTCCAGCCACTGCAAATGAATTCCAGACGTGTGCGCCCCCTTATGCATCTGGCTAATGTGGGTCCTGGGGAATTGAGCCTCGAACCGGGGTCCTTAGGCTTCACAGGCAAGCGCTTAACCACTAAGCCATCTCTCCAGCCCAACAAATGTATACTTTTAAAGAAAAACCTTTAATATAAAGTAGAACATGTTAGATCTCAAAGGCATAGAGCCTAATAAGCTAAAAACCAAAGTCTGGAAGTTTCTGGTATGTCAAGATGGATCTGAGAGAAGCTTCCCAGCTTTTCTTTGAACTGTTGATTGAAAAGGGGACATGGATTCTGTGTCCCCAAGGGTACAAGCACTTCCCTTAAGGGGACTGCTTTAGGCACAGTAGGTGGATTATAGGATACTTAACTCCTTGTGTGACAAACAGGGTCAGTTTCTCCTTTTTTGCCCTGATAACTAGGGGTATGGGGAAATATAGAGGTGAAGGGGAGGTCTGGGCAGTGAAAGATATTTCCATTTGGAAAGCAGGGCTTGGGCACAGTTAAGGGTCATCCAAGATATCAGAGGTTTCCCCTTCTGTTCTCTTTGCATAGCCCCCATCCTTAAAGTACAAAGCCTTGAATGCCTGAACATAAGGCTCTTAAGAATATTTCCTGATCCCTTTGTTCAAATTTCCCACTCTCCTTGCTTGTACTGCAGCCGGATGGTGTTACTGTAAACTATTATTTCTTTAGATACTCATTATCAAACCTATTCCAATATTTGCAGTGTAAATGCAAGCATTTAAAAAGAAAGGCAAGTACCAGAGCATCTGGAGTAGAGAAAAGCATCTTTTTCATCTACTTTGAGTTCTGATGAGTTCGAGCTCTGTTTCCCACTCTACCACACACCCATGGGATTATTTAGGCATAGCTACAGAAAAATAAGAATCACTAGTTTGAATCCAGATTATTCTGGGTTTATCCCTTCCTGGGACAGGGTCTGACCCTATCACTGCAATCGTCTCTACCTGGGCTAAGTCCCATGATGCTGGAATGCTCATCCCTGCAACTGCTTCTCTGAGGTGATTCTCCCCCTCAGTGGGATCAGTTCACTCTTGTAAGTTCTAAAAAATGTTCTGAGTTATTAGGCTACTAGGTCCAGAAAACAGACTTCTAACATGAATTGCTCAGAGTGTTTTAAATCTGTTTCAGTCAAAGGATCTCCCTCCAGCCCTTCTTTGGAATTTATGCTTAAGGAAGTGGCTTATTATCTAAGGATTTATCTCTGTAACCTAAGAGTAGAGAGAATGGAAGAACAGTGAGGACATGATGAAGCAGGAGTGAATGAAGCTTGGTGGTAGGAAAATGGGGAGCAGAATAGCCTGAGTCCTCTGGCAGTCAGCCCATAAATTAGGCAGACTTTAGGACCCTGGGAGCTCTATGCAGAGTCAGCTTAATAGCATCCAACCAACACTCCCCACCACCACCTCCACCACCTCCAAGAACCCTGGGGCAGGAGATGGTCTGTAGGAAATTACCTAGACAGGTGCTTTTTCACTAAATTAGATCC
Source organism: Dipus sagitta (assembly GCA_036346955.1). Taxonomy (NCBI): domain Eukaryota; kingdom Metazoa; phylum Chordata; class Mammalia; order Rodentia; family Dipodidae; genus Dipus; species Dipus sagitta. The sequence goes on from CM070773.1 coordinate 88,289,253, forward strand.
CAAGCAGTCTTTTATGTTATCATTATATACATACACATTTTAATTTGTTACATTTCCCTGGGGAATATTTGTTTTATATAACCATTATTAATTTTGCTTTTTGCTTCAATACATGCTTCATACTGACAAATCATAGTAGAAGCAAATACCTTGAGTGGGCATTGTGATGTGGAAACTTTTTATCTTTGCTTTCAAAGTTTTCTGTATTGTTTTATTTTAAGTGTGTCTTTTGTAAATGTGCTGAAAGTAAATGCCTTTTCCTCAATCAGCTTGGGAAATTGTTTTACAGTTGAAATAGTTAACTTAGAATTTTGGTTGTTATTGATATTTGGAGTTACTGATTGAAAATATATTTGATTCTTATCACTAAATGCTGTCTTGCTAAATGAGTATGGAACATTTTTTTTAATGCATGGACAGTCAATATTAAAAAGATAGTTTTATTACAGTAGTCAATTCCTTAAAGATAAGGACAGCCTAAAATTTAAGTGGCATTTCTATGTGTTAATAGGTCTTTTCTCCCCATGGGGCCAGGGACAAGCCACTTGGCTTTTATTAATTTTAATTTCTTCATAGTCTAAAATTAAGCTAAACTAAATAACTTTTGTTTGTGTATGGAGTAACTAAGTAATATGAGCTGTTTTTAAATACCCGGGATTTTTTTAGGCACATGCTAGGTTTCTAATAATTAATACACTTTATTTCCACCTTTTTATTCTAGCTTCACATTGCACATCATTTCTTTATTAGCTTTCTTCCTCTCTTTATAAATAATACAGATCCTGAAAACACACAATATGGATTCCAGGTTTACTGGAAATGGATTTGACACTTCAGAAGGGAAAGGGGAGATTATGTCCTGTGAGATCCAAAGGCCATTTGTCCTTTGATATTGATTTTCTTAAATCAGATAGTAGCTAAGACCTTGGGAAAAGTAATTGAACTGACAACTAGCAGGTCTAAGTTATTAATAATGGAACAGCCTTGGACATTCTTGATGACTTAATTTAATGACAGAAGGGAGGTATGAAACTGAAATGCTTGGAGTTGGGGGTCAATGGCTGGGTCTCTGAGGAAAAGAGAAAATACTGGTTATTCCTAAGGGCTTATTTCATGGAACAAAGCATTTTACAATTGTCTCAAGTACAAGGATAGAGGAAGTTTTGATTTTCTCTTTTTAATTAAGCAAAATTAAAAATTTTTCCTTTGTATTTCATTTTTGTCCTCATTTAAGAAAATAGATTTATTCAGAATTATAGAACTTTAGAATCTTATTAAGTAACTCAATGGTAAAACCTATGAGTTATCTTATGCCTTTGAACACTAAATTTAAATATCACTTCTATCATCTGTTAATTGCATGATGTTGAGCAGATTTGGTAGCTTCTAAAAGATTTTGTTTCCATATCTATAAAATAGAAATAATAATTATATTTATAGGAGAATATTTAATATTTATGAAAGGTCTATAAAATCCATGCCACTTGACATGTTGAAAAATTGTTGAATGAAGTAGCTTCATCTCTTCCCTGGCTCAGCAATGGTAGCCTTCCACTAATTTTTTTCCTTTTCTGTATTCTGGCTGTCTTAGTGTTGGTCTTCATGTCTCCTTTGGACTATTTCAGTGGTCTTGGGTATCTTTCATTCCAGTTTACCTTTCTTTCACAATCTTTTTCTCACCTCTTATGAAAAGACTGTTTTTAAAACAAAGGTCTGATCACTTTTATCTATACTATCTCTCTGAAATGGTTTTAGGTTTATAGAACACTTAAATTCCTCATGTTAAAGGTAAAGTGAGTGGTTTACCAAAGCACCTAAACTCTACAAAGACATGCTGAGATCAAGGCTGAACCCAGTGCCTCTAACCCATATCAGAAGAATTAGAAGAAGTGGTTGAAGAAGTTTTTAGTTGTGATCTTAACTTTATATTCAGTTAATATATTTGTCTCATTGTACTCCAAGAGTACTAATGTTACCCTAATGATATTATTAATTTTGAGGCAAATTCTAGGTCATCCTAAAGAAGAGGCCATAATTAATAATAGTTAAAACATATAGAGTTTTGATTACCACATGAGATTCCAAGCACTGCACATACATTAACATATTTAAAATTCCCACCAGAACCCCGTGCAGTAGGACTGTTATTATTATTATTCATTTTTTTTGCAGGTCAGAAACAGCTTTTACTTACTGTCTTATCATTATATCAGACTGTTTTATAATATCCTCTTTAAGCTATTATATATCACAATGTAGTAATATAGTAAACAAAGCAATAACCATATTATTATGTTTATGTAATTGGACCCATGTGGTGCATATGTTGCAGGTTTTTTGGCATACTTTATTCATACAGCCTGACAGTATCAAGTGTGTTTTCCCATGTTGTTTAGGTACTTCTAGAGCATGAGTCTCATACATACACTTCATGTAGATATGCTGTAACCTTTTATTCAGTCCCTAGTCTTCCTATGAGTAGATTGATTACAATTCCTTCTCATTCCTGGAAGCACACATGAGCATTCTGTGAGACAAGATAGTAAAGTTAAGAGCATGCACTTTGGAGATAGACAAGCTGCTTATCCTTTTGACCTTAGACAGATGATTTCCATTGACTTACTTCACTATTTCCTGCTCTGTAATAACTGTCTCACTACAAAGAATGGGAAGTTGGAATGAAAGGATGCAGGTGGGTTGTTGGGTCTAATGCCCCCACATGTTAAGAATTAGATGTTTGCTGTTATATTTTTTTTGTTTTTGTATGCATCTCTATTTTTCCTTATGGTTTATTGTACAGTCTTGAATTTCTGGGTCAAGATAATGTATATTGCTTCAAGGCTCCTAATTGCTATTACTAAGTTCATGGGTAGGAAAATCTAAGGAGTTACCGATCCCCCACAATTTTGTCATGCTCTCTACTGCTTTTTTGTATATAAACACAAGAATTTTAAAGGTAGCTTCATTTGAAGTTAACTTTGCAACAGTGTGACTTTGGATGAAGTTGGTCATTTTTTTTTTGTATGTTTATTGTGCCTTGCACTTCTGCAGTGTATTGCCTGCTTTTATTCTTAGCTAATTTTTCTGTTTTCACTTTGATAAGATGTTTTCAGATCTGGAAACTATTTCCTGCAATATTTTTAATCCAAATTGTCACAGTTATTTGTTGAACACATTTTTCCTTTTGTATTTATGTCTTCCATTTTAATTTTATTCTTTTTTATTTTTTCATTTTTCAAGGTAGATTCTCTATCTTATTTTAAGCTTAGAATTTATTTATGTATTTATTTTTATTATTAGATATGGTCATATTTTGTTTGTAAACATCACATGTTGGTACCATCCTTTCCCTCCTCCCTGCCCCTTTCCTGAAGAGGTCTTCATCATTGGTGATGCAGGTCAACCCCATGGGTGTTGTGGGCCATGCATTATGGGGGCAGCAGTCAGTTATGGGGGAGAGGCAATGTCTCTGTGAAAAATGTCCCAACTTACGGATATAACAATCTTTCCACCCTTTCTTCTGCAAAATTCCCTGAGAACATTTTAAGTCTACTTCAGTGATGGGCACATAGGAGCTTCTGGATCTCTGGTTTGGTAGGAGTTGTAGTATCTTTTTCCATCACTGATATCAGCTTAACTAAGAAAGCAGCATTTTTGCTCATTTCCGCAATTCCTCTGTGGTTTCAGCTGGGGCCAGGGTGGAGTGTACTGTGTAATATATCTCCTCAGGTTCAGTTCCCATCTGTAAAAGAGAAGCAGATTCTCCAACGGACAGTGAAGTCAGAACCAGTTAAATGGGATAACCATTATTAATTTAGAGAGAATTAAAAGGGTTTATCACTTTTATAGTGTAAGGTTAGTGGGAGCTTGACAATGGAAAGCAGAATCATTATCTGGATATGATTCTGAATTGTTTCCCAGTTCCAGATATGGTTTCCTTTCCACTGATCAGATCTGTTAGCCAATCCAAGAGCAGTTGGTTACCCACCATGGCTGTGTGCCACTATTGCACATGTGTGAGCATTATGTCAAGTTGTTTGCCTCTGAGTTGCTTGGACTTTGAGTTGTTTGGGCAGATGTTGGCCACTTTCCCCTGGTAGTTCATGTAGCACCTTCCAGCACTAGATGGGCTAATTGTCTGAGGGCTGGCTCTCCTCCAGATTCCAACCAGCTCTCTCTATGGTCCATGCCAACAATGATTGTGATGTGCTCATGTTGGATCATTCTCTTGTTGAGTAAGACAAGATATGGCCTTCTTTGTCCTTTTTGATTACTTTTGGTTTGAAGTCTGTTTTATCAGATATTAATATAGGAACACCCACTTGTTTTTTATTTCCATTTGCTTAGAATATCACTTTCCAGCCTTACACTCTGAGGAGGTATCTATCTTTAGTGGTGAGATGGGTTTCTTGAAGACAGCAGATAGAAGGGTCTAGTTTATTTGATCCATCCTGATAGCCTCTTTTGATGGGTGAATTACAATAATTAATATTTAACGTTATTACTGTGAGGTTTGACTTAATCCCTGAATGAAGAGGTGTTTTATGGGGTTGGGTGCTTACTTGTGTTACGTACTATCCTATTTTGGTTATTGTGATCTTCTTCTTATTGGCTCTTGAGACTGGTTGTTTGACTGTTCTGTGTGGAATATTCCCTCAAGTATTCTCTGTAGGTTTGGCTTTTTGTTCATATAATCATTGAGTTGATTTTTTCATGGAAAGTTTTTCTTTCACCATCAATTATGAGGGATTCTTTTGCTGGGTAAAGTAGCTTGGGTTGGAAGCCACAGTTTTTCAGACTGAATTGTTCCATTTTGGGCCCTTCTGGCTTTCAGGGTTTCTACTGAAAAATCTGATGCTATTCTAATGGGATTGCCTTTGTATGTTGTGAATTGCTTCTCTCTTGCTGCTCTTAACACTCTCTCTTTGTTTTCATTGTTAAGAGTTTTAACTATGATGTGTCTTGGAGAGTTTCCTCTTTGGTCCTCCCTGTTTGGTGTTCTGTGAGCTTCTTGTATCTGGATAGGCCTCTCTTTTGCAAGATTCGGAAAATTTTCAATAATTTTGTTGAGTATGTTTTCAATGCCTCTGATCTTGATTTCCTCTCCTTCTGGTATACCCATCATCCAGGTGTTTGGTCATTTTAAATTGTCCCACAGTTCCCTCATATATTGTTCACTTGATTTTTTGAACTTAGAAAAGTTTTTGGCCCCTCAATCAATTTCTTCTGCCTTATCTTCTAGGTCAGAGGTTCTGTCTTCCACATGAGTGACACTGTTGGTGAGTGGTTCTAGAGAGGTTTTTATAAATACTATTTGATTTTTGTTTTCTGTTGTGTTATTTTGTACAATGTCTATCTCTTTTGTTGAGGTATGATTTCAATTTGAATTCAGTTTGAATTGTTGAGGTCTTCCATTTCTTGACTTACCCTCAATTTATTCATATCTCTTTGGAGGGTTCTAACATTTTCTTCAATCAAGTTAAGCCTACTGTCAAAGGCTGAATGCTCTAGAAGATGATTCTTTTAAATTTCATTGATACAATTGTTAATTCTTTGATAGCTTGCTTCAAGTTCACTGATTTTTTTAAATCAGGGTCTCATCCCTTTCATTTTGGGAATGAATTTCTGTTGATTTCTCTATGATTTCACTGGAGGCTTCTGTAGTAGGACTAGGCATCCTTGGTGGATATCTCTCAGTTTTCTGACTTTAGTTAGCTTTTTTGTGTTGTTGTCTACCCATTTTAGGAAGACTATTTTATTGAGGAGGACACAAGTTTTTGTACTTTGGCCCATTCACCCTCTGACTCAGGTGAACATGGATGTTGATACCTAGTGGCCAGTCAACATACCAGTCAAAAGGACTGATTCCACAGCTCACACAGGGGCCAGGGCTCCCCAGGCAAGGCACAGTGGGACCTACCAGGACCAGGGGACTAGGAAAAGCAAGGGAGCAGGGATCTGGCCTACTTTGTGCTGAGCCCTCTAGTACACAGGCCAGGGAAGTCAACCCATACTGGGGAGGTTGGAGAAGCCCAGATACAGGGTGAGCCTGCCCACATACTGACTACACAAGGAACTCAGACCAGGGAGGTGGGAGGAGTCCAGAATTGGGTCCAGCCTTCTTACTGCAGACTACTGTGCCTGTCCACACACTGTCCGTGCAAGGAGCCAGGGAGGAGGTGGGGTATTATTCTTATATTTGAACATGGGAAGCAATGTCATTTCATGATACTGAGACTAGGTTTTATAACTGAAGTGATGCTTTGGGAACTAAATTGGAGATTTCCAAATTTCCAAAGCTAATTGATAGAAAGTCAGTTATAGTAACTGATACTACAACAATATCATCTCTAAACTGGTATGTTTAAACACATTTCAATCCTATAAGCATCATTTACCCTCGTTGCATTATAAGATGTTAGCCTACATGGGTTCCTTTACTCTTGCTTATTATTTTCTGTCTTTATTATCAGAAAGTGGCAACTTGCATACAATCAACTTGTGATGAACTTACATATATATATTTTTTTCTGTTCCAGAGAGTCATTTTCAACATTGTTAACTTCAGTAAAACGAAGAGTCTTTATAGAGATGGGATGGCTCCTATGGTGAAATCTACTAGCAGACCAAAATGGTAAGTGATCAACAGAAAGTGACACCTTTCTTACTGGAAAATTTGGTCCAGGATTCAAGTTTATCTTTGTATAGTGGATGCTCACCCTCAATGTACCTGATGAATATGATGAGTTTCAGAAAGCTGTTCTCTGGGCTTGAGGTACTATTCTTTGAGACTGTTGGGGGCATGTTCCCTTGCTAAGAACTCCAACCATCTATTATGAAGCAAGTTACAGTCTGATGTTTGGTGGAAGTCCTTCCATGCTTCTTTTTATCATGGTGCCTTTGAAAGATACTTAAATTTTGTTATTCTCCCCCTGTTACTCTTTGAGGTTAAGCACAGATAGTGTATACCAACATAGAAAGATATTGGGGGTGAAAGTTTTAGCATATTTCTTTGGTTTTGTGGTTATTTATGTAATGTTGTTTTTTGTGGATATTAAAATTATATTTGCCGCCTCACTATAGTGAGAGAAGAGGAGTTCAATAGAATTGTTGTTAATAGGAATTGTGATGATAGTGACAATTAATTGTAACTATTCCACTTATCAAGACCTCATTCTTTGGAAAATGCTTTACTTCTACTATTATTACTTTCACCTTTTGCAAGGAGGATTTTAAATATCATATTACAGGATAAAAAAAACTGCGGATAGAGGATATTAAGTACTTGCTTGAGACCATATCTATTCATTTATTCATTCAACAAACACTTATTGAGTCAAACAAAATTAGAGATTTTTAAAATAGAAACAAAGCATTAGTCATCTATCACACAGTAGGTGTTAAGCGAAAGCTTTTGGAACTAAACTGAATTTCTTATGAGAATTTACATGTTACGTGCCTGGAACTTGCTAAGTGCTTAATAAATTTCATCTATTATTAATTATATTGTGTAAAACACTACACAGATGCAAAGAATTGTTAATATTATTATAGCTTTGATCCCCGCTCAAATTTTAATGACTAGTGAGATAATAGTCTCTAAATATTTATATTTATAGAAAACCAGAAATTCATAAATATTGAATGGTGCTTTTATCTACAAATAATTCGTGACAATTTTCTATAGATGCTAGGCTGAGAAGCTCACATTTAAAAGAGTAGGTGCTTGACGATGGCAATGAAAACTTAAAAAGGTAAAAATATCTTTCTGGTCATGATTTCTGCTTTGTAATATCAAATCAGCTGAATGGCTCTCAATCTTACTTTATTACTGGGATTTAGGCACAAACCAGAACATTAAGTATCTGAATCCAGCCCAAGTAGACAATGAAAGAACCCATTAACTGGCATATGTGTAGATGAATATTTTAAACACTACTTAGTTGTGCAGTAAGCTTCTCATTGCTGGGACAAATATCCAAACAGACATAGCTTATGGAAGAAAGGGGTTTAATTCAGGCTTATAGAATCTATGGAAAACTCCATCCTATTACTTCCATAGATCCAAGCAGAGATAAACAACTGCAGCAGGCAAAAACCAACACCAGCAAGCATGAACCACCAGAGCTCAAACTGCTCTGAACACACCTTAGGGCTGGACTCCAAGATCTACTCCAGTGATATGCCCCCTAAGCAGGAATCTGTCTGTTGGAGACGTAAGTAGGAAGTTCAGTGAGTCTATGGGGCCATACATCCAAACTATTACATTCAAACTACTGCAAGGGTCTTCAAAATACATGGTACATCTTTCGAGGTTCTTTACTACTCTGTTGGCATCTAGTACAGCAACAATAATTGCCTTACCCTTTGTAGTTTTGTAGGGCTGTCTCTGTCTCTGTCTCTTGTTGTCTGTCTACCTGTAAACTTATAGTCATAATTGTTTAATTGTGCAATCCCCACATCCTTCACATAGTCAGTTATGTCCTCTATTCTTCTAGCTCGGGGTTCTTGATAAGATTTTGAAACATTAAAGAGTTGTATTTATATTATAATACCTTAGAATTAAATTAGTGCCCATATCCAATATTGGCATCTGTCAGCAAAAGCCATTATCCAGGCATTTAGCTTTCTAATGGTCTGAGAGAGCCTCAAGTTCCAGAATTGAGTTGATTGTCATTTATCAAGCCAGTTAGGCATAAGTTTTCTTAGCAAATCAAGCTCTTCACATATCTGATCTCTTTTCTCATCGAGATTGGACATATAGCTGCTTATATGGCTTCAGTCTCCATACCCTCAGGCCAGATATTTAGACATTTGTTTCTCAGCTCTTTTCTAAGCATCTTGACATTCTCTACACCATGCTGAATACAGGGATGCAGAATGAATATGGATACATTACAACAAGAATGGTCATAGAATTGTTATTAACTACTCTCTGCAGGTCATTATTATTATGATCATCGCCAGTTTATTCTGAACAGTGTGTGTGTGTGTGTGTGTGTGTGTGTGTGTGTACACTCACGTGTGGTTAATTTGAGGTAGGGTCTCAATCTATCTCCGACTGACCAAGAAATCACTATGTAGTCTCAGGTGGCCTCAAACTCAAGGCAATCCTCCTACCTGTGCCTCCAAAATGCTGGGAGTAAAGGCATGTGCCACCACACCTGGCTTTATTCTCAACATCTTTTATGTTCTCCATGGTATTCTCTGTCTAGCATATTTTTCTATATGCTGTGCCAAATATTAGATCTTATCTCCTAGTAATCCCACCATCTTAAATATCTGAGTGTTAAGCAAAGAAGTGGCCATGATTACTTAACTTTTAGAATATTAGGTTTTATGGTTTCACCATGTCTGTCACAATTTAGAATTCTAGACAGTGGCCTAGTTCATGTTTGAAAATACCTTCTAGATCTCTATGGGTCCTAATTTCACTTTCCCTATTACTGGAGCAGAAAGAGTAATGTTTTTTTTTTTTTTTTTTTTTTGCCTGTGGTTATATCTCCTTTGATAATTCCAAATAGGATAACAGAAAACTCTTCTCTCATGATAACTTGATAAGGACCTTAAATTACCTGGATCTTACCTAGAGAAAATAAAGCTGGGCATGTTGGCACACACCTTTAATCCAAGCACTAAGAAGGCCATGGTAGGAGGATCATTGTGAGTTTGAGGCCAGCCGGAGACTACATAGTGAATTCCAGGTCAGCCTTTTTTTTTTTTTTCCTTTTCTTTGAGGTAGGGTTTCACTCTAGCCCAGCCTGACCTGGAATTCACTATGGAGTCTCAGCGTAGCCTCGAACTCACAGTGATCCTCCTATCTCTGCCTCCCAAGTGCTGCGATTAAAGGCATGCACCACCACACTCTGCTAAGAATTCTTTATGTCTCTCACAAGAAGCTATAACGGCTCCCAAGATCTTCAGGTCTTAGCATAAGTCTAATAATCTGAGATGTCATTATATAAATATATGGCAACTCAAGGCTGTCTTGTTTTGAGGAGATGAAAGTCAAAAGACCTAGTAGAAAATGGTGAGGTTGGAAATTTTCTGCCTTTTTTTGTCTACTATAGATAATTCTTACAGACTAGACCTCTAAAGGGTTATGATTAGAGCACAAGTCTGTGATCTCAGTCACAACTTATTGATATTCTTAACAGTGCCAGGGATGGGTTTATGCACTAGATACTGCTGAAAACTGACATTAAAGACAGCAGAGACTATACCTTTGCCTATGTAAAAATGAGGCTAGGAATATTTACACAACTAATTCTTGATGGTGGTACCAGTCGGAAACCTCAAAACTCCAAGTTCACTTGTACTATCATATTTCATGCATGGGGAAGGTGGGAAAAGACAGCACAAAAAGAAGGGAGAAGCATGTTGTTGTATGGATTTTGGTTGTTCGGAAATGCTAATTGTCCTATTTGGCTTTTCTAATACAGTTGGTTGAGAATTGGACTGAATTTTAGAGTAGCTTCTACTTAATATTTTTACTGAGCACCTAGTCTGTGCTAAACTCTGAGATAATATGAATATGATAGAGAATTTATTTTTTTCAATTTGTGAAATATAAATAGGTTCATATAAGGAACCTTTAGGAAGTACAATAAAGTGTATTGTCAGACTGAAGACAAGGAGGACATGAATGCTATTAGGAACCTACGGACAATAGGAGGTTCTTCATGGGGCAAGTAGCTGAATATTGAGGAATGTGACACAAACAAAATTCATAAAATGGGGAGAAAGTGAAATAAGTAGCATGACAAAATACTATTTCTAAATTCTGTATTGTAAAAGTATTAAATAATACTTTCTCAATGAATTGTTATAATAATCGAATGTAAAATCCAGATAAATATTATTTAATTCTCAATTGTCTGCTTATTTAAACAAATTGTGTTTTTCTTTACCTTTGATTTACTTAAAAGTAATTTTGTGAACATTGTTGTTTCCCCCTTCCCACCACATTTTCTCCATTTCTTTGGCCTCACAATAATTGCTTAGTATGTCATTACAACAGACCAAGAACTATATGAGGCATTGGAGCAACTAGTTACTGGACATAAAATAGTTTCTAGTCTTTCAGGCTAAACATTAGACTTTTATCTCTAGTGCAATATAATAACTGGTATAACTGGAGGAA